>PYXC01002733.1:1085000-1685000 GCA_015244755.2 Tenualosa ilisha | reverse complement strand
CCGTGCTCGGGATTTGGCTAAATCTATTGGACTCATTGCTTTCCAGGGTTAGGCTAAGCTGGATTGTTTCATTGTCTGAGGTTCCATGGAAGGCTAGTGCCTCATTGTGGGCCATGTGCTCTGTGAATAGGTAGCATGGTTGCCCTGATGTTGCTTTTGCTGGCACTGAGTGCAGCTCAAGCTTCTCTACACAGTCCTTGGCATTGGGAGGAATCTGCAATCCTTCTGCAGTCATAGTCCCCCCCCCCCTCTGTTATGTGGTTCTCTATGGGATCTTTTTTTAAAGCCTAGCGGAGCTCATGTGGTGACTTTGGCCATTCCATCACTCCTCACCAAGCCCTGGATTAGACAGAAATCCTGTGGGATCTGTGAGACTTAGGAAAATCGGTCCTTTCCTGTTTTCTCACCTCTCTGGGCTTCATCTAACACATTTGTCAAGACGTGTTGAGTGGAGTTGGTTGAAATCCCCATCATCATTCATCACAGTTTATTCTGCAGAATTCTAGATACTGATTTAATTTTGTTGCGTTACTCAGCCTTCAATGATCCTGCCATCTGTCTGTTCTCCACAATAAAACATAAAATTTTAAGTGTACATGACACTGGTGACACACTCACCACAACTACATGCATCTATGAGGACAATAAAGGAGGTCCTACAAGGAAGACCTGGTAGACCTACGACACATAATATGAATGATTTGCTGGCAGAAGACCTCACAGAGAAAGACCTGGTAGACCTACAGCACAATACAGTGGCGTATTGTAACGGTTAACAGCCACTTGCCATTAGCATCGTCTCTATAAGGAAACTGTGAGGTCACTGTGCTGCATTTTGCATTTCACAGAGGAGATTTTCTAATTAGATTACTGATTATGCTTCTACAGCAGACATCAATAACACTAATTAGAGGGGACCCCTTCTCAGCATGCAGAGCAGTGCAAACCTGTACAAACACTACGCACTGTTTGACAGCAATACGTGATGAGGGATAGTGTACACAGAACAGAATGAATCAGACAAGGGCCCTCAGGGGCAGGAAGTTAGGGACAAACATAAAAAAAGAAAAAGGGCATGAATCATGGCTGTACTTTCCTGGTAGTGACTAATTTGATATGGCTTCTCCTCCACCTTAACATACAGTTTTTTAATCAAAATGACTGTAACTGTGATATTGTTGAGTGGCATGATTCATTTTTCAGTCTCACTGGCTGAACAATATTTTTTACACCACACTGACGGCTACTTTGTAATGTTTTTAGTCCAGTGCTGTCATTTTTGTCTAATATGGAGAAAATTAAAGAATGGAATTGATAGGCCTAAATATAATCATATTGTCACTCTCTAATTTGCATAGACCAAAACTGATTGCTGCTAGAGCAACAAATCATATTTCTGTCTTTGCAGAGCAGAAAACGGAGGATCTTAGGAAGCTGAAAAATAATTGTTAGAGTATGCTTCTCACTGTATAACTGGCTATGTGCACTCAACCAGCTCATTAAAATGTTTCTAAACTTGAGGTTGATGTCTGTTGTGAAGGCAGGGCGAGGGATGGAGGTGGGTGGTGGTGGTGGGTGGGGCGGGTGCATCAAAACGCATTCATGAACAAAAATATCAGCAACAAGGTGTGTAAACAATGGGTATGGCAAGGTGTCTGTAAAATTTCCATATTTGCATCACAGGTGTCAGGAGCTGTGAGACGTCGTCTCAAGAGAGGGGGGTCGTCAAAACAAGAAAATAAATAAATAAATAAAAAAGTTCCCACAGGGCACAGTCGAGGTTGGATGGAGAAAGAAAGGGGAGGATAAACCAGTGTGTGTGGGCTCCCATCACAGATTAACCTTGACTTGTTAATCTGCCACGCAATGTCAATGCCAGAAGACCGTGCCAGCTGTCATACTGAGTCAAAAAGAATCATATCAAAGTTGAGAGAAAAATGACGTTCATATATTGACCTCTGTCAAAGATATTTTGATATGTTGATTTGGGCATTAACAGAATCATGCTTTTTGATTACAGATTACAGTTGACTGCCTTTCTTTGTGATACAAAAACATTTTGGTGAATTAAATCTTTTGTTGTCCATTACTCTTTACAACTACCGGTTCCCTCCACAACATTTTAGACCATGATAAATCTGATGGAAAAATGGTTATGTAAATAAAATAATTATCCTCACAGCAGAATGGGCTTTTGGAAACGAACCGAGGTGGTGATGGACTGTGCTACTTAGGGGAGCCACTCGACATGGGCACTGTAGGTGTGGTGAACACGGAGAGCGTGAGAGAGCCTCTTCAGTGGTGGAGTTTCCGTAATTGACTCTCTTGGTGGTTTTGCTACGCTGCTGTAATTAGCACTAATGCTACTCATCCGTGTCAGAGTTAGCCCAGCATTCACGTGGTATTAGCATTTGAGTACCCTCAATTTCTGATGTTTCCATGCCAAGAGTGGATGCATGCTGAATTATGCTCTTATTTTGCAGGAGTGGATGGGGGAGGAGGTTGGGGGGTACAGGGTGTTTTAGGGAGGTTTTTTTACGACCGAGGGTGAGATTTTAGCACTGAACGGCTTATTCCCTTGTCTATGTGTTTGAGAAGTGGCAAAACAAGTGCAGTGAGAGCAGTCTGACAGTGTTTCAAAAGCATACGCTCTTGTTTGACTCTGTCGACCAGGCTCAGCTGAAAAGCAAAGCAAATAAAAATGAAGTGTACGGGTTGATAGAACTGACATGCTTGCCTTGTGTTGCTGGCACAGCTCCACAAGAATGGAAGCCTGCGGAACAAAGCTGGGAAGCGAGAGAGAGAGATGGGGAGGGGGAGAGATAGAGAGAGATGGTGAGAGAGAGGGAGAGAGACAGATAGAGAGAGGGGGAGAGAGAGAGAGAGAGAGAGAGAGAGGGAGAAAACATGTGCAAGACTTGCTCCGTGACAGGACCACACTAAGTAGAGGCACTGTGGGCCATATCCCAGAAGATATTAGTAACGTAGGCCTCCCAACTCGAGTGCTTACTACAGCGTTTTCAAAATCTGCCCATTTGTCATTCGCACAAAAGAGCCACAGGAGGCAATACAAAAAACACTGTCCTGAGCGAGGCAAGCATGTTGGTGTCAGCCTTTTTGATACCCTTTAGGTGACAAACCACAACATGTTACTAAATCCATAAAGGTCACAGTCTTGACTTGTGGGATGCTATTACTTACAATGCTTTGGTTGCAGTATTAGCACTGTTGCAGCAAAGAAGCAAGATTTTGTGCTCTAAATTTGCTACAGCTGGTTGGCTATACAGCCAAGCTGAAAATGTAGAAAACTTGACTTTTAACGAGCCAATTCTTTTGAGTATTACACAAAGCTCAAACTTGCAAGTTGCCACTAGCTAGTGTCTGTCAATATTTAAAGGGGTGGCATGAAATCTGCTGTTGAAATGTGGCACACAACAGAAAAAAATACATATATAAGTACGAATATGGTGATTTGAACTTCCAGCTATGTATAACACAAAAAACAATTATTTATAGTTAACTAATCAAATGGCAAGGCAAATGATAAATCTGTATCTTGGATCTTTCACAATGTCAGATTCCTTTTTGTGGTTTGAAATATATGACCAGATACTGCCACTCAGAGCATAGTTGTGGAGATTCCAGACTCTGCATTATTCATCTCCCTTAGACTCCTCTCATTATTCATCTGATAACTTTGGCAAAGCCTCTGGCATGAAAGACAGGAGTTCAATCTCTGGGCTTAAGAGCTTTCCTCAACCTTGGGCTCAGTGGGACAGAGATGATATGTGGCATATCATTAAGTAATGGTCCTTGTCTGAGAACACATGCTGGGTGCCCATCATCTAACGAGACACTTTGTTTTGCACAGAGAAGACACAAACATGGCCTTGCAATCTGTCTTCTCCCATAAACAAGTTTCCTTGTTGCGAGGCACAATAGTTGGCCTCAATCCCTTGCAAATGGAAAAAGGATGCAAAATTTTTCCAAAGGCAAGATCTGAAATTTGCATCTATTAGAAACAACAGCATCGGGACAAACAGGACACTCAGCGTAGGTGACTGCCAGTATGCAAGGAAAGGTTGAACATACATTATAGGATGGGCTTGGAGGCCAGACAGATTCCTATCTGCTGAGTCACTATAACAAGGACAAAGGATCGAATGCTGGGAGCCATTAAAGTAATCCATTTTGAATGGCAAGGATGCAGCACCACGGTTACTGTCGTTGATCGTATAAATGCCAGGTGTCACTTCACTGTAGTCAATTAAATTAGAGACTGTTGCCTCAGCTGGACTTTGCCCATAATGATAATGAATTCATTAACCCCGTGGCCCCATTTAAAGACCCTCCTTCTCCTCCATTTCCAAGTGTTGACAGTGTGTTGGCCTCCCCCAACACAAAACAAAGAGCATTGACACTGAATTCAGTCACAGTAGCATCACGGTATAACGTCTACCATGTCCTACAACCGGTAGCAACTCAGAAAGGAAATAAAACATAAATGTTAATGAGAACATTGCCTATTATTGCAAAAGACAGGTCATAGCAGGGTTGACGTCACTTTCGAGTCTGATCATTTGCATAGTCATGAGCTATTCATCAGAACGCAAAAAACACTATGCCGTCCTGACAGGAGAAATTTATTTCCACCTAAGATGTTCACTTTGGCACTCCTCTGTCTGTGTGCCATAATAATAAAAGTGCCTTCTGGGGGAAAATAGTCACTGGCATTTACTGAACTGTTTTTAGGACAAATGAGGCAAAAATGTTCTCAGAATTTCTTCTTGTGGTACTAGCAGGAACAAACAAAATAAATAATATCAGACAGTTGAGGACCATAACATAGTTGAGGACCATAATGGTACATGTTAATAGCCAGTGTGGTAGCCATTCCCTTCTGCTGCGTGGCTGCTGGCTTGAATTTACCCCTTCATCTGGGGTCACTGGTGTGCTTTTAGCGTAGCACATCTGTTTTTTCACCCTGAGGCATTTGCAGCAACCCCAACCCCCTCAACCACCATCCCACCACCACCACCTCCATCCCTCTCTCCATACCTCCTCTGGCCCTTGCACCCGTGGGGGATTATTCACGGCACTCTAAAGGACAATTTCAACTTCTTTTGGGTGGGCTGTTATCCGATGCCACTACAACCAACACCATACTAAATGACGGCACAGTCCATGCCACCAACCAAGGCCATCTTACTAGTTACCTCCGTGAACCAGAAATGCCCATTTTAATAAGCCTAAACTGGCACACACACAAACATGGGCTTACAACACTCCTGTCATCAGTTTATTCAATCCAACATCAGCACTAGGGTCCATTGTGTTGTAAGCTGATAACCATGCACTCGAGACCACATCCTGATGATGAGGAACCTCTTGACCTCCCTCAGCCAAGCTGTAATCCGTACATTACGTTTACATGTGCTATATAAATAGAGCAATGTGATAAAAACTAACAGCTTAATGTAACCAGCATATGACAAAGGAGGGTGGCAGACTAGCTATAGCGGTAGGCTACATTCCTAATGCATTTCCATGGCATCCTTCTCTAGATGACATATATCCTGTCCACCTTTGGCATCTAATTAGCACTGCAGATGAGCTGCTGGTCGAGCGGTGGAGTTTGGAGAGTCCTGCGTGACATACTGATGAGAATGACTGTTGCAGGACCACACATCTCGCAGCCGAAGCAGAGTCTTTATGGGCCATAAAAGAGCCAACAGAAGCACAGACAGCTCCAACAGGGGGGAACGAGACCACTGGGCACCACTGGGACGGCTCGTAAAAAGACAATCCGAGACCGCGAGTCATCCCGTAAGATTGGGCTGCCTTTTCCCGGTAAATACCTGAGTTTTTCTTTTTTTTTCTTTTAACGAAGAATGTGGAAAAACTCTATCTGTGCATGACAGTGGGTGTGTCACTGACAAAAACGCAGATTTGAGAGGACATGTAAGGGATGGTCGCTGTTAAAACAGTCAAGATGTCCATATGGGATTACACAGTCTAAATTGTGACTGAAAAGTAAAATGTCATGTTTACTCTACCTTCCGAAAACATTCTTCATCAAATTTTTTAACCCAGTCCTTTTGAGTTCTAATAAATGTCTGTCTTTTCAAGTAATGGCATTATAACCTGATCTCAATGGGACCTGCTTATTTTTCACATGTGGGACTGAAATACTGCCACTCAGTCTATACTAGTGTCTGAACTGCCATTTGAATTACAGCCGTAATTATAAATTTGTCACAGCGGATTACAGATACCATGCCTGAGGAGATGAGGATAAGGGAGGGATCAAAAAATCACATAAAAAAAAAATGTAAACTATGGAAATCACTCTTAATAAAGACATTCTCATTTAAATTTATATTCATTTAGCAGACACTTTCATCTAAAACCACTTCCAGTGCTCTAACTTCTTGAAAGACATTCTTGGGGGAGAGAGATTAAAAAGTTTTCTTAGTTTGAAAAACACAAAATGCACTTCAAAGCTACCTAAACCATGAACCATGAATGATGAGAGGAAAGTCTATATATTCATTTACATAATCAAAATAGAAAACTGAAAAATGTAAATATATGAAAAAAAGATGATGGGCAGGCATGGTTATGTAGCCTAGAAAGGCCCTCATTTGTTTGGTCAGGACGTCATGTAACCCGAATTATGATGGAACAACAAGCCCCTCAACAAAGGGTCCTGAATGAATGAATGAATGAATGAATGAATGAATGAAAGAAATCAGGGGAACAGCAGCCACTTCATGATGACCATAAACAAACCAAGACATAGACAGCATATAAGGCCTGAATAAATTCATTTCTATTTATTTTTAGGGATGACTGCAAAGTCAAGTTGTCACCTGAAATAGCATGGGTGTGTAAATTACACATTTGAGTGTTACATGCAGACATGTAATTCAGTGCCCTGTTGGGATCTTTTGTCAGGGAGGGCAATTATTCATAATAACTAACTTGGAGAAGCTGCAACAACCATCAGCTCCAGTCATGATGCAATGCAACGTAGACTACTCATTCCAGTGGCCTGTTACATTCCAGTTCTCTCACATTCCTAAGTGCTTAACAGCATTTGGAACTAAAGAAGATATTCTAAACGCTGAGAGCCAAACGGTTTTGTTTACCGTTAGGTGATTCAAAGAAGCAACATTTGCTATCCAATTCATTGGATGAAAAAGCAAGTCCCAGCAAGGATTTAATTATGTTGCCTTGGCCAAGGCGTCGGCTGCAATCAATAGAACTGTCAGGCTGAAAATGTACACAAAGCACAATAATGCATTATTAACAAAGGTTTTACAGACTTACAGCTGCACCATGATAGAGACCTGTATTTGACCTTAATGACTTCAATGGACAGGCTTTCAGTAAATGTTACCGCAGATTAAACTTGGCAGAAGAACCTTTCAGACAGAAATATACAAAGTTGAGCTTTCTGCACTTAGTTCAATGGAACAGAAATAAGCTTATCCCAAGATACCGCTTAAAAGCATATCAGGTGAAAGGAATAACTCAAGGAATTGTCACTGCACCAATGGAAAACTGTGCGTGGGCATATTCATGTTCAAAAAGCTGCTCTGAATTTGCAGTCAAAAGCCTCTGCAGACAGACAAATTATAGTGTGATGTATGAGGTCTGCTCTAACACCTGTACAAGAACACAACAACTTAAAAAGATGTTGGTACCCATCTTACAGCAAGGCTTAGTCATGCCTTCATAGCTCTCCTACACAGAGAGCTAGTTATGAGAGCTTTTGTCGTTTAGTGAAGAATGTTCCAGCTGACTGAATTGAACTCTGCCCCATAGGCAAATACTGCATAGAAAAATTCATACTTTGACTGGATGTAAAATAATGAAAAGCTGCCATTTAAACCATGACAATGAGCAAACCTGTACTCTAAAATCAATGGGAGATTTACAACCTACTGCCCAAGCACCCCAAGTTTCCAATCCATTACAGCATTTTTCCCCCTTGGCTCTTGAATGATTACAGCAGTTCCTGCCACTACACCTGACTCCTGATGGAGAAGGAGGCTTAGAAATCAGCCCCTGTGGGGAACCAAGCAGCCAAGAGATCACACGAGCCGTGGGTATACAGCCTCAGCCTCTGGAAGCCCCAGCAGCTGTGGATGACAGCAATCAACCATTCATTACTACAGTGACTAATCCAACAGCGTGACGAAACTCAGCCTTCCAAAGGCATGACGATGGTGATGAGCCACGCTGGATCATCCCACTGGGATACTGGAGAGGATGTTATATCATCACCTCTCGTTGGGGAAAAAAACATAACAGGGATAGGGAAACCCATGGGTTCAGGTTTACTTATGCTCACAAAATGTAAACTGAATGTTCACTGGAACTGGTCTATTGTAGCTGTCAGTCAAATAATTCTTTGCTGGGACTCCCTAGGACTCCCCCAGGTATATTAACTGCCAATCATGATGGCAGTTGTCTCTTGAGCAGTGAGAATCGTGATTATCTGTGTGGCTTGAGACTCAATTTCGCTTATTGTTGGAGAAGATGTTTCATAGCTTAATCAGGCTGTGTTGACAGCTAAACAATAGGGGGTCTGTCACACCTAAGGAGGGGGAGCTTTGTTGACAGCAAGATTCTGACACAGTGCTACCTCTTTCAAAAAAAGTTTATGAAGGGTACTGCATTTTTTTTCTTCTTCTGAGGAACCAAGGAGAAGTTTGGAGGGAAAAAGAGCTCATAAACTAAATTAGAAGGAGGACAGCAACATTATTGATGGTTACTAAGGCTGGCTAAAAGGCGACAGCTCAAAGCTCAAAAGAGGTCACACTAATACTTGGTGCAGGCTATCAAAATGAGGAAGACATCAAAACAAAAGTCTTGAGTCGTTTCATACACTTCATAACATGCTCCTAAAGCTCTAAACTAAGTAGCTTAAGCTTGTTGTGTCCATGATGGCTGCAGATAACAGCATGAGCCTCCACATGAGCACACTTGTCTTTGAACATGTCTCTCTCCCCATGTCCACGTCTCTCTCCCCATGTCCACATATTTGGTACATTTGGCTTGCTTAGCTTGCTTCTACAATAGGGTCAGAGTCCCTATCACTTTCTCCAGCCTTCCTGGCCGGACAGCTGAACTGCTCTCCGGGTATTGATTTAGACTGAGATTACCGAAGCCACTGATCACATTTCCATTTCAGGCCTGGACAATTGATCACACTGCTCAAAAAGGGAAGAGCTTTTAGTCCTGTTGCAGACCTTGAATCAACTAATGCATGTGTACACATCTAAAACAAACCAAATTAATCCATGCAAGTTTGACAAACACCTTGGATCGAGGGATTGAGATCAAATGGCTTGGGAAACACCGAACATCATCATAAATTCTAAGTAGGTCACAAAGAACATAATTGGAAAGTATGACGATATGGTTCATGAGAGGCTGCCGGGTGGCCATTATGGTAATCATATTCGTTTTCATTTCAGAGGTCCTGCTCACATCTATTCTGACAGCTAAACGCTACAGAAGCCAATCAGCCTTCAAGAGGTTGGGCTGGGAGGGGAGTGAAATTGAATAATCCGTCCATTCAAATGTGCTTAAATGAGTATCCAAAGTTAGACTCACTTCACTGGCCAGGGCCTTTCCTGCTATGTAGGTTCACCACATTTGAATGTATGCCTGAACTTCAGTAATCTTCAAAGGCTAAAAAGTTATTGTGCACAGACCGAGGTCAAATTCATTTTTATGACCTTGCTAAGATTAAGGGCAGGAAAGTTAAAACTTTTGCCAGTGACAGTGACACACAGACAGCCAACTATACAAAAGGAAGAGCGCCAAAGAAAGTTTAGAGGAGTAGTTCATTAAAGGACAGAAGCAAAGATACAGAGGGCAAAAAAATCAGAGAAACCAGAGTGAGTGTTAAGGAGAGTGATGGCGAGACTGGGAGAAGCAGGAGGGCCGCAGTAAGAATCTGGCAGCATTCCAGACATTATGATTCTCGCAGCAGCTCTCAAAGTCACAATGGAGAGCGGTGAGTAGGCAGATAGCATTACCAGGATAGTCTTTCTCTCCAGCCGGGGGATGGCGGGGGAATCAATTAGCCTGTAGCAGACCCTGACCTTCAAATGGAGAACGGCTTGGGAGGAGGAAGTCTCCTTGCACCACAGTGTTTTTTTTTTTTTTTTTTTTGGTTGTTCGAGGAAATATAGCATTATCATCTATCGATTCCTGACGCTTTATATGACTGGAAATGCATCATTACAGAGAACTCACACTGAACCCATCCCTTTATCTCTCCCACCCACTAGTGTGGAGAAGTCCTACCCATGTTAAGCTTAGAAAAGCTTAATTACAGAGAGCTGCTATAGTTTAGATGGAAAAACCGGATGATTGTCAGTTTTATGTAAAGAGGGCACTGTAACTGTCAGCTGTGGTTACTAAAGGGTGGGGAGTGGGGAGTGCAGAAGGCTGTACACACCCAGCCAGGTAAGCCCCACAATGCCTCTAAAGCTTAGTCACAGATACTTGCACAATGCTTGACAGGACACAACATGTCTACTTTCAGGCAGACAGCTCACAGTATTCCCTAGCCTTTTTTCCACTGCATTTTGTCTCTTGATGTAGCAAAGAATCTCTAAAAGCCAACGAGGCAGACACATAAATCATTCAAAGGTTTTAATACCTGCATACTTTACTTTAGCCAGCATAACTCTAAATAGCCTTCAGCCCTGAGTATTCACCCAGGGAAATAATTTGATTACTTGCCTGACAAAACATCCATCACTAACCGCTTGCTATGGTCCCAATAATGTAAGGACATACTGTATAAACATACAACAATTGACAACACAAAGATATGCCAACAACAAGAATTGAGAACAAAGGCTGCAATGCATGGACACAGGTATGCCAACAGATGAATAGCACAGTACTTACGTGATAGATTTGGGATTGGAATTTCATTTGATTCCACAGTAGTTTGAGGAAAAGAAGTAGTTTTATTCGTTCCACTGTTAGGGGTGGTGCGACTGCCCGAGTTAACAGTTTGTGTAGGGCGGATCGTAACTGCTGAAGTTGGGGTGTAAGGGGTCACTCGTGGAGTGGCAGGGTCAAAGGGTCCTTCTGTTGATCTACCCTCCACAAAAACCTCTGGCCTCCCAGATGTAGAGTTTGTGGCTGGGAACAAGGACGTGGGATGTGCGGAAGGCGATATGGGAAGCCCCAACGTGGGGTCGGCACTGATGATCGGATCTTGTCCGATGCGCTTTGGGTCCAGGTGGGTGTGCGGCTCGTACTCAAAGATTTTGTCCACAAAGACCCACTTCAGGCCGGCAGTACAGAGTGCCAGGCTGAGCAAGCAAGCGATGATGGGCAGGATGCAGATCTTCTCGGAGTGCAGGCAGCTGCGCACCTGCTCCGCCTCTAGACACACGCAGCAGGCACCGGCCAGTGCTGCCAGTCCCAAGGCCCCTCGTTCGGCGTCCCCTTCTCCATCACCATCCCCTTCACCGGCATCATCCCCACTCTCATCTGCCACCTCTTCTGCTTCTGCTTCCGTTTCCGGAACTTCCTCAGGGACGGCGCTCGGGACCTCAGCGGAGGTGGTTGGCGACACGACCAGCCCGGCGGAAGAGTCCTCCACTCCCTCGGTCATCCTCCTTTTCTGCCCACCCCCTCAAACTCTTTCTCCCTCTCCCACTCCCCCTCTCTATCTTCTCCTTTCTGTTTTCCTCTCTCCCTGCTTCAACCCTGAGTGTGTCTCTCTTCAGTCCTAGCGAGTTAAGACAGTGCCGGAACTGTGGATGCCTGAGCTTTGCCTCACAGCACTACCCTGCTGCAGTGGGCAGTGGCGGAACTCGTAAAGTGGGTTTCCATTATCAGATCACACAGCAGGGGCGGGACAAGAAAGCCGCTCTCAGCCTCTCAGTCAGCCGTAAGGGGGGGTAACCTTGTTAAGTAGTGTCTACAAAGTGAGTGGCAAGGCAAGACCCTTGATTCACAAGGCGAAAAAAACTGGTTTTTCTTCTTTTTTTTCTTTTCTTGTCTGCTTGGGAGGTCTGGTCAAGACATTCTTTTACCATCTCCTCAGTGACGCCCCATAGCATGCACAACAAAAGTCTCTCACACCCATACAAACACAGAAGTCTATAAAAAATAAGTGCATCAGTACCCGACGGGATAAAAAGGAGGAGTCCCGAGTATAGACTGTATTTTTTCTTTTCTTTTTTTTCTTTCCTGCTTCCACTAGTTCTCCAGTGTGTTTGTCCTCTCCTCTTCAAAGAGGTCCCGGAGCAGGGGAGTCCATGTGCTCACCTGGGAGCTGACTGACTGCAGTGGTGCGGTAAGTAGTGGAGGTGGTGGTGGCTTGAGGAGGTGCTGGCTGCGGCAGCTGGTGCTGGAGTGACATGCTGTCATGCTCGGGTGGTGGCGCACGGAGACGGAATTACCCAGGAGCAGCAGGTGCCCGTCCTCCTCCTCCTTTTCTTCCTCTTCTCTCTGCTACTCCTTCCCTCAGAGCTGAGAGCAGGCAGCGTGGGGGAGCAGCCGACGGGGAAGTGGAAGTGAGGACGCACACAACACAACACAACACAAACACGGAAGGATGGGCTCAGGATGAAAGGATACTCCCACTCTTTACTCACCCCTCCATTCCTCCCTTCTTCTCTCTGTCTTTCTCTCTCTCCCTCTCCCTCCCTCTCTGTGTGTGTTCTTCGTCTTCTCCTTCTTGTTTTCTCTGTCGTCCACCTTTCTCTTTTTTCTGCTCTCTCCTACTCTTTGTTTTCTCCCTCTCTCTCTCTATCTCTCTCTCTCTCTGTCTTCCGCTCCCTGGTATGTTACTCCCTCTCCCAGCCTGCTTCCACTCTGAAACACAAAGCATACGAGCCAGGCAAGTCCATACTTGATCCAATTAAGCGGAGAGGCAACGAATCAAAGGCAGGCAGACAGACGGTCTAAGGCTTGCCCTCATATTCTCTCTCTCTCTCTCTCTCTCTCTCTCTGTCTCTCTCTTTCTCTCTCTCTCTGTCTCTCTCTTCCTGTTCTTGCTCAACCATTGATTATGCTAATATATGTTCTTTTGTCAGGGGATGGTGCTTCACTAGTCACCATGACATTTGATATATCCCTTGAGAAACACTGCTATTGTTTTATCATCTTAACTGGCCCCTCAAATGAAAAGAAATAAAAAAACAAACGTGTAATATAAACACATCAATATAAACGCCCTGTAAACGTCTCAAAAAAGCAGCAGTTGTCAAATCAAATCATCTCATACCTTATAATTATGCTAAACATGATTAACGGAGAGTAAATACATTTGAACCCTCTTTGGTTCCGTGTGGCTTGGCAAATTGCAGCTTTGTTCTGTATATACTGTCTGTCCCCCTTCAGTTTCATAATCATATTTGGTCTCAGGCAGCACAGTTGCGCTGACTCAGGGGATGAAGGGACCGTTAAAGCCAGTCCGGAAGCGCAATCGACTGGACATAAATATTGGATGAAGAGCAGACTCCTTGAGGTGCCTCCACATCCAAGCAGGAGTTTAGCAGTTTTCAGCTGCAATCTCTCTGACCATCAAGCTCATTAGCTAATAATAAATATATTATAGGCCTATATATATTTTCCTTCACACACTTAAGCCTTAGGTGGTAAATGACAGCGTGATTTAATTAAAAGCCTGACTTCTTTACACATCAAGTAATTAAATAGATTAGCTAGAACAAAAGCACCTGCCATGAAATCACCCAGTGGTGACACTGAAGTGTCATCACTATCTGGTTATGCTCGGTCAGTACATAATTCCAGTTTAGCTTGGATTAGTATGCACTAATTCGTGAGAAGATGATCCATTATATAGCTGTCATGGTACAATACTCATTACATAACAGGGGATCTTAAAAGTTTAAAGCCACCTTTAGAAAATGTATGAAAGTATGTCTCAACTCACATAAATCCTGGGACTCTCAAGTCACATTAATCCATGTACTGTACTTGCAATGACAGCAACCCAGCTGGTTTAAAAATTTACAACAATCAAGAGAAGGCAAGGTACAGCAGGGTGCAATGAAGAGCCACACAAAATTTGGCATCATTCCGGCAAGCGTGCAGTTTAATTTCAAGCAAAGCCTCAGTTTTAAGTCTAAACATTTGGCTACAGCCTACCATCACAAAACATGCACAATAAGCTGTCTACAGGGAGATGTAAAAATCACACAGAAATTGGACGTCTGTTTATCCTAGCACAGGGGTGGCCAACCCCACCCTGACTCCTACACAAACACACACACACACACCACACACACACACACACACACACACACACACACACACATATATATACACACACACTCGCCCTGCCTTGCCCTCAGCCCTCGCCTTCAACTAGTTGCTCCTGAGCTACAGGAGGCGGATTAACGCAACCCCACACAATCCACACTTGCATGGCTGGGTTTCAGCTCAGTCGCCTCTCCTGTGGTTGGGAGGGTGACAGATAGACCAGCAGAAATCCCCCTGTGAGCTGTTAAGCTCCCCCTCCACCCTCCCCTGCACTAATAGGTAGGGAGTCGAATCCAGCCACTGCTGTCTAAGAGGTTGCTTTAAAAAGGGTGGAGCAAGGTTTAAAGGTCGGGTCAATGGCAGCAGCCTATAAACACTAGGAGGACCCCTTTCCAATCTGTATAACCGGCCACAGAGGCTCCCGGGTTATTGTATAAGTATTGATGTCGGTCTCCTTCCGGGATTTTACACTGCAACGTGAGAAACTGTGCGCTTTTGATAAATGAATTAAATAAGCTGCTGTCAGTGGTTTCATGATTGTGCATGACTTGTCAATTCCAAGGAGAAGATTCACAAGAATAAAATATTATTTGCATCGCCAATGAAGCAAACCGATGCAATTATAAATACATTTCACATAGAAGGAACCCCATGTCCTGTAGTTTATACCATATTTGTGACTGTAATACTGGCATCTCAGTTTTAACCTTCCAACATTTATTGAAACATACAAGGAATAAACTCTTTTGAAATCTCAGCAAGAGACATATCTGCAGTGTCAGATACATCATCAATATTATGTACTGTACGTTCCTCATGAATGGGGGAACAGAATGAAGACTAATACAGGAAGCTATAAGGGTGGATTAATTAATTGTCAGGGGTCACATTACAGTAAAACCACTCAAGGTCAGTGGCTTAGCGGCAAAGCAGAGGATGCCAACTGTGTCGCCAGGGAAGCCCAAGACTTCGGCTTTGCTGTGCGAATCAAGAACTACAGAACCCTCTGCCATCGTTGTTCTTGTTAGCTCTTTAACATTTCACGAGAAACAATGCGATTACCGATATGTAATATTTTTTATAAAGGTTTGGGGATATAGCGCTACATGAATGAAGCAATGACATTTCGGAGGATGCATTTAAAATGCCACATTGCATAAATATTTGTCAGGATGGCAACAAAAATGATGATGTGGTGTGTCTGTTCAAAGAAAAAGCAGAAAACAGAGTGTAAAGAAAATAGAGAATAAAGTCTTTCCCAGTAGTAATTACATGGCCAGCTAAAAGGGGCTAAATTAATTTCCTCTTTCTGCCGTTTACAGGAAGTTTGATAAATTATTTAAGGAAAATAAGAGAGACTGTGGGACCTGACCTAGAAAAATCCCAGTACAGAATTTTTTTTTTTTTTTTTTTAAAGAGAGTGCGGTTGCCTGGTGGAGCGCAGAAGGTTACGCGTGCATTAGGAGATGAGAGGCGGGTCCTGCCAAAAACTGTGAGGCATAACTTTTATTAACAAACATCACGGCAAGGTCTCGGAGTCAGGCTCGAATTCAATAATGCAGTCTTGTCTGCTGACGCAGGGAGAATGAGGGGGCTTTTAGAGAAATAGGAGGGAGCGCTTTTTCCAATCCGGTCCTAAGCACAATATCATTGCCTGCCCAGGACAAGAAAGGACAGAAGAGAGGAGTGTGGAGAGACATGCTTGTCAGAACCTGTCAAGTGTATCACGGTGAATTATGGGTATAGATGGATTGTAAACTATAGGAGGCTTTGAATGTGTGTGATCATTCAACCACATCTTCACCCCTACACATACTAATTTTAAATATGTTTCACTCCCGTACCAATCCCAACATGATATATTTTTTTGATATTATTTTTGCAGGAATAAATAGCCTATACACATGAGTAAAATGTAGGCCAATATACACAATTGCATGGCATTTATATAGTGCACTGCAATGGAGTTATATTACGACAAGAGCAAATAAAATTTTATTGTTTTTCGTGAGAAACTGAAACCTACAAGGCAAGGCTACAATGGTGACTCAGAGAGAGAAAGAACAGTGTCACCAGTGAAGGGGCAGAATTAGGTGTGTGTCTGTGTGTGTATTTTAGAGCCCTCTTCCCACCTCTCTGCCCGCCTACCCCCACCACCCGCCAGGCCGGTGCCTGCGGCAAAGACTCATTCATCTCGTGCAGAAGACCTCTGTGCGGCCGACTGACACATGCACAATCTGCAGCGTCCCAGTTGTGCCTGTAATGGAGCTTGGGGCAGGAAGTAAGTCATTCACTTGAGGAAAGAGAAAGAAGAGATAGAGAGAGAGAGAAATAAGAGAGAGAGACCCATTATCATTAATGCTCACTACACACTGTCTCATTCTTCACACAGGCCCTTGAGGATCACCGCAGGAAGAGGGGGGGTGGGGAGGTGGGGGTGTGTGGGGGTAAAGTGGTGATGGCGGGGGAAGGATTGCAGGGTTCAGCACTGCTTTGTCGGACAGCTCCTGCATGATGCGGTACTGCGTCAGGCAACCCTTGGCTTGGCTGCCTTTGAAGAGTGAAAAATCATGACTGAAATTTCACCATGACACTATGACTGGCAATTTCAACTTTTGCAGCCATAGATGTTCAACATAAAAGAAAATTACTAATGCTTTAATACATTGGGAACAAGTCTTGGAGAACAAGACACATCAGCCTACAAGATTAGCCTACCAGTGCACTTTTATTCACAGTAACCACATTTGGTTGTTTTCAGAGGCGTCAGAAGCCATTTGACTTGTCTTATGCACACCAGCAAAGCAATAACATAGTTACAGAGTGAACTCACAGGAGACTTATGACAAACTTTTTCACACACAGCTGGAGAGACTTTTTTTTAAACTTTGCTGAAAACAAAACAAGCATATACAAAAGGGGATCTGCAGAGTCTATAAATGACCGTTTTGTCTTGACTAAAAAACACCCAATGATGGTGACTGTGAGAGTAACCATTTGATGTGAATAAAAGATTTAAATGACTAAAACAACCAAAACATTACTGTATTATGCAACACAAACACTGCTGCTTGAATAGGCCTATGTAAAGGATTGTCATTGTTAACCACATGTTATTTAGGCAAATTACTGCTGTATTGAATCACGTAAGACAAATACAAATGTTCATTTGTACCTCATAATACATGAAACACTATCTTATAAATAAATCAGAATTATTATGATAACCACTTAAGCTACCATAAATGATTTTAACTTGCTAGAGACAGGGCTTGTAGCAACCATGTGCCTTCCAGGAAATCTTTCCATGAGATCCTCAAGCAAATTCAAACAGACTTAAGGCCCAAGCTCAACTACACAAGCACAAAACAGCAACTTCATAACAACTGTCTTTATAAGGGCACACTTCTATTACTGCAACTTGTCTGAAAATAGACTTTAATGTGCGACTTCAGTTAAGACCATGCTGTTATCTGGCTGTTGGACCTGGTATTAATTATGCAGTGTTGGAAGAAAAACATGTTCTCTCTTAGCGCTCAACCCAAAGTGGCAACCAGTCGGAAGGAAGTGGCGTGACTGTGAATTTGCTTCTTACTTTGCCCCTGCTGTCCACCGTGTGGTTTCAACACACACACACACACACACACACACACACACACACACACACACACACAGACACACACACATACCCTCCAGCCCTGCTGGTTAAAGACTATCAATTCTAGTGGCACAGGAATTTAGTCTACAGCTTGCACGGACACTAAGGACTGCAATAACAAAACAGCCTGGAAAGGTCATTAAATTACAGCTAGATTTTGCCAACCTTAATCTGTTTCATGCCTCAAAAAACTTAAAGATCTCAAAAGATTATGTAACAAGTCCTGCAGTGACTGGCCTTGTGATACTTTTGGCCATTCTCTGGAGGTGAAAGGAGAGAAGTAACTACATTCACATCTCTTCTGGGAGAACACCAGGCCTGCCTTTGTCATCTTTGTCATTGGCAGAAATGATCTCTCATAAAAAAGCACAAAACAGATGTCATATTTCCTCATCGGAGCATTGTGCAATAGCTCCATATCTGAAATCATCTCCAGAAGGTGGACAGGACCAGAAAAATGCTGCCTTGCAAACACACATAGCAACATTGTCAGTAAAACTTACAGCAGCCTCTCAAAGGAGACAATAAAGCTAGCATCTCAGCAGGAGCAGTAAAAAAAGTTTTTTTAAAGCTAAAGATAAAAAACAATGTAAAGGGGGTTGAATTCCCTTTTTGCGCCTTCTTTTATTTTGACACTTCAAGGCTGCATCAAGGCATCTGCATAAGCCTATTGTGGTAATTGAAGCCTAGATAGTGGTGTACACAGCAGTCTTGGCAGCGAGCACAACCGATCCACTGCGGCATCAGAGCCTGTAGCGCATTAAATGAGGGAGAGGGAAGTGTGGGGATGAGCGTGAATAATGGAGAGCTGCTGGACACCATGGCTCACTACCGCAAAAGGAAAAAAAGTAAAAAAAAAAAAAGAAGAGGGAAGAAGAAGAGGAAAACTGAGCAGAAACGAGATGCACACAATGCCGTTGGGATTTCAAACTTCAAAAAGCATTACAGTGAACAGTGAATATTCCAAGGCACTGATGTGAGAATCAAAAACAAGAAGCCAAACAGTCTGCTGGACTGCTTTGTGCTGTGCTAACTGGGGTCTATTAATTGCAACAGTTTCTTGGGGCTTTACTGCTAACATAACTGATAAATGCTACATGACTGTAGAGAGGTTCAGTGAGACACAACATCAAGGGCAGTCAAATCAAAGCAAAAGGCCTGACATTATGTAACCCTTTATTAAACTTCAAACTACAGCCAACATCCAAAAGTAGCTTTGCGCAACTTTTCAAAACATCTGCACACAGAAAATCTGTCACTCATAAAAAAATGCTAGCCTATACCGGAGATTGGTAATAAGTTATTTTACCTCAGTTTAAGCTGTCCAAAATGTGACATGACAGCAACACAGGAAAAGGGACCAGCTTTGTTTGGATCCATGTTTCTATCTGCCAGCAGACAGCATCGCTTGTCTAGACATTTTATTAATACTGCATGTTCTACTTGAAACAAAACCCAAGTAGATAACAGCTTACAAAAACAGTATGACATTTGTATGGTATTTAATTAACGGCATTAGCTCCCCCAAATGCCACAGACATTACATCTTGACTTTGCCTTGCAGACGGAGCTGTCCAGAGAGACATATTATACCACAGCACAGCTGGACCTGTACTAACTCAAGGCACAGGAGCAGTCTACTGTCCACAATCCTGAGCCATTACTTTTTGTCTGGTGTTACGACCAACAACCCCATGAGTGGCTTGCACGACCCTGACTAATCACACCTCGAGAATTAAGACATGACTTTTGGGTGAGCTCATGCCTTCAAATCTGCTTTTCTTCAAGAGCTATATGTGTAAGCTGCGACCCTGCTTTCCTGACCCTCTCTGACGTAAATAGATACATCACGTCGGGCAAGGATGCGACAGTACTGGAACAGCAAGGAGACCTTTCACGGCTATGTAACTAACTGGGTATGGCATGCAGGAAAAATGTAACAGATACTGTCAAAACTGAGTGCTTAATAAAGAGAAAAAGACTGTATAGGCATTAATCACTGTAGGTGACTGAAGAGGTCTGAGTCAGTTAAGGAACATAACTAAAAATCTCAGTCCCAACAATTCCCTAATTACGAGACAGACTAATGCAGATCGATATGTTTTTGAAAAAAAAGGGAGAAATTACCTCCCTTAGATGGGCCAAATGAAATGTCGAGATGAATACAGAGGACATCTTAGGAGGGGTTAATGACTTCTTTGGTTTCAAGTTGCCAGAAATGGCTTCTTACACAGTCAACCTGGAGAGGAAACGACTCAGACAAAGGACCACAAATCAATAGTATCTCTAAGCAAGTCGTATTCATTCTGAACAGAGGACTATCTAAGGAAATGAGGATGATAAACAGTATTTATTTTGCTAGTAAATTAACCTGTCTTTTGGAAAAATATCCCTGCATCTCTGTTTCATATCAAAATGATACTCCTTGCAAGAACCTTCACATTAAGCCTTATCTTTCAATACTTTAGAAGGTTTGAGTAAAGTCTAGCACAATGATGTAAAAACTTCTAATTGGCCGTTTCAAGTGATTACATGAGATTTTTGGGGGGGAAATTATCAAGTTAAATGATTCAATGTGCAGCAGCATTCACAACCTATTTATACTACAACACCTAATTAATGTTACAGTGATGTTACAATAAAAGGGAATACAAAAGCCCAAATATAGCTCTCACACAATGCAACCTCACACACACACACACACACAGACACGCACGCGCAAACAAACACAATGAACTCTACCCCTCCTTCCACAAGCCCACACATCCACGCCCACAACCTCTGGGGAAACATAAACGGTGTATCTGGTGCCACACCTCAAGGTTATCCATAGTCACGATTGCAACCTATGAGATTTTGGCCTCAGAGTGCCTTCCCAGTAGGCAATTCCATTACTGCTCCATGCTGCATGGATATCATCACTCATTGTGCCAAAAGTACCCTGACTGCACAGCATGGCCCTTTGAACCTGGCTGTCCGGATGTACTCAGCCAGGTAAGAGCACCATGAAGGTGAGGACGAAATAGTGGAGCATAAACTACAACCTTGCGCTAAAAATAAGCAAGTCTATGTGTAAATCAAATGATCCAGTTTGCAGGTGAGTATTCACCCAGCTCAGCTTTCACAGGATTTTACAGAGCGTCCATGCAGTGTTAAGACTGATTCACTATGCAGATGGAGGTGTTCAACTATTATAACACTGTTATGACAAACGTAGGGCACACAAAAGGGAAAATCAAAAGCATATTACAGGAGCTAGACAGCCAGCAGAATAAAACAGAAACAGAGGCATAAAAGCACAAAACAACAAAACGCAAAAAACAACAGAAAAGAAAACAAAATCCTATGAAATGTTTCTTCATACCCCTTGCTAAACGGCTGTATCAGTATCTTGGAGCACTCCTGGCAGAAAAATCTGCCCGGTCTTTCTCTCTCTCCTTGTAACCTTTCAATTGTACCTGAGACAGTCCTAGACCTTTAATGCTTACACAGTCTGGCCACTGTCAATACAAAGGAGACGGTAGAGAAGGAGGAGGAGGAGAGGGAGCTGGCTACACTGATCAGCATTCACAGCTTTGCTGGGGCTTGGCTTGTCCTTGCCGTGCTTAATGCCTGAGGGAGGAGCAGGATGAAATGGCGTTTTTCTCCTGGCAGCCGGTCAGAGAAGTACTACTCGCTAATTGAAAAAAGTGATTAAGTAGCCAGATTAAATAGGCCTGAATACTGATCACTCTTGCAATGCTGCAAAATTGCAACAAGAGGGACTGGTGGAGCAGGGCCCAGAAGTAAAAAAAAAAAATCTCCATTTACCTGTCCTGCTATATTAATGGTCCGAGTTTTTTTTTTTTTTAACTGTCTGACTGAGGTTGATGGATATCTGATTTTTGGAAAGATGCTTAAGGCTCCAGACACTAAGAGAAGCAAATGAAGTGACCTATGGCATATGGTCATGACAAAAAAAGGACAAACGCCCTTTGTGACATTAAAAATGTCTAAGTACAAGTAATACTACATAATGAAGTTGAATCACATTCAATCGTCTAAATTTACTATTTGCAATAAATGTAATGTTCAAATTCCTCTCAAATAATTTGTACTCCATTTCTGATATCAGCAGTGTTTAAAGACACTGTAGCCACAGACATCAAACTTACCTTTGTCTGTAAAATCAAACCTTGACAAACAAGTAAACTTAACCTAGCTATGCTGTACAAGACTTGGTCTTGGCTCCAGCAAAACAAATGTCTCAGGCCTGGCACTGGAAAATTGGCAAACTGGGAGTTGTTTGTCCTGACAGAAAGACAGCGAGTCAGACTCTGTCCAAAAGATCACTATCACTCTGGAAATGGCAAAACTTAGACTTGCCTCAGTTGCTGGTTCCTATACAGCAACAATAGTTTGGCCAATGTTTGACTTGTGAGTGATGATGTGGCAATAAGTTTGAACAGCTCTTTCAGCCCCTTACCTTTGATGACTGTCAGATTTCCGGATGTGCTGATTTTCCCAAGGTTATTGACAGCCTCACAAGAGTACACGGCTGTGTCTGATTCTGTGGGTTTTCTGAACTGAAGCTCTGAAACCCTACCCCTGGAAACACAAACAATAACGGCACACAGAACACTGAAAAAAAACCCAATAGTTCCTTCATAGAGAGAACACAAGATATTTGGTTTAAAAGTTAAAATTAGATATGCACTGCCATTTTCAGTCAAATATAACTGTATGTGTGTGCATGTGTATATATATATATATATGTAAATAAACTAATTTGTTCTGGTAAAACTTTGTTAACTCTAGTATGACAAACATTACATTTTCACAGAGCTGGTGGTTATGCAATCCCTTTTATCTGAACCAAACTCGCTAAGTTGCTTTTGTTTCCCGCTAGTTTGATACAGACTGACTGACAAAGCTGAGGGTAAGGTGTCCAGTGTGGTGCCTGAAGGTATGCTCGAGACAGTGGTGGGTGTGGGTGCAAATAACACTAGCACGGTCTCAGCATGCCAATGGTGTAAGCTATTAACTTATGACTCACTTCCCAATAGAATGCAGAAGTGTTCCGTGTTCTGAGCTCCGAGCTTGAAAACTGAGCAGTGTCAGCAGGCCTCAGTTAGAGTGGATGAATGAATGTAGAGGATGGCCTTTAGTATCAAGAAAGAATGAGTGAACAGGACTTACCCTTTCTTTTTTTTAATCTTTGTATTTTTCGGTTTGTTTTTGTTAGTTATCTCCATCCCGTCTTTGTACCACTTGAACTTGGGCTGCGGATTCCCTGCTTCAAGCTCACAAGTCATGGATATTTTTTTGCCCTCATCAACAGTCTTACTTCTCATCTTCTTCAGCTTGGGCTCAGCTAGAAAAAGAGAAAGAGAAAAAAGAAATAAAAAAAAATATTAGGACAAACTAGTCCATAATAACAACGCTGGCAACTTCAAACCTGTATCAGGGACACAGACATAAAATAAGACAGACCCCATTTTCCCCCCATTTAGTTTTTTCCAGCAGATATTCCTTTGAAATATCCCGTCTTTGTCAAAGTGTAACCATGGCTGATAGCCAAGATTAGCTTGACACACAGAGAGAGAACAAGAAGTAATAGTTTAAGCTAATCTTCCATTTTCCCAGGCAAAATGCACTTGTGTGCTTTCAGCTCAAGCTGAAGTTTTTTTGTAAGGGTGCCTTCTGTTGTGAAATTCATTATGCCACACGATCTCTTCAGCAAATATTAACCACTTTGCAATCCCATGAGAAGACAGTTTCTAAAAGACAAAAAAACTTAAATACAGAGGAAAACAAAAGAGTATTCCTCCTATCAACATAAAACATGACCCAGCCATACTTCTAAGATATAATCGTTAAGACAAGATACACTATCTGTAAACAGGGAAAAAAGAGACATCCTGCATATTTCACATTCTCTCAGCAAATTTTAACTCACAGGGCTAAGAGGCCTCCTCACAGACAAACCATCTTCAAAGCCTGTGTATTCCCCACGAGCCTCCATGCCAGGAGGGATCTACAAATGCCTCTGACAACCCATGAATATAATATGCGCATCCAAATGCTGTAATGCTTTCGCACAGTCATGGAAAACTGTCAATTAAAAAACTTGGAGAAGTAAAAGAACCATCTACCTCAAACATACTCTGTGCAAACCTGGTGACACAATGACAGTACCCTCATGAAATATGAATGTAAAGTCCTGTGCCTTAGTTTCAGAGACAAATGGTTTTTAATCTCAAGGGAAAACTGATTTTCAAATCATGTTTTTCTTAGGTGTGAACCTAAGCACATGGTCATAAGTGTCATTTACTGTTCATGAAAACAGATCATCAGCAACAGTTTAGTAAATAATAGTGATCCATACTCTACATCAGAATCTTACTAATCTCACAAACAGTATCACTAATGATATGACATGAAGTTTAAGCCTATAAGAAACAGCTGGGGAGAATGACTGAATCATTCAGAGCATTTTCAGCAACTTCGTTCACTTCAGTCCCACAAAAAAAAGACTGCTAGAACATGAATAAGTGAAGGTATAGACCCTCTGCCACCATATACCAGTAGTACGCTTTGCAATTGAACACACAAATGCATGCAGCCCAAAAACAAAAGTTGCTCAGTGAACACAATATACAAGCCACAACTGGAGGACCACTCCCAGACCCGGGAGTGGTCCATGCTGAAGTGGTTGCAGCTGCCTTTGATAACACAGCCCTAACAATGCCCCTGCTTCACTTGCCCACAACAGTTAACATGTTTTAATAAGAAGGCAGTGGAAGAATCTGTAAAATGTTGATTCAAACAGGGCTGTGTAACGAGACACCGGCACTTGGCGCTGGAACATGATTTTGGTCAGGCAGCTGTTGATGAGACCAGTTCTTTGGAATTAACGGCGGGAAGAGATGTTCAAGCCACCCACAGGCAAGCAGCACCGATGCAGGCCTCACTGAGTCACTGGAAGGCTCTCAACTGAAACTCCCCTAACAGCATAGGGATACTCTTGGGAGGACCCCATAGTGTGTATTTGTGTGTGTGTGTGTGAGAGAGTGTGTGTGTGTGTGTGTGTTTGTGCTATGCATGTGTCTGTGTGTGTGTTTGTGCTACGTGTGTGTGTGTGTGTGTGTGTGTGTGTGTGTGGTGTGTGTTTCATCTGTAAAAATAAAAAAGAAACCTCCAGGATGATCCTTAAAGTATGTGTTTACATTGTAAAAACAAACTTCATCATGCCCACTGATCAGTGTAAGCTTTTGATGAATTATCTCCATAATTAGATAAGTAGGTTAGCCCCATAAACATTTAGTCTGCTTGCCATTGTTGCCACTGCAGATGGTGAGAATATCTCAAGAACAAAACAATAAACTGACGCCTGGAAATCTAAACCCTGTATGCTTTCTGCCATGATGCGAAGTGCCAACATTCAGTGTGAAACTAAGAACAGACAACTGTAAATATTGATAGTTTCTGATTAGACTTACCACACACTTAAATGGCTGTCTGATCTAGCAGACATAACTTTTAGATCAAATATAGACTAGAGCAGTTCAGAGCAAATACAGATGAGCCATTTCAAAGTCTTTCCCATACATAGATTTCCCAACTGAAAGTCACAGTTCACATCCCCCGCAATCGTCACCACTTTAGGAAACAATCAAATGCACGCCTTCTCAAGGCAGAAATTCTGGGCAAACTCTGGTATAATTTCAGAGACGTCACCGGCTTGCCCTACCCTCTAATTAGGCTGTCATTTACTCTCTTTTGGGTTGGTTGTTACCTGAGTTACCTGAGTGCATTTTCACAGCACCTAAGTGACAAACCACTGACAATAGTTGTGGGAATTTACTAGGATTTCAACATCACAATAAGAGTCTTTCATATTCAGTCTACCTACTGTGAATAGATAAAAGGATCAGACACAAAAAGGTTAGTCACAGCTGTTACTTTCACTCAAAGTATACAACACAATGGAGCCCTGGCCAAACTGGAATGGTTTTTTTTAATTAAACCAATCTGATAAGAGTTTCCTGAGAAGTGATATGAGCACTGTCAGAAGGACCACAGCGTGTGAGTGTATGTGTGTGTGTCTGTGTGTGTGTGGTTGGGGGTGGGGTGGGGGTGGGGATGACATAGCACAAATAGTTTGAGGTCTGACCACAACAACTGAGAAGCATCTCAGGTATATCACTGAGCAGGTCTGACAGGACCATAGACATAATATAAGCCAAAGGACCTCTGTAACACTGCTATTGACAATGACATCTGAAAATGTCCCATCTGCTACTGAGAGGAACAACTGAAAGAAGTACTGTAAAACTCAGACGTTAATTCATTTTTAGTGCATTTAATATTTGACAAAAAATCTAACTTTAGAAAGGCTGGGATGCATCCCTTGAGTGTAACTTCTCTGTGGATTGCTGTGATAGTCATAATGTGCTCTGGCAGCATTTTTTTGGCTTACTTTTAGACTGGTCTTGTCATATTGTCACATCCCTCTTATGTTTTATATTGACTTAATTGCATGGTGCTGTACTGAGTCACACATATGTTTTCACTGAAATTTACTTTCAACCAAAACAGCAGCAAAGTTATCATCCCTTGGGTTGTATAGTAATGTACCGTTAAGTGGACTGAGAGCGACCATTTTCCAATAATATTCCCCCCTAAAATGAACCGTGTGGCCATAAAAGCATTTCTATTGCAAGGAAGGATAACTTCATTTGTGGCCAGTTCCTTTGTTTTCTCAGTGTCTTTACTGCATCAGGCCCAAGCTGCCGTTCCAGCTGCTTCCCTATGTCATGGAGAAGTTCCCTTTGGGGGTGTCCAACGCGTTTTTCAGACTGCAAATTTACACGGATCAGAGCCTACATTCCAGGCCATGCTGCTCGGGCTAAGTGAGGAATTCCATGATCTAATGCTGAGCCCAGACAGAGTGCGGGGCTCTGTACATCTCCAAACGCCCCCTTCAAGGACTATTGTCGCTAGGTAACTGATAGCTCTTCCTTATGTTTCCACGAAGGGCTCCTCTTGATATCGTAATTGTTGAGGGCCCAGTGGGAAGTATGTATATATATGTGTGCGTGTGTTTAAACTAAATGAGAGGTGGGTGGCTATCTCTCTAAAAGTATGAAGCCATTCCAACATCTGACAAATGATTAATCGCTCAACAAGTTTTCAAAAGTTTCAACAGATCTAAATAATACACATTCATATCCAATAACTGCTCGGTCTTAAAATCTGCTTAAATTGTCTGACCACGCCTTAGTGATTAAATCACCATATAAAATGAAGACAACTGAATCAGCTGTGGTTTGAGTACAGTTTACCATACAAAGAGAATTTTGGGTCACTGATTCACATTAATGTTTTACCAGGCGGCATTCCATCCCTGATGGAATGATGGTGTCCTGATGATGCAGGACATGGAATACCTTATAAAACTTTACTAGTTATATATAAGGAAAGTTACCCACCTGGCTGAAGTCTGACGAGTTTAATCACAAAAATATTAAGTCTATGTCATTATATCAAATTGAGACAATACTTTAACAACAACTCATGACACAGCTGTCACAGAGATGGTGAATTTCTTGTCTAGGCCATATAAGGAATATAAATCGCCACCATTTTCCAATTTATTTCAGAATTGTTAAAGTCGGACTAAATTATTTCACAGCCATTTAATAATTTTGACCTCCACTCTAGGCGTCACAGGTGCAACTTATTGGAAGTGGTGGCCTACAAAGACACCTCGCACTGAACAGAATGAGACGCTTCGTGCTCAATACCTTTCGCTCCTCTCCATGTCAAACAATCAATAAAAAATGCAATGTGTCTCCTTCTACAATGCTATTCTGAGAAGAAAATCGACCACAGCATTTCACAAGTAAAAATTATTCATTCCGGCCATGGCTGCCTTTAACTTCCGAAAGAAAGTTGGTTGGGCTAATTATTGAACACCTGTTCTTCCCGTCGCGCGGAGCACTTGAAACTCTATCGTTAAAACAGTAAGTGTCTCTCAACAGATTCGAAGACACAGTAGGTGCTAGCTAATAGCTAATAGGTGTTGCAAACGATAAAAGCTGTTGACCCAGTGTCACAAACAATACAGAAAGTTATTCTGAAAAGCCAAAGCCACAAGTTACCTGGTGCAGAGTTATCCGGTTCACCTTGGTCCCTTTTGCCATTTCCCTTTCCATTTTTCCTATCATTTTTACCCTTCTGATCTGACATTTTAAATGTTTTCCGGTGTTACAAGCCTGTAAACTTAAAAATCCTCCTTGCTTTTTCTTCGTCTAGATCAACCTGCCTCTTGTCTGTGAGACCCGCACTTAAGTTGACTTAGTCAGAAGGTGCAGTCACTCCAGCGAACTGTTGAATACTTCAGAGCATGCAAGAGAACGCATGTGTTTTACGGGAGGTTGGGAGGAGTTTAAAGTGTTCTGCCTTCTTAGTGATGAATGTTTACATAAACAGTGGGTGTCTCTAAAGTAGTTGTTTGAGCCAGCTACATTTGTCCTAAGTTCCCAATCTTAAACTGTGAGAAATTAAGTGAAATGCTGAGTCAGTCAGTCTGCCACCTCAGGTCTCTTATACAGTGTGGAAACCATTCCCTTCACACACAAAACTGAGGTGTAAACAGGTAGCTGTTCATACATACAGTCTTTCAGAAAATATGCACAATTTAGATGTCCTGTCGACTACTAACTACTTGCAGGTTATAAAATTTACTTAATAACAATAGCCTAAAATATTTTTGATGATGTTGTGCTCTGGGGTCACTGCATCCAGGGATGTAGTGGGCGGTGGATGCGGGGGTACGAAGTCCCCCCACTTCTTGGAACACCTCTTGTATCATTTATATAATACTTTTCAAATAGTAGGCATGTATCATTACAATTGTGTACCTCCCTAAAAAATCCCCACTACACTACACTACCTCTGACTGTATCACTAATATGTGAATAGCAGACAATTTTAAAAATGTGTGTAGCTACAGCAAAAAAATTTGAAGGCCACCTTGAAAAAGACAGGTCTCGTTTAAATTCTCATTATTTTGAAGCATTGTGCAAGCTGTTGAGTCATACAGTATCTTCCTGTACCCCAATGAATGCATGAAAGGATATTTGACGTCAGGACTCTACTAGACCAGGCCTGTCTTAAGGAGGAAACACCGACATTGATAACATCTACTCTGTGATCCCACAAAATGGAGGTAAAATATAAAAATGAAAGTCACTTTTAACAGCAATGTTTTGTGAGCACAGATGTTTTTTGACTATTTCTCTCTAACATTAAGCATTCTAATTACCAGACAAATTAATTGTCTTTGTATTTGCATTTCTTTTAGAGATAATTCCCACTGTATTCTTCAGTGAAGTTCACTAAAGAAATTAAGTCAGGTCAAACATACTAGAATTCTGATGTTTAATATTGCTGTCACACCACTCAAGCCTAATGACATGACAACCACATCATAGCACATAGCATGTTATGTTTTGTTACGTATTGCATGCTTCTTCTTTGATACCTGAAGCTTCCCATCTCTTCAAGTGGTGGCATGTCCTTGAGAAAGGCTGTTGCTTCTTTAGTCTAGCAGTTTCGCTACGTGGGCGTGTTGAACTAAACGAATGGGCGAGTACAAGAGAATTGCACCTCTGGGGGTACCTGCTGGTGCGGCCCCTCCTGTCTTTCTCTCTCTCTCTCTCTCTCTCTCTCTCTCTCTGTCTCACACACAAACAGGAATACTTTTTCTGGAAAAGAATGAGAGAACAGAATGGACTGAGGAATTTGCTGGACACAATAGAGCAGGGAGCGTGCTAATACGGCACTATGGTGGCACGGAATCTTCTGAGGCATGCACTAACTGAATCCCATGGCCAATTTGAAATGCATTCCAACCCCTGTGTGATGTCAAACAGAACATAAGACAGAAATGTCATCCAGGCATACATTTAGCATAGCCGATCTCAAAGCATGTCAAAGGAGAATATATGTAGTAGTAGTTCACCAGGTTTTCAGTCTAGAGCTGTGCTATTTTTTTTAGGTTAAAATTCCTTGAGGCTTACTGATCAGAATTGCATGTCATAGCAATCACTCTAGCTTACAAAAAGTGCAATATTTACAGAAAGTGAATATTTACCATCATACAACAGCATAAACTCAGAATGACTACACATTACAGCCTGGAGCAATGATCACTTAGCAGCCATTTTTTGCTTTGTGCAATGTCAGCAACAAAAGCGAGATTGACTTATTGATACTAAATATTAATTCAGAATCTGTCAACATTTTGGCAAGAACCTCTGAAAGGCCTTGAGAAGTATTGTTGCCGTATACACCATTTTATCATGCATTTGATGTAGTGAGTATGCATTCTAGTAACGCCTGATTTTGTGTGGAAAGATCAGGGTAGTGTACCTGTCCAAGCATTAACAGCACCATGTCTTAAAAATCAAAAATTTGAAGGCATACAGCTCAATTATAAATCAAGCTATATCAGTGCCAACAATTACTCAAATGCCATGCTTTTGTGCAATAAAAAAAAGTAACCGGAAGGCAAGAGAACATCCTGTGTTATTCTTTGTCATAATTAGTGGAGCAGAAAGCCAACTGGCACACTGTGGAACCAACGAGGTTACAACACACATTCAGAAATCTACCTGAGAAAGCCTGCCCTGTGCTGTCCTTACCTATCCATCATTTGAAAACATGAAACATTTGAAAACATGAGGTCAAGGAAAGATATGAAGAAATTTACAAGGACAAGAAAAGGCAACTGTGGTTTTAAAAGAATCCAACTCAACAATTCCACCCACACATATATAAAAAAGGGAGTAAGTTATAGACTGATCAAGTTGATTTGTTGTACAAGAACAAGCGTGTTATAGACTGATCAAGTTGATTAGTTGTTACCTGGCACAAGTAATTGAGGGCATCAATTATCATCTTTCCTTTCAAAGGATATCAGTGTTGCCTGTGCAAAAGGACACATAAAAGGTAGCATTGAACACCTTTACTAAGCATTTAGTCAAAGTCTTACCACTAAATATTTCCAAGTGCAACCAACTTCGGGGCTCGAACCCACAACCTCATTTCAACATCAGATTGGGAGTCGAGTGCGCTTGCCAGACGACTGAAAATCCAAAGGAAACTGCCAATTTATTCTGTGTTGTACCACATTTTCTCATTCTTTTTCCTACCGACAGCACTCTGCAACCTTGAACAACAGGGCTATGGGTTGACTTATAAGAGCATAAGAGCTTTGAGGTAATTTTGACGGCAAACTAACTTATAGTTAGTAAATGGTAAATAGACTGCATTTATATAGCACTTTTCTACTCCTTCGAGCACTCAAAGCGCTTTACAACGTATGCCTCACATTCACCCATTCAGAGTCACACACCGGTGGCGGAGACTGCCATGCAAGGTGCCAACCTGCCACCGGGAGCAATTTGGGGTTCAGTGTCTTGCTCAAGGACACGTCAATGGGGTCAGGTGGAGTGGTGCTTGAACCTGCAACCTTCCAGTTGCCCAACGGCACCTCTACCACCCCCACCACCCCCCAAGTTCTCTATCTCAGCTTAATACAGAGAAATCAGCCCTGCAACTTTGCTGTTGGCACCCATTGACACTGAAACTGAAACCAACTCAGGCATAAGTTAGTTAATACTTGTTTATTAATCATGTTTATTATTCTGTGGCATTTTATGGCATTTTATATTATTATTGTGGGGATAGGGACGGGATTGGGGAAGGCCCATCTTTCATGGTTTTAATACAAGACTCATGGTGATCTTCATTATACAACTATTAATAGCATATTTTTAGCACAGAAAACTTTGTCAGTTGTTACAACTTTAGCACTTTCATGTGACGTAAGTCAGTGCCTGACCTAATGGTCTTCACATTCCATTCCACACAGTAACATGGTAAAGACCATATTTGGAATGCCAAGGAAGTTTTTGTACATTCAAATCGCAACTAACAAACTAACTAACGTTTGTGAAGTTTCATTTCAGATAAATGTAAATTGTTTACAAAAATGTCTTGTCTCTGTCGAATTCATTACCATAAAAGAGTAAATGGTTCTGTTGTTGGAGCTAAAGAGGTAATAGCTCTATTTTTGGTGGTAAAGAGGAAATAGCTCTATTTTTGTTATCATATTTCATACATATGATAGTTAATGATGATGCTGTTGATTAAGTCTTAAGACTGTCTTGGCAATGATGTTACCAGCTCAAGTGGCCTGACTGTGTGTGTGTGAGCATGTTTGTCAAATTCCTTTACAAGTTTTTCAAAAATTCAAATTTTTGAATAGCATCACAACCACAAGCGATTCTTTAAAATCAGCCATTTTGGAATCTTATTTAATGCCATCTATGTGTCATGCGGAGCACTGACTAAGTAAGTCTTTGCTGTCACTTCCTCACCCTCTGAAACACGCAAATGGAGAATCCTGTTAACCTACGCCAAGGGTTTTTGTACAAACAATTTACAATGGTGAGGTCAAGGCACTTTGCTGGTTCTAAGATTTCCCAAGTGCTTTTCTGAGAAATGACAAGACATTTTCTGCATATGTACTTGCATAAACATGACGCCTACGTGTGAAATGCTCCTTTCAAGGAATCAAAACAACTCCTGATTCCGAGCCTTATCTTATGAAAATAATTGAAATATTAGGAATGTAAGCCATGGCCAAATTAGAAATAAGATCATAGACCCATAATTTGGCACAAGCCCGCATGTATCAAGTATGTACCCACTTGAATCATTATTTACGTCATGAACAACTCAATAGCTGAATATGAGAAACAAACATTACACTCCAGATCACACTATCTGAGTACACAGTAACTAGAATTTGAAACTTAAAACATTTTATTCACATCCAAATATTTTTATGTTTACAGCATAAATTCCACAGAGTTTTCTTCCACAGAGATTTCACTGATTTTCAAACAGCTAGTTGTTCTATGATGCTAAGAGCATCGTATTCTGAGAGCCCCATCAGTCTATGTATCTTCTCTTAGTTTCTTTTTATTTTAGTTTCACTTCATGAGAATCTCTGCTATTTCCTTTCTGATTGTTAATTTTAGAAACTACAGACTCGAACCTGAAGCAGTAATGGACTTTGTTTTAGCTTTTGCTGTGTTTTAAATGTGTCACTCCTGCACACATTCCTAAATTTAAATGTAAAAGTCAAAATTGTGTGTGCAGTGCTTGTAATACATAAACCACTTTTAATCTTGCACTTTTTGCACATTTTGGGTGACTTCTTGCACATTTTGGGTGAGAGGGTGCCATTAGACTACAAATTAAAAAGTGTAGAAAATAAGACCTCCATCAAAATATACAGCATAGTATTTGCTTATCTGTACCACACTGTGTAAGTGTTTGAGTATTGTCCCAACTACACTGAAAATTATTTTAAAAATATATAAAAAATAAATAACTAATAATGATACTACAGATGTACATTTAAATGTGTTTTCCAGATATCACACTGCAGTTTCAAATGCACACTACCAATTTAAATCCTCAAACCTGAGGTCACAGTTTAGATGTGCACTTTGCACACACAAAGTTGTCAGTAACAAAAATCAAACATTAAATGTCCATAAATGGACAGAAGTCCATTTTGGATGTTTAAATCAGTCACCTCACAAACATAGACCTTAATACATAAAGGAAAAAATCATGAAGTGGAAAAATATTTCCTAAAAAATTATGGTCATCACAGAAAGAATGATAATAGCATTATGACAATAAAATGTGCTCACGAAAAAGTGGGCTCTGAAATGTTTTATTTTCTACAAAACTATTTCAGAAGGTCCTTTTCACCATGTTTTCACAGTGCTGACATGCCCTGTCAAGTATGTTTTAAGGGTCCTCTACTAAACTTCTGCTTTGTTCCAAAAGCTGTGTGGTGTTAATGTCAGGCAGAAAAAATGGCTTTCAAACCCTTCACAAAACAAATGGGATATGGGAGAATGAAGTGTAATCAATTTGAATATTAATTCATCCATCTATCCATCCATGCAGTCCAGTCCACAATAATTACTGAATAAACCTTGTTTCCTCTTGAGGTTTTCTGGGTGTAGAGCGAAAAACACATGAACACAAAAACTTCTTTTGGTTCTTAGCTTGTTTTGATGCAATGTACATGTTCACACAAACTGGTGATTGGAAACTGGGTCAGCAGGGGGGAGAAGTAAAGGGGGAGTGAACCTAAATAAGGACTGTTAGGACCAGGATGGTGACAAACTTGCGCAACACTCTGTGTGACACAGAATAGCCCTTCCAGATTATGTTGCATCCTCACTGTTAAATTAACGCTGTACCTTCAATAAAGAAAATTTTCATTTTTTTATATGAAAAATAAAACAGAGTATGCCTGGTTTGTGGATATATGTTATTTTGATATTACAATGATGAACACTGTAAATGGGTATATGTGTACTGAACTACTGCAAAGCTATTTTTTGTATGATTTGTATGATGTTTTAGTATGATATTTATTATGACTACTCATTTCTATTCTTTTATTGGGCAGTGGTGCAGAGTAATGTTTAAGACTATAACTAATCTTAGTAGGTTCTGCACTAAACCGTAATTAGCCTAGTAGATTACAAATTGTATGTCTAAATCTGTGTTATTTTTTTGCTATCATTAACATTTCTTATGTTTCTATTTTAACTAAAATGTTGAAATTATATTTTCAATTTTACCCCAGTATTTATGTTTAATGTGATGTTTTTTTCCTCTTGTTGTTATACATTACATTGGAAAAAACACATCTGCTAAGAAACAATAACCATAACTATAACCATAAAGTGCGCATTGATCAAACACACACACAGTGTTATGGGACGAGCTATAACATGCATAACCCACTTATTTGCTACAGGTCTTAGATGTACTGAACTACATCCTGTCAGGCTGCATTTTCATTGCAGAACTTGCTTGCTTAACTTGCTACCCAATGATGAAGCATTAGGTCCCAACAGTAGGCTACCTGCAGCCAGGCTAGCATTGCCACTGCTTCCATTCAATTTCTCATTTAGCTCCACCACTGCATCAGGGTTCTGTCTGAAGGCTTAGGTTTCCACTGGCAGAGGGAGGGCTGAAAGCGATGACGTTGAACTTAAACGGTGTGTTCCAGCGTGTAACATACTTCACAATCAGACAGTAGTGATTGATTGAAGTAAAAAGTATCTGCCCACCGGGAAGCAAACATATCCCAATGGATAGGTTTCAGACGCTTTGCACAAAGTGAAATGACGTGAAAGCGTTTAATGCATCAGGCTAAGCTACATCTCAGTAGAATCACACATTCACTATCTGAATGTGTTTGAACTGAAACTAAAGAACTTTGTCCAACAGTGTACAGAGGCATTTTGCTTTACGTTCATTGATTCCACCTCAGGGAAGTGGAAGATAACGTCTGAGTATCCAGATCAAACTCGATTTCAGATTGAAGCGGTCATGACATCCAGGCAACCATCTCCCACTGACAATCATCTCCCACTTGATCATCTTACCATCCTATCTGAATAAAAAGCTAAAGTATATTTTATATAATATATAATAATTAAAGACTAAACACTTAAAGTAGACAAGTAAAGTAAAGGGTTAACATGACGCCATTGCAACGATGTTCTACTCATAAAAAACAACAAAGCTGGAGTAGATGTCCAAAGCCATTTTTTGATTACAAATTCTGTTTTGTTTTGTTGCAGTGAAAAAGGGACCAGCTTTGACTTTGTAAATATTTTCTCAATTTTGTGCCCTGTGTGTGGGAGTTGAAGCCAACAGACATGTCTTGCAGGTGTGTGACTTTACCCCCATATAAGGCCAGTTGATCTAAAGCAACCGACATGGACTACAATTAAAGTATTTCATTGTAAATATTATGAGTTGCATAGAGGATAACATTTAAACACAACATTAATGTTCTGCTTAACTAAAGTGTTTCGTTAAGAGAAAAAAGTGGGCGATTTGAATCATCAAAGCCGCCTACCTTTTCTTTTTTTTCCCCCTTTCGTTTTTCTCTTTTTTTTCCACCATGATCCAGATGTCCGTGGTGATGTGTATATTTCTTCTAATGGAATGTTTTCCTGAGATGTTGTCAAGAGTGAAGATGTTTTGGGCTGTTTAATAAACACAGATATATTTCTAGGAAGAAAGTGCTAAACAAAAGCCTTAGGCTCACATATGTGTGCTATATGCTGCAGTTACAATGCATACATGTGTACACTGCCGTAAACCCTGGCAAACACTTCAGACACACTTTGAAAAATGAGCAGGTCTTGGGTTTTGATGACGAAGAGGAAAATGTTTGCTGGATAGACACCTGCTGAGTCTTAATGAGGGGAAAACTGCATGTCGTTGCTCTCTGCTTAATTAAGCCTTGAGAAGTCTTCACTGAGTGCTGAGTGTTAGCCTTCATCTTTACCTGAAACTAAAAGTTCCAACAAAAATAATTTCTCTTGGTCCAATGCACTACATTGTAAGAATGCAATGAACAAAGGAACTAGGGTGATGTTACAAACAGACCCAAAAAGGGCTATTTGACAACATGGGGTCACAACCCTCACTGACCACATTGCACAGTGAAGCAAACGTCAGGACAAATATAACAAAAATGGGGGCCCTCTTTCAGTTGCCCTAAAACCCTGAACCCAGGCGATTGCACAATTACTTTAGGTCACTGGACACCGACAATGTTATCTTACAAATGGCCTAGAGTCCACAAAGCAATACATCTTAGGTAGCCTAGGCCTCTAAAAGAACAGCGAGAGGTTAAACAGAGGATACACAGCAGTATCATGAAATGCTGTCTTAAGTGCATCATCTCAGTGTTTTCTGAATATTTTAATGCATGTTGGTGTTAATTACATATAGTTTGTTTCATCTTGCAGGAGGACACAGGAGGACATATTATTTTTATTTGTTATAAAAAGTGTTATGTGTTTACAAACCACGCAAAATAACTTTTACTGATTCATTCTGTGAAGTGATTGACTGACTGTGAAGTTTCCAAAGCTGTGAGTGCTCACCTTGCAGATTGCACAATTGGAACATTATCTGTGATATGTTGCAAATACTGTGGGCAACTGTGGCAACAAAGTCTGCATGCAATGGCAACTTTATGAAGGGCTCAGAAAGGGTAAACTGAGCCTTCGTCTACATCAGATTTTGACAGTGGGATATCCTTAAAACATCAAGTGAACATGCATCTCAAGTCTGTGAGTCTATAAGAGAGGAGATTGAGCTTGGGCCAAGGTTTTTAAAGTCTATTTGTCTTGTATGTCTTTATACCAAATGAAAACAGCAGTCATACATCAAGGCTTGGCACTGCATAGAGAGGCTACAGATATTCACAGATCACTGACATGTTGCTGGAAGCAAAAATTCTTCATACAGTGAAACTTATGGACTTGATGCTCTTGAAAGGTATCATAAATCTGCATTCTGTCTATTTTAAAAATCAGCATTCTGTTTTGTGTTTGAATCTATGGTAATAGAGTGTTTCAAAGGTACTCAGAAATTCTGCAGTATTTGCTATAAAAAAATGATGTACAATTGTATGGTTGACACTTTTCATGATCATCCAATATATTTTAATATGGCAAGCAGCACTGTACACCATGTGCCTGCCAAAGTAACACTACTCCTTGTCAGCACTTATTTCAATATCCCTGAGCATAGGTTACTCTGCTCACTGACAGCACTCTCCACCCTCCCAGATTTCACTAATCTCACTGCTATGTTTCTGAATCAGAAGTGAGAAGGAGGTCCACTCTCTCTTTTATGTACTCATACAGTTAAACTGTTTCCCTAAAAAAGAAACATTTTTCATTTTTCACTGTTGTTCTTAATGTTAACGTCTAATAAATTAGACAAGAGGGTGCAATGTGCTGTTTGCATAATGAAATTACAAACTTCTGCCGAGCTGAGAGGCAAATGCAACACCTTTCGATAAATGACGAGCTGTGACGAGCAGAGAGGAACTATCGGCTGCCACGGTGCTCGCTAGTCATTTGAGAGAAAAAGTGGGCAAATTAAAATGGAAGTCGGTGGCTTACACCCGCTGGGTGGCCGAGGTCTCTCAGGTCTGGCAGAGTTATGATAATTTGATGCAAGAGAGCACTCAGAAGTCAAAGTGTCACAGAATAGATTTCCATCCTGAAACAGAACATGAGATTATTCGTAGTATGAAAATTCATATACATAGGTGTTGGGTGACCTGTTTTAACAGATTGCAAAAGAGTTATTGCATAGATGGATGTACATCCAGTAGTGCAAGCACAATCAGTGCTTTTGCCAGTGTTATTTGGCATGATGTCAAAAGCATGTCATAATGATGTCAAGTGTGTATTTGAAATTACTTAGATGCTTTGTCAGATTTAATGATACTCTTAAAAGGGTAAAATAGTTTAAATTATTTGGCTTCGGTTTTGTTCTTAACACTGACACACAAGTGAGCCCACAGCTGCCCATTGCCTAATTGAGGACACTGAAGTGAAAAGTGACTTTATTGTGGCTTTGTGGATATTGTGGTTTATTATTAGAACAATGTCTTTGAACATGTCTATATACAGCCCAGACCTACATGGATTTGGAACTTGCTCTGAATATATAAGGCTAAGTATTGCTACAAAGCGCACACACAAAAATAATTGGCTAGTTTCCACCCAGTCCACACTTCAATGCATCTGAATAAAGAAAAGGTACGATCACACAAGCAATGGAAAACAAACCTGACGGATGTTGATGTGTCTAAAAACAGAGCATTGGCATTACCCCCATCCCAACCCCCCCCCCACACACACACACACACACATGCACACACACATGCACACACCTCATCTTCATTCTGTGCAGGAACATGTAAGCCATCAGCCCTTCTTTTTTGACAAAGCCTCTTAACTGAATCTCTATTGAGCCAACACCCATGAGATGTCAGAGCCGACCAGGGTACAGAAAACAGCATGCATCAGGAGAGAGCTAGATTGTAAGGGGAGAGAGGGAGAGTGAGAGAGAGGGATGTATAATAATGCCAGATGTCCCTTTCAACAGTATAGCCCAAGGATTCAGCAGTTCTTAATCGCCTCCATGGAACAATACAGTGTTCAGTAGAGACTCACTAGACAAAATGAAACTATCATTGCCATTTCGGTCCATCTGCTTTGCTCATGCCGAGCATTTGTCATCTTGCAACTGAATGGTTGCACGTTACTTCTTGTTGGTCTCTTAAGACTACTGCTCTCTAGCTTGACCGAAATGAAGAATCCCAAATTGTTGTACTCTCGGTTCCTACTATGGAAACAATTTTTTGTTTTGGAAAAGGTTTGAAAACAAGCAAAGAATTATTTTGTTTGTTTCTGTGCACTATGTGTTTGTCATCTGCCTTGCTTGTTTGTTGCGAGTGTGATGTCTGCTAACATGAAGCCTCAACAAAGCAGAATCATTTAAAAGAATGATTCTAAACTATCTTGATACTTGTATATAACCCTTTGTCCACTTTACCAGTTCATAGAGCATAGCATCAGTTTCCATGGTGCTGAAATGTGAGAAATATGTTTCCCATGACTGGCTACTCTCACGTACCTTATGCGTATCCAAGTACCTTAAAAACGAAAACTATCCTTTTATTTTGAGTGTCAAGCTCTGTTCTGTAGACCAAATAACAAATCAGCAGCTAACAATAACTAAATAGGACAAAGAAACGCACTTTCAGTTTCATTGTCATATGCCCTATTCAAGTAAATGTTATCTTTCTTATGTTATCTTGTTAGCTATTCAATCCATGTGTATATATGTTTTTGGGGGGTTCTTTTTTCTATTGACAGCACTCAGTGACCGCAGGTTATGGATTCATTCACACCAGATTTCTCCTTTAAATACCACACTTATACATTGCTAGAATACATTTAATGTGACAGAAGTCTCTGTAAAACGAGTGACCTAAGGTAACCTGTCCACCTGTGTTGTTTATGAACACCGGGGTCACACAGTACATAAGAGAACGCTCACAGGAAAATCCCCTCGCCCTACCCCACAGAAACATTATGTCCATCAGTGTAAACACTACAAAAGGCCGAAACATATTACAGCTCACCACCTGTGAATCCTCAGCGGGCTGATGGCAAGTGTGTGTGTGTGTGTGTTTGTGTGTGTGTGTCACCGAGCACTGTGGAGGCGTAGCACTGACTTACAACAGGATGTGGTCTCCAAATAAACTCACTTACCCTACACACTGATGGGATGGGGTCTTTTCCAAGGCTTCCTTAGTACACGAAACAAGTTAACTCATCGCACTCATGAACCATCATCGTCATCAGAATGCATCCCCATTACATTTTTTTTAACTATTATTATTACCTCTGATGGGTGTAATGTCTAATGGGTTTTGTCTTTGATACTTTTTCTTTATGTTTCTGTATTTATTTATTTATTTTTATTTTCTGTAAAGCACATTGAGCAGCTTTTTAGGTATGAAATGTGCTACATAAATAAACTTTGCCTTGCCTTGCCCATTAAATCAGTACGCTTGTGTCACCCCTCTGTGACTTCATTAGGTCATGTGGTACCAGAGAACATTGCTTTGACATTAGATACCACTTGGCTTGGTTTAATTATTACAACAGTGTGATCAATGTCCATTTAATGGAGTTCTTCTCAGACTGGCAGTATTGTCTTTTTTAAGTTTTTGAGAAATGTGTTCATAATGTGTGCATAATTCACTCATGGTGCCAATACCACTACAGTCCTATTTTTAGATTTCTTTTTGGGTTAAAAATAACCCTTTGTTCCAAAGTGACAAGTTTGAAAAAGACCATTTCACACAGAGGGAGGCATTATCATGTTATTATAGACAACTGGAAAAAACGACAGATAAGACGTATCCACTCATCCTACCTCTACTGAGCTTTAAAATGGTTCCGTCTTATTTCACATTTCCTGATTTGCCCGACATTTTAGGATGATGTTTAATGTCTTTGATGTCTTTAAATGTGACAAAGGTGAAATTATATGACGTGTATGCTATTCAAGATGTCTAATCTGGATTTAGATTTAGATGAGCTAAGCTTTAGGTATAGTTACATAATTTATTTGAATTAAACCAAAAATTCCAGAAACATCAGACAAATTGTTATTCACATTATTCAAAACATGGATACATGTTCACAGTGCAGTGCTGCAGTTTTTAGTGTTATGAGAAAATAAAATGTATTGCATTTTAATAAAGATCAGGATTTAGTTTCTTATCTTTTTTGGGTCAAGACGCTCTGGGACTGGGGTATGTGTTCACATCGGCAGTAAGGAGGAGGCAAGAGGATGCTGTGATTCACAACGCTGATTCCATTTGCCAGGCCATTAGTTATTTATTAATAAACCCATCTGGTAAGTTCACTAGAACCGCAGACATCATCCTTATCTTCCTTAGGAGAGAGAGAGGAGTGCAGAGAAAGAGTTAGCATCCTTAAAGAAGCCTTGACTCCCAATGTGACTACAGCAAACAGCACCCTCTATTGTTATTCAAGTGAAAGCAGTACATACCTGTAACACCATCTATTAGTTATCACTCTGTCCCATACTAAATGAATGCTATGCACCAGTGAAACAGTATTCATCTTTCATGAAGGTATGCTATTTTTGTCTGCTAAACCCTCCACTGAACAGATTGCAAAAGCATAATTGCCTATGTATATTGTCTTTAACATGCATCTACTCTGCTACATAATTCTGCTTCATTATGCTAGATTTAGACATTAACATGTTCTACACATAACCATATCCCTCTGGACATTCATTTACATTGACACAACCATAACCCAAGTTCCCTGGAGTTGACTTTAATCCAGCTATGCACATAAGGTAATTCACGTTAGAATCTAAAATCTGTCATGAGTAAACAAACTATTTGGAGTACTTTCATTTCTTGTGTTAGCAGCTGCCAAGCACTTAGGACTTGACTTCACAACAAAAGAAGTCAGTCAAGGGAAGAGATAAAGGAAATCAATGAACACCAGGAATTTCATGTGTATTGGCGACGGACATATCAATCCATCTAAAAGCTTATGGAACATAGACAGTGATCCTCTGCTGTATAATGCATTGTGATGTAAAGGCTGAGGCCTTCCTGCAACTCCTCAAAATCGCTCTCGACAGTGATGGTTCATCAATTAAGTATCTGCCTGAGCACACAATGAGGGACCCAAACAGCTGTGCAGATTTCGATGTACTGACCAAAGTGTGTGTGTGTGTGTGTCAGTGTGTGTGAGCAAGTGTTTACAACAAACGGCGTCCTAAACTACTAGAGTGGTGCTTTTGCTCCTACGCAGCCTGACCTTTCAACAGCTGGTAAAAAAAAAAAAACTTTGGGGTTTTTTTTGAAAAGGCCCCTACATCTTTCCACTTCCTGTGGGCATGTCAGGTTAACCCTTTTAGCGACCACCCCACTACCCCTCCTTGTCAAACAAAGGAACTGCTGCCCTGGTGTTTATCACGGTCATGCGGGTAGCACCCAACGCCTCCAAACACTTAGTCACCAGTGCCACCCTATTTGTATTGGTCAGCTCAGGAATATAGAACAGTTTCCACACCCCATAGAAAAAGATTGGATGGGCTAGCTAGACCATAAACATGGGTTAGACCTTTTTTACCGGACATCTTTGTTTTGTGATGTGCCTTTTTGTTTGAAAGACAGGCACAAACATGCTGTGGAAACTGATTAACAGTGCTCTTCAACAGTTTCACTCCCTTTGAGTCATTGCTCTCTCTCCCTCTGTCTGTCACGCATGCACACACACACATACACACACACATGCGCGCACACACACACACACACACACACACAGTAGCACTGTAGATGTGTTCTTGCAAAACTTACTTTTCCATAGAGATTCAGGTGATGAACAAGTAACGTCACGGTCTTATCACAAGCCGGGAGGCTGTTGTGTTGGATGTTAATGTTGCCAATATTGATATGTAATCACAAACGTTTTTTTGCATCACATACCATCAGACATGTCTAACAAAAGAACGGCGAGCAGACTTAGAGATGGTCTGTGCTCATATAGGATCAACAGCTCCTCTGACCGTTCCACTAGGAAAGAACTTATCTGAACACGTCTGCTGGAAAGCCAGAATAATACAGATATAATGAGATCAGTGTTTACCCTGGGCTGTTCAACATTTCCTGTTGATATCCACTGCTTGAGACAGTAACAATTGTCCTGGTCACTCTGGTGGGAGATACTGACCGACTAACACAAGTGTCTGCATAAAACGAATTACCACATGAAATCTATACTTGTAGATGTGGTCAGTTTTATCCAAACCATTTTTCAAAGGAGTTTTATCCAAATGAAAATGGAGGCATTCTATATTAAAAGCATCATGATTCATATGAATAAGCTCTAAATTCCTGGCCAAATTTAGATGAAATACAGGAATGAGATAAAAATATATGACAGTTATATTTTTTTTCTTACCATAAATGGAGTTTCAAACAAAGGTTTGGCATGCATCTAAACTTGTAAAATTAAATACTACCAGTTGCTAAATGTGGTAAAAAAGTGCCAGTTCATTTTAAAAGCTTAGCTTTCCTCAGGGTCAACATTCATCTCTCAACATGACTTTGCATGTGCCTTTCTCTCAGTCTCTTAGTCTCTAGTCATATTAGTACTTTATACTATAGTCTGGAGTGTAAGCTGCACTCTGCATGTTCTGTCATGCTCTCATGCTAAGTCAGCTAAAAGAACAATTTCTTTACTTGATGTCAGTATGATTTCAGCTGTAGCAATTTGGCTCTAGTTGAAGCAATCTGCAAGACTGAGACTAGGAACACAGCTCTGTAAGTGGCCATTAATCATGAGCACGATGACAGGCAAAAACATGAACTTGCACATATCATAACTGGATGTTCTCTAGTCAGAGATACAGATGAGAGACAAGCACATGGGCAGTCTTGCAAGCTTACAGTGGCTCAGCAGGCGTGTACGGAAGTACGGGGGTAACGACAAGCACACAGATGATTTCAAAATGGGATCACAGGCAGGAACAAACACGTGCATCTTCACCTATAAAAGATTGTGAGTAACTTAAACCACAATTATGTGTATACACTTGGTACAAATGAGTACGTGATTTGTAATGACTGCAGTGTTGAGATGCATGGTCCCATTGATGCGTAGCACAGTCCACTGACTTTTTACTGGAAGTCGCTGGACAAATACAGAGAAGCTGACAAATGAGACTAAAAATGGTCTGGTCAAAACATTCTGTGGTGCAGAAGCTATGATAAATGCAAATTCCTGCTGCAGACAGCAAGGGACTGGTGTTTAGAAATCGTAAACCAATGTCAAGCCTAATGTTGCTTTATTTGTCCGATCTAGCCTTTTGACCACAGGCTAGTTATTAGAGGATAACTCACAATAAACATAGTGCATCATCTGCTCATGAATAACCACAGAGCGTGGATGGTTTGCTGGAAGGTGACCAAGCTGTTGGACAAATATGAGCAGCCTGATGAATGGGGACATTAAGAAGAACATCATGCATCTTATCTGGCATATTCCACGCTCTTCCCATCTGCTTACAGCACTGTCCAAGAAATGTATTAAACTTTTAACTCACAACAGGGAACTCTGTGCCCCGCCCCCCTCAAAAATGTTACAAAGGTGGCTATATATTAGTGTTTGAACGATGCACCCCATATCGCCAACATTTATTTGCTTTTGGGAAATTGGACATGAAGTTGACAAATACAGTACTGACTCAAACAGTCTCTATTTCCACAGAACACACAAATAACACTTTAAAAACATCTCATAAATATACATCCAAATATGTTTCCCCAGACTGAGTCTGTTTGGCTATATTAGTAGAACAGCCACTGGCTCATTTGTAAACTCTAAACAGAATTTGCAATAACTCTTTTGGATGCTGATACAAGAATACTTCATCAGACGAGTAGAAACTGGAAGCAACCTCCCTAATAGAGAACAGTTCTATTGGTAAACATGGCCAAGTAGACCAGAGTGAATGGATGATGGTACAGGCCTAGCACATCATCACTGTCAGCTATCCCTTTCTCTACAGATAACTCTCACTTTGTCTGCCTGTGTCCCCTTAAGGTGTAAGTCCTGGATGTAAAGCTTGTTTCTGATTGGCCTATGCACAATCTCTACAACCTACTACTACAACCTCTGGTGATTACAGAGAGAGAAAGAGGGAGAGTGAGAGAGAGAGAAAAAAGAAAGAGGGAGAGAACTAGAATGAAAGGGAATGAAAGAAAAAAAGAACAAGAGAATAGCGAGTGGAAAGACAAAAAGAAACAGCAGAGAATGAGAGAGGGGGTGCTGCATTGCTGTCCGACCTCGAACTCACACCATGTTTTTCCGAGCCCCTATCTCCTCCTGATAGCTCCCCATCACTATCAGCACTCGTTGTTTGCTCCAGAGGACAGGAGGTGTCTTTCTGACACCCACAGCCCGTAGCTCTCGTCCCACAGAACCACTGGGGAGTGTGAGCAAGAGTGGAGAACCCAAAAAGGTGCTTTTCCGGGGAAGAAAAAAAAACAAGAGACAGGAAAACAAAGCATACGGACACTGAAATATTATTGCTAAATAGGGTCACATTGCTATGAAGTGTCTCCCAGCCTTCACCCTCTCTGTGTGTTATGTACAACAGTGCCATCTTGAGTTCAATGGTAGGATGTGCAGCACATCTGATGGACACAGATCAGTGAGAAAGAGCCTTGGTATGCAACCGCTGTGTCTATGTATCAGGAGAGAAGTAAAGTAACCTACCTATCTTTCAGTGTGGCATGGTAAACAAAAGAGAGCTGCTGCAAGCCATTGTATGTAATATAAGAACAAGTACAAGAAAAAAGATCTTAAAGTAGTGCAAGTGAAATAAGCAGGGACATCTTAGATAAATGTGTCACTTACAATGTCCATACAATGTGTGACAGTGACTGCATGATCATTTTTGTTCTCATTTGGTTTTTTTTGGTCTGTCTGCCTGTCTATGTGTGTGTATCATTGGGTGACCCCAGCATGCCTTCCTTTCGCTCTCCCACAGCGTACCCCAATCTCGACGGCGCTGATCGGGCCGAGGAATGCTCTGGCAGCGGCCAGACCCTACAGACAATGGCTGCTTGTGTCCAGTGGAAAACGCAGTCCTCCCGCAGCTGCCACTATCAATTTACTCCTCCAAACATCTCCACTCCCTGCCCGCTACTCTGCTCAGCTCAGTCCAGGCCAGCGCAGTGCAGTGCAACGCAATGCAGCCTCTGCTCTCTCCCACATGAACAGACAGGCCCTCGAGAGACAGCTCTTTATAAACACATACACAAAAACACACACTCTCTCTCTCTCTCTCTCTCACACACACACACACACACCAACACACAGACACACACACATACTGTATACACACAGGACACACATATGCATACTCACAGACACACATACAGATGCATACATATACACATATAACAAGCCCACACACACACAAACCATAACAAACACAGACATACACTACAAACAAACACATTCAAATCTACGTACAATATGTATAAATATTAAACAATATATGCCCCACACAAACATATGCACCCACACAGAGGCAAACACACATTCAGTATTTCGCTCTTTTACCATTGTACTCTCTGAATCACACACTTTCTCTCTCTTTCTCTCTCTCTCTCTCACACACACACACACATATACACACAGAACACACATACGCAGACTCACAGACACACATACAGACACATACATATACACATATAACAAGCCCACACACACACAAACCATAACAAACACAGACATACACTACAAACAAACACATTCAAATCTACGTACAATATGTATAAATATTAAACAATATATGCCCCACACAAACATATACACCCACACAGAGGCAAACACACATTCATTATTTCTCTCTCTTTTACCATTGTATTCTCTGAATCACACACTTTCTCTCTCTCTCTCGCTCTGTTTACAGTAAATACAGTAACACTTTCTGACACACTCTCTTTCTTTCTCTGACACACTCACACACCACACCCATCTACAAACACACAGACACACACACACACACACACACACACACACACACATACACACCTTCTGCCTGCTGAAGGGCAATGGTTACAGTTATGAAATGGTTAAAAAGCTCCCAATCCCCAGTCCCCCTCTCTCCTTCCTTTCAAATACTGTCATACATAATAAATTAAGCACAAGTCCAACGGCCCATTATATTACTTTCTCATTGTTTTATCTTAAAGAATAAAAATGAACCTGGTCCAAGAACAATTTGACATGATATTGTGTGAAGAATCGCAAACTTAACCTAAGATGTCTATGAACAGAATGTCCAAAAATTCCCCCAAATTCCTTCACAGAGGCCAAACTTTCCAAATGTCCTTCTGTGGCATGTATAAAAATGCTATGATTTAAGGCTCTGATCTAAGACTGCAGGAAAATCGGATTTGCTTCTCAAATCAGATGTTTTAAAATGATTGTCCGCACTTTAATTTGCGACTGATTTCATTTGCGTGTCCTGATATTAGCAATCTATTTGGGTGGCTGAGGTGGCAGGCACAGAAGCTATGAGGGTTAATCAATGGAAGTTCTTTGAGTCTCCCCTAATAGAAGAGAGAACTGAAGCATTTCTACCATACTGGGTCTGACAGTATGTTGAGGATGATAGAAAATGCCCATAAAAATCCAGTTTGAGTGGACATTGTCTGTACAGGGACACGTTTGGAATCTGATTGCAATGTGGTTTGGGTCCAATCTGCAAAATAATCAGATTTCTGCCCCCCCCCCCCATTTTTGGGTTGGCTAAGCTGTCAAAACTCAATCTGACTACAATGTGGATGTGCCAAAAAAGGATTTGGACTGGCATTTTGTTTTGGCCAAAAAGGTCTTTGTGCTGGTGCTAATGTCCTTTGGAACTTCTAATAACACTGATTAGGCCCACACACTGCGTCTATCTGTTTTTTTTTTTACATTTAGCTTGAGGTCTCCATGGCAATATCGCCAGACTGCTATTTACCATTCCTCAATCTGCACTTCAAGTGGCCAGCGTTTAGCTCTGCTTGCAGCTTGAGCTCTACATCAGTCGCTCCCCAGGATTAGTCTGCACTTGTCGGTGCCATCAGCCGGTGATGCTCTGGAGCATGTGTGTGCATGCGGCTGGGGATTAGGAGGCAACAAAGACTCCTGTTCAGGCCGCAGCCCTCTACACACGCGCTCCTGACACATATGGGCATGGACACACATGGACAGAGGCAAGCACAGACACACACATGAATAGACACACATGCATGCATTCAGATACACACATGGACACATACAAACACACACACACAAACACACACACAAATACACACAGTACATGTAAAGGAATGTATACTGTATACTGTACTGTACATATGTTGTATGCCACCCCCACCACCCAAACATTGCATACTGCAACAGAATACCAGACACACCTTCAATTCACACATCAGATGTATAGTGCTAATGCGGTGCCAAAGGATACTATTTCATAAGATTACAAATAATGGAACTATGCTTGCTCAGGTTGAATCATTTCCTATTGCACAGAGCGTTATTGTAAACTAAGAGACATTCATACTCATATTACATGCAAATAAAGTATTTCCTGTTGAAATTCCAGACTGGTGCAACCTATTTCATTTGTTGGTAACATTCACAATTCACAAATATCTTTCTCTCTGCGATCTGTTAGTGGTCTCCCCATAGATCTCATTATAAAGAAAGTATTGATTTTGAGAATAATACTTTTGGCAGTGGGTGTAGAAAACAAACTCCTTGGGTGCTGGATGAGTTATTATAAAGATTATAAGGGGAATCTGTGGGGATGTATGAAGTCATTTCCACCAGTTTCTTGAAGACCAGAGGGGTAACACTTACAATATCTGCCATTAGCCGAGCAGTCAGACGTTGTACCTAGCCAGAGGGTCAAACAAAGGTGAACCTGCTGAAAGCAGTGACACCCCACAGAGACATTGCTTTAGTGGACCTACCTAAATGGACTCATTAAGGGGCCAGCCAAGTTGGCATGATGGTAGTCAGACAAAATGAGCCCAGGTATCTGTGTCCGACATCAAGAGTCTGAGATAATGTCTTTCAGATGAAGGACGGCCTTTTTTCTCCGCTATCGGTATGCTTTGGGCGTCATTCCTACACTGAATGGACTTTGGAGTGCCCTCCAAGCCCACGAGGAATATACACAAACAGGGTTTCCCATAGCAACCACAATCACAAGTTCATTAAATCCAAATATACAGTACCGTTTTAATTCTAGAGAATTATTCATCACAAAGGCCTATATTTTCATTTATTTTTTGGTTGTTTAATCAATGGTATGTCTTTGTAAACATGAGAAAAAAAACAAAATAATTTGAACCCTTGGGACACATGATGATGTGGGATGGCTTTTGCAGCACTCAGTATTTAATATACCAATCCCTTATATGTCAATCAAATATTTTTATTTAATCGAGGATTAGTTTCCCTAATGTTTTCTTTTTTAAGTGTTCCCATGAGATATGAATCAGTCCCTTGTGCTAAAGCGCTAATGTCATGACAAACAGAATCAGATGCCTCATTAACAAACTCAGACTTGTAGAGTTACCACTGAGCATTCCACAGCCAAACCAAATCAATTTCTTTACGTAGTCGGGGGCTACTATTGTGAAATGCCTTATTGGAAATTCGAGACATAGCATAGAGATGAGGCATGAACTTCCGTTTAGCATGACAAGCAAGTCATGTCAATCCTTCCTTTACTGGTAATCTAATACAGTAAAGAAGTCATACATTTTTGTTTTCTTAGCAGTTCATTCTCTGTCCCAAAAACAAAGAAGTCTACTGTTTAGTGATTGCAGTAAAAGCAACCAAAAGATAAAACCTTGTCAGGATATTTTACACATTTGCAAATAGAAGGAGACATGAGCTGTCCACTTCTGTTGTGAAATACTCAAGCCAATGCAACAAAGTAAGTTTCATGCAGAGTTTTTGTAAACTCTCTTAATTGACACTCTCTTTGGTTGCTTGCATGTCATATCTCACATGACACTCTCTCAGGTTGATTGCATATCATACCTCCTACGCCTAATTATACGTAATGCCATGACTATTTACTGGACATTGATATTAAAATAATTGACAAACACTCACTGCATTAAAAATTTGGGTGAGTACTGAATATGTAGACCATGAACAATCCCCTTCACTGATACATTCCAGGAAGGTGTGGCTGTCTGTTCAGAACAGACCTAGAGGACATCCAAGAGGAAGAGAAGCAGCAAATGGATTTTTTTATGCCTTGCACAAGCAGTAAGATGCACCACTTTGTGGCCTATTTCTCCAGGACCAACAACTGTGAAATGCTAACCAAGGCAGTGAGGCGTTGATGATTGAAGGCATCTGTGGAAATAGACCTAGAGGCTATGAATCATTCCCTGCTCAATAATTACAGTAATATTGCAACATTCACAAGAGCATACATCTATGATAATAGCAGGAGAATAGCCAAATATTGTCTGTAAGGTGAATTTCATACTGGCATTCTTTGACGGATGAGAATTACAGTTCATCTTTGTCTGAACACAATGTCAGTGCAACAGATGCTGTTTCCTGGGGGGTTTCGTACCATTTTACAACACATAATGGCTATTACACGCTTTAATATAACATTATGGCCAAGCAGTAGTTAATGTCTCTTCCTCTTCCTTATCCACTCCCATAATTCCCACTTCCACTAGATGGTGGCCATGCTCAGCAGCAGTTCATTTACAGACACACCTGTTCTTTCCACCGTAATTAAGACAGAGGAGCCAGTGTCATTCAGCAGGGCCAGTGTGTGACAAGCTGTTACACACTTTTACAGACAGCAAACAGAGTTGAAGTTCTTTCACTCCTGTTAAACTTGAGTGACTCCACTCCAGTTAAGGGAGAAAACACTTGCGCACTCTAGTCCAATATTGCTGTTATTTTAATTACATAGATTTGTCTTTAAATGAGTGAAGAGTATTTCCACAAACTTGAATGATGCAAGGAAATAATGTTAGCAGATTTCTGCCCCACACGACCACACAAGTTCACAAAGGTTTACAAAAAATCTGTTTGGTACTGGATTCATGCAATGAATAAAAATAAAATCATGAGATACAGATCATCATTATGTACATCAAGTTTAATTAATTTACAAAAGACATGACAGTTTGCTATGTGGCGTAAGTGTGTAAAATCATTCTTCTTCATTCAACTTAGCTTAGCTTAGCTATAGGCTACCTGTGTCATACATTATAGTTGCTAGGGTGTGGCTGTTTGCTATAGTATAGTTTGGTTGCTATAGAAATACTTCAGCAATCTGAGTTGGCTAAAGGCTGTTTGTTGAAGTGTGCACAAGGGTATGCAAGACTGTTGCTCCACTGTTGCTATGTGGTAACTATGTATATGTGTATATCATGGATCACAAATAGGTCAAATTGACATCAAAGCTCAAAGCTGTCATTTTGACAGAGGGAATCAGCTATTTCAAATCTTTTGAATAAGGTCTTTGAACACACAGATATTGACTGAAGAGTGCAATAGATTTAAAGGGGTAAAGGTGATTTATATATATATAGGAATCTATGTATGTATGTATTTATTTTTCCCATGATTATCTGTTAACCCTGCTCGCTTGCGTGCATCTGTTCTGACAGATAACCACTGACCTGGAAATATGCCTAGAGAGTCCAATGCATCAAGATAACCTCTATTCAAAAGGGAAAAGACCCTGACTTAGATGCTAAATGAACTATGCTGTTCACATTTAGCGTAGTTCAAATCACGGGCAAACAGACAGTCAAGGCGGCGCACATTTGGAACAGATTTGTCTCACATGTCTCCCATGAAAAAATAGGGTATGCATATCTGAGCAATGGGCCTTGTAGTTGGGGCACACAGTTATACGCTGAGGCTATTTGATCTAGCCATGATGAATAGCAATCCACGTCAATCCACTCTTCACGCTTTTAATAAAAAATATGCCAATGTACTGTCCCGCCTCTGTACAAACCAGAGCCACAGGCATCACAGAAAGCTACAAGAATATAACCAAGACTGAGCACAGGTATGCTAAGTGTCAGTAATGTGTTTTTCCTATTGACTGAGGTTCCTGAAAATAGGGATGTGGACACTGTAGGTTAAGTTTGAGTACGGAGTACTAAGCTTGTAATGGTCATTGGATGTCTGCCAAACAAAAACCATGCTGTATTTGCCTGCAATAAATGCTCCTCTCGTGATCCCCCTCCAGTGAACATGCAAACATGTATGCAGTGCACCAATGTCTTCCTCCAACATACACACACACAAAAGACACATACACCTATCCTAACCCATCAAAAATGTACACCACCTTTTACACACACACACACAGTCTTTCCATACACACACTTGCATACCCATAGCAAGGCCCATTGTGCTGCAAGAATATGATGCAGTGCTCTCTCACTCTGCAGCAGAGCTACATGCATGATCCCACCTCTAACTACCTCCGAGTGTGCAGACGCTCCTCCACCTGCAATGAGGCACCTTGAGCACCAGGGGGCAGCTGTATCCTCACCTGGAACTTTCTCTCACTGCTCTTTTCCCTCACCTGAATGCCATCAGTCCAAATAGCTGTGCATGCCTGTCTGCTCGCCTGCCTGCCTGCTTCCTTCCACGGTTCACTGCTCTGTCATGGTTGCTAGCAACCTTTTTTGTTTATCCCCGTCTCTGAACTCTGGTGTCCTTCTGTTAGCCCTCAGATTTTTTTTTTCTTTCGTCCCTTGTGGATTCTGGTCTCTCCCATTTATTTATTTATTTTTAAAGATGATTCCTGATTGGGGTGTCTGTTTTGTGTTTCTGTTTTGTGTTGTTTTTCTCCTTCCATGAAGCCTCTCAGTTTTTACTCATTACAATTTGGAATGAATGTGCCTGATCCTGGAAGCAGAGCATATGTGTGTTTAGTGTTTTGTGTGCAATGAGAGGAAGAAATGCCACCGTCACTAACCTCACACACACACAAACACACACACACACACACACACATTCCCTTTTGGTTTGCAGACATGCATAAGGCGTTCCAAAGTTGCAGAGAAAAAGGGGAGATTCCAGTTTACTTATCTTATCTTTGAGAGGAGAGATTTCGAGGAATGGACATATTTTCTGTTAGGATATGAGCAATACATTTGGACAGTTATAAATAATTAGAAATGTACTACTGGAGATCATGCTTTCCCAGAGAGTATGTATTTTAAGGGAGTTATTCATCACAAAACTGGTTTTAATCAAAGTCATCTGGCTTGTTTCACAGACAAAGAAGTAAAGAAAAGAAATGAGCTGGTAATTGAATAAAACAACAGCGAAAATAAAAACTACCCACACAGGGGAACACACACACACATAGATACACACATATGTACACACCAGTGGGCGAAACAGATGTGTTGAATCACAGTGTGTAATAATTCAGTTAATCACTCTATTCTGTCCCCTTTTGCGTCCATGGTGAAAAAGCCTTGACTTTACACCTTCGATAATAAAATGTTCCCCTCATTCTTCCCCACCAAAATCTATCATGCTAGGAACAAGGCACTCTTCTAAGACACCAGATATGAGTGGACACTTGATACCGCAGCACCTGTATCTCCTCGCTCTCCCACTGTGGTGCGCACATATGCCCCAAAGCGTGGGCATGGAAGGGGAACACAAAAAGAGAGAGAGAGAGAGAAAGAGAGAGAGAGAGAGTGAGTGTGGGCAGCCTCGGGAGCTGGAGTGGTCTGGCAGGGCAACATCTGCAGCGTGTTGAGCCCATAGCATGGCCCTCGGGGCCAGCTGCCGAGCGTGTGTCCGCCAACTTGTTTCATGTTTTATGTCGGACCGCTTTGAAAACAACAGGCACTGCGAATTCTGCTTCCCTGCCCGGCAGCTGTGGCGAGGTGCCGGGGGGTCGTGGGGTAAGCAGGATGGTGGTGGTAGTGTGGCACTGGTAGTGGTGGTGGTGGAGGGGAGTGTTACAATGCTAACCCCTGCTACACTCATTACCAGGGCGGCTGCCTCTCCTGCATGGTGGAGAAGTCAGCCATACAGCACCTCTGAGAAACTCTGAGAAAGAAATATGTTAAGTATACACTAGTTTAGGTATAGCCTACTCATACTCTGAGAAACATGTTCCTTGTTGGGCTCTTGCATTTCTGCAAATGCTGTGCATCCTGCATTGCATCTATAATGGCCAAGCTGGAAAGGGGAAACACCTTTGTACCCCAAGCCATGCACATGATACTACTCTCTACACACTGCTTAATGGTGTGGAATCAGGTTAGCTTTGCCACTATCACGCTAATGGTAAGAAAATGTCCCTGCACACACCTTGAAATACTTATGTCTCACATAACTGTTTGATTAAAGCCAAGGGATCTGTTAGCGTGCAGCAACAGTGGAGCCGGTCTGGAACATCTCAGAGCTAAATTGTAAGGCCTGGTGTGGCTACTCTGATAAGAGAAAGATTTCACCAATAGGTTTTCTTTTAATCTGGCAGGGTCATCAAAGGGTTTGTGCACTGGGAACTGTTACTATACACTGTAGGCTACATACAAAAAAGTATTTATTAAGTCAAAGTATAGGTTCAACAATAACTACATTATGTGCGTATTTACAGTTGGAGTTAATATGTCACCATTAAAAAGTGAGTGTGATTGGACTTGTTTATCCCATTGAGGCAATAGGATATGGGAGCTGGATCACTGGGCCTGGCAGTTGTCTTGGGCAGCTGAGGCACTGCTGTGGGCATAAGTGCTTGGCACGTGCCAGGGGTGGACAGGTGTGGCTATGCCCAACAGCTCCGCTCTCTGGCACGCTTGTGGCATGCACGGAACTGAATACGGCACTATGAAACCTTCAGCAGTGAATTGACGATTAATGCTTGGTGTTGACAAAGCAACTTTTCACATCTAGTGTCCTTACATGTAAATCCAACTCTAACACCAATATATGAGCACTGTGAATGTGCATAGTAATGTTAGCCATTCCTTGGCACCACTGTGGAAGCATGCTAGACCCAGGCCTGAGGAAGCGAAAGGAAACAAAATGTCTAGAGCACCTCTGACACACAATGCATACCGAAGTAATAAGAAGTGTTCAAGAAAAAAGAAATGAACAACAGTCCCTGTTACATGACTTTTGGTCCTCAATTTAACACTTTGACAGGTGCACTAAGAAAATAGGAACTATTAAGGAAACAGGGGCAATGTCGCAGTGGAGGAAGTGGTTTTGAGTGGGTGAGGAGGTGGTGGGGGCCGAAGCAAAACAAAAAAATCCCCCGCGACCTTGGGTATAATGATCTCTCATTCATCACCTACATGGCTTTCTCTCCAGCACAGTGGCTACTGTGCATCAACTCTGGTACCCCCCCGCCACCCCCAGCCCTCAGCTCTAACCCCTCCCCCCTCCCAAAAATATTGAGCAGGAAAAAAGGGGGGCTTTGCGTGCACATCTGCGTTTTTCATTGGTGAGGGCAGTGCTCTTCCCTCGACACTTGGCCACACAGGCATTTAGCCAGCGTCTCATCACATTTTCTACACTGACCCAAAAACAAGGGCACAAATGGATGGTAAATGTCTGTGGGGGTGGAAGGATATACAGCTGCCTTATCATATTTCATTTGACAAATATGCAGTTTTGTGAAACAAGGCTAAAGAGTTATTGGTATTCTGTATTAGGAGCTATTTATTTTCCAAAGAAAGGGTAAGACAACAAATTTGATCTCTTAAATTTACAACACTTACTCTGCAGCAGGAAACCCATGAACCTGCTGTCTAAAGCTAACCTGCACAGATAGCAAAATGAGGCATCATGACTAAGAACAGCAGTATAAAGGTACAACCTCAGAAAGTGCAATAAGTAAAAGTCTAGAGACTGTTTAGGTTGTTATCTGCCAATAGCCCCATCAAAACACAATGTTGTGAAAGTATTGAGAATGCACATGGACTACACTATTTTTATTTCCATCTCACTATGTTTACATAGATGACAAATACTGAAATCTGAACATGAGACAGAATTACTGTGTTATTTTCAGAGCCAAATATTTCACGAACACCCAACAAGGTCAATTTGTCTATGTAGTAAACCATCACCATTGCATCAGTGAACCAGAAAGGTTTGGGTTTCATCAGAGACGGTTGAAAAAAGGATCTTTGGTTGCATTTTAACAAAACCTGGCCCTGCTACTCAAAACCACAGTGCTCCGCCTGGCTGGACCAAAAGCAACAGTTTTCAAGAAAAGGAAATAAGCTCTTGGGGCTTCTCTGTATACACAGGCCAGTAAGATTAATAAGGTTCAAGTCAGGTCTGCCACTCCGAAACATGGGCTTCTTTGTTCAATGCAACCTGAAGACCTACAGAGTCTGAAGACAGGGTTGCACAGTTCAGGTAGCAGTAAAGTCACAGTCCAATGTCAAGTGTCCTTATACCTGTAAGTGTACAGAATAATAAAAGTCATTTAAAGGATACATAGGCCTAAGGATGTATTTAACAGCCTTTTTTTAACATAGGCTTATTAGTAAACCTGAACCAAAAGTCTGAAGTAGACTGTGTAACAGTAAACTAATGCAGAATGCAGTATGCCACTGTATGCTGTACTAAGCAATTATTGTACAAGATGTGCTCTCCCCAAGATTCACAAAAAGTCTGATTCAACTGATAAGTATTCTTGCCAGATCCAACTAAATCTGCTGAGTCTCTCATAGCTGACCTGAGTTCAATGTACAATAGCAGAGCTAAATTAGACCTTCTGTGCAGCAAATGTTGACCTTCCTGGCGGCTAAGTGTGGTTGAGAAATGACATCAAGATGAATCAGCGGTATGATGGAATAGCCTGCTCCCTAAACGTATTGTGGGGATGAGAGAGTGCCTGCACTCCTCACCTCAGACCCTCTCTCACAAAGAAAATGATCTTGATCGCATAACTTGACGCGATGACACGAGATGACATCATGCTGCTTCGTTCCTTTGCTTTCCATCACATCAGCAAAGAGCCTAGAGCTTATGACATATTGATCATGACCCACCACACACACACGGGTACATGCAGACATGCACACTCATATACACACACACACACACACACAAATTGGATTCATTTAATTTACTAACTCACTTCACCCGAAATGAAATCTTTTTGATTAAATAAAATGATTAGATCCAGACTGACATCACTTTTAACTCCCATCTCCCCCCACCCATGGTTCAAAGACAACAAGCCATTAACAACACCTCTTCCCAAAATTGTTGACACGCCATTTATTTTTATTTCGGTAGCATTTGACCTATTAACTTAATTTTCATAGTGGCTGGCATCATTACTACAAGGATGATCACTCATCACGCCACAGGATAATCACACAATGCAAAGCAGCTAACAGCCACGATGGCAATCTACTTCACTAACTAGTAAAATTGTGTGGCATTTTTAAATTTCTAAGAATACATTTAAATATGGGGCAAGCTTCCCCTACAGTACTAAAAGTGGAATTATCTGTTAATCTGTGTGAGCACCAAGGATTAGTGTGGTTTCTGTAACCTGTCTATGATACAGTGTGTGTGGTTTGACATCATTCCAACACACGCTCTCGCCAAATGTCCTGCAAGAGAAGAGGGCACTTTCATGGTGTGATTACGATTGAATTTCACTTCCTGCCATAAAACATAACAGAAGTACCACAGACACCCATTCAGAAAGAACTCAGACTCAAGACTCAATCTTACACTACAAAATTATAATACTGATTTACCAATTCTTTATCTGTTTGCAAATTAGCACCACGGAATAAGCAGGCACACTTTACTTTACTAAATAGGCATCAGATCCATTTAGGAATTATGGGAAGGTTCAGATAAAGTCCACTTAACTCTGAAATTGTGCATTATAACATGGTGGTGAAATCTAAGCACCTTTTATTGTGTTAAAGCAGGACTTTAAACATTTAGCGAATTTGTCAGTGATATGATTTCCATCAACAGCCACTAAACTACCATTGCAAGAAAGGGCCCAACATTCCCCTGTAACGACCTCTCCAATAAACCATAACAAATCGCCTTACAGTAGAAATTCCTGACAACTGCATTCTCTGCACAGCTAAGTTTCACTAGTTAGCATTTGCTCCAAATTTGCACAGTGGCATTTAAAGTGGTTCAGTTAACTTCATTATATTTTTTTCCTGAACTAAATGCATTAAACATGAACAGAATACCATACCCAACCTAAATCACTGTGCCTTTCTAAGGCTTTGAGCTTGAAGAAGTATTCTGGCTACTGACCACTGGGGGTATTGAGGACCACTGACTCCATTTTTCCAAAATCATGAACCATGACCAATGGATAATCTACATTAACATAAGTGCACATTACGGTGCACTCAAAACTATACACTACATTTGCAGGTTGACTGGATTTCCTTCTCTCTTACATGGGTGTAAATCTACAGTGTTGTCGTGTGTGTGTGTGTGTGTGTGTTCAACAGAGCAGAGCTCCGCTTACTGCTGTTTTAGTAAACAGCCTCATCCACGGAGGAGGCACCCCGGGGGGTGAGGCTCGTCAATACTCCTCAATCAGTCACACAGGCACGCCCTGTCAGCTGTCTGACTGCTCAGAAATATGTAGCTCCCCAGGATGCCAAGGGGCCCTTGAAAAAAATCAATCCATCTTATTGCCATTATTTAAGATATAAAGGTGATCGAAGGCATAGTTTGTCTGAACTAAAGGATACTGAGTCCCCTGTGGCCTGAGGTCAATTGTTTGGCTATGGCTTGACTGATTAGTTCATTTTCAAAATGAAACCATAAGACATAATACACCAAGATGATGGTTTTGCCATTTTTCAATGGTGAAGGAATAAATCTGTATCCTCAAGCGCCCATTCATTTTTGGTGTAAAGTGGACGATCAAATCAGCAGGATTACACTCAGAGGTAACCGTGTTATACGATTTCATTTAGGGACGTAATGGAAAGACAGGGAGATCATAAGTTCCCGGTCAGGAGCAGATATGCCATCAAAGATGACAAATGTGGATTAATCGGATTGACCCAGAGGTTAGAGCACAGATTTTTTCTAACGTGTCTCCACTGGCAGAATTGGTACAGCCTAAAACTAAATAATTTTCTTTTTTCTTATCTTACTTTTCTAGGACAGTTCTCTCATGGTTCAGAGTATTTTTTTTCATCATACAGATTACATCTCACTTAGGGTATTCAAGCTAGGCCTACACTGCCCAGTGGCTCATTTCATTGGGTAAAACTGACCTCAAATGCTTTCATCGCTTTTTCCCCAGACAGTTAATTTAGTTTGACATGTAAAGCTTTACTGCAGAGAGTAAACCATACATTACATAAATCTACAAGACAAATGGTGAAGAGTATGATAGTAAGATGAGCATGCCACAGACTCACATACAAACGTGTTATTCTCCTGCAAAATCATATTCTGGACAGAAAAAAAATCTTGCCAGGCTGAAAATAAGCCCAAGGGCAATTCATGAATAACCTTTTCAGTGACACCTTCAGAAGTTGGTAGGTGCACAGATCATACCGTGCCTCATATTCACATGCCAAAACAGGAAGGAGATGTCTCCAAACAAGTTCACCCTTTGTGTCACTGAGCATCATTGATATAACATGCTACCGTCCCCATCTCACAAAAAAGGGAAAGCAAGTATCAATCACTTCTTTGCTTTTCACATTTGAAGATGTGCAAAAGACAAAAACAAATGTTTGGACTAAATTGCTTTTGGCTGCCTTTCAGAGTAGCTTCTCTGTGCAGTGCTTTATATTACAGCTATTGATTCTAGCCTTGGATTTCAGTGTGTTCCGTTTTCTTCATGTACTTTCCGGTTAAATTTGTCCAGTATTGCACATAAATGCATCCGCCTCTTCTTTACAGAGTTCATTTAAACCTGCCTGTGGCTTTGTGGACCACTCATATATCAACTGTCCTCGGAAATAGTTGAACAGAACTGAATAGTTTTAATAGAAAGTCCTTGCGGCAATGCAACCCTATGAAGAGACCATTCTATATCTTTGAGACATAACTTCTTTTGGACACTTTAGTTTCCATATTTTCCTGTATAGCTAAGTATCACAACAGTGATGTAATTAAAAGTAACAATTAAATGTACTTTAAGTACTTGAGATCTAACATCATCCATGTCTGTTCTATATCAGTATTTTACAGTTTTTAAATCATGAAAAAAGAGCATGGAGTATTTTGTCTATTCACTTGGAAGCCCAATGAGCATCTGCATTTATATACTTGATACTATCAAGCTAAACAGTACAAGAAAAGGATATGTATATGGCTGCACCTAACTATTGTTTTCATAGTCAGTCTTGATTATTGTCTTGATTAATCGATTAGTTGTTTGAATGGTCGAATGGCAAATGCAAAAAATGTCAAGTGTCGAAGCCTAAGTAAAGATATCCTGAAAGATGTCCTGAAATCCCTTATTTTGTCAGCCCAAATATATTTAACTTACTCTCATAAAGAAGTAAAAAAAAACTAAAATATTGAAGTTTAAAAACTTCCGTCAAACAATTTTGAGTTATTTCCCTCATAATTGATTGAGGTGTTTCCTATATAATTGAAACAGTTGTGGATGCATTTAATAGTCAACAAATGAACAGCTGTGGATTCATTTAATAGTCAACAATCAATCCGGAAACTAGTTGTTGCAGTTCTTGTTATGTGTGTAATGTTGAACTGAAATGCCCCTACACATTGCTCAGTGCACAAAAGGAATTCCAGCTTGAGAGGAATGTTTAAGACAATGGTACAGTGCACATTTCTCAAAGCTATTGTTCTTGTTCCAGGTGAACCAAACAAAAAGAAACATTCAGCTCATGAACACCCAAAAGCTCCTTACAGCATTATTTGTTTGCTCCTGACCCATACTCAGTGTCGCAATTCTTAGAAATGAAGGATTTGAGATGCATTATGCCAAACCCAAAACAAAGAGTGCCCAATCAGCAGCTGAAAGCCTAAGGGGGCTACACAACTGCTTGGCATATACAAAAATCTTGCCATAACAGACGCTATGCCAGACACGTTGACTTTTTAACAAATCTTTTCTGCCAACTTAGTCTGACAGCTGCAGGGCATTGCATAAAGTAATACCACCTCTATTGTGCTAAATGGGTTATCATGAGCAGTTATAAGTGATTGCGGCATGTAAAACAAACAAGCAAGCAAATTTAAAAATGTAACAAATTAAACTACCTTTAGGTCCTTTAAGTCAAGTAAATCAAACCAAGCTACTTTCTCTCACATAGTGCTTACTGAGGATGACACTATTTAATCGAAATATTGAACACCATCCTTAATGAAAACACAGTATCAGTTAAATACATTACTTGCTATGACCTCTCCTTTCTAGGGAGGCTTTCATGTGATTTTAACACCAATTACTGTCACTGGTCACATACATTGCCATTCAATACAAAATTGACCCCATGGGATCAGTAGTCCATATTGTGTAATACGATTATTGTCCTCATCCTAATTGCATTTGTTGACAAATAAATCTCAGAGTGTTGTAAACGTGTGTAAAGAAAACAGTTTATCTGATGATGCTGTCCACAAGATTTCGCTGTAGGATTGTGATGCGAATGTATGGTACAGGGTACAGGTTACATTTGAAAGATACTATTCAAATCAAACGTGCTGAAGTACGACCCATACACAAAACACGCAAAGGAGCAGATGTCGTCAAAAGTTCCACCGCCAAGTACAGCACAGTAGACAACTTAACCCATTGTTTTATTTTAAACCGTTGACTACAGTGCGCGCAATACTATACATCATCATATAAATATGATTAACCACCATCGCAACCCTACGCTATAATAATCACTGTACGGATTCCCGGTGAATCAAATTCAGCACCACCAGCATAGAGAGCTCCCGCGTCCATCATCGGTCGTAACTTAAGTTAACGCTCCTGTCCACACGTGGCTGTACGCTCAATGTGTCTAGTCTGCAAATGTGACAGACATAGGATAAAATGTTTGTCGCGCGCGTACACGTTTTTTTTTATTATTTGATTAAAAGAACTATTTAACTTACTGAGCCATTCAGACAGAGTAGGGTACTCTCAACAGCGAACATTAAAAGTCTCCCACCAAACTTCGAACACACGACATCGTGTCATGTTTTAATCATAAAACAGACAGAAAAGTGTGCACTTACCACAGCCTTGGCACAAGACTTTGCTGACATCGTTTCTGACGGCTCTTCGTGTCTCGACAGGTGGGAAAGCTGCAGCGAACACCGATGTATCATTCGTAGGCTCCATAAAGAACATATAGCGCGTGTCAGCGCGAAGTGTGAAGCAATTATCTCCGCTGTCCCACAGCAAAGAAACAATAGAATCCTTCTCCAGACCTCCCGCCTTGATTTCCCACACTTGGTGTACCCTCACCCTGACGTGATGTGGCTTCAAAACTGATGTCCGGTTTGGCACCGGTACCAGAACCTCATCGATCTGGTCATTCATCATCTCAGGCTTAGTCTTGTTCACTTTGTCCGTGGTTTGCTGTGCGTAGATGGCACTCTCTTGTCCATCTTCCTGGAGCTTGCCCTCCACCACCACTTCGGACCGGTGCACCAACTCCTGCACCGATTCCAGCCGACGAGAGGATGGGTTACAAGTGAGACTGCCGCACAGAGCTCCTTGCGGGTGAAGGGACAAAAAGCCAAAAAACCCATACAAGACATAAAGTGTGAAGTAATTCCGTGCCATTGACTGAAGTGCCTGCATAGTGTCTTGTCTTCGTCTCTGCAAAACCTGGGGCAAAACGCTGGCAAGTAGGCGAATGAGTGATAATTCAGGTGGGAAATGCCGTTTTGCGAGACTGCGAGGTCAACACTAGTGAGTTCGCTCTGGCGCCGCAGTTGCAGCCGCGGGAGAGGTGGGCGGAGCTGCAACTGGGAAAGACTCGTGTATGACTGAGGATTCCCTCCATTGGCACGCGCTGACAGGGTTTACGCATATAACACCGCATTAATTTACGAATCTTTTGGACTCCGATAATCCTTTTAATTTTTTTTGTTGAAGACAAAATTTACGAGGTCTGAATAGTCGAAGCAGATAATGTTATCTCAGAATCAAACACTACATAAGATTGTCATACAAAGTGCAGGTATTGAAGTGCTTTACATTTTTCAGAAAGAATACACTAGGACTATACCTATTACACGCCTAGATTTACATTTACATTTATGCATTTAGATTAATTGCAAAAACAGTTTCTGGCCTATAGACTACTGGTTATAGTTTTTACCTGCACCAAAACGGTTTCTGGAAGGTCATCAAAACTGGTTGTAAAACTTCAATACTATGGGCTTACAAAACAGAACAATATGACTGCATGAAAAATCTATTTGGAGACAGACCAAACGAGTCTGATCCTGGATTACTTTGCTGTGAACCCAGGTTGGCCCAGCACTGGGTGGTAGCTTACACAAACCGAGAATTTTGAGGGGGCATTTGCCAATGGGATTAAAACTCATTAACCCCATATTTTCTCAACATTAACACAAAATATGCACAATATAGGAGCGCATACATGATTGAACAGAATTCATGATATTTTATTTTTAACACACATCTGCTTGCATTAGTATCAATTTCAAATGCAATTTGCGTGAAAAAAAGCAATGCCTCCTGTGTTACACCTGGCTGAGAAACACTAGTGTGAATGCTCCTTTTTTGCATGTCTACCACAGTCACTCTGCTTTCAACTGACAGACAATTACTGTGTGAAATCCCATCCTACAGTAGGCTTGTTGTAGATGCAGACCACCCACTGCTTGAATGGCTTTATTTTCCCTTTGAATTGCTGTGTTTTACAAATTTGTCAGGTTTAATTTCTCCATCACAACATCAAACCTAAGACAGGTAGGCCAAGTATTCATTCCTTTACTATCATGCCTATACTTGCTTCTTCTATGCTTCCAAGACATATGCTGGCAGATCCTGAATGGGTTCACCATGTCATTAAGTCACCATATGCTCATTGTTTAGCCATGAGCCATCAGTGAGAGGAATATCATGTTCTTATCGGTCACATTCAGGACATACCCCTCAGGAGAGAAGCACAATGGCCCCATTCCCAAGCCCTGACCACACACTTTCACGCTGGGCAGACGCGTCCACTGGCAAACCAGGAGCCCCTCTCTGTTTACCATCTTCTGTCCGTTCTTCCTGTCTCATTCCTTGGCAAAGGCCCACCACTCACCTCCCCCTATTACCCTCCCACAAGCAGAGCGTTCTGCAGTGCCCCGGCCGGGGTCCGACCACAACAGCCCCTGCCCCGGGGGCAGCTGCACATGAGAGAGGCGCCTGTGGCTGGGGCGACTAGCCTGCCAGGAGCCTGCTCTCCACCTGCTCCCCCCCTCCAGCCAGCCTCCATCTTTAACCAGCCCCGGCCCAGGGCCTGCCATTGATCTGGCACGTCCAACCGGAGACACATGTGACTGCTTGAGCACAGCTGTGCGGGATTCCCCCCCTGCTTGAGCAAAAACACACATGCATGTGCACTTAGACACACACACACACACACACACACACACCTCAAGTATACGTATGTGTGTATGTACACATATCTCCTCCAAAAATCATTTGGGCAGGCAGGGCAGTTTGACATGTCTGCCACACTGCCTGGGTTTGTGAACTGTTAAATGATCGATTCTTTGCACAGTAACTCAAGGGTGAGTGCATCAAAAGTGAACATTATTGTGTAGCTGACATTACTGGAAACCATCCTGGGAGTATTTTACAGTGATGACTTTCCAGCCTTAAACCTCACACATTTGGGAGAAAAGAATGCTTGTCTGAATTGATCAGGCTTCATCAGACGATCAATATGATTAAGTCAGAAAATTCATTCCATTAAAAAAGCCTGGTTTCTCTTTGATAATATATTTTCATTATCATATATATAAGGGAGTCTTTCCTGAAGAGTAGGAACACTGCTCATCACATCGGTCCAGCTTCCGCCTAAGTAGCTTTATTGGTTAGATAGGTCAAGAACATGGGCACTGCTGTAGTACCTCTCATTCAAATTCTGATCAGACATTCGGTTCTGATGACTGTGCAGCAGAAAGCATTCCCCATATTCCCCAATGCAGATAAAAAGGTTTCCATGCGCAAGTCAGGTCTTTGAGTCCTTTTCTCATATGTGCTGTTATTTGCATTACATTCAGGAAAGCATCATGTGGCAAATATGGATATATTATATTGACACAGAATGTAACTGATATAAAATATATATATATTTTTTTTTCTGGTAACAAGTAAAACAGTAATAGACAGCATTCTTTTAAAACACAGTTGAAAGTATAAATTGAAAATGACATTTGTTGAATGTATTACACATGGATGCAACTAAATCTCTAAATGTGTGACATGAAATGGTATGCCAGTGAGTTTATTGTTTGAATTAAAATTATGTAACTTGAAGCCCTTATTCATATCATTAGTCACACAACAAGCAAGCTGAAAAGCCAGATTAGCCTCCAGTCACTCTGTTTCATAAATAACCTGAATGGAATACAGTACATGTTGCAAAAGAAACTAGTTATTATGAGACAAATATAATTTGAAGAGAAGCTGTATATGAGGCAGTTTGTTAATCATTTCACAACAGTTTGGCCAGGATTTTAAAAGCCAGAGAAAGCTCTGCAGGAGCTTTGCCAAAAGGCATCTTCCACGTTGTCTTTTGTTCATCTTAACAGAATACAAGTAGTTTCAGTGCCATGACTATGGTCGCAAAATGGATTTTTCACTCAGCAAACAGATTCTAGCAGCACTAAATAATGTCTCAAAGCTGTATGTTCCAAATGTAATCCAAGGTAAGAGACACTTGATCTTGATAAGATGGACAGTAACTCCTCAATAAAATACTGTAGCAGTGCATTCTCTAGACAACAGATATCCCTACAGATAGCCTAATATACTAAGGTTAGGTTTATAGCAACATAATCCAATTTAAATGCATAGCTGACTTTCAAAAGTTTTCAAAAGTTTCAAAACATACTTCATAGAGAATATTTAACATTTTAATGCATCCTGTTTAGATGGCATTTCACAATGACATATCTAATGGGACAATTGGTTTCCAAATGCTTCAGCAGATTGGTGACAACATTTTCACTCTTCACCAAAGGCATTTGCTTTGGTGAATTCATATTAAACAGCCTCCCCCTACTCCCATGTTAATCTAACCAGTAAAGGAGCTGCTTAGATCCTTGAATCAATAGTCTACCCCTTTAAACATCCAGTCATCCACAAGAACTGGGTGTCCTTGACCATCTCTGGGACAGAGGCTAGTTATGAGCTGGCAGGAGTTACTTACCCATTAATCTGCAGCATAAAAGGGAATCATTGCACTGGCTTTGACCCAGCTGAGCACTTAACAGCTCTGCCCACAAACCAACAGAATGAGCTAGACCCACCAGCACTTACCCACAATCCCATGGGACTGCACAACACGACAGACATCTGGCTACTCAGGTCACGGAAAAGGCCATAGGCTCCAAAAGCAGGAGACAATGTCAATTTGCTCCAGTTGTTTTTTTTCTTTCTTTTTTTTCAACAGGAAATGAATAATCAAGAGAGAGTGGGTGTTAGGAGTAAAGTTACATGCAAGGTTTCTGTTTAGAAATACTTAAGTATTGGTTTCAGAAAAAAAAGACCACACTGGCAGCGACTCAAGTGGCACAAGGTTGGTCACAAGGAATCAAAGTGAAAATTCGGACCAAGAAGCTGGAGAGAAAAAAAAAACAAAGAATGCCAAGTATGCAGCAGTCACCATACTGATACCAAATACGACTTCATTCAGAAATGAAGTGCGAAAACACAAGTATGCATAGCGGAAATGTGGATTTAAAAAAAAAAAAAAAAAAAAAAAAAAAAAAAAAGTGTACCGATTACATTAGGAAGCGTGAAGCCCTTTTAAAGCTGTCGGAAATGGTAATGGAAGAACCTTCATTCTTCACCATCACCTGCTGCTATGTTTCATAAGTAGTTAGTGCAGTCAAGCAGGTGGCTACATCTGTCAAACTGCCAATCCTGCCAGCAGAACAATTCCGGCTCAAAATGTGCTCCATTCTGTTGGAAAAAAGAGGTAGGAGACACCATAAAAAAGAATATACAAAAATTCTTTCTCTATTTAACTTTAGTTGCATTTGACATAATTGCAGCTGGGTAAGAGGCTATTAAGCAAAGATTTAATATGCTCAAAGTCAGTGCATTTATGCAGTTTCTCTTTCCATGAAGTATTAAAATGGCTGTAAAACACAAGTTACAGGCCGCGGCTTTTTTAGGAGGGCCTTTTATTGATGAGATGATGGTGCATTTATGGACACGCAGGAAGCCCACGGAGATGCACTCAGAAAGCTTTGTCACGCCGTGCAGCAGTTAAATGAAGCAGTCAAATTCATCCTGGAGGTCTGACAAGCACTAAAGACACGTCTTTGTGGTACATGGTATTTATATTACATTGATCCCAGTCTACTTACTGGATCATCAGACACAAGAAACAGTATTTTTGAGATTCCCTTGAGGACAAAATCACTGACAAATTCAATGATATTTATCTTAAGCTTTAAAATTATTCACACAACTTTTGTAATGGTTTTGCAATGCATAAATAGTTGCTTAAACAAATTGCCAGCACAAAATGTCGCAAGGTGTTTCTACTGTAGCTTTAAGATCATGCCCCTGTTTGGTGGACATAAAGTGTTACTGTGTCACTTATACTTTCCTCAATAGAATCCCGTTGAGGTTAACATATATAATAACGAGACCCAAATTTTAATATGCACACATCACTGTAATGGATGCATCAACAGTTAAACATCAGAAAACTCCAGTTGGCAACTACATCAAAGTTAGGGCAGAGTTACATGTTTGGCCAGTGTTATAGCACAGTGACGTAAACAGTAATTAACCATGTTGCATTAATCACATATCAACTCACAGCAATCAGGAAAGGAACCAGAAAATTAACACACCTAGTGTGCGTGTGTGTATACAAATTCCCATCTTCATCTTTGGGACTTTGCCAAAAACAAAACTATCCTAATACATTTAATATGGTGTCTCTCCAGATCCCCAGATCAAATGTTTTGTATTTTCAGCCCTCAAATGAATCACTACAGAACAAATTCCTTTTCTTCTTCACAATGTATTGTGCCTCACTATGGATTAAAGAAACAAATCAGAGGCTAGTTGGAATGCTGCGGTGCAAGAATACATAATGAGGCAGTAGGATCTTCAGTAAATTATGTAATGCAGCACAATCAAATCACCTCTGCATCCCATTTAAGACTTTCTCATGGCTAACAAAAAAGCATAAACACATTCGCACGTGAGTCGCCAAGGCTTTACCTTCTCTTCCAGGAACCTTCCCGTCGATAAAGCACACTATCTGTGACAAACAATCCCAGTGCTTTCGATTAATCTCTGGTGAAATTAGTGTCTGCCAAGAGAGGGATTAAATGAACACATGGGGGCAAGATGCCATTTCTTCCCGTTTAATGCAGTGCGTGACATTAACTCAAATTTCACAGACTTCTGTTGGCATTATGAAACACTGCTGAAGTGAACAACATTGGCTTGCATTGATTTACAATAACTCATATACAGTTAGTATATTATCAATAATCAATAGCAAATATATATATTTCTATACATTTATTAGAATCTTATCAAAAAATGAACTATTTACATATTTTATTGTGGGGAAAAAAAAAAGAATGAAGAGACTCCCAAAGTTAGGTTGCTACAAAGGTACGATTCTGATAAAGAGCCAATTTTACATGAAGAGTCCTTTTTTCCGTTTGTTTTTCTTCGCTGCAGCTACAGAGAGGGATGGTCGTGGCACCTCAGCCCACTCTGGAAGTTTCCTTTTGGCTGGCTGGCTCTCTTTCTGCAGTAAAAGAAATATAATTCAACATCTTCATTAGCTCATGTGAGTTCATGTGGCCCTTGAGCCAGTTTCAAGCAAAAATTCTGCACAAAAATTGACAGTCTTAAAGCAGCAGTAAGGAATTTGGGTCTGAAACTTGTGAAATTAATATCAAAAGGGCAAGCAAAATGAACACTGCTGATACTGTTAGAAGCTTGTCAACATGCTAACTGATGTCTTCCGGTGATACACACAGCAACCTCCTGCTGTGAAATGTTTTTTCTTACAATTTTGCTGTGTGTTCTAACCTCGAACACAGAATATCGTAGCTCTATCGCTAAGGAGAACAAGTTTCTTTATCGGCGGGTTCTCGGCAGGACCATATTGTATAATGAATATGAAGATGATGCCAAACCTGGTTGCTAGATAAAAGCATACATCAAAAAGTGGCGAGTGCTTGCGTTGTTGCATTATTGTTAATAATTAAATGGATTTTCAGAGGAATGACAGCAGAATCAAGTCTCTGGGAAAACAAGTTCAAAGACCTGTGGGCGAAACTGTGTTCTCTTAGGTAACAAATGAACAAACTGATAGCATTCGACAGAAACCTCAATCTTTTAACCCTGTCAGGGGACGTCATTATCAAATGATCAAATCTAATACAGTTGTGCTGTGGTGTCCTGTATTTACTGGGGGCTGGACTGTGAGGCTGCAAGGCATGTCCAGTAGGATTAGAGGGCATTGCTTCAGCCCAGCCACCATTAGATAAGCTGTCTGAACCCGTGACCTCCAGCCAGCATGGGGCAATGTAAACATTGGGGCAGTGATGGCAACATCACAACCATGCGGCTTAGCGGAGGACCTAACCTTTGCACCCAAACCTGGTTTCTTCTATAGGACGAATGCCAAACCATGATCCCAGAGAAACCTCATCCAAGCTGAAGAGCAAATGTGACCAACACAGATGGTAAGATGCAAAGCCATTATCTAACCCATGGACCTTTACAATAACATGTGGCTTACATATGACTATCTATGTCAGCCCAGGGGTTCTCAAACTTTATTGGACCGGGGACCCCTCATGGAGCAGAAAAATTTCAAGGACTCCTCATAATCACAAAATGTAACAATACAGGCTTATATCTATTTTTTCTGTTAGATGCTAGATGCTACTTTGTAGCAAACTTTTTCACGGACCCCCTGGCAAGGCGCTGGGGACCCCTGGGGGTCCCTGGACCCCCGTTTGAGAACCAATGTGTCCAACAGGTCCAACAGAACCTACACAATACAATGCCACATTTACAATTGTTCGTAATGCACAGGAGATTTGCACTGCATTTAACCGTCCTATAAACAGTATAAATGCAGAGTGAATCACAGAATAATAGAGTGGCTTAATATATGTTAATTCTACTGAGAGCTAGTATCAGTGTAATCATACAAATGCTAATGTATGCATAGACAGTGGTAGTTGAGGGTGTGGTAGCGTAGCAGTTAAGAAACTTGGATAGCATGCTAGTAGCCTGAAAAATGTGGGTTAAAATCCCAGTTGCCACTGTTGTGCCCTTGAGCACGGCACTTAACCCTAAGTTGGTTTAGTAGAGATTGGCCCTGAACTAATTGATAGTTGACAAATTTAAGTAGCTTAGGATAAAAGAGTCTGCCAAATGCATAAATGTAAATGTAATGTAATGTAATGTAAATGTAATGTAAAGTTTTGGCTCTGCGGTTTGGTTTATATAAAAGGGGCACCATTTCATTAAAACATTTTCACTTAGCCTAAACATGGAAACATGCATTTTGAGAACAGCCATCAGTCAGTATACATTTCTGTAGACTAGAGCGTTTTTTTTGACAGTGCCTATACCAAACCTATTAAACAAAACAAGATGTACCCTCTAATTTTGTGCTTTCTGTAAATGTACAAATCTCTCTCCCACAAAAGCTCATCTCTTTTAGCAAAGTAAGCTTAAGCCTTCTCAAGGGATGTCCTGGAAAAATATTTCAACATTAAAAAAAAAAAAAAATCAACTAATGTTATTGGCTCAAATGAACCTAGCGAGCTGCGCCCATGTAAGTGTGGGACTGCAGACACCAAAGGGCAGATAATCACTGTAAATGACAAGAACAACAACAACAAAGTCCATAGACCAGTGCTTACCCTCCAGGTTAATATGTACAGGGGCCACACACACACACACACACACACACACACACACACACACTCACACACACACATAGAGAGAGAGAGATGGTAGACATGCACACAAGCCCAGCCACGTCAATACAGGAAACCCTGGGACGGCTAACATCGGATTACCATCCATCACAATTCCTGCTAAGCCATTTATCTGTCCCTCCAAATTTCATTTTCTTAAGAAGAGTGTTTTTTTTTCTCTCTCTTTTTTTGTCTCGTTCAATCCAGTCAGTGCTAAATCTTTAGTGACCTCACTGCAGAGACTCAAGGGAGCAGGGAAAACAGATCTGCGCCTTGATCTCTTTAGAAGGAGGCCCTAATGCGTGCATATTGATCCGCCAGTTCATTTCAAAAGAGTCCTAAAAAAATGCAAGAATGACGATCTATTAAGGTTAACTCAGTAAATGAATTCTATCTGAAGTGCAAAGTAAAGGTCCATTAATGGCGTGTGTGGATCACGATCAAATAATTTATGATCTAGCACATACTTCACCGGTCATGATAGAAATGATTTGCCCTAAATTATTCTTTTCTATTTACAGGATCATGCATCATCTATTTAAAACTGTCACTGGAAATATACAACCTCTTTTTAAACAACATTAATCTTTGTCTTATGTCAAATACCAGCAAAAATAAATAGATGCTTATGGCAACGCTAATGCTCAAACAGTGAATTAGATGCTTGTTCCATATGAACCAATCCGGTTGATACGCCAAACATGGTTTAAAGGCAACAATTATTCAGATGGGTTTTCCATGAACGTGTTTCACCATGGATTTATCAAAATCAGGTTGAAAATAATTTTCAACAAAGAGCATCTTACTACAATCTGCTGGTATTCATGTTGACCTAAGTCATAAATATGCATCCGAAATGACTTTGAGTACATTCCTGCTTTTTGACCTGTCAAATGTTCCGAGCCCTGACCCGGCATAGGGTAACAAGCAGGTGAACACCTTTGCACTAGGCCATAGCTAAAGACAAGCCAGATGTTATCACAGCTAAGAGTATGTAAGGAAAGTGAAAAAGGCATAAGTGTGTGTGTGTCTGTGTGTGTGTATGTGTGTTTCTGTCTGGCCTGCATGCATGTCAGGGTCTGAGTGAACATGCTACTCTGTGTATGCTTATGTGAACATATATGGACTGTATGAGTGGTTGCGGTTGTTTAGACGCTTGAGTGTGTTAGCATGTCTGCATGTGCATACAAGCGCACAAGTGCATGACTGTGTTTATGCCTGTCTGCCTGTCACTGAGCACCGCAAGTCAAACAGACGCTGAGCCCTGGAGGCTGAGGTAGAGTCCTTGCATTGCTAGCTCAGACTGCCAAAAGCAGCGATCTGATTGACCTTGCTCACACGTGAGATCACTGGCGAAAGGGTCGAAAGGTCAACCCCTCAGCGCTCACACACACACGAGTAGCGTCACAAACAAGCCAGCACTGGGTGGCCCTGTGTGGCTGTCAGTTCCACCACATTTCCAAGTCAGTGACATATTTACATGCCAGAATTTACATTCACACCCAAAGTCTTTTAGCAGATGAACCCACTGACAAAAAGCCATATTACTGTCAAAAAAAACTGTGAAAACACAAGAAAGAACCTTTCATCACCGCTTGTGATTTTAACTTAGGCCAACAACAAAAGAAGCCTCACTCTTTCAGTAGTCACATAAAATATGCACTACGTAAAACAATAAATTGCCTGAGCGCACGCATAGCCAAGCATCTAATAACCATATCATTTTATTAAGATATTTAACCGACGAGGACCACAGGTGAGGCCGGCAATTTGCAGAGTGCAAAAGAGGGGCCCGACCACAAGGAAGGGAGGTCTCCTGCTTTGAGGAGGATTTATGAGGCCTTGGGCAATAAGAGGTTACGACTCCTCCACTGCCTGGGTCACACAGGCCACCGGCACACATACCTCCCAGCTCCCAACTGGCTAGCTGCTTCCTCGCAGATGTTTGTAGATGCACCCGCAAAGCCGGACAAACTGAGAGAATGCCAAAAATCTTCTACATGTTGCTATTTATTTCTTTTGGGTATAATAAATAAATTCTGTTTGTTTCCTGGAGACAGTGCTTTCATCAACAGACATTTATTTTTAAATGAAAAAAAGCACATGGGCTCATTTTCCTCTGTGATCTCTAGCCAATTTTTAAAGAGCCAATCTACAAAAATAATGAAGAATACCAACACAGTCACTTCTGTGTGGTGCTGCATGGATGGGTTATAAAATACAAAGTGATTTTGATAATCTGATGGCATAAAGACAAAAACCCAAATGGACTAAACACAACAACCATGGACGATTTGAAGAGGCTGGTCATGGGAGCAGGCTTTTCCTATCTATATCTTCACTTAAACTCCATGGGGTTTTGAACCCATGACCTCAGCTTCACCAGCTTTGTGCTCTTCAGGTTAAACCAAATTAAGGATATCACCTCCCATGTGTTGTAATGAGCCGTCATTACAGGCTGTAATCGCCAGCCACTGGAGATTTGGAGGCTAAGCTTCCCATGCGGACGACAACCTGAGAGGAGGAGGATCCATTAACAGTACAGTACCTGCTGTTCTGGCAGCGAGTCATCAAACAGCTCCTGGGTGTCCGTGTCAAGCTCTTCCTGGTTCCATGAGGCCAGCTTCATGGCAGTGGAGTGGGAGGTGACAGGAAGAGCGTCTCCGGCATGGGATATGGCATGGGCTTCACTGGTGTCGCTCAACAAATCATCCTGAAGAAAAGAGATTGAGTTAAAGTATAAGGTTTAGTTACTGAAGCTTGAAAGTTTTCATTTGTGGAAAAACATGTACAAGAATGGAAAGTCCACTCGGTACAGAAAGTACTTTCACACACACTGCTTATTTAGAAAGCAGTTGATGTTCAATTGACCTACTTCAATTAACCTATCCTTGCATTACAAAAATATTTTCCTTGTGATGAAGTTGTTTCCTGTTTTAGGAAAAGCACCAAATATAAACCAATCCACCTGACTGTTTATAGTCCACTTAAACTGCCAGTAATGTAAGTATAGGGGGGAAAAATCCCCTTCAAATAACCATGGACAGACATGGAAAAACTAAGGATATTACGAGTCATGCTGTATCAGGAGGCTGAGGCCTATATCAATGACTCACACTAAGTCCTCCTCAATACCCTAAGGGCTCACCTCTGGCATGTTCATCTCGCTGAAGAGGTCATCGTCACTGCCGTCCATCTCGTCCAGGGCAGGCTGGACAGCGGATGTCTGGGGAGGAGGTCTGAAGGCGGCTGGCTGTGGTGCAGTTTTGGGGGCCTGTAGTGGAGGAGTTCTTGGAGGAGGCTCAGGCTTGGAGGCCTGTATGTGTTTGTCCTGCAGGAGACCACTGTTATTTAGAGCCTTATCATTAACAGTACAATAACATTCATAGAAAGAAAAAGGACATGAACAACTACATATCTACCTCTCTCTTTCTCGCCACCTCTTTCTCTTTGTCTCCCTTTCTCTTTCTCTCACTCTGTCCCTCGTTAACTCTCACTGTTGTATCATATAAGTGTAAGATTTACAGCCTTTACGATCACAATGGAATGCAGACAGATGGAATGTGGTTCCGGGAGAGGAAACTATGGATTTGTTTAGCTGGCGTATGGACCGGCATGGGTGTAAGGACTTGGAATGAGGGATGAGGGCTGTACATGGTGAGTTTGCATTTCACAGCATAATCCAAACTCATCTCGGAATTCCAGGGGGACACCAGCAGAGCGTACTGGAATGCTGCGGAATGCAGGGCTGAATCAAGTAAGGAACACGTGAAAATCCATCTGTGGGTCATTCTCTGAGGTGTGAGTCACGCAGACATTTTAGTCTAATTCCTTCAGGATAGGCCAAGGTGCTTCCTAGCACAGCACGTACAAACAAGAACCACCAGGTCTTCCCTTATTGTCCTTAAGACTCAAAACAAGGTTAAGTAAAATTGCTGTTCCAATTTAACCTCCACGCTTGAAGTCAAATGCTACAACTCTCAGGAAAAAAAAAATACGCTGAGTTGTGTTCAAAGGCTGTTGGCAGACCAAATCAATGGCATCACAGACCAGATCAATATCACTCCACACCTACTGCTGACACTTCCATCCTATCCTGTTCTACCCAAACCTATACTGGCTAAGGGGGTAGAGAAAAGGGTACTAAAAAAATTCCTCTTCAGACAGGGAACATCCAGAGACAATCCCGGTGGGGCTGGGGGTGGGCAATGCCTTGTCTCTACATCTGTGGCAGAGATGCGCAAAGAAAATAGGTCTGCAGTAATCAGTCTGAGAGGAGGCGCCAGATGTCCAGTCTTGGCCTTTAAAACCTCCCCTCTCTTAATGTCAATTTTATGATGTAACGACTGACCACGCCATTGGACGTTAGGGACCGTATTTTTCACAGAGAAGCAAGGCATCATGCAAGCTGGACCGTAGGGGGAGGAACGGGCTATCCCATTCCCAGATATGAGAAATGGAAGTGTGAATACATTATGACATCACTGGAGTGGTATAAGATGCCAGCATCTCCATTTGATGCGGTTAGGACTAAAAGGAATACACGTACGGCTGGAAATGACGCCAAAATCTTGCATTTATCTGGGCTGCCTAGTAACAATGCCACTAACAACCACTAATAAAAAAAATAAAAAAAATAAAATATATATATATATATATATAAATGATCTAAGACTTTGAAAATGAAAATTTATATTGGGGGTGTATCCTTTCTAGTTGGGACCCTTTGTAAACCTCCTCACTCATGCTGATTATAAGCATTAATGTTTTTTTATTAGTGTCAATTCTGCACTGAGCACTGATCTTACAGAATCAAGGCAGCACACTGTCTTGACAAAAATGCATGTGAAAACTCACTCTTGACCAGTGTAGAAAACCTTGTATCTGAAAGAAAAAAAAGATAAAAGATATCTCCACATAAACAGTGTGATTGCGCCACATCCATATTTTTTAAGGGTAGGGTGACAATGGGACTGTCTACAGACTGCTGTGCTTCTTACAAATACCTCACAAATTCTGGTACTTTCCAACGAGCAGATGGTAGTATGTAGACAGACGAAAAGAACAAGATGATGTTGAATAAAAGCCAAGGCCACAAATCAGAAAACCTATTAACTACTACAGGCTTACATGGTGCTGGCTCCCTCTGCTGGCCAAGAAAAATCATTACTGTCAATGGCAATTTCCTTGATGTTGAATTAGAAAGAGACAAAAAAAAATCAGAGCTGAAATGGGTGGCCTTATCTACATGGAATGGGGTGGGAACACAAATGAAAAGAACTTCCAGGAACTCAATTGGAACTCAAAATGATTTCAGCTTAAGTGCATCCCCTTCTGGGTATGGGTTTTTCCTGGCTTGATACAGGGAAAACTATGAGCTTTCCAAAGAGGCAGAGCCATTCATTGGTGTAAACTCCTATGAGCGATATACTTTAGGTTTGGTTACTACTGCGTGACTAACTGTAGGACTTCTGAATATGTTGCTTGTTATAGAATACTGACCAATCTCACATAAGACCTTTCTTATAAAGAATACCTTTGAGGTAAAGTGTCACCTAACTGTAGCAAGTTAAGTCCTACAGGGATAAACTTGTACTATCTTCGCTTACTGCACTCAAATGTAACCAGTAACAACAACCACATTCTTTACTTTCAAAGCCAAACAGCAAAAAACACTTGAACAGCTCAGGGTTGAACTAAGCCTATTTAACAAATTGAGTCAAACAGCAACAACCTCATTTTCCTGTCTGTGCAGGTAATCATTCATCCACCCAAGTCATGGTCATTATGTGCTAAGCTGCAAGGCAACAGGACTTCTTCAGTTCTGAGAACAGTTTATAGGCACCTTCGTGATTCATTCCCTGGAAACTGGAAAAAAGGGTGTTGTCAACAGGTAACAGCTCAGCCTCCAGTCAGTCCACGACAGGTATAATTCTAATTCTTGGGACTCCACCATCAGTTCTCAAAACTGAAGAAGCTTTTAACTTTTGGAGTTAAAGTTGCCTTTAAACTTAGCACTTATGATTTGTATCTTGTCCAAAAAAATGATCGCTGTATTGTTGTCAGGATATGTAGGATATTGCTGCCCTCTGTTGGTCATGATTGAGCATTATTGCTATTTCTTGGACCATTGTGATGACTAATTTGAACATACAAAATCAATTACCGAACATAGGGGACTGATTCCATGTAAATGCAAAGATACAGCACTGAGCTTGACAGTGGTATGAGACAAAGTTTTGTATTTTACACTGCTGTCAGAAATTCATGGTGATACATGTGGATTTGTTTACACAAGTCAAAGGATCAGGACTAGCAATGATAATCTCTGAGGAGCCGCCATATTAACTGACAAGATAAGATCAGTACAATGGGCTCTGAGCACGGAGACAGAAAAGTCCCAGAAGGACGTTTGTTTCAGGATGGTCATTCTTTTCTGGTGAACGTCTATTTTTGTGAAGTACGGTAGACTAAATTGATATTAGGCATAAGTATCAGTTGTATGATGTAGTTATAGTAGTTTACTGTCCTAATAAGCTCTCCATGTTCCTCGTCAGTTCAGCGTTCATTTCATAGTTAGCTTGTAGCTATAGGCTCATTACAATTGTTTACCAACATAAAAGCTAACTACTGGAAACAGGTAAGCATCCTGACATTACTCTCTGCACATAGAGAGTTTCATCCAACGATGTTTGTTTTTCCAAAGAGGCTCAGATATGGGTCCAAGTAGTATGATATTCTCCCAAATGACCTGTTAAAAAGCTGTTTGTTACCAGAAGCTGGTTAAAAAAAAGAAAAAAAAACATGCATAGTTTACCCATAAAACACACAGAGGAACTCACCTCTGGCTCGATCCATGCAGGCTCATTTCTAGAGGTCTGGCTGCTGCTGTTGCTGGCTGCCCTGGATGGGAGTCCCTCCCGCTGGAGCAGAGTCACGGTGAGACGCAGCAGGAAGGTGCTGATCTCCTCTGGCACTCGGGCTCGGATGGCCTTCATGTCGCTCAGGTCTGAATAGGATACAGAACACACACACACACACACACACACACACACACACAAACACGTCTAAAAATGGCAGAGGTTTCGTGGACGTCACAATTAATTTTAATTAAAGTATCTTCATGCTTGTGTCACTGAAAAACCTAACCCTAGGTCTATGGGTCTGACAGCCACAACGTAGCAAGATTGAATGCTGTCTGTTATACTGTTATCACAATAGACATTTTATTTATTCAGTAGCAAATTCAGGCATCCCGTAGTATCCATAACATGACATACCCACATACTGTGCCATTTAGGATATAAAATTTTGCATGTTGAATGCACTTTGTAGAATACATCTGTGCTGCCTTCAGTTGAGCAAAAGATTTTTTAAGTATATACACTGTATTTTTCTAGACTGTTCCCACACATACTAGGCCACTAGGCCTATTCACATCTCCTTCAATTTGCCTAGGACAGAAAGCCAATCAAAAACTGTCTTATAGCCCAGATGGAGGCAGGCTTGACACGTCTTCTGTTTTAAATTGTGATGCATCCAGCTCTGGTTTCATCTGTCTGATTGGTTGCAGGTATATCCAATGCCTGCAGAAGCATTTTGATTAACAACTGATATGTAAATTCCTCCTTAGGGAAGTGGGCGATGACAGCAGATCTCCACATAACAGGTCAGTATGTGTGAGAACCAGTCAAGTATTTACGGCTGTTTATTTGCCTTTCTTCAAATGTGATCAATTTAAGTCTTTTTAAAAACTTTTTATGACTATTATGATTCAAATTTAAGACGGGCGGGATTGTGTGATTTGAAGTGAAATTTACAGATTATGTGTCCAAAGGGTATGCTTTTTAACCATACTATGGACTACTAACGACCAGCTTCACATCAAAAAAATCTTGACTTTCTAAAAGTAGATAAACATTCAAGCTACAGCACAATTACAAGCTAACTAAGAGTGCAAATTGCTAACATGAAATTTGCAGCATTTTGAGATGAAAGTGCAGGAGTGCAATAAAAGTGCAGTGTAGAGAGAGAGTGGGGGGTGCATTGTAAGTGCATTCCTGATATTCAGAAGTTTTTAGCCAGGAGATACTCTTGGAAGAGGTGGGTTTTCAAGAATTTCTTGAAGGTGGAGGGGGTATCTGTTGCTCTGGCAGCACTTTGAAGGTCATTCCAGTCTGGATTGACCTGTGCAAGGTGTTGGCTGTGCTAGATCATCTGTAGTGCTCTCACAGTACAGGCTGAAAGACCTGATAGGAGGGCACTGCAATAGTCAAGGCGGGAGATAACCAAGGTCTGTACCAGGAGCTGGGTTGCATGTTGGATTAACTACGGCCTGAGCCTCCTAATGCTGAATAGAGAAAAACGCCATGACCGAGCTACAGAGGCAACATGATCAGCAAAGGTCAGCTGGTCGTCAATCACGACACACAGGTTTCTTGCAGCCTTCTCCTCAAACAGAAGACACACTTCAAACAAGTAGAATAACGAGAGGGCTGGACTTTTTCTCTTTCAGACAGATGGCATATCCAGTATTTCTAGGCACATGTCGCCATTCTATAATGTATGCAAACACTGCCAAATGAGGAATTCAAATGCACTTCACTCAGGGAACTTTCCCTAAAGCACAATATTACACTTCAGGGCAATTCAGCATGCATCCTGTAGGCAAGCTGGCTGTGACCTGGAGAACAAGGTGGGCCAGCCTGCATACCTGAGTTAATGGGAGTGGAGGTGATGATGCGTGTGATGGTGCTGCGCATGTGAGCTGTGAGGCCCACTCTCTCCAGGTCCAGCGGGTGATTGGCACTCAGCGCCTGCAAGAGGTGGCACTCCACTGCCGAGAGTGGCAGACTGCGCGTGTCACACACCTGCCTCTGGGCATGCCAACGGACATACACACATACACACACATGTATGAGACAAACATCCAAACACACACACACACACACACACGCACACTTCAAAAAGTTTCATAGTTAAGATAACTACCAGTAGATAGAGAATTTGGAGGAGCGACATACCACAACAGATGGTTGTCTAAATTACATTGTATAACTTCAAACATTATTATCTATTCTACAGTGTACAAATGCAGATAGAGAACTGACATGAACCGATATATTAAAAAGAATACTAGGCTAATATCCATTCAGACCAGTCTCTTCTCATGTGGATGAATGTAATGCCTAAAAGTCTACGGTTTCTGATTGGCTATCACACCTTTTATTGTTCTGAAAATCACTCTGAAAGTCATCCCAACGATAGTGTTGCACATGTTGTTGTCGTTATAGTTTACGGTGTGAACGTTGTCATCCATAAGAAACAGAGTGATAATTATTTTCTGTTATAGTTATAGTTATCGTTATTGGTGTGAACAGGCCTTAATCCATATTGTAACAGAACAGGAAGTTTTCACTTCTTCCAATCCATCCCTTCCATCACCAGCCTACCAGCAGACCTACTAATAACAAATAATTAACAACCTCTCTCTTACCAGTGATTTGCCCTCTAGCTGAAAGAGTCTGTAGGTAGTGAGCACGCTGTCAGGCATCACGATGGATGCAGCGCTGCCCACAGACGAGCAAGTCTGGGCAGGACCAGAGCACGCTGCTGTTGATGTGACGCTCATCTAGAGGACAAAACATGTTGTTTATTTCCACAGACAGCCTTCCCAAACACTTATAAGGACCCTAAGGGGACAAGTCTGGAGAATTTCAACCTCATAGCCCTGTTGTTCAAGGTCACATGTTACTGTCAGTGGGAAAAAGAACGATACAATTTGACAACAGCGTTCGGTGACCTCGAACTAAAGGGCTATGGGTTGAATTTTCCTGTAACTAAAACACCTTTCGCAACCTAAAAGTATCCAGCATTGTCTACACTGGTCTACATTGTTGGACCCAACAACAGAACAGAACCCCTTGTACTATTACTGTAACAGAAAAACAATATAGATGAAAGGGCACAATAGCACCACATATATATATATATACACACTATACACTATATACAAAATCATCTCGACTTTTTCTAAACTTTCAGTGAAATGGCTGAATTTTATTGCTCTTTTAGTCATGGAAAACGTGCTTTCACAGAACTTCACCAGAACTTCTCCAGGATTTCCTGGACTGGGAACCACGAGCACTGAATTGTGGGGCGGTTAGACAATCTTTGCCAGCGTGCAGTGACTAGCGGGACAAGAAGCAGTAAAACAGGACCATGACTGCCCATCTGTGACAAGCACCGGATTGAGTGAGCAGAACTACATGTTAAGATAAAGTAAGACAACGTGTGAAAAAAAACAACCCGCCAACATGCGAAGATCAGATCTGTGATTTGATACAACTTCACCTCTGTCCCAGAATTAATATACTATTACTATTACATACTAATTACATCTCACATAGCTAATGGAAAACACCCATCACATTATCTGCCCTCAAACTATTTCAGAAAACAAACAAACAAACAAAGACAAAGACTAATGTTTTCAGAAGCCGGTAAAACAAGTCTATCTGGTCATTTGGAGCGACAGTGATGTGCTGCTCCCATACCTGGAGGCTGTGGGTCTTGCAGAACTGAACGATGATCTGTAGCAGTGGCTCCAGCATGATTGACTTAGCCTCGCTCACCCCATCCACCTGCTTCAGGCTAGCCACTGTACAAGGTCTGCGGGCAGACAGACACACACACACACACACACACGGGTTGCAGTGAACAAAAGGAGCTATTTTGCTGTGTAATTTAGTTATTGTACGAGAGGAATACAGGAACTGTGATGATGCCCGTGCAGCAAGGCAGAACGTTTGTTAACACTTTACGGTTTTGGATTCCAGGGGCATTTACCTAGATGTTTGCAGAAGGTTATGAAACTTTATGGCAAATAAAGAAAGTAAACAATCACATATAACTGCCTGTTGTAGTCAAATGTTGTCCTTAGACACGACACAGAAATAATTTTCTGGTAAACACTGTACCTGGTCTTTGCCATGTCTAACAGGATCTTGTTGGTAGCTAGAATGGCAGGTGGGATATCCCTCAGAGTAGCCAACTTCTGTCGCTCTGACACCAGCTTACCATACAGTTCAGCCTTTAGGACACAAGATGTAAACATTTTCATGGTGACAAAAACAATTCTTCAGACTTTCATTCCTACTGCAGTTAGACTGTATAATCACCACTGCCCCAACAGACCTGTTTTATTTATTTCACTTTAATGTGTGTGTGTGTGTGTGTGTGTGTGTGTGTGTGTGTGTGTGTGTGTGTGTGTGTGTATATATATATATATATATATACAGAAAATGCAAAACTAAGCTTAGAACTAATTTTTCTTTTTTTTTTTGGAGGGGGGGGGTGAACAAACTACATGGTAGGAAATACAATTTAGTTTCTTAAAACTTTGTTAGTTGGCAATGGAACTGTCGTATTAAAAGCAATATAACAATATAACACTCATAACACTCATGGTCATGAGATTGTTCATGTATTTGTTCTGTGGAAAAATATTCTAATGTGAAAAGACAATGGCTTTTGTGTGGGGCAAGGATGAAATGTTGTTGAGCCAGTCTGATGGGTTATGTAAAATAGTACTGAAGCAACTAATCAGCTAGCGGTGTTTCACTTATTCTTGGGGTCTGTAGCACAAGGGTCAGAGAGCAAATGATGAGGACCCTTAACATGGCTTATACTCTGAACAAGTCATCCCACAAGCCATCCCACTTTTTTACCAGATACTCTATGTAGTAAATGGAGAATGTCTTCACCACAAATATAAACAGTGACCTACAGTGTGTGTGTGTGTGTGTGTGTGTGTGTGTGTGTGTGTGTATATATATATATATGTATTTCTTTTTTACACTTTTTACAGTATATACTATATTTGCTGTATCTAGGGTAGTCACTGCTCCTATGCTAAAACCCAGGTCTACAATGTTGCATAGCAGTACCCTTGCTCCAACACCATTCATTCATTTTGACAACAATCACAGTAGGCATCTACATTTACATTTATGCATTTAGCAGACGTTTTTGTCCAAAGCGACTTAGATTTGTCAACTATCAACGACATCAGGACCAGTTTCCCCTAGAGCAACTTAGCACCCTTGCTCAAGGGCACAACGTTGGCAGCTGGGATACAAACCCACAATTTCCCGGCTATTCTCTAGTTTACACATGCCCTGCAAACATTACAAAATGAAAGTGACACTAACACTCCTTTGTTTCGCTGTTTTTGGTACTAAAGTTTCACCATAGTGGCACTAAAGAGTTCATAAGAACAGGTCTGGACCCAGGGTCAAATTCCAGGGGTGCAGTGAGCTCTCAGATTTATCTGGCTATATCGTCATGCTAGAGCTCAGATCAGGCCCCCCAAAAATCCAGCCCAACCCTGCCTGAGCCTGTGTAAATTCTGTCCGAGGATGGTCCAGCCCATCTTATTAAGTGTAATCATGAGCCTACACTTGATTTAATTTTTTTTTTTTAATAAGTGGGCCATTATAAGTGATGATTTTGACTGCAATTCCAAGTTGTTTGAATGATAGCAATCTGTTCAAAATGGTCTTAATCTAAACTCTAATTATTGCCTACTTGCTCTGAGAACTGAAAGTGTGTTGATGACACACTACCTGAAGCTGCAGATCTCTGGGAGAAACAGATGGAGGTTGGGGCTTTGGTATGAGGGCTGGGAAGGCCATGGGTCCAGACACCGTCCTGGGTGAAGATACACTGTAAGGCCAAAGAGGACAGCCAGTCAACAAACAGACAGGAAATTCCACAGAGACAATGAGGTAAAAAAAACAATTAGATGAAGGCTAAAGACAATAGGAAACATGCATGTAAGTGTGTAAGGGCTGAAGGGTACCAGATTTTGACTGTGCAAAACAGATGCAGAGCGAGTGAAGTCACAAAGATCAAACAGCCCTTTGGAAGAGCCTAACTGAACATCAATGAACATCTAATTGATTAAAAGAGCTATCGATTTTTCTGCCATTGTTCAGTTGAAAGCCCCCTTACTATCACTTTGGATGAGGCAGAATCTCACAAGAAAGTGTATGCACTTGGCTGCATTTCTTACACAGATTTGGTTGCACTTTTGCAGTGGAGGGGTTGAAGAGGTACACTTCATAGTGTCCAATTACTAATTAGTGTTTCTCATTCAGTGAACACCCTCATACCTTGATGACATGTCCATTTTTTGAATGGGTGGACTGGGAGGAGTCCTGGAGAGTGTGCTGGCTCTCTACAAACACAAAAAGTAGATTTAAGAGTGTGGAATGAACAATTCAAATATTCTAATTTAAGAGAAAACGGAATTGACAGTGATTAGCCATGCCCTATATAGGACATGGATTGTGGCATGTTAAATGAAAGTTAAATGAACAAAACCCTGTATATAGCATTATCATGTAATACTATTTTTTAAACACACTCATGCATTTACCATGTTTTACTAAACTTTATTTATAATGATTCCCAATCAGGCAATGAATGAATAATAAAAGGAGAATTAAAAATGACAATTAACCCTTCACCTTGTATAGTCTGCCCCCTATTCACCTATTTTACCTGAAGAAAGTTTGCGAAATCAGTCTACAACTTAAGTTAATAGTTGGAAAATTCCAGAATACACATGTACAATACAACAAACAGACATGCCCAAGTTCTTCACATACCTGTGGAGATGCTGATGCAATAGTTGGCTCCTGGGTCCTCATGTTTGTCCTGTCCATATTTTGTCTACAGAAAGAAATAATCCGATTATAGACACACTGGAGTTTGTGACTTGTGAACTGTGTATGGGCACCCAGCACATTGCTAAGAAAACACTGCCATAAGAACGAGTAGGAAAACCATGAGAAACAGTTAAGATCAGATTCACAATGACAAACAAGTTAAGTTCAGATCTAAAAGGACTGCAATTCATATGAAAAAAGTGAAATAACATGATCTAAGATGGGCAAAAGCCTCTAAATGCTGGCAACTTTCCAGGATTTGATAACACATCTGAGTGTGGGCAGATTATCTTACAGTCCAAAACAAAGGCCATCTTTCTATCTTTTCTTTCCAAAACATTTGGAGGTTTCCATTACTTTAAAATGGGAAATATTCAGAGAAAGGTAGAGAAAGACACTGCATACTACAATTTGATATGAGTTTAGTCCTTGGGATGTGTGGTGATGATGCTCTCATTTTCTTGTCATTACAACTAGGGGGAACTGACAACAGCCATGCAAGGTATACAGCGATGTACCTCTCTAAGCAACAGAAAAGGAATGAAGGAGAGTCACTGTATTCTCATCTAAGGAGCAACACACACTTAACCACTGCCTTCAGTACTTCCACTTAGTTTATTGGTGTTCCGACACAGGAAGAGGCTTTACCTTGGAGCTGAAACTCTGATGAACAGGTCCTGATTGGGCTGAAGTAGGAGGGTCCTCTGGCTGGAAACCTTTGCCTTACTGTACCACGTTCTGCCCTGAACAGCATGTGAGGATTGTCAGTCATTCCTCATTTGCCAACATGCATTGTAAAGAAACAATGAAAAGGTTTCTAGCTCCAGAAAAGCTACTGCATAGGAAAGCACAACGTTACACGGTGAAGAACTGCACACCCAGAAACTGAGCAACAAGTTCAGTTACTGTGGGATCACTGTGATTTACAATTGATATACATATGTGATATACATTTGCCAAGTTCATGTTTCTACAAAAAGTACATGGTAAGTAAGCATACATCCACCACGAATGAAACGGTAAATGATAGATGGACTGCATTTATATAGCATTTGCTTTTCTACTCCCACGAACCCTCAAAGCACTTTACAGTGTATGCCTCACATTCACCCATTCACACACATGCATTCGCACACCGGTGGCAGAGGAGCAATATGGGATTCAGTATCTTGCTCAAGAACAGGCAGAGCAGGGTTCGAACCGGAAACCCTCCAGTTGCTGAACAGCACCTCTACCACCTGCACCACCATCACTCTGCTGGGTGTCAAGATGTCAAGCAAACAATGTCCATTTATTTCCTGTAATCCCTTAAAATAGTCACCTTTGGAGTGATTTTGCAGAGGGTGGTGAATTTGTTATAACCAGAGCTCTCTGCCAGGTAGCTCTCGATAACGAGCGCACGGCCCAGTGCTTTCCACCACACTTCAGGCACATTTTTTCCTGCGCCAAACAGAGGAAGCCGTCTGTATTTTTCTGGAACTTTCTGTGACGTCTTAAGAACAACAGACAAAGAAAATATTCTCTGTAAGAATTTCAAAAACATTCGAGCAATTCCCCAAAGGGCAATGTTCTCGTAGTTCTGTGAAATGTTGTTCAGTTCCATAAATCAGTATGTAAATAAGAAAATGAACAACGAACAGTAAGACACATCCTAGTGTTGCTGGATGCTTGTGAAAAGTGCCCACAGATGATTAGTGATCTCCAAGTAAAAAGAATATTTCCAGCAACGTGCCTTAACATGACTCAGAGAAGATTACCTGGTAATTACATTCAGTCATTTGGCAAGAACATCTGCTAAAAGTGTAATCGTAACTGTAATTGATGCAGTGTAATATAAAAGTGGTAGATAGTATCACTCACAGAGCCTCGAAGAAAAAGGATGGGCACAGTCACTCCAAATCGTTCCCCTAGAGAATCAATGGCCCCCAATAACTGGAAGGCACCTTCACCAAAGTCCTGCATGCTTTGTTCGGCTTTGCTGGGGCTGAGAATCGACCTGCTAGCTCTACAGATATGACCACAGAATTAATTTAATGGTCAGCCACATTAAAAGATTGTGTTCCACAACAAGTTCTGGGACTATTTCATATACCTGGAAAAAAAGCTCTGGGCCTGATAAAGCATGATGGGGACTTGCTGTCAGTATAGGTCAGGAATGTGAACAATTATATAAAATTTCTGTAAAAAAAAAGTTCCTTGTGTAATAGTAAAAAGGCAATACTTAAAACAGAATAGAAACTGCAGCTCAACAGAGAAACAAAGACCTTGGGACTTACAGGCCACGGGGCAGATAGGGTTATAGTGACAACAAAACCAATGCCGAATGTGAATTTCAGTGTTAACATTCTCTACCATCAGGTCAGAACTGAAGAAGCCTTCAGGATGAAAGGTGAAACATCTTCAAGCCCCCCAAAAAAGTCCAGTTGCATACAACTTAGCAACTTGACTCTTTTGGGATGCACTGGCTGCTTCACTTCATGGCTAGCTATCCTTTGAAAGTCAATGTGTGACATTAAAGAATCATCAAAGAGTACTTAAACGTTTAACGTTAAACGTTTTCAATGTTAACATTCAAATTCACATTCTGCATAACCTGGAGCTTTCAATAAAAAGTTTAATTGGCAGTGGGAGTGGCAGTTTTGTTGGGAGGTGGAGGTGCACAATAACCCTATCTCGCTAGTGCCCTATTAAATGCTGGAGAGCATATTTCTCAACTGCATCTGCAATAGATCTTCAGAACAATCACAGTATTGTCTACACTGTCATACCTGTTGTCTGTTTGACCTTATGAATTATCTTTAATCATTTGCAGATACTCGTAACTCACTGTACACACCCATATTTGCAGTTGTCACAGCACTTGTTGGTCCCCAAGATTCCTGACGTAACTTTTCTTAGCTGCTTGTCTTCAAAATGGGACAAAATCAGCCTTCAAGGAGAGAAATCAGAAATGCCCTAAGAGTTATTGCCAATGAGTGGTCTTTACAAAAGAAATGATTACTGTGGTTTACATATTGTTCAATAAATTAACGACATGAGGTTATGAGTTGGTGGAGAGCCTGCAGGCAATTAATGCTTAAAGCATAAACAAACAAACATATTCTGTCAGCTAAAGTCTTCTATTCAAAGCAAATGTTCTAATCGAACAAAACACAATCGAACATTCTGATAATATACAAGGAGCAAAAAACGCACTTTCTTCTACATCTGTTTGAGTGAAGATACTTCTCCATCTTGGCCATCATCTGCATTTTATAAATCCTCATTTTGTCACTGTTGGTCTGGTTAAGCAGAAATCTATTTTGTGGACAAGTAAACAGATGACATTAGTCATAATACAACATCCGATCTTTAGAGGACAATCTTTGGTTTGTCTTTGATAGCCATTCAAAACCCTATTCAAAACCGTGTTCTGGAAATCTATTTTGCAGGACTGAATTTGAATATGAGGACCTGTTAGGTCAAAGCATATTTTCATTCATTGTACGCTGAAATGATTTCTCCTCACCAGTATGCAAATAATGCAGTGCAACATGGGCTCATATTCTGAGAGTGAAAGTCAGCCTACCTTCTATCACAATACAATTACTGTAAGAAAATAACTACCAATCTGACAGATTATTTAATTAATCTATTAACAGCTTAATCTCACTACCAATCTGACAGATTAATAATCTGTAACTGTGACTGAGTATGCATCACCTGTTCAAGGCCATGTCTTGAGGTGTCCACAGCACATGACATGCAGCCGGTAGGCCATCTCGTCCCGCCCTACCTATTTCTTGATAGTAGGACTCCATCTCTTTAGGTGCTCCGTAGTGAATGACTTTGCGGATGTCAGGCTTGTTAATGCCCATGCCAAAAGCCACAGTGGCAACAACACACTAAAGAGATAGAGAGGGGAAAACAAATCATGCGGATATAATGTTCTTGAAGCAGTGAGTATTATGTGCAACGGTACAGTCTCCATTGTAGTCTTGTGGTGGAAAAGATGCAAAAGATGATGCAAGATGCAAATTAGAATGCAAAACAGGACACTGGCATTGATCATACAAAGCTACAAGGATCTGTAAAAATACTGCATTTTATGTGCTATAGCTTAAGGCACAGACTTACAGTGTTCTTTAGTCTGCATATTTAAGATAGTGATATTAAGCTGATGGTTTGGACTACATAGACATATGTATTTTAGTACATAGATATACAAGTCATTGGAGTCAATTAAAAAAAATAATCTAATTAATGAGAGGCTTTGTAATTAATTATTCTAATTAATTGCCTATCAATCTTTGACACCTGAGGCAACATTTTTCAATTTAAATGGATTCTGGGATATGACTAAATTGTGGTGACCTTTTGTTGAACTCCCCAGGCTTATGCTTCTGCCAGCTTTCAGCATAGTGCCTGGTGGCTGTCTTCTGCACGGTTAGGGCAAAAGACTAAAGATGCTATTCCCTGTCAGCGACAACAATAATGTGTGCAGTCACACCAATGTAATTCATATTGCTTACTGAGGTCCAATGATCCCCAGTCACAGCAACACATTTGGCTTTCTCCAATAAATCAACTTTAGCTTGTTTTTAAAACTGATGAATTTATATTAAAATTGTAAAATTTCCAGCCACTGAACCCAACAACGATTTCTCATCATCAGTTTCTATGGTTGTTCTCGTGTTGTGTCCTGTGCATCATTATTACGGTATACCGAGAACTTGTGCAATAAGAAATATTCTGCGCTGTTTGGAGTGCAAAACATGCGTTATTTTTTTGTTGCGTTACTTTTTCTGTAATAATTAATTGTAATTAACGCAATAAAGTCCGAGTCCTAATATGAACAGATATATTTCCAAATCTATCAAGCAATAGCTCAAACATCTGATCTAGATAAATCTATTTAGAGTGGCAAGCCAACCACAAACAGTAACTATAAGTGGACAGGCAAATAGAAAAAACAAATGAAATCAAGGTACAAACATACAGGTGAATGGTATTTTCTATTTTTGGTGCCCCTGTGGCTACCCCTAAGAGACCCACCTGGATCTCGTCCCTCATAAATCGATGCTGAGTCTCCCTCCTCTGTTTGATCTGGAGCCCAGCATGGTAGACCCCACTGTGGATCTCCAGGTTTGTGAGAGCCTCTGCCACCCGTTCTGCCTCCTTCTTTGCAGGGCAGTACACAATGACAGGACCCTCAAACTCATAGCCACCCCTTAAAACGCATGCACGCACGCACGCATGCGCACACACACACACACACACACACACACACACACACACACACACACACACACACACACACACACACACACACAGAGAGTCATCAAACAACCAATGACAACAATAACAGTATCTCCTGCATAAAAATGGCTAGTCAAGTACTGCAGGCATAAAGCACTGCTACCAACCCTTTCTTCTTGTTGAGGAGTTGCTTGAAATCTTGGTAAATGTTGCCGGACTTGCGGTTCACATCAAGGTAAAGGTTGGGCCGGTCAAAAGAGGTGCAGGTGATGATGGGGTCCTTCAGGTGGAGACTCTTGACGATGTCTTCACGTATAGAAGGGCTGGCAGTGGCCGTGAGAGCCACTATGGGAACCTAAACCGGAAAAAAAGGACTAGAACCTAATGTTCCACAAACACCTTAAATTCTTTGATTCACCCAGAAAGAAGGGATGATGACAATGTTTCCCAAAACTGACCTCCTACATGACTCAACTGAACTCAAACATTTGTATCTATATGCTGTAGCATACATATAACAACCTTCAAAACCGCTGTAACGGGATCAAGAACATTCTTTCTTTGGCCCCAAACAGTGCTATGGATCACATGAGAAAGCAGACATACGTCTCTGAGGGTCTTCTTCAGCTTTCCTAGGTCCCTGTAAGCGTTTCTGAAGTCATGTCCCCATTGAGATATACAATGGGCTTCATCAATGGCTATAAGTGAAAGGCCTAGAAATGGGAAAGCAGGTCTTGTTGAAATCCTAGTGATATGAATCTAACGCATCTTTTTTGTTTATCTTTCAGCTCTGAGACATACAATACTAGTATTCATGCAGATGGTGTGCTCAAATGCCAAGCTAGTGCAAAACAAATGCAGCCTGTGCAGGCATGATTCAGCACTTGCCAATAGTATTGTTGAGGTGTTCCAGGAGTGGAATGTTTCCTGAACAGAATTCTGGAGTCATGTACACCACTCGAAAGTGTCCCCTGAAAAACGTGTTCAAAGAATTGGTGAGGACACAATAAGAACAATAGAGCACTCAATTTGGAGTTACACAACTTCACTTACTTTCTTAAGTCAGCAGAGATATTTTTGGTTTGAGCTGATCCAAGAAAGCAAGCTGGAATGTTGGACATTCTAGAACAAAGCAATACATATTATATTGACCGCTTCGTTTCCATGCACTGTGATAACACGGCACTTCAATAAAACATGGCTTCACATAAACATGAGGCAATCGAGTTTATAAGAGGATGTTCAATGGAATTCATGTAGAACCATACCAAAACAAATGTTTGCCAATGACTACATGAATGGGCATGTATTTGTATCTTGACTAAGATTCGTGTCTTGAATCAGATATAACACAAGCTAGGCATCAAGCCAGCTTCAGTTCTCCTCAAACCATAGCTTACTCATTCGAAAAGGACTGATAACAAAATTCATGTGTGGTAATACAAAGACAAACTTTAACCTCAGAAAGCAAGCAAACAGAGCTAAGGAGTGACATCACAAAGACATCACAAAAATTATCCAAGTGCCAGAACAAAAAACAAGTGTTTGACATTTGACATTTTCTAAGCTGTTTGGGTCTTTAAGGCCACCGTAGCACACACTTCCTGTCAACTAAAGAGGGAGACACAACAAGAGGGGCCACCCACTGGAGCTGGAGCACCTGATCTTCCATAAGAGCGATAAGGGGGCAGATGACCACACTAACGTTCCCACACAGCACTGGCGGGTACTGGAAACACAGACTCTTCCCATAACCTTCACAAACAAAGAGTTTCAGAAGCAGTCAGCACAATAAGCAATCATTATGGAGGCACACTCTGTGGATCACTCTATCAATTTGACTATAAAGTCTTGACTACAAAGAATCAGCTCAATTCAGTCACCTGAACTGAACTTTTCAGAAATGTTTTAATTATTGATGTTTTTTGTTCATTTAAAAGGTCAGAAAGACATAAATCAGGGATCTGTTTTTTTTATCAATTAAGTGCATATATCTACATATCTCCATCTATAGAATACAAGAATTAAATGCAGTGAAAAAAATGTCTATTTAGCAAGATTATAGTTATGAATAGTATTTTTGGAGCACAACTACATTGAGGATTAGTGATTATGTTCAGCATCCAGTGAAAATCTAGACATGCACGCACAAACTACTGCCAGAAAATAATAAATAAAACCTCTTACCAGTTGCCATGACAACTAGATTATCCCTTCTCTCTCTGAGAACAGAGTGGATCACTTTCCATTGTACCCTAGAAAAAAAAATGTTTTCAGGTCAATGGCTGCAATTACATACAACATACTGCCAATGCAATCTTTTTATTCTGCCACAGCAAAAAAATGCATTTCGCCAGTAACACACTAGTAACATTAACATTCATCGCCAGTAACATTCATCGCCAGTAACATTCATCGCCAGTAACATTCATCAACTACATAAACTAGAAGAACATGTTCTCAAACATCATCAAATTAAGCTCTGTGCTTACGGTTTGAAACTGTGATGTCCAAAATACATTTTCAGACATTTAATTTGCTCTGGGGTGGGCTGTGGAAGAGCTGGATCTATGTGTGGGAAGACAAACAACACAACAACTGCACCATCAGCCACATGGTAGAATATCTTGAGAAAATCCCTGAGGCTAGTCTGAGATTCAAATCTACACTTGCCTGTGAAACTTCATCTTTATGGACTCAGCTTTGCATGAGGAACATTATAAAAGCCATTATAAAGGTCATTTGGATGAGGTACCATGGTCACGATGGGCCAGCAAGGTCCATTAGACAATTTTCCATCTCCATATCAAACAGTAGTCTATTCGCATTGTCATGTCTAATTCAACGGGAATTCAGTGATTTATGTATCATTGTTCCTCTTATGCAATGTAGTTTTCTGCAGCCTATGATTTATCCCATTTATCAAATGCTTTTGTATTAAGGGACTGATGCATACAAGGTTATGCCATGTAAAAGCAGTGTGTCCATTTTCACTGGGCTTTTCACTGGGCATTCTAGGCTGCTAGGCCTACTAGTTAATCTGTAGCTCATGTTCAACAATATTCAACAATAGATTTAAAGATGGCACAACCTGTCTAAATATCTATAAAAAACTATCTACTATAAAACTGTACCTCAGAAATGGCTGAAATGCTGGACACGCACACACACACACACACACACACACAAACACACACACACAAATGCTTTATGTTTCAAACAGAGAGAATTGGAAGCACTGTGTTCACCAAATCCATCCTCTTCTTCTTCCTCTTCGATATCTTCATCATCTTCCTCAATGGTAACACACTGTTCCTTGGATTGTCTTTGTCCATGGCAGGCCACAGCACCTCCATTATTCAGCCTCTCCACTTCCTCCACACACTGTAAAACAGGAAGTAGATAAGGGTATCAAAATAACGTGAGAGGTGGAACAGAACGCACAACTGAAAGCAGCTCTTTCTCCCATTTTATATATCTCGAGATGGCATTAGATATGATAACAGTTCATACTACACCAAGCAGCTGTGCCATGGGTTAATATTAGAAAGAGAATACGACCCTCGAAAGAGAGTCTAGAAACATAGAACATTTAAGCTTGGTGAAGAATATGAGGTGTTGATTGAGCACTTATCTAAATTAAAAACAGGAATATCTATTTTCAGTGTACAGTGTACCCATGTACCGGTAATGCTGAAGGGGTTGGTTTTCCAATTTGCTTAAAACTCCAGCAGCAATGTTACATAGTGCACTATTAGGCCTTCTGCCCACACAACAGCAATGTCAGAGACTCCATACTCTTTACTGGAAGTCAGTGTAGAATCAAAACTAACTAACTAATCAAAACTAGTTTTAATGTTGTTTTACCTTTGTTTCAGTAACTGAAAGTGACAAAGAGGGGAAGGCTACAGAGGTAACTTTATGCTGTCTGTCAAATATGACTTTTCACTGATTTACAATGATGAATATACCTGTAGCATTTCACTTTCCAAGTCTTCATCACTCTCAACCTCACAGGACAAGTCAGAGGATGTGGACGTATTCAATGCTGTTCTCTTCAGAGTACCACAATGGAAAATGGAAATGTTACTTTTATAACTGGCAATAAAAACAAGATGCAAACTTGCTTTATGCTTTATGGAATGGACTACTCGAAATTTACAGTATACTAACTAGCTTATATCAATCTGTCAAGGAAGCACTACAAAAATGGTTAACTACGAAATTATTACAGCACAGATGGTCGATACATGTTTAGAATGGATATACACCAACCTAGGGCTGCAACTATAGAATATTTTTGGAATAAAGTATTCTGACGATTTTTTCATCGATTAATCGAGTAATCGGATAAAACTTACTTGCGTTTTTAAACAGCAATATCAATAGTGTGCTAAGTAACATGAAAGGCCTGGCCTGTTAAAATGACCAAATATTATTTCATGATATGCCAGGTCTATTATACACTGAGACACGTTGTCCTCCTTATGAAGCATTAAATGTACACAATTTCTGTCCTTTACGCCACCATGAGCTTAGTTTTTTGACATCGCCATAGACAATGCAAGAAACAACACAGCTTTATATCTTTGAATGCACTCCAATAATAACACTAGCGAGCTTAGTAGTAGGCTATGGCAGGCGAGTGAAATCATAGCAGAGACTGTTTGTAAAAGATGAACTTTGTTGATTTAACAAGGAATTTAACGAAGTCTCATTTCAAACATTTTTTGCCATCGAATTATTTGAGTTACATCGTTTCAGCCCTACACAAAACAAACAACCAACCAACCTTGAAGTCCAGTGTGGACTGCTCATCCAGTTCCTCTCGTCTGGCCTGCATCTCTATCATTTGTAGTTCGTACTCTGAGATGTCCAAGGACATGATGCAGTCCTTAGAGGCACTCTTCTCGTTGCCAATCTTGCAGTGGTCCTTAATGTGTGGCGACGGGTCTCTCACAGGAACTCGGTCAATTCCACTGTGATGATCTTCAGCTGGAGTCTGTCTTTGATCAGCCCAAGTTGGGGCAGTGTTAGGGGAGTCATGGCCTTGGCTTGGGCACTGTCAGATGATGTTCTGCTCTCCAGTAGCTCCTTTTTTAAGTACTCAAGTCTCTGAGAGATTTCCTCTATCAGTTCTGTCATCCTGCAACAAAAAGAGTGAATAATTAATTATAACCATCTTGAAAGTACAATATAATACAATAATTTTTAAAGTTTTTGGTTTTCACCACCTTAATGCCCCTTCAGTTTTTGATGTTTGAGTCAGGGATAATATATTTGAGAACACCATTGTGTGCCAAATTGAGTTGCTTTGAGGCATTATACAGTACAAACCTGCTTGTGCAAGGCGCTTCTTCAGGAACACAGCCAGATAGATCACTGATGTTCTTGGCCAGTTGAGAGAGCTTGTCTTTAAGATTACTCATACCCCTCTGCTCTCCTATAAGAAGAACGAAAGAGATGGAAATCTTGAACACACAGATATTAGTTTAAACAGACACTTAAAGGGGAAGCGCAAGAGGAGCTTACCATGAACAATGCTCTCCAGCTTTTGATGGATGATCAGACCAGCCTGAGAAGAAGATACATTCATGAGCTGATCTGTATAACTCATTATAATAACACAAAGCATAGGTGAACTTATTCATGAGGACATTGCTGAATATTTTGTATTTAAGTGATAGCTTGCCATGGATAACAATTTTGGAGGAGTGCCACTGTTTCAGATAAGTCCTACTGTCATACAGTAACTGTTTGTGTTGTCTTGAATGCAGTGTTTTATTCACTTGTATTGTATTCAATACAGTGGCCACACATGGTAGAAAGTGATACAGGAAAGCCAGGCTGGATCTAGTTCATTTGCATGCTAACTTAAGTGGATATCTGACATGGATATGGTGTTTCTTCACATTCTGTTGTTTACAGGTCAATTTAGATATTTTAAACTTTTTTTACTTATTTTACACATAGCTCCTTTAAACAAGGTAGGCACAAAAGTCACCACGCAGCATAAAAGATGCATGTATAGGCATATACAGTTTGAATATGGAAAATACTCAGACTCCAAGAAAATGTACAAGTTGACGTGCCATTAACTGAGTATAGTGATCATCTAATGAACAATACAATGCTGCTTTTTTAGAGCCTTTACTGGTGCACAGAACAAGCACATGATGCATACAGTATTTGGACCAATGATAGGTTTGGACCTTAATTGCAAACCTTTAGCAGTCAAGGAGACTGTGTATTTTCATAACAAAAACATCTCACATAGGCATCGGTAGCAGCGTATCTCTTCTGGTCTTCTGTCAGCTCAAATTCATCCCACTGGCTACAGCGGACACCCTTTTCTTTAAAGAGCTGCTTCCTGAAGAGGTGCTTCACCAACCCATCAAGACTCCACTTCTGCATACACCTGAGCTGTAATGACCAAACTACTTAAATTCATAAAGCAACGATGGCATTAAAGGGTACACAGAATGGATAAATGGAGTGTTGCACCATGTTCTCTGATGTTAAAATAGAATACATTCAACTTTGTAAGCTCAAGTGCCCTTTTACAAGCCCAATTAAAACCTTATATTTAGGCTGGGTATTGAAATGGTCCTTTTGGCTAAATGGCCTTTGGCAACCACAATTGAATACAATTGTGTTGTGATATTTGACATCACATGTAGGCTTTGTTCTAATTCACCCACACTTTAGTGCCTATTTTTAAGTTCAAGATTTTCATATGAAGGAAGGCACAACCACGTCTCATGTTCAAGATAGCTCTTTGGCCATGCACCTCTCCTAATTCATCAAAGCCAAGGCAAAAATGATTTTCCATTCTATATCTTCTCTAACACACTAGTTCTTGATTGTGTGCCATGTTGATTCACATGTTGGCTACAACTATCGTTATCACTCAACTTTATTACAATTTTTAAAAAGGTTTTATAACTGCAGTACTAACTGCAAGAACTGCAAGAACTAACCTTTTCATTAGCCAGTTCAGAGAGCTCCACAAAGTTGCGCAGTTTGATGTCAAAGTCAGACAGCAACCTCCACATGTCTCCTTCTATTCCCACACCGACCTTTTTGAGTGTCTCGTCCTCCAAAAGCATTTTCAGTCCAGGGGGAAACCCTATGAGCAAGAATTCACATAACAGATGAAAAAAGGAAAAATACTGTTTTAACCAATTGTCAAAATAATAGTAAAAAGTGTTAGAATGAAAATGAACAATCACATTTATTTAAATCCACAATTTGACAATATTATAAGACAGTTATTTGCTTTGCATAGATGATTACATACAATATACTGTAATACATATAAAGTTTGACAAAGAAAAGGAGGTACTTTGAAACCAGCAGATTGTGCTAATATCTTCAGACAAGGTAATTAGAGCTAATATTTAATATTAATTAAGCCTCCACCTATTTTCTTAGCAGTATTTCGGGTTAGAATAGAATGTACTATACAGTAATGTCATATAGCAGAGACTGATTAAAACTTGGCAAACCTGACATGGAAGACAAGTGAAACAGATAACACTGATGCTCAGAGGCACACATTTGGACCATAGTCACTTTCTTGGTCTTCCCCTTGGTAAAGCAGGGGGGCCATTCCAGATCGAAGCCTATTGCAGAGCCAGGAGCAAGGCACGACCTGAATAAATATTTAACACATAAGCTGTTAACCTTTTTACTAGCCATGACTCATTACAAAATGAAAAGTCAGAATAGCAAAGGAGAATATGAATCAGATGACGGATATACAATATTTGACAAAATACCTTAAATCCTCTGACAGAAACGAACAGTCATTTTTCTCCTGACTGTATATAATGGTTCCTGTGAACTCCAGGAAAGGTAGATCAGGCTCAAGGACATTCTTCTTGTAGGGACCTATCTGGTGTAATGAAAACATAAACCCTGGTCATGTACGCATAAATGTCTTCCTCTTTCAAATTTACTAAATTATACTGACACACAACGTCAGTTAATGGGGTGTAAGATGCTGACAGTCAAGTCAGAATACAAATTGCAAAAAAATCTTCCCAGAAGAAAACTACAGCTAAAAACAGTGTTGTGTTTGTTTTCCACAGACAAATAAGCTCTTACCCCTCAATTAAGTCTATTTTCAGAGGAAGTCAGAATAAAGTTTGATCTGGCCAATGTCTTAAAAGTCTTAATTTAAATAGCTCATCCAGAGACTATCCATTGTCTATTCTCAATTATGTCCAATTTAAATTCAACTTAAGATTTTAAAATCCTCTTCTATTATTTTCTTGGTAGAGTATTTTAGTAGAAACAGATCAAAAACCATCCAAAGAGCTTACTTATGTTTGTGTCAGACTGTTGAAGTAATGCTTCCTTATTTCACATTCATTTTGAAAATAACCATAACACTCTTGCTGGCAAAATGCAGAACAGGTCTAAATTCTTATCAGGGACAACCTCAACAGTTGGTGGTCTAACAACTGTGTTATGGCTTCATTTGAATTTGACCTGCGCATGCCACACGTACGTAAACAGCATGCAAATCACATTTCAACCTACTCCATGGCTGATGACACACCTCGCTTGTCCGGTTCAACAGAAAGAGTAACTTTGTTCATTTTTTATATTATGGGATATGACTATGGACATGAGTGAAGAAAAGCAAACGTTTGAAACAGACGGGGAAAGTACACTTAATTCAACGAAATGTACAAGAAAGGCACACTAACACGACGCAAAGAGAGGAGAAATCTACATGCCCACCCTTGTAAGTTTATGATATCTCTTTTAGAACTTACCTGTTCTGTTGCTTCTTTATCCGGATTTTGCACATTTGACATCCACTGTGGTAATGTTCTGTCAGTCATTGTCAGAATCGGTGTACCAGAGTAAAAGCACCAACTTCCAGCTACACTGATTTTTTGTTCTGGAATAAACACAGATCTAATTTACGTTAATGCAAATGGAAATGTCAGTCAACGTTAATAATGAAATTATGCCATTTAGGTGTAACTAACTTCACAACGTTGAGTGCGAACCAACATATAAATAATTTCTCAGTATACTAGGTAAATGGCTTAATTCTAAGTTCACGTGTCAATATTAATTGGCTATCTAGTTGTTTCATAGTTAAAACAAACGATCAGTTAGTCATTTTGTTGTTGTTTCTGTCTATTAACAGCTTGTAGGCTAAGTAATGGGGTGTCAAAGTCACCAATGTTAACGTTAGTTATTAGCTAAACATGTGAGAATAGAAATCGCCTCTATGTCACTTACCCAGATAGCACTGTCAAATATACTGGATTAGACATAAAGTTACTGAATGTAACCTACGGCAGGATACTATCGAAGTATCATTGTATAAAATTGGACGTACGAATGTAAATTCAGGTTTCATGTGACACTCCCGCCATCTTCCATGTGTTATTTTGTTTACTATTTCATCGCTGTTAGATTACAGAATGGTGCGATATCGCCATCTTTTGGATTGGAATGGGAATTACACATACATCTGACGTTTATGTAATGTAGCCTATCCACTCCATGATACAGTATCCTGCCTTATATTATCCTATGTTTGTACGGCTGGATTTTACGTGATTTTAAATGTAGAGGCTCATCGCTGATTTCTCGATTTGTGCATTGTGCAGAGCATGGGTGAGTAGCCTAGTCGACATAGCCTATAGGCTAGCAGTGAGATTACCTTTGGATTGAATGAATGATGCTGCGACTCAGTGGATGCTACATTTACTACTGAGGCAAAACTGTAGAAATATACTGCACTATCATATAAATAAACAGTATAGAAAGGGATTGTCTTATGTCAGATTTTATCATCATATTTTGGGTCAAAAAGCACAACAATTAATTTCTTTCCTTCTTATTTTCTTTGAGTCAGTGTGTTCTATCAGTCCTGTTGTGCAAATCTATCAGTCCAGTGTGCAATAGACAATTGTCTATGTGTTGTCCCAAATGCTTTCCAGGATTAAAAGCACATCACAGACAGAAAGTACGCCCCCAATGTGACATGACACAGAAAAACTGGTGACCCCCATTTAAAATCAATTCCCTCACTGCTTGGGCCAATGAGCTGGCCACGCGTATCCAGTTCACTGAGTGCATCCTGACATCACTGCACCACTGGTAGGCTGTCATTTTGTGCCAGTCTGGCTCAGGGATGTTATCATCAAACACCTCATGCCAGTGAGGAGATGAAGGCTGATTAAGCTTCTGAATTATGAATCATACGTCATTATGTGTTTGACTGTTAAAGGATTCGGTCTAAATGAATGAGAAAATGAATAGCCTATGTCTCTTTATATTAAGAAATAATGCACCAACAGAACAAATCACAATAAATGAGGGGTAGGCTAGCACAAATCTGCTTTTATTCTCGTAACAATGAGATTGCTTGCACTGTCTGCTAAGACTTCCGTGCTTATTCCTTGTGTGCAAGATATTGCAGTGACAGTTCTATAGTAGCCTACTGCAACTGAAAGATACTGAAAGGTACACAGGTGAATACAAATGTTTAAGAAAGGGCAAATGCTTCAGAAAACTTCTATGAAAATACCCATCGCTACATACTAGGTGGGAACGATATTCTAGGATCTTGAATAATATTACATAAATGTTAGAGAATTATTGGACACACTGCATTTTATTTGTCTGCTATTGCTCAGAACCATGAGAGTCTGCTATTGCTCAGAACCATGGCAGTTTGCCACTTCATTGAGAAATATGCCAGTTTTTCTGCTAAAATTGTTTAGGCCTACTGTTTTGTTGCCCCAAATGCAAAAAGGTGACAAAATAGGAGATTTGTCAGAGCATATTCACATTTATAATGCTAAATACTGCATAAATAAATCTCTGTGTTTGACATATTGTGTGCATTCCTGTAGGGTGTTGATGAATAGGTCAAAAGCACAATATTATTGATTGCAGGGTTCTCTTTGGTTTACACCAGTACCACAGTCAGCTCAGAAAATTAGGTTGTATCTCAGCAAAGCAGCCAGGATCAGGTCAGTCTCCAAAAAATGATCTCACCTCAACACTAAATCAGATGTTTCTCTGTGGTGATGCTTCTGAAATTATGGATTGAAGAAGAACTACAATGAAAAAATCTGCAAAAACTAAATCACCTTTCAAAACCTCTGCATTGAAATAGGCTTACTTGGTGTTTAGCATCACATTTCACATTGCCAATCCAATCTTGCAAAATGCCATTTAACCATAAATAAAGTAAGCAATCAGTTTCTTTGGATTTGCATTCATATCAGCAGAACTTCAGAATACAGAAAAACTGCATGCACTGCATACAGTGTTTTTTTTGGAGATTTCATTTCAAGAAGGATGTTCCCTAAATGCAGAATTGGCTCTACCATGTGTGCGTAAAACCAGCAAGAAAATAGCCTACTCCGGTCGATATGCATTACTCCCGCACAAAAAGTCATTTGAGGTAAAAGCACCCCTGCCTGTCCGTGAAGCTGCTCTGAAACAGAAAAGACAAAGCGTGGTGCCCATGCTTAGCGAGTGTAATTTAAAGCAATAAGATCAGCATCTAATAGAAAACCAGCGCTCAGCGCAAACCTGTACTCCGTCCCTTTAAAACAGAGTTGCACTGGTAAAGGAGGGGGGAGGGTCATTGAGTTCATTCTGCGCCTTCATAGAAGCAGCGCCCTCTAAAGAGACCCTGGATTGGATGAATTTTCCGGGCTTCTTTCATCGGGCTTGCATGGATAACTGTCAGATAATTGGAAAGGGAGAAATAACTAGCTAACTAAGTATGGTGGAGAACTGGTGTGACTTCCAACGCTGCGCTTGACCTTTATTCGGACAGAGTGGCTTGATCAGCTGATGTCTCTCTTAGCCGGGTAGCTGCCATTTTCAGGTCAATCGAGGTATCTTTCAAACTTGTCGCTAGCTTAAGATGGCAAGCTAAATTATTAAATGTACACTCTATCGACAACCCGATAGGATGGAAATGGAGAGGAATACGACGTGTTTTCTGCTCGGTGGTGGTGTAATTTGAGTTATAATGGCAGATACAAGAGGGATGGAAAGAGGCAGACTACGGATTACATCAGATTCCTCTCCTAGAGGCGCATATTCACAGCAGTACATTCACCCTGGCACTCAGCAGGGCATAGACATTCAAGAGCTCGCCTCCAAGCGAGTCGACATTCAGAAGAAGCGGTTTTATTTGGACGTAAAACAGAGCGCAAGGGGGCGATTCCTCAAAATAGCTGAGGTTTGGATTGGGAGAGGCAGACATGATAACATCCGAAAGAGCAAGCTGACGCTCTCTATGGCAATGGCACCCGACCTGAGGTATTGCCTTGGAGACTTCATAGATTATTACGCTCACATTGGGCTGCGCGGTGGCCAGATGCCACGACCGGAGGAGCAAAGCAATGGCCAAGGCCGTCCGCATGATACCCGTAGAAGACAGCCAGATCACGCACCGCCGGTCTCCCCCACCGGTTCAGCTGCGTCGGAAGAGCATACCCACCGGGTTTTAAAAAGTGAATTAATTGAGAGGGACAACCGTAAATATTATCTGGACTTGAAGGAGAATCAAAGAGGTCGGTTCCTGCGCATCAGGCAGATTGTCAGCAGAGGACATGGGACCATGGGATACTACGGACAGGGAATAGAGCAGACCATAGTGTTGCCAGCACAAGGGCTTATTGAATTCAGAGATGCACTCTCACAACTTATAGAAGACTACGGCGACGAAGAAGCTGATGAACGTAGCAGAGTTGCCAGGAATCATGACGAATCTCCCGAGCTTCCTGAGGCAGCATCATTTCGAGTTGACAATAAGCGCTTCTATTTCGATGTTGGTTCCAACAGGTACGGTGTATTTTTAAAGATAAGTGAGGTTCGACAGCCATACCGCAACACCATCACTGTTCCCCTGAAAGCCTGGGCTAGATTTGGAGAAAACTTCATTCGGTACGAGGAGGAAATGCGGCGGATTTTCTCGTGTCACAAAGAGAAGAGGACAGAGGCTCGAGCGGATAGTGAAGAACAAGAGGATTGATGACAGCGCGCGATGGAGGCACCTGAAAATGGGAACATGACAGTAACCTCTAGTTTATACAATATCTCTATAATTTACCTCTTAATCAGTACTGTACAAAACTGTTCTTAGTTGTCCTAATTTTATTGATTTTTGGTCAGCTGAAGTCTGTTATAATGAGCAGGCCCAAGGCAACCTAATCGATGTAACCCAGGTCATTTTAATGTGCAAGGATTTGGGTATGTCTCGCGGTAAATATTTGCTGTCATAGAAATTACGTAAAAAATGAACTGTCCCCAGGTAAATAGTCTACAACTGCCCCAATTAGATTAATTGCTACTGATGCGAGATACGCAGTTTTTTTTAGATAACGTGTCAATTATCAGACATGCTCGTCTATAGCCGCAAATAATTGCTATACCCTGGGCTTACAGGATGCTAGTAGAGTTGTCATTCAATTAGAAATGATTTCCCCACGCGCATAGCCCTTCACTAGGAAAATGCAGTTTCTAATAGGCTACAAGGGGGCATTTAATGTGAGCTAGTGAATAATGTAATGATAAAATGTCAGATCAGTCAAGAGAAATGTTGATCAGTGGTGAACGTCTATATGCCTTTGTTTCTCTGCTGCTATTACAAAAATGCCCAGACCAAGAATAGACAACAGACACACCAATACAGGTTAACATTACTGAGGAAGAGTCTATCCTTATAGCCTTAACAATCTTCTTTTGGAGGCTCTGGGTTTCCTGAATGACTAAGCATTGCAAAGCCTTTTACTAAACAAATTGGGTACTTGAAAGCAATGTCATTTTGCCCCTCAATTTTATAGTCCTAAGCAAATCATGGGAATAATAGACTGCTTTGACAATTTTAGTAAATTTGCAGTAGGCCATGTTTTTTCTTTTTATAGGATTTAACCTGTGCAATGTTTTAGCTGAGCATTCTTTTCCCCATGCTCTCAACTTCGATAAGAAGCCAATGGAAAGAAATCTCTGTCAGAAGATTTAACCTTTCCTTTCTGAATCATATATGAAAGTATGATCAATACATGTGCAGCCTCATCCAAACTGCAGCAGGTTAACAAAAAGATGCAAAACTGCAACTGGTGTGCCCCAGTGGTGAGCATGAACCCTTTGGGGTTGCTGTGGCATACCTTTGCTTCAGTTGCATCACTTATTTATTACTGCTATTCATTTTTATACTTTTATAGGTTCATTCTTTTAAAGAAGTTACCATTACTCACAGAGTGACAACAGCAAAGCCAGGCCTTCCGATAAGTTAATCGATATAAATTGTGTGTGGATATAAATTGAGGCTTTACAGTGCTTAAACAAATCCCAGAGGGCATTATACAGTGACTAAAAGAAAGTTTATACTGACAGTTGACAATTTATGACAGTTATATTGGTAATGATGGTAACACAATGAGTGCATTTTTCCATGGATAAATTCACACACACAAAAAAAATCACAAAACATGGTGAACAGCCCGTTGTTGGATTAGAAAAGCATATCACGTTTCAATTGGTTTTCAGGTCATTAACAAGTTGTTGGATATTCAGTATATGTATTTGTTAATTTGGGGAGAATGTTTGGACACTAGGGGGGGCTGTACTACGAAGCAAGCTTACTGGCTAACCTGAGTAACTTCAGGAGTAACCGCTGATCCCCAAATGATATGTCACTTTTGACACAACAGATACTCAGTTCAGTATACTTTTACAGATCAGCGATTACTCTCTTGAGTAACCAGTGACCTTGCTTCATAGTATATCCCCAGATGGATAACAACAGCTGAATCATGCATACACAGTCAAACATAAACAGAGCTGTATCATAATGACGGCCCTAAGGCTAGCATGGGTTTTGAACTGTGATTGTGAGTTTACTGAAAACGTCATAACCCTGATGCTCAACGCAATTCCAAGTTTGTTTTTCTTTCTTGTTTTATTTTCTCAAATCAGGAAAACAATTTTGAAGATATACGACAAAGAATATTTTACATTTACAGAGGGGTTATCAGTTTGGTTTGTCTGTGAATACACATACATGTAAACTCTATCATCACAGATATATGGGTGGTAGTGCACATAAACACTCAGCCTGATTTGTATAAAATCTTCTATGAAGGGCTTTGGTGCATTCAGTAGTTTTGTAAAAGGGCATTACATTCTACCTGATTCCTCTGTTCTACAGAGCAGTGCATTTTTAGTCCACCTCTGCTGTTTTTGTTTGTTTTTTTTGTTTGTTTTTGTTCTTGTTTTGTTTTTTGGGTAGCATTGATTGCAACTGCTTTGAAAAACAAAAACAAAAAGATAAAGTGTTCTAGAGAGAAGTGTGCATTGACCTCAGTTCTATTTGTCATCTCTACAACTATGTCACGTTGTTGTTAATGTTACGTCCAAGTTGGTTTCCAATTTTTACAATGTGATACTGTGTGGGTGACCTTCATGTCTTGCAGTTCTATGTTTGTTCACATGGATTGCCAACCGAAAATCAAACGTGTGCAGCCACAGGTTGCTTTGAGTATGAATTTGGCCCCAACAGCCTCTCGTAGAAATAATAGTTGAAATTTTAGCCATCAACTCAAACACCATGTGGAAAATGAGAAGCATGAGAAGCACAAGATTAACGTGTGAGGTCATTGAGAAAGCACCTGGCAAATTCAGAATAAGGTTTTATAAAGAGAAATAAATAAGTAAAGACAAATATGCTTGTAAAATGCAGACACCAAACACTATTTGAAAACTATATGAAGCACAAACATTCCCGTATTTATAAAGCCTATATTTTAAAAAAAAGGAAACATTTCCTTTTTGATATTTACTTTTATTGATTTCGATATTAACATGTTGGGTGGAAATGGTGTGGTGCATACACTGATTACGTTTAACTGTCTGTTTGACAGCTAATCACTCTGTGCTTCTATTATCAAAAGAGGGCTTCTACTTTAAATGCCATTCAGTAATATTTGATATTTTATGACACATTCCTCTTAGACGTTCAGATGAGTCCATATAATTTTACTCCTCTGTCTCCATGCATAGAATTGGTATATGCACGTAGGCCATGCCCACACCAGTTAATTTAGTCTGCACCTGAAATATGCTACAATTGTAATTCCCAGAGGTTGAACAGCACTTCCCAGAGGAAGCACTTTAAGGAAGCACTTTTCTTCCATTCTTGGTGGCTTTGCTTTGGTGCCAACGAAAGTCCGTTAATGCAGACAATCGTGTTCTTTGTTGGCCAGGCCACGTATGTCTAGATTTCAACACAGAACACCCATATTGCCAAGTGAAATCGCATAGAGCAGCACCTCAAGTTAAGCTGACTTGCGTCTTGGTGCTATAAGATGAATGCTTTTCAGTGTGGCAGCACTACATAAGAGAAAATTATAAACAAAGTTCCCTGCTAGAGAAAAACATGGCCTATACGCCTATACATCCAAACTAGAGGTCCATCTTTAAAACTGGACCACACAGTGCAATCTTTACTATGGCTGTGCATACATACTTATTTTTGTAATAAGGGCTGCTCCAGTAGCTATGTCTTTGACAGTAGAGCAGATTGCTACCTTAGCGTTTTCATGTACCAATGGATTACTTAAAGATACGAGTATTGAAACTATGTAAAGCTATGGGGAAAATATACATATATATACATATATATATATTCTTATTTAGTCATGAAAAATAAATGATAGCTTAGGTTTAGATAGTAGGCTAAATCAGGGCATTGAAAAAAATATGTGAAAAAAGTGTAGTAGGGCCTCTCATGGTGATTACTGTGGGCAGGCATTCTAACAAAAACATGACAGATATAAGTTTAAAAGAAAACAGTGTATGTTACCTGAACCTATAAAGGCTATCAAAGATGTGTCTTAAATTATCTTTGCACGAGTCATTATGGGTAGACAATATCAGCTTAACAAACAAGCAAGCACTTTAAAACATGTGCACATGCGGGTGCCCTCTCCTCAACAGAAAAAAAATTAAGATATGTATGATATATATTTCTAATATATTTTCTTTTAGTTTTATGTTCTTAGTATGTGTATGTGTTGATTTTGAAACCTCTATGTTATGTCAACAAAGTGAAACTCCGTTTGTATCATGGAAGTGTTCACTAAGTGAGGACAGAATTCAGTCAGTGTATCTAGCTGCTATTCCATTGTAACTCAGTGGTATTTAGCCAAAAATTATAAATTTCCCTGCTTAATTCTAGATCAGTTACAAACCACATTGTGAGACAAAGGCACTTATTTGGTCAAAAAGCAATCATATCCTCTCCCAGCACTTGAATTTTGATTCGAACTGTTACAAATTTAAAACCATAGGCTACTTCATTTTGACCCATAAGCCTTAAGGTCTTTACAATTTTAGATGGATTTAGCTTTCATTTGGATTTAAGTTCCCAAGACCTGTTATTTCTGAATTTGTGCTGAAGTGAATCGTTACCCATAGACCTCTGAGGATCAATGGAGAGTTCTACTGTGCAAAACTTAAATGGTTGTGTTTTAAAAACAGCTATTTGTTCCGACAAATGAGAAAAGTTACTTCCATTCAGTGATGGTTTAAGAATAGGTCACGATGTGTGGCCTACTTACATGTGTAACTAATTGATAGTTGTGTAGGTGTAGTGTGCTGTGAAAGTTTCAGATATGAAGCTTGGTTTTTGTTCTTTTGCTTTTATATTTATCATGGCATTTCTGCAGAAATGAATGGGGAGTTAGAATAATAAATGTTTGATAATGATTTTTAAAAAAGAAATGGTGAAGCAAAGCTGTTTTGGTGTATCTTTGGGTAATGTAATGTAAAACATTAGCGTGTCTTATTGTAGTCCCATAGAGTATTATAAGACTCAAAAACAAGAAAGCAATTGTTCGGTATTGTAGCACTTTCTTTAACATGTGTACTGTATCAGTTTATGTTCTTCATGTATGGTACCATATAAATAATTATTAATTGCCTTGTAATGTTTGTAAAAGGTTGCAACGTAGGATATGTATCTGAAGAAAAAGTTTTTGAAGTTCATGCATGCCAACAGTTGGGTCCACACAAAACAAAACAAAAAAAAAAGTTTTAAAATGGTGCTATATTATAAAATATAAAGGTGCTTACATGGACCCCAGCTGCATGCATGTTGAGTGAAAAAAGTAGAGAAAAAACTTGAAGTTAGATGTTGTGGTTATACCACAAACATGACAAAAAAAAACAAAATGTCCTCCCTGAACACAAAGTGGCTTAGTGTAACTGTAAATTGCAGACACACTGGTGAATAGGGTCAAGACCTCGGAGCTGATCAAGACCTTTACCTACACTGTTCACTCGTTTGCAGAGCTGTTTGCACTGGCACCAGGGGTGCGTTTGTTATCACAGCACTTTCTAAAATTGTCTTGTATTTCTGGCCAAAATGGCAGTTTGTGTTCCTGGCCGGACTGACATTCCCAGCCATTTGCTGACAACTTCAGAGCAGTTGTGAACGAGAGACCACCACCCCCTCTCCACACCCCAGTTCACCCCACCCAACCAAACCTCAAAACCCCTAGCCAAAGGAATACAGAGATCAGTCAAACAATGCCTGTTTACAGTTACCCAGCCTCTGTGTGTAAACTCCAAAAGATCAGTAGACAATCTAATGAAATTATAAAACTTTTTTTTCATGCTTCTGATTTAAATGTTTTGTGTTTTTTAAATAGTTTTTATGTATACCACAGTGTAGAGCAAAGTCCGTCTAGAACCGAGTTATGGGTGCAAATGTAAAGGTTTTTAAAACAAAGGAAACATGGATATGTTGGTTGTATGTACCATTGTTCATTTTATTTTACTGTTGAATAAAAATCTGAAAAAAATGTGCCTTGTCTTCAGATATTTTGCACACACTACTCTGCCATATGTTCGACACACAAGTAGCCTGAGAACCACCAGACGCATCACTAGCAAATTTGAATTTGAAGTTGAAGGTCTGTTAGGCAACAAGCCATTGGAGCTCATTACCACTTTGCCAAAAATCCAGGAACCAATCACAAATGCTTATCCATCATGGGGCTGGAATTATGTGATTCACAGCCAGTGTAGACAGTGACATTAATGTCTGTAGGCATTATTTTCCTTCAAATTAAACAACTGATCATTTAAACTGTTGTTCATGTATGATGCATTTGCTGCACTTCTGAAGAGTTTTGGCAAGAGTTTTTGACAAAATTTGTATGTGTATTCTTTTGACATGCATTATACAGTGTGCAATGTACTACATCAACTGTGTAATACAGGAAGTTTGGAAGTTTATGTGAGTTTTGGTAATCTACAGAGAAAACGAGGAACTCAAATTCAAATGGTTTCTGCTTATGACAGGCTCTTTTTCATAGAAGATTACATGCACGCCATAAAAAAGAGTTAGGAATATTAGATGGTTTGGGCTGTGAGAAGTCTGGCAGATAAAGTTCAGAGAACTGCTATTTGACCTTAATTCATGCTGTGTGAGCACATGCTGTATGCAACAAGGAAACACAAATAGGGTGAACGCATACAGTTCTTAGTTAACTCCACAGGAAGTGCTTTCGGTCCATCCACAAAGACTCCTTTTATAATGGCAAATGCAAATGCTGACCATCAACTAGAGATATACTATGGTTCCTCTTAGCGATACTGGCAGTGCAATGTGAAGCTGACACAATGACGTTTAACCAGTGAGAACTATCTGTGGCTTTGGGGAACTCGTCAGGCACAGCAAAATGCACAACTTTTTAAAATACTGGCATAAACAAAGAGCAAAGTAAGTTTTATTTGATAAGTTTGATGGTATTCCTCTTTCCACACTAGCCTCAACTGAAAGTATCACATGAGTGATCATGTGGGCCTTTGTGGTTTTTAGACAGAGAAAAATAGCACTGCTATAGGTTAGAGTTTTTAGCAGAGCTGGGTGATTTCCTGTGCTACGTGTTTGAGGTCAAGTGATTTCCTTTTTGGTATCTCTGTATGTTCCTCAAACTGCACCTACAAAACTGTTTACCACGCTCGGCTAACAAACTGTTACCTATCCACTGGATTACAGTCTATTTTTTTTCAAATGGTAAGTGACTGACATTTCACTTATTCACAGCTTCGACAGCTTTGATGTATCCATACAAACCTTCTTTCCATGTTTTTTGAATTTTGAAATGTTTAAGATATGCATTTTGGAGAGGACTGACAGTGCATTAGGTCTATTGCATGGATCAGTAACTGTTCTTGAAAATCGTACTTTCTCAAATGTATGCATGTGCATGGTACGTCGTACGTGCAGGCCATTGTGTTGGTGAAAAGTTCTGAAGAAATGGATACTAACAAAAGTCAAATGGTGATGTGCTGCATGGGATCTGCACTTTCAGTTGTGATAAACATTGCTCAATGTTAGTCACGCTTTTTCCCAGTGTGACACTATGAATATGCTTGTGTAGACAATCAGTAAAAGCTCTTTGCTCATTAAACAATATTGTAAATTCATATGTACCACTGTTTTGTAGTGTTCTATCAATCTCTCTCTCTCTGTCTATATATATAAAAAAAAAAAAAAAAAAAAAAATATATATATATAGCCTGTATACATTTACTTTTCCTGTTTTACTTTTTTCAAATAAGTATGGCTGAGAATTACATGTGGTGTAAACATTTTGGATGATAGTTCGTGTCGCTTTTTAAAAATTTATTGGCCAAAGGACTTTGACCCAACCCTTCTTCCTTTTATGATTGCTGGTCACATGGTTTAAGTATGCGCAAATGGAAGTCCAATCCCTTATCATACCTAAGTAAGCAAAGGTCGGAGGTTGGGCCAGTGGAATGAGCACATAACAACTATTTTTATTGGAAATCCTGCACTCTGAACATTGTGCTGAAATGGATCTTGGTGAGATTTTGCAAGTAAAGTATTTGTCTAAATTTTATTTCAGACAAGTTGCTGAGAATTCCTTAATGTGTGAGTGTATGCTCAGGATTGTTTTATGGTGTTTAAGTTTAAGGTAACACAATCAGTGTAGATAATTAACTTTTCTGTTAGAAATCGTTTGAAAGGCCTTTAGGAACATTCATTTGGTAACCACGGATGAAAATGCTCAGTTTGTTCGTTGGTGGGAAATGGTAACTGTACGCAGAACGTTTATATCAAGACAACACAGAAAAACAGAAGATAGTGAAAAGCTCAACCACTCCAAGCTCACTTAGAGGAACTGAGAAATGATGACATTTCCATCAAGTAAAATAATGAGGAACAACATGTGAAACTCACATTAGAGGCACATTTGTAAAAGGAATAGACACTCCATGTTAACTGGAGATCTCTACAGAACTCCTCATCCCAAACTTAACGGGTGGGACAAACACTTGTTATGTTGTTTAGATTTATTGTTTTATTGTTGAGTGTGTGTCAATATGAGCCTAATGTGTTTTTTTTTTAAAAAAAAACAGGGTGATATTCTGGGATAGCCTAAAATGGAGACACAGTGTGAAGGGAACAGAAGTGTGATCCCATTATTGAGATCGCCACACCTCACCGGGACTCCAAAGCTAAAGAATTTCATTATTCCCAGAAAGAAGAGAGCTTCTGGAACAGGTCGAAACTTTTAACTTTTAGCTTGTTGGATTTGTTAGGGAAGAGTGAAAGTTTTTGATCACATTTTAACAATTTGGCATATGCTTTTCCATTTCACAGCTGTGCTTGAGCCTTGTGCCAAAGAAAGCAGGGATTATACTCTCATTAAATCAACCCTAAGTGACTTAATGCTAGACTTGGGAAAGGAAGTATGCAGGTGGGGAGATGCTAAGCTTGTGCACAATGATGAACTACTAAGAGAATTTGCTGAAAAAAGGTAAGGCTATGAGCTAACACAAACAAAGACAGCTTACATGAAACACTGGAGTAAAAATCATGAAAGCTAAAGTTACTAAACTAAGACTAAAACTTCGGCATGCAGTAATTTACCACTTATTTAGATGTACTTTTTAAATTTTGGGGTGATGTTTTGATGCTGTATGGGCATGTGAGGGTCAGGCCATGAACTAGTTTTGTGCAACTCATGACCCCATAAAACACATGAGAAAGGCTTTCATGTCTTATCTTTTTCCATGTTCCATGTTCCACGTTCCAATTGTTCCATGTTATTTTTGCCTGTCTTTTACATTGTTAGTATAAGACCAAAACTGCTGCTGTAATGTACCATCAGTTTACGATTATCCTCAATAATTATTTGCCTTAAATGATTAACAGGTGACACAGTGCAAGAAATTAGACTGTTTAATGGTATACTGTCTTTTTGTTTGAGTTAAAAGTGATTTTAATTGTTCAACGTTGTCTGTTCACTTTTTTTTAGATCAGACATGCGTTCAAAAGGTAGACATCCAAGAGAGACTGAGGAGAGATTCTGCTTTCTGGTTGTGTCTGATCAAGAAACAACAGAAATTTATCAGCAAGGCCTGAAGGTTGAGAAAACAAACCAATACTCTCTGGGAAAACCATCACATGGAGTGTATTTATTCAGGCATGTGGATGTTGCCTTGAAATATCCAGATTGCCAGCAAGCTGCAGGCAAAAGCATGATCATTTTCAAGGTCTGTGGTGGGAAAAAATGTCTGTGTGTTAGTCACACAATGCACTGGTTTTTTTTTTTCAAACTAAAAATAAAACCTATTCGTTCCTTTATTGCTGGAAAGGTGCTGTTTGGAAGAGTGAAGAAAGTTGCTCCAAGTTCAGTGGAAAATAGCACACAGGATCCCACGCTTGCCTTTGACTGCCATATGTCAAGAGACTCAGTGTCACCTCGAGACAGTTTGTCACAGCAAATCATTGGTTCCTCTGTAAGTCTTCCCATTATTTAAAAATTAAACTAAATATTTTGGATTAATTACATTTTATTTTAAACTATATAAAAATATTATATGTGTTTATTCTTTTTTGTTGAAATCCTATAGGTATTTCTGTTTGACTTCACTGAGAATCATGATCTGAACACAAGGCCACGGCAGTGTTTGCCCTATGCAGTGATTCCCATTGTTTCTGTGAATTTGCCTACATCGCCAAGCATAGTGTCATCTCCCTCTGAGTTACCACCCAAAGTCCTGAAACCTGGTAATCTAAAAATAAAAAATATATTACAGTATGTGCTGCTTATAAAGCATTATAAAGCTTCTTTGGCCTTTTGATACAAGGAAAACTTTACTTATTGTTTGTAATGGTGCCTTTTTGATTTCCATTAGTAATTATGTGTTCATCTCACTTTACATAGAGTATGCCCTGAGCATTTGTTACTCTTCATTATTTGACATGAGCTATTGGGTATATAACAGGACAATTAACCATTAAGTTTTGTCATGCTTTGTGACACTTCAGGTTGTAAAGGTTCACATTGTAAAGATAACATTATACACATTATAATGCCTTATAAGTACAGTTGTGAGAATAAACAGTTATGAATAATACTAAATTATATTAGTCATAAGGATTTATCAATGTTTTTATAATACTTTATGGATACTGGGTTCATAGAAAGTACAATGTCTGATTATGCATAAAATCTAGATCAAGTTCTTAGTGCCCTACATTCCTGCTCATACAGTACTGCGTGTCACTGCATTCCCCCAGGTCCAGGTCCAGGAGAGAGCTTGAAGGCTTTTGTGGTGGCTGAGAGACGAGGGAAGGGAGAGAGTGCAATGGTAACATTCAAACATTTTGGCACACAAGGACCACATGTGACCGAACAAACGCATTACCGTGCTGGACTGGAGAGGAAAATGGACTATCAAAACACACCTTGGTACTTCCCATTTTTCCACCAGAGTGGACTTTGGGCACCTGTTTTGGGAGACAGCCTACAGTATGGAAATGCTGAGGTCTTTCAATCGGCCTTTTTATGTCAACAGAGTCAAATGTCAAACACCCCTAGAGTTCAGAGTGAACCTTTCAAAGATGGAGATGCAAAAATCTCCACTATTGTTTACTCCTCCAAAACAGTGAGGGATCCACGGCTGTCAGGACGAGACGTGGGAGACCCAAACAGAGCTGGTTCAGTGGTGCCACAGATGTTGTGTCTGACAGCTGAGGACAATGTGATGAATGCACAAAAAGATTTGCCAAAATCACAACTCAAGGCTAATGAAGGTAGAAGTACCACAACTGGCGATGAAGCATTTCCCAAAAACTCAGAGCAAGATGGCACCATAGAATCTGCAGAGGCTGATTTTCTGGCATCTCATAAATCTGACAAACTACCTTCCTTAAAGCTGTTTAAAATGAAATTTCAGAAATATTCTATGTATTTTCAAATGAACAAGGCAGAGAGAATTCACCATATTTGGTCACGGGCAGATTTGTCTTTGGATCAGAAAAATCTGCTACTGGATAGAATCCATTATTATGGATATTACTATGACAAGTACAAAAAAGGACAACTATTTTCTGAAGATAGAAAAGGTGATGAGTCACTGCAGAGGGAGGGAACAAATGGGACAAATGTTTACCTAACCGAAACCCACATTTCAAGTGAGGACACTGATGATAAGGTGGCAAAGCAGATGTGTACTCAACTGACAAAACCAGGACCATCTGAATCAAATTCGACTCAAATACAAGGTCAATTTAATACCAATCAGAGCAAAGAGGACATTACCACACCAGATGTTGCATTAGAACAAATGAAACATACTAGACCTGAACCAACAGCATTGCAGTTGACTGAGCAAGAACATGATGCCCTTCCAAATGGGCACAATATCAGTGAGGAACAGACAGACAATGGTTCAAGTTCTCGACAGCCAAAGAGCTGTCTGTTGGCATCTCGGGTGAGTTCAAAACATTGTGAAGAACTAGAGAATAGCAAGCAGGTACAGACACAGAGTGCGGAGGCTAGAACACCAGCTTCCCCTGAATCTTTTGTAGAGGATCATATGGTTTCTCAATCAGTCACTGAGAGAGAGAGCATGAAAGATCTAGGGGAAGAGGGCGTAAAAGAAGCGTCTACTGGGGCTCCTGAGAGACGAGAGGAGGAACCAAGTGAAAACATTACTTTTACAAATGAGGGAGAATTTCTAGATGGTATATGCGAGGAGGTGTGTACTATTAATGAAATGGAAATACCTACTGCACCTATATTCTCATCAAACCAAGGAAAAGAAATAGACCTGATGACAACTACTTTCAAAGAAAACTGTACTGAAAAGGAAGCACTTCTGAATTTTAAAAACAATGAAAGTTTTGAGAGCTGCCAAATACTAAAAACGGATGATTCCGAGATCAGTGGCAACACAGTTTACAGGTTGTTGTATGAAAGACTACAGCTTAATGGGCTGTTGCCAAATTCAACCCCAATTAATGGTAAGCCATACCTGAAACCCCAAAGTCTTGAACAAACCACTACATCAATCAAAAGCAGCTTTGTAAATCATCTCGATATTCAAGAAATGTCAAAGTATGATGACTGTGGTGTACAGCATATAAATAACAGGAAAGAGAATTCTACACTTGGAATCACAATCAAAAGTAATGTCAGAGACCTTAATGATGCCAGAAAACCGCTCACTCTGTCTGAAAGATTTTCCCTCTTGTTATGTTCCAACAGAGAGCAACTGTTGTCAAACCTTCTCAGAGATTCCATACAGGTTGAGAAAAGTAAAGGTCTGACAAAGTCCATATCAAGCAAAGCTGAAGAACATAGTAGTAACTTCAATGTTAAATTGGTCAGACTTCTGACACAAAAATACGATGAGTGCCAGTCAAGAACCAGACAGTATAAAAAACTGAGGGAAATGACTGATTTCAAATCTACCATGTATCACAAGAGATCACAGAGGTCTACTTCAAATATCACACTTTCCGCATTCCGTATAAAGAGACATTACTTCAAGACATTACCAAGAGCAAGGAGAGAGAAAAAATTATACAGAGTATCTATTCAAAAGGAAAATAATGCTGCTTTAAGCAAAGAACCCTCCCAAACAACTGAAACCAGGAATGAAGCTGAATTGGACCAAAGTGTTGAGATAAATGAGCAATGTAACAAGAGTCAAGTATCCAGTAGTAATGATAACGCTGTTGAAATATCTTACACGTACACTGAATGTATGCTTTCAAAAGTTTCAAAACAACCAGCAGACCAAATTCAAAACACAGAGGGTCAAAAGAGCAGCAGTAATCACAACAGTGATACAAACAAAATAGGCCATGACCCCTCTGCCACGATCAAAGACTCACGCAAAGAGGTTGAAATGGAAGATGCAACAAGCCGAGACAAAGATGAAGAGCTGCTACAAAAGGTTCAAGATGTCACAAATGAGGGTGGGAGTGTGGTGGAGGTCAAATGCTCTCATAATGAGCAACGAGCTGAAAATGCTATTTCAACTAAGGACAGTTTAAGTAATAACATTAATCCAGATTCTGAGGTTCAAAATGATTCCTCCTTAGAAAACACTTGTGACAACAACGCATCTCATCTTTATGTGGAAACTCCTAATTTACAGTCTCCACTGAATACAAAAGATCAAGCCTCAGTTGTAAGCAGCGATGAGGACAAGAGTCACATGCCATGTGTTGAGCAAAAAATTAAATGTGGCACAGACACCCAGGAGACCAAACTCATAAGCAAACTGCGAAACTACTTGACTAAATTTGAGACTTCGGTGAAATTACAGGAACCACTGGATGAGATCACAGCAGAACCTTCTCAACAAGCTTTGAATTCTCTAAGCAAGGACAATACAATACAGATGTCATTGTCACTTGGGGAACAAAAAACTGAAGCGCCGAAACTAGAATCTAAAGATAGTGACGCAGAACAAAAACTTGCTTTCCCCAAACCTGGATCCCCTGAGGACAGCATACCAAACCATTCAGTGACCTCAACAAGCCAGCAAAACTCTCTGCCCATGAGTGTCAGTGATCCACCTACAACCACTCGGTGTGAGCCTGTTTCTCCTGGTCTTTCAGATGAAAGCACACGATCACTGACAACCTGTGGTCCTAAACCTGTTTCACGGTTAAGTCCTGACAGCACAACCATGTTAGGAACTGTCTGGGAGAAAGCCGCCCCATACCCTTTGATTGAACTGAGCCGACCCAAGTTCCTACCAGAACCTCAGCAGATGCAATCAAAACCACCTGATGTTGATTCCCTTGCGCAGAGCATCAAAAAGGTCGATGGACAGCGTTCTGGTACGATAAACCTGGCAATGCATAACCCCAAAACTCACAGTGAAAACAGCGAAGACAATGAAGTCATATTTGTGGAAGCTGCACGAGGACAAAAACCCTATGCCAAATTATTGAACACTATACCTTCTCAGATACATTTTAACACAGAGGACATTTCAAACCTTCTAAAAGAGGCTGATTGTGGGAGCTTAAATGACCTCCGCTCATTGGTACCAAGGGCAAAAATTATGCTCCAGTATTTCATTTCAAACTTTGAAAGAGATCAGGGTGTTGCAGTCCAGTGTGGAATTGTTACTCGAGACATTATTTTAGATAAGTACTTACATAAAGCCCCAGCTCCCTTTGACCTCAAGTGTGAAGCATTAACGTCGTTTTTGGAATTGCAAATGATGGTAGAGGCAAAAGAATTCATAGAGAATAAAATGTGTTATCTGACTGCTAAACAAACATATAGGACATTGCTTTGGTACGATCCCTCTCTTTATGGTGAATTGTTCAAAGGCAGAGTTGGATATCAACAACAGTCCTGTGTCTATACCTCATTCCAGCAGGGACTTGCAACTGAAGGCTACAGCAAATTACAAAATTACTACATGGCAGTAACTACCCTGAATCAACAGCTGAAGATAGTTCCACAGACCTCATATTACTTGTATCTAAAAAGCAAGAGAGAGAAGCTTGAAATTGAGGCTGCTTTGCGTCATTTTGCTGACTGTGAGAGTTTTTTTCTTTCAGTCCCAATTAGCACCATGATCAACTTTGGTGACAGCCCAGAACAGCTAGAGAAGCTTCAAAACCGTGTGATATCATTTGTTGAGACACCTGCTGAAAAGATGCCAGGGACATTTGATGTTGGTAAGGCAGAGCATCTCTCCATCATTTGCCGTTTTCTCCAGGAGAAAATTAACTGTGTGAAGACCTCTAAAATTATCAACAACCAAGTTTCGTGGTTTGGACTGGAGCACCTATTGTATGATGCCTCAAAAACTTTGGTGGCAAGGGATATGGCACATACCTTAACTCAACAGAAGTCCCAGAGTGTAAACCCAAATCTTATTTATGGAGCCCAAGATGCCTGGTTATCTGTGGTGAACAGACCAACACAAATGTCACTGAGCGATGGTGGAATGATACCTGGGCAGCAAATGGACATGAATGGAAGACATATCCGGTCTGCGGAACAGAAGAAGCAACATTTAAGGGTAAGGCCTTTACTGGAGAATATGTCTGGAGAATATGTCTTGGATGTGTCTCTGTATGTGATGGATGGATGGATGGATGGATTGATTGATTGATTGATTGATTGATTGATTGATTGATTGACTGATTCCAGCTTTTCTAGCATAAATGTGACACTGGAAAACAAATTTGGGTGTGGAAATTTTAAAAAAAAGTTTGATTCTACTGAAATTTGTGTTCCTTACCTCACATCAGAAGCGGAAGAGCATTGGTTCTGTGGAAACAACACCCCTTGCAGTTAAAAGGAGGTAAGGGAGCAAAACAATAACAATTATACAGGCATAATTATACTGTTTTATTGAGGTGGGGAGGAAATGTCCCTACCAGTATTATAGGCACATTTCATTATAATACTGGCTTGGCAATATTCTTTGTTAGTGTAATATTGTTATAGTTATTTTACCCAATTCAATATATATTTATATATATATATATATATATACATATATATTTACAGACACAGCTATCCTGTAATTGGACACAATAATGAGCCTACACAAAACCACATCCAGCCTCAAGTTAACCCAATAAACCTTGGCCAGTTCCAGCCAATGGTATACAGTGATAACCTGTTGAAGCAGCACGCAGCTCTCTGGAGACGAAGGACACAAGAAACTCCTCAGGCTCCTCCCCAGCCGAAAACAACTACAACAGTTCCCCCGGGACGACAGTCACACTCACACATAAGGGCTTTGCTGTTGGCAAAACAACAGAAGAATGTTCTACGTCAGCAACCCTCACCATCGTGTCCTTTACCAAACAATCCAGTTGGTATGCCTGCCACACAGAAACCTGTGTCTGCACCACTGGCCCCTATGGTGACACCGCAATTTCTTCCACATGTATTTCAGCCCACCTATGAAGGAGTTATACGCCACATGCCTGCAAAAGACACACCCCAACTCTCAGAGGTATCAAAAGAACCTGCAAACAAATTCACCCTGGGCCCTGTTCCACCCCTGCATCTCCCTCCATCTTTACAGGCACCTAGACCTGCTCTGTCAGCTCCTGCTCACCCTTTTATTCAGTTCAACTCTAGTGCTAATAATGTGGCTGTATTCCCTGAGCACCCGCCCTTAAACTACCCTTACTTTATTTTAAACGGTTGCACATACACATCTGCAACTTCTACTGTGCCAAATGTGACTGGTCCTAATGATTCAGGTCTTTATTCTCAGAAAAGTTAGAGAGAAACTGCAAAGTTTTACAACCTGAATTATATTAAATGGTACTAGCAATTACTATACAGAAGCACATTTGCACAAATTTTCATTTAATACTGAGCATCTGCTCCTATTCAGAATTCTGTATAAATTATGATGGCATGTGTAAACTGTGGGGTTTTTTTGTTTTTTCTTTCGAGTTTTTATATTCTCAGTTAACAGTAGTTTATCCTTTCTTAGACATTTTGGAAATTATAAAATGCTTTTTGTACAGCCTAGACAGTTCTTTGTATACAGTAAACATGAAACTCAAGGTGAGATAAGCACACTGAAAATGGAATCCATTTACTGTATCCATGTGCTGTTGTATGCCATTGACGTATTTATTTATTTATACCCATGATACAGATGCCATAGACAAATAATAATATGGCTCAAGTATTCTTGGGTTTATTTAAAGTACCATTGCTTACAGTTGAAATGTTTCTCTTTGTATTTGTGAAATGTACATAAAATCTGCCTGGTTGTTTACACAGTTCTCCACTGTGCTATAGTGCTTTGTGTGAAGTTTGTATCTCTACTTGCAGAGTAAAAAAGAGCGTGGTGTGAACATCAACGGAAAAAGCAGAGGCATTTCCTCTGTGGTTTAGCAAGGTGAGATGATGATCAACTGAAAGGGCCAGTGGCTTGTGATAAAACAGTACTTCCACAACTTACTTCTGTAGCTTAAATGTGCTACTTATTATGAGCAAACAAAGATATATGCATTTAGTGATGTAGAAGTGCAAAAATCTCCAGATTTGAATATCATTTTGAATATTAGTAATCCACTATGCAACAAAACTCATTTTTCGTATTCTCATTATTCGTATTTTCAAGAACTGGTATACACACCGTGCCTTGGAACGTACTTATGACAGACTAGAGTGGACAAGAGCACTGAAGCCCTTTACTTTCTACAGTAACTGTTCATCTGGCGCAGTACATCCACGGGACAGTTAGTGAGTGGTACAAGCCACCACAGCAACAGTACATTTATTGCTCCTGTTGCTTCTTTAGTAGGAGTTGCAGATGTTCAACAAGTCTTGTGTTGTGGGTGTGGGTGGGAGTGTGTGTGTGTGTGTTTGAGAGAGAAAGAAAGTGAAGGATGTTGAACATGCTTATTTAAAAAGTCAGTTCTATAATATGAGGTGGAGTTCAGTTGAACATATTGGATGTGATGGCAGAGGATACCTGACAAGCTGATAAGCTGCAGGAAAACATCCCTGAAACAATGTAGGCTGATGAAGAGTGCATTCAAGACAAAGGTCATTCCCACCAACAACCATCAAATTAGCTCCTGGCGTAAATTTTGAGAATGCACTTAATAATTTAATTTCTCTACACTGCGTTACACTATTGCACTTTCAACTTAAAATAGTGCAGATTCTATGTTAGCAATATGCACTCCTTGTTTGTTCTTTCATTGAGTTGTAGCCTGAATGTCATCCTCTTTTGTAAGTCGCTTTGGATAAAAGCGTCTGCTAAATGCCTAAATGTAAATGTAAATGTAAATGTAGCCACTTTCTTACTTTCTTACCTCTGATGAGCCAAATGACTGATGCGGTTTATGCCAAGCTGAGGTAACCCAAAAGACTCTGTGGGTGTGTGTGTGTGTATATATAGATAGATAGATAGATAGATAAGCATTGCTATGTACAAAACTAACATGCATAGAACAATAACAATAATAACATTAATATGTCTTTATTGTTCAATTTAAAGTATGATGTGCAATAATCAATGCGTTTGATAGAAGATAACTCTTCAATTCTAGAAGACGTCATAATGCACAGTCATTGCAGTTCCTCATCTTATCTTACCGACTTGAAATAGGCCTATGACTCATTGTGTTGGACATTGCCTTCAGTGCACTCATGATAGTCCTATTTACCTCATTAACACAACTGAGCACACTGCTATGTTCACTGCACAAATAGCCTTTATAAGGAATTAGACCAATGGGTCGAACAATTCAATGAGTGTAAGCAGCTATAAGACATTATAAGGAAGCCTGTTTGTAATCCAACATGGAGTACTAGCAATTATTTTTTGGTACACACAACCATTAAGGATGATAACATGTTTGCATGTTACAGCCATTTACACCCATGCGTCAGACAACCTTTTTGCTGCTTTGATCATTTGAAGGAGACGTCAAATTCAAGATTCATGATTTAAAAACTGTATTGTCTATCACAAAGTGCAAGAAAGGGGATTCCTAAACATTTCCATGACAACCAGTAGATTCCATCGAAGGCCCCTTTTCAGCCCCCGCCTGATGTTTTTGATACAAATGACATTGGAGTTTGGGCAGTTTTAAGGACTTGTTTGGGGATTTCAAAGCAGAGAACATATTTGGGGCACCTGTATCCATTTTTACGCTTGACCGTAAATCCTTACACTGCCTCATACTTACACAAAACTACACTGTATTGTTGCTGGTGGCTCGTGACACTCGACTGTTCACTGTCCTGCGCCACTCATCTACTGTCCTGTGCCAGTTGTCTACTGTCCCACACCACTGTCCCGTGACATTTAACAATTGTTACAAACCTAACCCTAAACCTAAACCATGGGACAGTGTCAAATGACAGTATGAGTGGCACAGGACAGTAGGCCAGTGTAGTGGGATAGTGCATGAGACAGTTTAGCCAGTGGCACGGGACAATGGACAGGACAGTGAGTGAGTGGTGCGAGCCACCAGCAACTGTACAGTACAGTTACAGTAGGTAAGTCACATGAGACAGTAGACGAGTGCAATGTAAGAGTAGGCAAGTGTCACAAGACAGTATGATTTGTCCAGGACAGTGCATGGGACAGTAGGCCAGTGGCATGGGACAACGCAGGACATCAAGCCAGTGGCGCGGGACAGTGCACAGGACATTAGGTAGGTGGCACAAGACAGTTGATGAGTGGCACAGGACAGTTCATGAGACAGTGGGTGAGTGTCGCAATCCACCAGCAACATTACAGAACAGTTATTGCTCCTACTGCTACTAGATCCTGGGCAATCAGATTTTGTCAGTGGATCATCACCAACCACCAGGACTCAGCAGAAAACACACAATCAAGTGGATCTGCCACACATTAAAGTAGGAGTCCTCTTAACAACCCTGATGTTGTGAATATCCAGTCTTCTCAAAAACAGCCTAGAAACAGCGCAAGTCTCAAGGTATGCGGTCAGGTGTAAGTCTGACTCAGGGAAGATGACACCCCTGCCATGCACAATCCCCAGGGATCTTGAATTATTACCATCTGAAATCTTGTTGTCTCAATTTATGTGAATTTAGCCCACTTAATTTACTTTTCACAGTAGGGCCAAGCCTGTAACTCTGGTCTAAATTCTGCACTCAAATGATCATGATAAAAACTGAGACAATTACATTTTTAATGACCAAAAATATACTATACTTGCCCTTAACGAGCCATGTCAGAGGATCCATAGTGGTGTGGTTGATTTTGTTGCATGTTGTGTTTTTTTTCTATTCCTTTTTGTTGCACTTTGTTCTTCTAAATGTGTTACTTTGCCTATTAAGTTTACTTTGCTGTGTCTACTTTGCGTCTATTTACCTAAACCATTTGTGTTCTTGCTGTGTGTACTTGATTGCCACTTGGATTGGCTCGTTGCACAGAGCCACTCTCCACCTGCTTCCATGGCAGAGCTGATCAACATTAAGTGACTGGCTGACTGATCACAGGTGTTACTGATCAGAAGTGAACTCAAAGACTCTGAACACGGGCATTTGGGGGGGGGGTGCGCTCTCGGCCCGGTTTGGATGCAGTGTGTGCGCGGCTCGCTCTTTTCCTGTATTCCCCGTATTTTGCTATCTGAACCTAGAGTTACTGTGACTGCGGCTGTGCTTGGTGCTGTGCTTCAACTTTGTCTGCAGTTTGTTTATCAGCGCATTGGTTGTCTGGGGCTTGCTCATCTGGTTCGTCTCCTCACCCACACCACGGATGTCTGTCTGAGTGTTCCTGGCAGCAGAGTTCCTGCCCTCCACAGTTGGTGTTTTTCAACAGAACTGGAAGCTAGACATGTCTGCTCCCAGTTTGATGGTGAGCTTTGCATCTGCTCCTCCTAGCTCCGCTGCAGTGTTGTCAGCCAATTCCTACAGCCCTTGTGCACAGCAAACTTGAATGTTCCACCTCTTGCCACAGTAGACTTGTGGTGTTGGGTTATTCAGTGTTTCACCAGTGATTGATTTTGGGGTGTTTTGAACTTTTTATTTTATTTTTTTTCCCTCTCTGCTGTGGTCATTGGTGGTCCCTCTTGTGTATTGTGTGCGTGTTGTGAGAATGTGTGTGGAAGCTGCAGGTGTGCCTACAAGGGGATATCGGATTGGGAAAGCTGTTGAGTGTTGTCGGACTGTTGACTGGCCTGTTGGACTGGGATTTGCATGGACTTCCTAAGTGTGTGCAAGGACTGATTTTTATTTTGGGTTCTTGAAATATTGTACTCAATAAATATACTTTTTTTTTTTTTTTTTTTTTTATACAGTTGTGTGGGGAGTCTGTTCTGTTGCTCCCACCAAATTCGGAGAACCTGTGTGTACAACAGAGTGCCCAGCTCTTCAATTGGGTGGCGTAGTCGGACATCTGCTCTGCCTGTTACATTTACATACACCTTAATTTTGGGAAGCCCCCGGCTGCGGACTTGCAGCCTCAATGTGTTTGGCAAGGGGTGAATGTCTTCCATGCCACAAGACGGCAGTAATGTAATTAAAGTTTAACAACCGAGCACGCGGATCTTACGGAAATGCCATTCTGATGACGTAAAAACGGGGCGAGCGCAAGGCGGCCATTACACAGCGAGTTTCCCTAGGAAGGTCGGGGGGAAAAGGGAACTAGCTAGCCAAATAGTTATTACGGCCAATCCCTGAATTTAAATTATACTACCAATTTGAAATTGTCCGTTTAAGTGGCACTCCGTAGCGGACAACCTGTTTTTGTTCATTTAGTGAGGTATTCTGTCTTATTTAATGCTGTTCTTCGCAAGATAGCAGTCCAGCATTTATTTAGCAAGTTAGCCTACGTTAGCACCGAGCCAGACGCCGAAGACCCGGCTCTTGCGTCGTACAGAAGGGAATTATACAGCCCAATTTCGAGCGGAGAAAGTACCTAAATATAACCAGCGCAGCCAAAGCTTTAAGGGAAGAGTGAAAACAGTGCTAGTATCTTAAAATTTGGTCACGTTCAAAATGGACGATAAAACATTTACCAAGGAATTAGACCAATGGGTCGAACAGCTGAATGAGTGTAAGCAGCTCTCGGAAAATCAAGTGAGGACGCTGTGCGAAAAGGTGAGGTTTCACATTTCTTTTAAAATGTCTAATGTGGTACGGTAATATTAGCAAATGCTTGACATTTCAAGTCTGTTACGTTGTGTGGCAACGAGGCGAAACGGCGGTTGTGTATGGTTGATGTCGTGTTTTACAGCTAACGTTGTCACCATAGCTTCAGGTAAGGTAACGTTAGCCCACTATCTACGTTGGTTACCCTAGCTAGCCCGGATAACTAAGGTTAGCTACCTACACTGTCATCGCTGGTAATTCGAAAATGCCGTTTAATAACTGGCTTAACAGGTGACTGCGTACGACACTTCTAAAACAAAAGCCAACTTTGACAATGGAACTACCGTTGTTTTGTAAACGTCAGTTTTCGAGTTTACTACTACGCGACTCTAATGATGGCTAACAACGTTACACGTTTTGGTGCAGAGCTCTACATTTAGTTGTGTGGGAAACGTTACGTTAAGGAGAAATAAATGATCAAGCTGACTTGGACATCCTTTTTAGTTGTAGTAGCTATGCGATTTGAAGCACCTCTCATAGTTTAGTGCGTGCCTTGAGGATTTCACAATTTTGTTTTGAGGATTTATTTTTTCCATGTTTATGGCAGCGAACAGTATCTTTAGCCGTTTTGTCTGAATTAGTCCGAAAAACTTCGGATGAGAAAACAGAATAACTTTGTAACGCAGAGCCTTTTGAGAGGTTACTCGAGGTCTTTGGTTTGGCTAACAGTAGATGGATAGCCATATTTACACAGTTGAACACTTCATCCCTGTTCAACAGCTGTCCTGCAGTCGTCAGACGAAAATACTCCGACAGTTTTGATGTTGGAGATGAGCTCCATCAGCAGTCTGACGGTGTTAACTAACTCCAGCAAGTGCATCCCAACAGTATCAGACAACACATACATCTAAATTCATTAACCGTCAAAGCTGTTGAAGGGCTATTTCAGACTATTGCGTCTTTATTATGGGGAATTGACAACTGGATGTTTATTCCATTATGTTTCATGTGTTGTCTTAATGTAATGTTTAGATATACACATTTAAATGGCTGCCATAATGTTGTCTTGACTAGACACTTGGTTATGTTATGACAAGAACAACTAGTTGTTACAGTTGTTGAAAATGGTAAGCAGAGACCCAGTTAGCAAGCCATCAACCACTCTGAATGTTTTCTCATAGCAGAGAATACCCACACACAGTACCACGTGAAAGGTAGTGATTGTATGAACATTTTTGATAACACAGAATTTGGTTTCTAAATTTATTCAGACAATCGGTTTTACTCCAGTGTAAGTTAATCTATTGTTTAAAAAAAAGTTATTCAGAGTTTATTTTTCAGAAATACAGTTAGCCTAATTACTACAGGATTGAAGCAGAAGGAGCTGTTTGTTTATTATTAGTTACCTGTTTGTGATTTTGACTTTGAAACATGACCATAACTTGGAACTGAATTGGTTAAAACTATTGACCGGCAGCTCAAAGTCTGTCCTTGCAGTCACTGTTGCTTATGTTCTTCTACTGCAACCAGTGCAGGTTTGGCCACTTCAAGAAGTCAGGCTAAAACTAAAATGGTCTGTCAGAATAGCCTTGTTTTTAGTCCGTGTCAAATTTTGTCAGTAGGTTAGTTTATGAAAAAGGAAAACAGTACACCATTAAAGGGCTTAGGCCTATATTTTAAGTGGAAATGTCATCTGCCTTGATGTTTTTAAGTGAGGTCCTTAACTGTAACTTGTATGCTGTTTCACTCCTGTAGTTACTCTCATTGTAATCAAATGACTGAACAGAGAACAAGATTACATGGCAGAGTTGTCTCCATGGACACGGCCCACATGGTCTCCATGGTGATGCTCGGTAGTTTTCACGTGTCATATTGACACCACATAGAAGGCACGTGTGAAACTTTTTTTGGAACAAGGATCTCCCTTTCTGAAACTTTCTTTTTTTTCCTAAAGGCAAAAGAGATCCTGACAAAGGAGTCCAATGTGCAGGAAGTGCGCTGTCCAGTCACAGTCTGCGGAGATGTGCACGGACAGTTTCATGACCTCATGGAGCTCTTCAGAATCGGGGGCAAATCACCAGACACCAACTACCTGTTCATGGGGGATTACGTGGACAGAGGCTACTATTCAGTGGAGACAGTCACGCTGCTTGTAGCATTAAAGGTCATTGAATCTCCGTCCTGTCATCAAAAGCATCATTCCACTATGATCACTGATTCATTCATAATTGAGATGTGTTTGTCTGACACATGGATGTAATGCATAGTAAGGTAGTGTGTAAGCTAGACAGAATATGTAAGAGCATTGCAATATGTTTCACTGAATTAATTCTGTATGTGAAAATAATATGCATTGATCTGTGTTAAGAATAGCTTTGCTCTATGCTAATTAGTGGTGCAGCATAATCAAAGAACGTGGGTTCCAATGAACAGTCTGTGTTTGCCTTATGTAGGTCCGATTCCCAGAGCGCATTACGATACTGCGGGGGAACCACGAGAGCAGACAGATCACACAGGTCTACGGCTTCTATGACGAATGCCTGAGGAAATATGGCAATGCCAACGTGTGGAAGTACTTCACAGACCTCTTTGACTACTTACCACTGACCGCTCTGGTTGATGGACAGGTACGGTGTGGTGCATCATCTATCTTCAGTTGGTGGATTGTTTATACAATCAAGTATTGATTGAATACTACTGCATTTTTGGAATCTGTGGATGAGTGTCTTGTCAGTTAGTACCCTCTGTTGAGTTTCGGGGTGTCTTTATTTACAGGCTGATTTCTGTTTGTGTTGCTTGAAACGTTACAGACTTCACTATCGTCATCACTATTGTCATTCAGTTTTGGTGTGACGGTTGTTTTCATGATGTTAGATGACCATTTAGCCTCATTAGGTCCTCGATTGGTATTGTTTTTTTTTTGACTCTTCTCTAGCAATAGCTTGGATTGGCTGAAATGCAGAGACGATTATTAGTATAAAAAGTATTGATTATTCATTTTATTTTATTACATGGGATGGTACTTTATGTAACGGAAAAGTGCTGTTCAGCTACAGCTTTATTGCTTTGTAGGGGTTCAAGGGTTGTATTGACAGTCAGAATAGCAGTAAAATGCCCAGTGTAATCATATTGCAACATCTGCAGTTAGTGCTATGTGTTGTGTTTTTTTTTTTTTTTTTTTTAACTTCTAAATTTAAAACTTTAAAGATTAGACTAGTACATTGTGTCAACTTGCAAATCCATGTGAAATGATAATGGCAATCACAATCACTGATTTTTTCTTTTTTTTCTTGTGCTAAATGGTGTAAAAAATTAACAATAATTGTTTACTGACTTCCTGACTTAAAGGAACGTACAACTCGAGTTTGTAAAGGTCATGAGAGTAGCTGCTGGATATCCCAAGCAACCAAATGATATGCACCCTCAGGGACGTATATGCTTTGTAGAGCAGAAAATGGTCTAGTATAAAATTGTTTGTAGGTTTTGCCCAATTGGTAAGAATAGCCTATATGGCATATCTGTTTCTTGCTTTCCCCTGTGTTAGACCAAACCCAATTACAAGTGTGTTGCGATGTCTGTTTTTTTTATAAGTCTGGTTGGTCATAAAACACTGTCACAAATGTCTCTCAGCTTTTTGATGGAGTCCTTTTATCTGGAATTTTCTGTTTCCCATTACAGATCTTCTGCCTGCATGGTGGGCTCTCCCCGTCAATAGACACACTGGATCACATCCGTGCCCTCGACCGCCTACAGGAAGTTCCACATGAGGTCAGTTCCATGAGTAATGTTTTTGGGAGACTTGTTTTTTTTGTTTTGTTTTTTTTCCCCTGGCTTGCTTGTGTGGAGCTTTGCATTAACACAAGCTTGATGGTTCTGCGCAATATGCTTTTGTTTTCTTCACGCTGCACGTATCACTGATGAAGTCTGTGGGAAAAGGTCTTGTTTGCGCATTTGTTTATCAGGCTTTTCCAGGCTATACACCACATTGCGCCATATCTTGAATGCTGTTGAAACTGAAGACGGAAGGTCAGGAGCCTGGTTTTAGTGGAACTGGGAGAGCCAATTGCTCTCTGATGGCCGCCTGTGCACAGGAAGCCACTGTGCCTGTGGGCAGCTATCTTAACTAAGATGGCGCCTGTTAATCAATAACATTATTGCCGTCAGTGACGGCTCATAGTCAACACACACCGAGGGATGATCTCAGAGACAAATGTTGGTCTTGATAGAAATTGCTACTTTGGTATTACCTGTGATGGCTGATTGGACTTCAGATGTACATAGAACCCTATTTCTATTGTTTGCTGATACATTACATTACATGTTAGTAAGGCAAATGTACAAAGGTTAGATCAAAAGCACAAAAAAAACAAATGAAGGGGGGCAGTGCTGTTTAAATGATTCTGTTTACCTTTGACTCTCTGAGTGCATGAATCACTCAAGAGGTTCAGCAGAATCTCCATGGTCCCAACTTGGCTAATTCAGTCTAGCTACAAGGAACAGATGATTAAATTTTGGTTGTGATCCGGAACACTACTTGGAATTTGTATTGCATCAGTGATCTTATATAGCCTTGGCGGACTGCGGACTTTTCTAGCTGTTGTTGTTGTTATTAATAATATTATGGGCATTGTCTGCTAGTGCTGTCCCTGTGACTCAAGTTTTTAATTTTTTTTTTGCAGGGACCAATGTGTGACCTACTGTGGTCTGATCCTGATGACCGTGGAGGCTGGGGAATCTCACCTCGAGGTGCTGGATACACCTTCGGACAGGACATCTCTGAAACTTTCAACCACGCCAACGGTCTTACCCTGGTGTCGCGAGCTCACCAGTTAGTCATGGAGGTCAGACAATAAACTTGTATAAGCAATTCTTTCTTTTTTTTTCTTTGTGTTAAAGCTTAGGCCAAATGTTGATGTGGCATGTAAGAGGTTTAGGTAAAGTTGTATATTCTGAGGATTCTCTGCAGATGGGTCTGTATCCATTACATACCGGCACTGTGAATCAGCTGTCTCCACCCACACATGTGAAAATCTATATTTGATATACGCCCTGTGTCTGTCAGGAAGCCCTTAAATATCCACTGTGATTCATTCACTCTGATCTGTTTTAACACAGCGGTATAATTCACACAGAGAGGCTGCTGCGAGCATTTTTGTAGTTGTGCCCATCTCCATGCAGAGATTATGGGGGGCAGGGAAGATGAAGGCATTTGAATTCAAACTGGGGGAGTTCATTTGGACACAAAATGATTGTGCTCACCGAGCTTATTAGCATGACTACACAGTGTTGGAAAGGTGTATGCTTTGCATTAATGCAGTCACAGTGCCATGTTATCCGAGACACGATTTGGTGTTCTACGAGTTTTATTTTATTGTTATTTTTTTTAAGTAATGTTAATATCACTCCTCTCTCTTGGTCTCCCTCTCTCAGGGCTACAACTGGTGTCATGATAGAAACGTGGTCACCATTTTCAGTGCGCCAAACTACTGCTATCGCTGTGGCAATCAAGCTGCCATCATGGAACTGGACGATACTCTTAAATATTCCTTGTAAGTATAACAACTTTTAAAGTTGATATTTGGTGGAAGGTCACCCTAGATGTGATAGATCAGTGCAAAGGGATGAAGAATTTGCACACATTAAGGACTGCATCTACCTAATCAAATGCAGTTATTTGATTTATTTTGATTTGATTGGTCTCTTGCATGATGTATGCACAACTGAGCACAATCTCTTGCACAGAATTGTAATGCAAGGGTTGTCATGATGCAACACACTTTGCTCAATTGTTGCTAAAATCTGGTCAGCATCATGACCATGCAGTGGAAAATATGTAAACTCTTAGGTTCTAATGTCAGCTTTGCCTATTCAATTAGGCCTAAGTGATTTCAGCCAGAAACGGATAATCAGGCTGACATTAGAATACCTCTGTTTTGTTTTGTCTAACTCTACAGCTGAATTGCCAATAGTGACTGCTCAAGCATGACCCTGTAAAAGGAAAATATTTTACAAATCTCAAAAAAGGTTACCTTGAGGAGAAAGGGTGTTTGTTTAAAAACAAGGCCAGGCTAAGATAACAGCCTCATAGACTGTCATAGTCTACCTTCTTTCCAGTATTCCAGTATCATACTTCAGAAAGCATAGGCATAGTACACATTAGTGTAGAATTTTGGTCATACTGTCCATCTTTACTTTATTGTTTTCATAACCTTTCATAATTTTCGAGCACATGTTGTAAGACTAAACATTGCTTCGTTGTGTTCTTTCAGCCTTCAGTTTGACCCTGCTCCTCGACGCGGAGAGCCACACGTTACCCGCCGTACCCCCGATTACTTCTTATAAATGCACTGGCCTGACGAGGGGGGAGCAATGAGGAGAATTCTGAAGAAAGCAACAAAGAGACAAAAAATCCCAGCGGTTGCTCGTATGCGTGTATATATGCACACACAGTGCTGTATGTTTGTATATGTACATGTGCACGGGATGTTACGACGTGAAAGCACTAACATGGACCAAAATGTGCCATATTAGCATTTGATGCCGAAAAAAAAGCCCTGTGTCTCAGTACTTCAACACAGTGTCCCGTTTTAGCCTCTAGTGCAATTGCCTGCTGTATACTATTGATGGAAACGTTCTCTCCGTTCTTGAAATGTACATTACTCTGAGCAACAAAAAAAGAAAAAATAAAAGGAAATGTGATATGAACTCGCTTTCTTCTCCCCCCTCCCTCCCCTCAGTATCACTGGACGTTGTACTTTGAGTTGGCAGTGCCAGGCATGTGATGATACAACAATGTTTTATACAAAATGCACAAGCTTACACACCCACACTTGTCTTTTCACCACAACACTATAATCTATTTGGGAATGAATACTTAACACTGAGGGAGCCTCCTTTTTGGGAGTATGCTTTTATGTATATGACAACCCATACAGTTTCCCCCTTCCTTTCTCTCCTGTCCACCCTCTCCCTAAACTGTAACCTGACTGTCCCTTTTGTCTAATCTTTACCATTTTTTTGTGTTGATCTTTTCTCTGTGTATTTGTCATGATGTGATTGCCTCTTCTTTGGTGTATGAACTAATAAAGTACTTTCAATTGCAAGCTACACCATAAAACTGAATTTGTGGCATTTCTTTTCATGAATTACAAATGCAGCTCATGCTTTAACTGAATTTAAATTCTCTAATTTATTAAAAAACATTAAAATGTACTAAAATCACAAAGCACCTTAAGACAGTAGCAAGTTGTCCGCCGAGACTTTATAAAAATAAGTGCATATGCAACAATACAGTGGTTAAGGCTTAACGTCCATCCAAAGTCTTAGGGGAGGGATGTATGAAGTTTTATTCCAATGCACAAAATCACAAGCAGCACAATTTAATTCGTGTCCAATAGAGTGGCCGCACTAAAGTAGCTGCCAAAGGCGCTGGGTGCTTTTCTAGGCGGCTGCAAGACGCTCTCTCCTCATAGGAAACAATAGAAAAAAAACGCAGTATGGATATCAGCCCTTCCATTACAAATATATTTCAACCATACATCATTTCCCCCCATATTTCTGTAACTTATATAATGGGCTACACACGAGGCACGATGAAATATTTGGCATGGACATATAGGGGACACAAGGCACAATTGCATGATTAGTTAAAGGATAGGTTCACTTTTTACTCTTAAAGCCTATTTTCTTAATGCTTATGATGAAATACAATGGTTAAGGTTAAAAAGAAATTGTGATAGGGCCAGTATTGAATGGTCAAAAAATAGTTGGAAATCATACTTGGAAAATCATACGTGATTTTGTGTCAGCTGTTGTGTCCTCTCGTTGAGTTCCACATCTTTACAAACGAAAGTTTTAGGAAAGATTGCAGCAGTGCACCTATGCAGCCATCCTGTAAGTGGGGATGCTACCACAACAACCGTAAAGCTTTAAAAACAAATGTACTTGGTGGCAGTCTGTACTTGAAAAGCTGGGATACTTAGTGGTGTGGCAAAAATGTAAGTGGAGGTGGAAAAGTTAATTTCACACAAAAAATATATAGACTGTTACAAAAAATCCGGCATAATTTGGGTTTAAGGACTGATATGAGAATGAAAAGTTTTATCAAGCATAATTTTTACAACAAACACTGACTCACCGAAAATGGGTGAGACTTCAGAAATCTCCTTTTAAAAATTGGGGGGGTGTTAGCCCCTTGAATGTGTACAGTGGGCTTGTTTGAAATGACTGGCTGGCTTACTGGTCGACTAACATGACGTCTATTAACATCGACAAGAATAGCCGACGGATGTGGTCTAGTCCCCATTGCAATGGCCATTGGACAACCTTTTGTTTAGTTCAGCCCAGTGGTTGTCCGCGTCTGTCCACGCCAAATTACAAAATTTTACAGCAAGACCTTACAGCATCAGGCTAAAAGTATCCACTCCAAGACAGAGGGAAATGAAAAGGAAAATCCACTTCGCACTTGTGTCTAACCCAACTGGGCCTTCATCAAGCCAGGAAAGTAACCAAAACACCAACCAGTGCCAAGCAAAGCAGGAGAAGCCACATGGTTATCCCTTATGTGGCTGGACTGTCTGCAAAACAGTCCAGCCACAGGGGGTCAGGGGGCTTCATCTTTTTGCTATCTACAATGCTTTTTTGAGATTCCATCCTAGGAAATTGAACCACTTTTTACCACTTGATACAACACAAATACTGATATAAAATGTATTTATTCAAAATAGAAACATTGAACCAGAAGACAGCTTTGACCACTGGAAGCTGGAAATTTTGCAAGTACAACCCTCTCCACCAATTGTCTAACATGCTCTACAAAGACATGTCTGAAATATTACAAAATAACCCTGATAATTACTTAATTTTACTTGATGGCAATGCAATGCCTGAAGTAAACTACAGGGATGTCTCGAAGACACCATCATAAAATTGGTATGATCTATTGTACATGGAACTCAACTGCTATGTATGTCAAGCAAACCAAAAAATTACACATCGCACAGATCCACCATCTTCTGCAGGCAGAAGTTCCAAATTGTCTTTGGAATGGTATTTTTCTTTTTATGCAGAACACAAGCCCCTTACAATAGATTGGCCTCAGTTGCATAATGAGCTTCAGTGGTATAACATCTTAAAGAAACACAAGGTCGCTTGGCACCTTGGCATCAAAGTCATTTTGTACTCCAGCACAATTTTCTAACTTGGCAAATGGAGCCTCTAGCATTGTCCTTGTGCTCTTGGAAAATTTAAAAGCAAAGTAACAGAGCGAGTCACTGTATAATATGGCATGAAAAAGAAGACGTTTTAGTCATCACCAGCATACCAGCACCTGGATACAAAAATGCACTCTTATACAAGAAAAAAGCAATTGGAAGATGAGTGTCATTCGTTATGTTGTGGATGGATCCTTCTCCTCCACATTGAGCACAGTGTTCTTTGCAATACCAATATCCTCTAATGTCAGGTGTTCCTCCGTCTGTAAAGGTCTTCGTGGATAGGGCTCACATATGGTATATATTGTTGGATGGTACCCGTTCTTAAACATCCAGTCCACAAGAACCTATGAAACAATATGGCTAAGTTTTAAGCCTAATATGTCACGATGAACAAAACATTTATTTTGCAAATTACTTTGTAAGGACAGACGGATATATTTATCAGACCTTAAAGGAGAAATCTGGTGAGAATCAATCCATAGCCCTGTTGGCTGATGTCACTGAGTGCTGTGTGTAGGAAAAAAAAAACAAAACAGAAAATTTGATTCAACATAGACCGAATAGCAAACTGGCAGCTAACGTGAACTGAATTGGGCACAGGAGGGGGAAACTGAGTTTCTGTGCCCCATTTGGTTAGTGTTAGCTGCTGATTCACTATTTGGTTTATACTGTATCAAATTGTCTCATTCTTTTTCCTACAGACAGCAGTCAGTGACCTAAAACAACAGGGCTATTAATTGATTCACACCAGATTTCTCCTTTAACACAAAACCATCAGTACCACAAAATGAGGTTGAGGATGTTACAGCACACAACCTCAACCATGAATACAACAAACTCTAACTCACAGAAGATGGGTGAGACTTCAGAAATCTCCGTTTAAAAGTCCTACCACTTGGACATCTTAACGCAACATTTACAACCTGGAAAAGAAAAGATACAATAGAGATGTAATATGACTCATACACTCATCTTCAGATATGTGACAGAAGTCATGGCATTTAATAAATGAAACAAATACAGTAGAATTTCAATAGACGGAATGAACTTGAATTCTGTTAAATATCCACAGCTCTAGTGTATTATGTTGGGAGAAGAGGTGCTGAGGCAGAGGCAAAGGAGCCAGTGTTGCCTTGTACTAAGGATATTAATATCTGTTTATTTTCTAAATTGCATTTACACCTATCCAGTGTAATCCAGAAAATACAGCATTTTGAAAAATCACTTTGAAGGCCGTATTAAAAAATATCCATTTGAGGTGGCTAAAAACTCTGTTTATGTGTAAACAAAAGGCCCAAGGGGATAAAAAAAATATCTGTTTATAAAAATATCTAAATACATGTAAACAGGGCATTAGGAGCTGTACTTCTTTCTTTTCTGACTAACAACAGAGGTAATCGCTAGCAACAGCTGATTCCATTGCTGTTTGTGAGTTCAACCACTGTTTACTATAGTTGTTGTATTGCCATTCAAAAGAACACTGACATGGAACAATGCTTCAACTTTTTTTTATAGATCTACTTAGTGTGCTGTCAGCCAATCAGAAAACAGTAGTTCTTTTCACTGAGTGATAATGCTCCACAAATTTGTATAAGAGGGAATTGTAAAATTTCAACACTCATTTCAACAAACATTATGACAGTTTTGTGCTGGTATATTTTTGCAATCAAGTTCACTCCATCATTTCTGAGCACACTGACATTTTTTTTGTCATGGTGCAGCAATTGTTGTGGAAAACACTCACCCCCTCTGCATCTATGGGTGGCTCATCAGGTAAAACAATAACCTGAACAATGAAATCAGAATAACAATGAATTACATTCACCAACTAATCAAACTAAATGAAAACAAACATCACTTCTACAAGGAGATGGTTGGATGGTAGACTCACTCTTTTAGCAAGCGGGGGGTCGTGTTTGGCAGGTTCCTGGGCGACCATCGCTGGCAGCTTTCTCCTTCGGATGGCCCTCTGCTGGGGCGTTTCCTCATCATCATTTGTGTCCTCGTCATCATACAACTCTCCTTCCTGGGACAAACAGTGGAATGATGTATTGCTGCAAGCAGCTGGCACTTTAAGCAATTGTCCGGCATACTACCAATCATGGCCCTGTTGTTCAAGGTCACTAAGTGCCATCGGTAGGAAAAAGAACAAGGGTTGGTTCAGCATAGCCCGAACAGCGAAGCAGCAGTTAATGCCATCCCGAATGGGGTCAAGAAAAGAAAAACTGAAAGCAGGGCTCTGGCCCCATTTAGTTAACGTTAGCTGCTGGTTAGCTATGTATGCCATATCACATTCACTTGTTCTTTCCCCTACTGACAGCACTTGGTGACCTTTTACAAAGGGGCCGTGGTTGAAAGCACTCCCGACTATCTCTTTAGTTACTGTGTACTGTGTTTCTGTGTCCAGTGAATGATGCAGTATTGTGAAGCCAAAATTATGTGCAACTGCCAATATTTATGTTTATGGTATTTTTAAAGATGCTTTTCTTGAAAGTCACATACAGAGTATGGGCCATTTAAAAAACATAATCCATTTACATCATGCTCACCCCCAGTGTTTCTCCTTCTGTCAATTTCCAGGCCTGTCCAGTCATGGTGTAAAAGTTTTCTTCCTTTTTTCTCAAGTGAGCCTCCTGCCTTGGCTTCTGCACATTCTCTTGGTAATGAGATGCCTAATTCCATCAAATGAAAGACTGAAGAGGCTACAAGCTCTGTGTTTACATTCAGTTAGGGCTGTCAAAAGTTTTTGTAATCGTGATTAATCGATAAAATGATTTAGTTAATTGCGATTAGTAGCAAAATCGTGGCCAAAAAACACCTATCTAAAAAACACTACTATCTCCAGCATAGCAATTTAATTTCTTGAATATATGCTTGCATTTGCATGATAATTATAATAAGGATAATCTTCTCTATGGTGTAGTTTTACTGACTATAGGATAGGATAGGATTAACGAATATTTGGAATTCGGGTTTTAATATTAGGCCTCATATTCTTTCCAAAGTAAAGATATTTCAGACATGTATTGGGCATATGTGCAAAATACGATTTGGAGAAACAGCCAACCAACTGTAATGGCTGCAACTACACTTGCACTTCGATGAGCAAAAATGAAATAGTTTGACTCCTGACAGTTCATTCAAGTGAAGCAGGCTATTTGGAAATGGGTAGGCTACCTACATTCTTCAAGTGGAGGAAGGAAATTAGCGCTTTCACGATCGTAGCCCATCGGCCATCACTCTGTATTGGCGTTTAACTGTCCAGCGTTAATGGCGACATTTTAGTTAACTGTGATAAAATGAGATTGCATTGTCGCACTATTAATGCGTTAACTTCGACAGCCCTACATCCAATGCAACATAAATAAATATAGCAGTCTTTCACATAAGAAGTTATACGAATTTCTGTACGAACAGTTGAACATATTTCTTGGACTGTACGGAGCTCAGAAGGCTTGAATACTAACGTTACCTTAATGTTTAACTGTGCTTGCTGCTCCCTTCTTGCAACTTCTTGTTTCAGTTTAGCTTCAGCATCCTGTAATCCTAAGTGAAATACATAGTTTACTCAGTTAACCTTAAAGATAGTATTTATTGACATGGCATTAGCTCTATTGGAACTTAACTGAGAAAGCATGACAGATTGAATGGATGCTCAAAGTTGCACAGATGGCAACAAAGTTAATGTTTTAGAGTAGACTTCATTAGTATCGTAAAAGAACAAAAAAGCAGGATTACATATGCACAGGGCTTGGTGCAGTAACCACAAGCCAAAAAAAAGGTTTTCTTACCTTCAGGTTCCTCTTGAAATGGTGGTGGGAAAATGAGTGCTTTCATTCGCGGGTACAGGTACGAGGCCAAGGTGACCATACACAACAGAAGAAAAGTTCGCCCAGCCAGAATGATGGCATCTCTCACACCTACGAGGGACCATTGTGGTCAAAATAACACCTACTGTCTTTGAAATCTTATGTTGGTCTACAGTCATGCGGTCGGACATTTGATTACACAAGGACCAGATGAATGGGTAAGGATTCTCCAAAACATGTAACGTTATTAAAACAGGATGCCATATCAACAGAAATGCCTACCTATTATGGAATGTTTCCATGAAAGACAGCAAAAGAATAAAAATGCCACGGCGCAAAGACTTGCAAACGGAGTGCCAACAAACATTCTTCACACTTCCGTGGAAACGTCACTATCAGGAAACACATGTGCCGGAAAACCGTTGATTCTTCACTTCAAAATTAAAAGTCGTCTCAGAACTACGATAAAGGTCGATTGATCATGTCGAATTAATTAATTTTGTCGCTAGGCTGTTCATTTTTTCTATAGGCCTAACCCAATTTTCAACACGTTGAACTATACATAGATGACGTTTTCTGTAGATCCTTCCACAGGCTGTTGGCATACAACTGGAATCTCACAATCAAATGAGCTGGCAGTGCATGATTTTCATCAGGCTCGACTGTTTTTTGTTTTTTTTGGTTTGGTAGGTCTGTGTACAAATTCTAGCACCACAGTCTCATTTCACTTTAGAAAGCTTTATTTCATTGCATACAGGATTTTTTTTGTAAACCATACACCAGTTGCAGCCTGTCCAGGGCCACAGTAATTGTTTAGAAAATAATGCTGAAGAGAATATGGCCTATTATCCAGATTTAGTGTAGGCCTAAACCTCAGAAATGATGTATGCTTCAGCCTCTTGTCTTTTTTTGTTTTTGTTTAGAGCACGATGGTCTTTGGCCTTTCCCATGGAAACTCATCCCTTCCAAAATGTCCATAGCAGGCAGTGGCTTGGTAGATGGGCTTTTTCATATCCAGTTCTCTACAAAGAAAACAAACCATCATACTGAGAGAGAACTATTAGGACTACCCACAGAATAAAGAGTGAAGGACAGGCCGGAAGTGGGCCTATACTGTAGTGCTGCTATTCTATTAGAGAAAGCAACTGGCAAATTTCAATGGAGTTGAAAATGTACAAACAGTTTGTAAATTTAATCATTAAATTTAATCATTTAATCACCTTAGCATGTGAACCTTTGCGCCGTGTTAAAGAGTGAATACATGAGTGTGTTGATAATGGATACTTCATGTCTAGATTTATTACGCCACCATCTCTCAATGGCAATTTTATACATTAATACTCTCTCTTTCTCCCTCTCTCTCTCTTTCTCTCACTCTCTCTCACACACACACTAAGGCACAGTTACCTACTTACTTAACAATCACTCCTGGCCTCAAGTCAAAGTTCTTGTTCACTATTTGCAGTAGTTCTTCCTCATCCAATGTAGAGGTGCCATAGTGAAAAACAGATATGGACAAAGGATGGCTCAGCCCAATTGCATAGGATATCTACGAGAGAAGGTAAATTTAACACGTTTCTTTGTGACATTTATCATATGAATATTAATACTCCTGTTCTTGTATTGGCATTTTTACTCTTGTAGCAGTTTCTGCAACTACAAAAATGATGGAAAGCAGACCTTAATATAAATTTCATTTCTTTAAGTCCTGTACCCATGGAAGTTTTACCTGAACTAAGACCCTCTTGCACAGCTTGGCTTTTACCAGAGACTTGGCTACCCAGCGGGCAGCATAGGCCCCAGAGCGATCCACTTTGGAGTAGTCTTTCCCAGAGAAGGCTCCCCCTCCGTGAGCTCCCCATCCACCGTAGGTGTCTACTATTATCTTTCTGCCAGTAAGGCCAGCATCCGTCTGTCGACAAAAATATGACTCAGTTGCAGAAGGCAGTGTCTAGGACAGTTAAAGGATTCAACACTTGTGTTGTGACAGCCGTCATTTTTTCCCAGAAAAAAAGCTGCATGTTATGAGAGCCAGTCAGATGTTCCCAGAAAAAATTGTGTTATAGCGGAAGGGGTAAGATGAAACCTGACAAAATGACAATATTGACAGACGTATGCATTTTTCATAAGTTGAAGCATAATAAAAATGTGAAATATATGGATATTTATGACACACATTCAGTGAAGCTGACATCAGCTCCAACAAAATTACAATAGACCTCTGCAGTGATATCACCAAAATGAAATCGAAACCCTGCCTCTAGTTTCATGACGAAAAAGTCTATTAAGCTCTGTAAGTCAGCTTTGTAAGTCACATTCTCTCAGTCAAGGAAAAAGTAATGTTTTACAGTTTTTTTCTCTACTCAACAATCATTATGTACCTCAAATCGACACTTTTGATAAGTGGTTAAGTTATTTATTGTTATTACATGTATGCATGTTTTATTATTTGATGGAACCTTGACTGAGAGAATGTGATGTGCAAAGCAGGTACAAAGGCTAGTTGTCTGCATTAGCAAAAATCAAAGTTACCCCTTAGCAGATGATGAGGATCACAAACGACAAGTGGGAAAAAATGACAAAAGAATAAAGGCAAAAACTTCTGAATCTCCAACTTCTCCCTGACTTGCACAGTTTGAAACCAGCCATTATTCAAAAAAACCCATGCTGAATTACATTTCATTTCAGACTTTTCCATCTTGCGATTATGTTCTGCCGATGCAGAGGTCAACACTCTACCTGTGGGGGCAGTCTTAACATACCCTTGGCCCACCCTCCAGAAACTTCCCACTGGGCAAAAGGTGATAGATGGTCCTGTCATCAAGGTATCTAGCTGGAACCACCACCTTAACAACTTTTTCCAAAAGCTGTTGTCTAATCTCCTGCGCAGAGATGTCAGGTGTATGCTGGACTGAGATGACCACAGTGTGCACACGGAGGGGTTCCATGGAACCCATGTTGTCACGATATTCCACAGTAACCTGTAAAAGACAAGAGCGTGAGGGAGATAATAGTGATGTGTTGAGGACTGAATTTACAAGTTTATGCACATGCGGACTGTGTCCACAAAAAAGAAGAAATCAGTAGTAATTTGTGAAGCTGTGAAAATGAAACTGTACACTAACATGCTATTATTATTTTTAAACCACCCTTTGATCACCTGTGTTTTTGAATCAGGCAAAATCCAAGGACATTCCTTTTTTGACAGCTCTTTCATTTTAGCATTAAGGCGATGAGCCAAGAGTATAGTCAGTGGCATACACTCCTCAGTTTCATCTGTTGCATAGCCAAACATTATGCCCTAAAACCAAAAAAAAAACCAGACGCGTTAAGAGTTCAAGAAACATAATTTTGTTACGGGTGAATGTATTTACATAGGCATATTGCTTCTATAAAACCCTTCAGTTACTTTCTTTATGTGTATGGACTAGGTTTACATTTTTAAACCTTCATAAATTAAATGGTGCAGTCAAGGCAGGGGTTATATCTTACTTGATCACCAGCACCAATATCCTCTTCATTTCTCCCCTCAAAAACACAGTCAGTTATTTCAGGACACTGGGGTTGTATAGCCAAAAGGACATTGCAGGTTTTGTAATCAAAGCCTATGCAAGTACAAAATCAGATTAGCTGTGTGTCAGGTGAACAAGCAAACTATAGGAACAGTGACAATTTCTTACAGATACAAGATATTGTATAAGAAAGACAGATTAAAATAGCTGAGAGGGTCAAACATTTTATGGGCAACTTGTGAAAATCATTACATTGTTTGCACTAACCTTTGGCTGAGCAATCATATCCAATTTTTTTAATGGTATCTCTGGTCACCTTTTGAATATCGACAACTGCCTTTGATGTCACCTCTCCACACAGAAGGATCATGCCGGTCTTTGCTACACATTCTGTCAAGTTACAGTGAAATAGAATGCAAAATAGTTAGGTCCTCAAAATTTTACACTCATTCTTTTACATGGGGTATGCAATGAAAGCGTCTAATTAAGGGTTACATTATAGAACAGGTGTAGCCTGTGTGAAGAAGAACACTGGGCCAAAAAGACTGAGACGTTTAGGCTTGGGGACTAAATAAAAGTATTGTCAGTAAACACTAACATGTATTTCTGTATATGCAGTTGCCATGTGAGAATGTATGGAGCTGACATACCACATGCTACTTTGGAGTCTGGGTCCAGGGACAGGTATGCATCTAGAACTGCATCGCTGATTTGGTCACACATTTTATCTACACAAAACAGATTTTGTGAATGATTGGGGCCGGCAGTCTGGTCTGATTTATTAAAACCATTATTCCGTTGGCTATTCTCCTGCATTGCTGCATAATCATAAACAAGTCAAGACATGTCCCGGCAGATCAAAAAGCGACTTGGGAAAAAAAAGATCCAAGGTCCAAGTGAAAGTCTTATTAGTTCATCTGATAAATTAAAATCAATGTTATTGACTTATTTATACCCTACAAACGCACTGATATGACCTCTAAAATCAGGGCTGATTTTAGAGATCGTATCAGTGCGTTTGTAGTGTAAGTGTAAAAAGGATTGATTCCAGCCAATCAGCCAGTCAGCTAGCTTATTATGGTAGAGCAGTAGAGGAAGTAGAGGTGCTTTTGGCAAACAATATCAATACCAGAACGATCAGAGTTATCTTACAGGACTATCACCTTCTCACTCTAGAGTGAAACATGATTAGGCTACGAAGTAACAACTTGTTAATGTTTTTTTCAACGTCGTGTTCCGACTGTTCGCCGGCACTTTTTTGACCACCGTTTACTTACCAGAGTGACCCTCTCCAACAGATTCAGATGTGAAAAGGAAGGTTTTCTGCTTGGATTTTGATGTCTCCTTATGAAACATTTTTGACAAATAAATGCAGATGCTATTCCCTCTCAGAACAGATGTAAAACTGTAGTGTAGTATAGTCAAAAAACAGGCAATCTGTTCATATACTGTATAATAAAACTAGTGTAGTCTCGTTGATAAGATTTGGTCAAGTTTTCTGACTCCGCCTCCTGGTCAGGTCAAACATCCAAACATCTGTATAGCATATCTTGCATACCGGGCTACTTTCACTGTCTACGAATACTTTCTGTAACTGTTTGTTTGGGAATTGCTGTTTACATTTGGCTAGGACCAGTTACCAATAACTGCTGGCGGTTAGTCGGTGTGTAGGGATGAAATTGTGCACTATAATTGGAACAAGGTTAACGTTTAGCTGGCATAGGAAGAACGTCAAAAAAACTGCCCACTGAGGTAACGTGATTTTTTTTTGAGAATGTTAGCCTGCAAAGGTTAGCAGTCTCAGACAGGCCTGCAACTAAAAATAACAGCAACAGACCAAGCCATGGCTGTTGGTCTATCTCTGTGTAATAGTTAATCAGTACTTTACTTCGACTGTGGTTTTATGCAATTTGTCAGCAGACTGTACTTATGACTACAGTGGATGCGTCTATAACTAGGTATAACTAGCCTAATTCTTTAGCCAATGTAGGTCTTCAGTATGGCCATTTTGCTGCGCCAAATGATAACAACAATCATTATTCGATGTGTTACATCTTGATAGTCAACTTCTTTCTTTGGTGAATGCCCAACGCAAAGTGAAACATACAGGTCTGACCTATAACGAACCTCAAGCTTTAATCTGTGCCCTCCTGCCTCTTAATTGAGATGTCCTCATGACAGTATATTGCATTTCACACATCGCATTAAACATATAAACGGATAATTTTTCAATATTTTATAGTTGTTTGCCAGATTCATTATGCCTGTTGTATACTCGTGCATCTGCAGAGGCCCGATCATTCTCGCTGACCTGGCTCTTACAGGTGGAAATTTTAAGGTGTGAGTTTTCATTGAAAACAGATATGTTGTATAGAAATATACTGCATTTATTACCTATATGTTAGTGCTTTTTTAATATGTTTATCCTTCATCCCAGGATCTAGCATTGAGTCTGATCCGACCACTTACTGTTGGCCTGCTGTATAGAGGATCTGTCCAGAAAGATGGGTAAGATGTCATAAAACAGTGCTGCCCCAACATTTTATATTCTATGCCACAATTTTGCCGGCTTGACCAGTTGGTGTAACCATGTAACTTGCCTCCTGAGTTAATGGAAGAATACATTCCTATCAAAATGCCATGCTGTTCTGTGGACCATTACTGCAACCAAAGAAGGTGTGCAGCACAGTTTTTTTTCATTGGCTCCAGATCATGCCACCTCCTCAAGTCTGAATCTCTCTTGCAGCAACTACCATTTCAGCACTCACAGATTTGCTGTTAGCTGCACAGCCCAGATTCTCTGAGTGCTTAATGACTAAGAGGCTGTTCTCAGGCCTCTCCCCTCATCGTGCATTAAAAGCTCACTTTATGTGTCAAGTTCTTCTTGCTGCGTCCACAAACAGGTATTATTAAATGAAAAAGCTCAGTGGTCTCCATGGTAATAAGAGGGTGATGAAGGGTAAGAAAAGGTCTCACATTTATGAGATTTTGATATTGAGGTGCTTAGGTCAGGATTACACATCTTCCTGGTTCCTGGTAATCATCCTTATACAGTGTATTGCATGATACGTTTGGTCATCACAATTACAATACAATGAACTATTATGCAAGGTCCTCTGTTGCCCCATAGGAAAATTGTCTCATACTTATATGCTATATACAAACACAAATGCTCTCCCAGTATAATAATAATAATAATAAACAAACTACTTATAACTATATAACAAACTACTTATAAACAGAACAACACTGTAGCTGTGTAAATCACAGCAACAAATTACACATAACACCTTAATACAAGAATCCCTTGCACAATTATTGTACCCACCTGTTAGTAAAACACATTGTATGGAACACATTTTACACACCCCATGGTAAACACCATGAAACCATAGTACAATCCCTACAGCCTAAAGCTGCAAACACCTGTTATATTTAAAAGTTTAATAGAAATAAGCACAAATGAGTTTTAAAAATGTGGGAAAAAAGAGAAAAAGCTTCCGTGTAGAGAATATGAGATTGGTCCTGTCAATATCCTCTGAGCTTGGCTAACTGCTATGATGCTATGACACTGCTCAAATGATATAAATGTATGGTTAGAAAAATAAATGTATTACTGAATGGTAACAAATGGTAAAGAAGAAAATCATGCCAAGTTGAGGAGACCTAAGTCACCTAAGCTCCTAATGAGTTATAACAACCCCTGTGGTAAAAGAAATTCCTACGATGTAAAGACCAACCCACACTGATGTCTGTTTACAAATGTGAGCACGGCTCCGTTTATTTCTGTGTCCTCTCCAAAGCGTTGAGGACACACCCTTTGTGACTGCCATATCCTGTCAAAAAACTCTCCTCTTTATTTAATTAGAGACCTGTTATTCAAAACACGTTTTTCTTCATGATCAAGTGAACTGGCAGGGCTCTCAAATATATGGGCTAGAAATCTGCTTGTGTGAATGTATTTAATGAACATAATGTAACCCTAGTATCTGTCTAAGTACCTATTTCATTTTTACTATTTGTTGAAATCATGTCAGTTTTAGGTATCATGTCCTGTCAGAGGATGGAATTACATACATCTGCATCACAGAACCAAGTTTTGAATCGAAGCACGCTCATAGGTTCCTTGATGAGGTAAACTGCCAGTTCTAGAAGTTAATTAAACAGGGTAAATATAGGGTAGAATACAACTGCATAGAGAACATGTTGCTGCTGTGCACATCATGTGTTTAAATCCAAGTCAGATGCATAGCTTAACGTAAAAAAGACAGGTATGGTGGTTTTAAGGAGTTAGTTCAGTTGGTTATGAATAAGCAAAGAGCAGGCTAATTGTCAGAGAGATGTTGCTGAATTGCACAAAAGTAGTTTTATGTACTTGCCCAGACCAGTGTACACTTTGACACTAATCTATAAAAGTAAGACCAGGATGTGTCGTAACACAGTTAAACAGCCATGTTGTAACAGTAGATAAAGCATTTTTTTGTTTTCTGGAGGATTTCATTGTCATCCAGTTCCTGAAAAAAAGGGGAACTAGAATATTTTTAACTTTTTCTGATGACATGAGCACCTCTCACTGGGCCTTGTTGAAGGGTATTGTCATGGCTGTTATTTAAGAGGGAAAATATTCAAAGCAAACAGGAGAGTCTTGTGTCAATGACATCACGCTTTTATTTCCATACAGCTCCAGAGGACATTTGTGACAAGCCCTCTGATAAAGAGTGTGGCCTTTGCCCAGCCTTACGAATTCAGTGCCGACCTGAATCAGGTGCTCAGCAGGCAAATGGTAAGTCAAAATGGCTCACCTATCGGTAGCCAGTCAACAAACGTCAGAGGAAATGCTGTGGTTAATGTGCAACCTCACAAGGGAAGGGTAGACTATCACGGAGGACTTGTACTGAGGCACTCCTAACTGTTGACTCAGGTTTATGTGGACACTTGAAGACATTCAGCCACAGGCTTTCCCTTTCAATGTTTGTCAGAAAGGTTTGATTCGTCAGACATTTTAATTTTTGAGGAACAGTTTGTGTCAGTAGCAGATATGGTAAGTAGCCTATGAACTTTCTTTGATAGTTGATCATTCGGAGGGGGAAAATGGTTGTGGTTTGGCTTTGCAAATCATCAACTGACACCGGTGAAGTTATTTGTGAGAACAAATACTCAAATGGGAAATGGATGTATATAAGTTTACCTAAAATATTTTACATGTATATAAAGATTATGAAAAACATTTCACCCATATATTAATGTGTGGACTAATGTCAATAAGGAAGTAGGCTTACACCGTGTTTGCTTAACCTACAAAGGTTTTATTTTCATGAAGAGAACCGAACTGGGTACATCAGTAGATAGTACCTTCAGTCATTTTAGTGAAACATTTGAAAGGTACATGTTAACTAAAGGCAGTGTTAAGAAATTAAGTATTGATACATAATAACACAGTTGACTATAATCAAAGAATGATCTTGGTGTGTTAAGTAGCAGTCATTTTGATAACACTGTATCTCATGAATAGACAAATATATTTATACAATTAAACTGGTGTATATCAAGCTGAATGATGTTTACAGTATTTCTTAAAGTTAAACATTATTGTCTTAACCTGTCAAGGCTGACATCAACACCCAGCCGCCCTCTTCTTCAAGCAAAATCAATCAGGTGCAAGACCAAGTCAATGATGTCAAAGTTATCCTTAAAGACAACATCAATAAAGTCTTGGAGAGGGGAGAGAGGCTAGATGATTTGATTGACAAGACTGATGATCTGCAGGCAACAGTAAGTATTTAAATCGTGTTTCTGGACACAAACTCACTTCCTTATGGCTTACAGTAGTCACATGAGAAGCATGTTGGTGCGCATGGAATTGCAGTTCCAGACACAAATCTGTACATTGGCTCCTCTTTACAAATAGTGTTCATACCATTAATGTCAGTGGAAGTTTGTTCTTGTCTAGACTGAGACTTTATTGTAACCACATAGAACTCTCTTTGCAGGCTGATTCATTTCAGAGAACATCAACGCGAGTTGCTCGAAAATACTGGTGGAAAAACACAAAAATGATGATCATCATCGGCCTCATTGTGGTGATCATCATTGTTCTCATCATCTTACTTGCTACTGGTGTCATTCCCTCATAAGTGACTCCATGATTGTCTACGACTCACAAATATGTATATATGTGTAATATGTAACATTGTGTATAGTTTTGTTTTTTGTTTCAGATTTTTAAAATGATTTAAATATATGAAATGAGTACAAATATGGCTCATATGGGACACTTTGGTATTTCTCAGGAACCAGTTCATTGTTTTGTACATCATAACTGTTTAATTCTAACATCAACACTTGCAGTGTCAGAAATTCTCTAAGAAAAAAAAAAATCTAAAAGAAAGATACCTGAAAAAATGTTGGGGGTAGAAGGGAGTGGGGAGTGACATAAACATAAACATGACATGCTGCCTGACTGTTGTCATGAATTATCAATCAGTTTTGTAATGTAAATTTGACACTATTTGGAATGCAGACATTACAAAAAAAGCGACTGACACTTCATGACATTTATAATGAGCAACGGAGCTTAGAAGAGTTGAAGTGGAGTATGAAGAGTTCATTTAATGTTCATTAAACAAGTTTTCAGTTAATGTGCATGATACGTGTCATGTCATATTTATGACAGGCTCATGTCACTCCTGCATCAACACCCACAAGTAAAGGGTTACCATAAACCTTAGAGTGGCTTCACATATGTAATACATGTCAAGACAAAAGCAGGCATCATTCAATATTTACTGAAGTTTATTGTTTTTTGTTTCCAGATGGATGTTATTCTATGATTTCTTTCTACTTTGTGCCAAATATCTGAAATGTAAAGAATGTAACAGCACTACAAGCTTTGGATAAATAAAAAAGGGGCTTGCCACAAATAAAAAAAATGAAACTTAATCATGATTGAGACCAAAATTACAAACACAATATTTTAGCACATGATCTACTTAAGATTTAAAGACATTAAGAGATTAGTTGTAAAGGTAAGATAGTATGTGATGCAACAAAATGTAATGGAAAACACAGTTCATAACTTCTATATTCACAACAAAAACTGTTTAAGAGTTAAAAGTTGGTGCTTATAATGACTTTTCCTGCCATTTATCATTAGTCCATGATTACACAACCCTGGACACATTGTCTCACTGTCACACGTCATCCTTTTTGGCTCTCCTGACGTACCTTGTACTGGACGACCTGAAAAAGACAAAGCCAAAATGTTATTCTTTGGAGAACAAAACAACCAGTCCCTCAAATTAAATCAAAGGAATTCCATTGTTTATGATTCCATTAAAGAGAAAAAAATAACAAAAAATCAATACAGTATTTTACAATTAACAATTACATAAAGAGCAAAAAGTAAGTCCATAAGCTATAAATCCTGAGGTGCAACAAATTGTGGAAGTGAGACAGCCCAAATACAAGAAAGGCAAGCCTTGAATTGGTCAAAAAAATACACATTAAAAACACCATTACATGCAAATTTTCTGCCAACATTTGGTACTTTGGATTTCTCAAAAGGTTAAAAAAAAAAGAGAATTTTGTTAGATGAAATTGTTTAAAGAGAAGCTTTTCCACCGCTGTCAGTAAGTACACCACCACACAGTAGAGATAAAAAAATAAAGCACTTCGTCGACGCAGCGGCATCCAAGTATATACCAGGTTTTAGCTCATGGACTACTGGCTATTACAGCTACCACAGCTATAAATAAGAAAAGGCAAGCATTACAGGTCAGATTAGGGAATACAATAATATTACAGAATGACACTGAAAAGTCCAGAGAAAGCCGTATCCTTTGAAAAGTAAGTAGTTATTCTTTCAGTATGATGTCGTATTTAACGATTACTTGAAGTGCCTGGAAAAAATGGCATTAAAATTACATGTATATATATTGTATTAAATCAAAATGGATTAAAAAAATTGAAAGAGGAAAAACCAATAAGAAATGAAAGAGGATAAAAGCTGGACGTATCCACTTTATTACGTTTTTTTTTTGTTTGTTTTGTTCACTATTGGTATACAGGATGTTGGAAGACCATACCAAATGGGAAGCATTCGAGAGCGTACGCCTCTCGTACCCTGTCCGCATTGAGCGGGCCTGAGAGAATCGGGAAGTCAGCTCATGGCCTGCAAGGAAGTCCCCGCTGGCAGGTACAAACAAGGTATATGTCAGAGTTAGGAGACAACATTCTTCTTTCTTTCTTTTTCCCTTCTTTTTTTTTCCTTTGCAAATCCTTTACTTCTGGCACCCACTTAGCAGTACTGTACCTGTTAGCTTTTACAGTTACAACATGGCGAAGAAAAAAAAAAAGGAAAAGACGGCAAAGCCGTCTGTTATGTTACTGCCCCCAAAAGATTGCCGTCTCTATGTTACCACTACTGTAAAGCACTCCAGGGTGCTGTGAAAAACTTTCAAGAAGGAAAAAATTAAGCAAGTAAATTCCAAAGGTAAATGTAGCATATACGACTCAACTTTAATATCTATAGAGAGAAAATAAGTTTATGACAAAGTGGTTGTCAACATACCTCTGCACACACTGTGGTATTCATGTATTTAGTATGGCTTGTAGCTGTTCTGGTGACCTCCACGCCTGGGAGATTTACCATAGCCACTCTGTTGATCTGTGATAAAAGTACAAATAGCACAAATTAAATGAATCGGCCATTTCTTCTAATGACATGCAGACTTACTTTAAGTAAATGCATATAAATTCTCAACTTGATGACAAAATGACCAAAACAGCATAGCTCTGAATCGCTACAACAGTGTGTAGGGAGGGAAAAAATGAAGGGCAACTTCTCTCAGGTCTGAATACTGGTGCTTCTGCAAATGGTATGACATACTACTGTAGTCACCATATCCATAATAGTTGTTGTAACCCGAGTAATCGTATCCCCCACATCCTCCATAGCCTTGATTGTTGTAGCCATAGTTCCCATAATTTCCATAGCCCTGGTTCCAATAATTCCCATAACCTTGATTCCAATTTTGATTTGGACCTGCAAAGCAAGTTTTATAACCATTGAAAAAATGTTTACACAAAGCATACATTAAAACTACACCACCATCCTTGAAGAGAATTGAGGATAACTGAATGATAGTCTCACCTCCACCCCTTCCTCGAGACCGGCCTGAATAACCACCTCTGCCTCCCCACTGTTGCTGCTGTTGGTACTGCTCTTTTGACATGGCTACCTTTATTTCACACTAATGGGGAACAAGATAAGGCAAAGAGAAGTTTTTTTTTATAACATGGCCTCTCCCAATTTTATTTTACCTTACACTTGATTGTCAGTGCTGAAAGGAAATGCATAGGAAATTACAGGGGATTACAACCATACAGCTAAACAGCACAGGTCAGGGCCTGTATTCACATCGAATCTTACAGCTAACAGTACCTCCGAACAGGCAAATTTAGGAGAAACTCTTAAAAATAATGGGTGTGTCAGTCATAACTTTAGGACTCTATATTTTTTTCAATGAGTAATTCACAAAGAAATTTAGTGTTAAAAGTAGCAACTTAGCCTAGGACAGCTTAGTAGTAGTCCAGAGGACTCCGAACTCACTAAGACCAATTCATAAAACGTCCGAAGGCAGCAGTTGATATGCTGTACGTCTGTAATCTTTTGAAATGCACATGCAGGGTCACGTATTCTAGGTATCTGTTATTCGAGAATAAATATGCTGCTTGCAAAAAATGCAATAACGCCACCAAAATCATTGTCAAAGTATATGTGCACTTTATTCATAAAAAAACTCAATTAGTATACTTCCTATTTATGCACACATGTCATCATAAATGCAGTGCAAATATTCTTTGTCAATCCATAGTTTATTATGTTACCGTTTCTTGTAGTCTGTGATCTCCACCAGCACTCACACAAAGTACTCACGCAACCGCGCAGCAACATATCGCAGCACACGCCTACCTGGACAGACCTGTCACTCATCAACCAATCATAGTTGTAAATGCAAACAGGCTCATGCATGATGCAACGGAATTTCTATTCTATTTTTATTCTAAGAGTTGCTTTTTTCCTAACTAATAGTAGGTCTCAGCTGCTTAGTGAACAAGTTTTAAGAGACAACTCTTAGTTATCGACTTTTAGCGTGATTTAGGAGTTCTCTTAGCACCAAGATAAAATTCTTTGCGAATACCGACCCTGATATACAGATAAAAAAACATTGTTATTTACTTGATCTGACATTCCACCATGAATATATTTTAAACATTTACCTTACTCAAACCTATATTATGGAATTTCTTTTCCATTATCTTCTTCACTGGTTCTTCCTCTTTGAAAGTCACAAAACAGAACCCTCTCCTTTTATTTGTCTTACTTTCCATTGGCAATTCAATAGATTCCACCTAGCAGAGAGAATAGAAAAGGCAATTTGTTGCATGATTGCATGTGTTAAATACAAATAAACAACTGTTTAACCAGTTCAGTTAAAATACAGCACACATCCACTCAACAGGGGTGTACAAGGGTGCAAGGTTACTGGCTTACCCAGGTCCCTTCAGGAATAACTGGTGATCTCATTAAAACAACATGTCACTTCGGAAACAACAGATGTTCAGGGCAATATTCTTTTAGAGAGAACTGTGGTTACTTCTGAAGTTACCCCGATTAGCCAGTGCCTCAACATTGTAGCAAAATTCCAGGATGTATACTTCTTCAGACAACATGAGAATTCCACTAATGAACAACTGAAGACTGTTGTGTAACTATTCAAGAAAGACACATTTACCTCTCCAAATCCGTCAAAGTATTCCTTTATTTTCTCCTCTGGAGTGTCTGGTGACAGCCCACCGACAAATATCTTCTTTACTGGCTCCTTGCTTTTCATGGCCTTGGCCTTTTTGGGATCAATTACCTTCCCATTTAATTTGTGTTCCTTTTGAGAAATAACCTTATGAAAAAAAAACACAGACAACGTTAGCAACAAAGCATCTACCTGTACTTAATACACTGCTTATCCAGATCTGTTGAGCGTCATAGTAATTATGAAATTGCTATCATAATGCAAAAACTCATACCTTCTCAACACTCTCAGCATCTTTAAATAACACAAAGCCAAAACCCCTGGACCGGCCTGTCATGGGATCCAGCTTCAAAGTGCAATCAACTACCTGCCCAAACTTGGCAAAGTAGTCTTTCAAATCTTTCTTGGTGGTGTCCCAACTCAGTCCACCAACAAACATTTTCCTGCAGGTGAAAATTAGAATACAGACAGGCATTATCCAGTTCAGTAAATAAATACATATCCATGCCAATGACATCCTACATCGCTCTCACCAAACCAATACCAAAAACAAATTTGTTTACAATTACTAAGGTATTCTCAAAGATGCTCACGACTGCTTTCTCTGTAATTAGCATTCCCAACGACGCCATTTATTACACAAAAAGCAAACCAAACATGACGGACACGGATAATCCAGTTAGCTCATTTGATTAACCTATTATTTTGACAGGTGTGTAACTTCCCGTTAAAAGCGTTGCCGTTGTTACCTCCTCAGTCATCACCTTACCTCTCAGAGGTAGTCTACGTCAAAGTACCAGCTAATTAGGACTACTGCACATGCTGTGTGGGACATAACATATCCCTACAAGCTTTACAAAAATATCTTTAACCAGACATCAAGCAAGCTAGAATCTAAATTATGTATATTATCGATAGCTAGCATAAGGTTAGCAGGATAACTGTAATTTCATTCTCACCCTTCGTCTTCCTCATTTTTGCTGGCATCAATCTTTGATCCTTCGGTTTCTGCAACACTACTTTGTGGCTCTCCAGATTCTAATGCTTGATCTTCATTGTTCGCCTCGCTGTCTTCCTCCATATTCATGGAGAGATCCTCAGCTAAAAACTGTTCGTCAGACATTGCTGCTGGTTAATGGTAGCTAACAAATAGTGACGCTGTATATACTCCTTGACGCTTTTGCAATTGAGTGCTAGCTGATTTACTTAGAAAATGCTAGCTAGCTAATTAGCTAGCACCCTAGCTGCTGGGCAGTAAACGAGACGTACTAAAACTATTAAGCCTGTATTGTGTGTTATTCTGTATAATGCAGTGACTGATACTATTCATTTACTGGCTTGTCAAAAGATGACTCTTTATTTGCAGCGTTGATGTTGCTACCTACTAAAGTAATGGCGCTGCGTTCAAAATGGTGGACGGAAGTAAACTAATCATAGTTGAATAATAAAAAAAGCAAAACAAAAGCGTATGCCAAATTGTAGATCCCAGTAAAACATGCACATTCGGGCTAGCTTATCCAGGAAAACTTTTATTTTCCACTGTTGGGATTTAATAGGAATTCTCGACAGCTCTCTCATGACTGATGTCTTTGTGCTCCAGATATAGGCATCATTATTTTAAGAAACAGACGCACAATCAGTCTTTTTTTTTTTTTAAGAAACAGACGCGCAATTAGTCTTTGGATGAGGCTACCATCCCCTCATCCATATTCCTTTTAATTAATGATGTAACGGTATATGGCTGAAGACCATAATGTCATGTGTAAGAGTTGAAACCAACCAGTAGGTGGTGCCCCACAGCCGCAGCCGGGTGACTTCCAAATGGTTATTTTTTAAATATGTAGGCTACTAAATCACTTTCTCTTCTGAAACAAGGAAAACAAAAGCAATGAAAAATCTCACGACACACATTTCTTATTAGGCAACCTAAACCATGCATAAATTAATGTAATGTATAAAAATAAAAAATGGGTGGAATCTGTCAATCTGACAGATCTATCATATAGTGAGCCAGAGTACCATACAGCTTACAAGTTGGTCCTAAGAAGCTACTAGTTTAACTGCATTTTTGAGTAGCATGGTTGTAGTTCAGCTATTTTCTAAATCTGTTGGCCTTTCATTAGCTGAGTTATTTTTTGGCCATGTAGAGTGGTAGCTTTCCCATAAGCTATATTTTTAGAGCATCAGCTCCAGCAGCAAATCTTCTGTCTAGGCCATGCATGGAAGATCAGTTCTTTACAATAATGAGATGGATTTGTTGCATTTGTTGCAAAAACTAATATCCACAATGTATACAAAAATTACTTGTGTGTCTTCTATCACTCACATGCACACATTATAGTAAATTTAAATCATATTAGAAAGCTCTATATACTATAAAAACCACACTACATAAGAAATATTGTAAAACCAATCTTTTTCAGGACCCAATAAAGCCCGCACATGCACAGACTATTCTCCCATTTATTCTATCCTGGGCACATAATTTAGAAACAATACTTAAAGATTATTGTTCTAAAAACTTTTTACCTATAAAAAAGTACAACTACTCACTACTAGTTGGTTAGTATTGTATTAGAGACCTGTTAGTTTGGTCTCTAATAGAATCTTAGCAGAAGGTTGGATCATTTCATTTATTTATAGGCCTTTTTGTAAATTATAAAGTAGCTTCCCATGTAGTAAACTACTTCTGCCATTTTTTTGTAACTTAGCTTGCTACATCTTGTTTTCAGGTAGCTTTAGTGTAGTGAAGCTTCATATGATGTGGAGTAACTGGTGGCTTAGTTAACTACATTTTCTGAGTAGCTTGCCCAACTCTGGTCTTGAGCACTAATTCTAGTCCTTACATTCCTCAGTCCGACCTGCCACAGGAGTTGTCTTTAGGCATGTCACCTCAGGATGGCTTCAGCCCTTTCACAGATAACACTTAGGCGCTCTACCTCACAAATGGTTGTCGACACAAAACATTGTTATCCCATTCACAGGTGTTGGCTCTGTGGTTATGCCATGGCATTGTTTTGTCTGGCGTAAACCCAGTGCAGTGCAGTATTAACACAGAGGTTTTTTTAGGGTTAGGATGAGGCTCTCTCTATAGTCATGCAAGACCCTAATCTAGTTATCCTTTTGTCAGGATGGGATTATGGGTGTGTCTCAAAGGGAGGATTTACTATGTCTCATAAAGTAATGCTTTGGATATTTGTGTCAGCAAAGTGGCAGGTGTGGACCTTAAAAGAGAAAAGGAGACTCACTCTTTAAGTGACTTTTAGAGATGTAATCAGTAGCTTAAGATGGTCAGCCAAAAGTCAGGCCGTCCACCCGACACTAGTTTTTTGCTTGTTTCGCACAAACCATTTTGTTACTGGTTCGGAGGAACCATTGTATTGTATGCCGGTCCTTGGGACTGAATAACAGGTCTAGCGATATATGGACCGGGAAGAGAGACACATATATACTTATATAGTTTGAATATATAGGTTGAAAGATGAGAAGCATGTCAGTCACAGTCACCTCAAAGACAGCACAAGAGCTTTTCAGGTAATTATTATAGGTGGGCCTCCACCTAATACACTGATGGTAGGCTATAGCTTTTCACTAATGACAAACTGAGAGCTTGCCATAGGTAGTATGCAGTCTAGTATTTGTTGTCCTTTCACAAGACTAATAAAGTGTAATATTAGATGGGTTTCAACTGAGTAATATCAATTTGAATTATTTGAAGGGTAAACAGAGTTTTAAGAGTTTAAATTCAAAAAAAAGTTTTGGTTTGGAAGATTGGATTACAAATTGTAACATGTATTTAAAAACAATTTGAAATAAGACTTACAGTAGCATCATGGATATTAGCTTATTCTTATCTCCCTTAAATTTCAACACATATGTACAGCCTCTTCCATGATGAGAACTGTGTGTCTGTTTTATTCCACATAACAACTGATGGAAACACTTACAGATACCATTAAACTGTCTCTGCAGATACACATTTCACTTTAAGCCAAATGTTGACAAATACTTTAAGATAGTGAAAGATTTCCTCAAAGCATGACAGCATGAATTTGTTAATGACAACAGGGTAATAACAAAATAACCCTTCACGCTGTCAACCGTTTAATCAAATTATTCCAAGTTTATGTGGTGAACTGCTCTATAGTACCATTTTTTTAGTAAAACCATATTTATTATTATAAGATCATGTTTGTATTCTTGTACAGTTATTGTCACATCTTAGATGTTGCAACGCAAAGAAATGAGCAAAAACACATTTCTGTATACTTTATTTAGTACAACAAATTGGGATGACAGTGAAAGTAGACTAAGGACTTTCAAGACAAATAAATACCTCAAGGTTAGAAAATTGTGAGGTTGTAAAAGCGTAATCATTGTAAGAAATAATGGATTGATTTAGCTATAGATGTACCTATCTAGAACTACATTCTATGTGTATATGAGGCCATGAGTATACGCAAAGGCAGACTAAAGTGTGTGTGTGTGTGTGTGTGTGTGTGTGTGTTTGTGTGTGCAGTGGGGCCAAGATCCTAGATGCCACTTGTTGCTTTCTCCTCACTTTTTGGTTTCTTCAATCTGTTCAACTTCACTAGACTCATCGACCACTTTTCCATTGATCATGGTCTGGGTTACAACCTTCACAATCTTCCTGGTTCTAACATCAGGCTCTTCTGTAAAGAGAAGGGATGGAGGGACAGACAGGGAGAGAGAGAGAGAGAGAGAAGAGAGGGGAATGAGGGAGGAGGGGGATAGGTAGAGGGTAGGTAGGTAGGGGATGGAAAAAGGGGAGACAATTATGGCAAATCAAAATGGCCTCAGTGTGTAAAACAAACCTTGGTTAAGGATTTCACTTTTTAAATGTTGCTGGTGTTGTTGATGAAAGAACTGTACTGGACAATTATGTCTGAAATACTAGGCCTATACATTACACATTAATTTATAGAGCAAAAAAGGCAATGGCTACATTATTGCCAACTAACAAAATCTTACTCTGATACTGAATCTGAAATAAGTCAGCGGAGGAAGGTCCTGAGGAATCTTTGACGGTTTCTGTTTACTACGTTGTTATGGAAATAGTTCAAGCAGTGAAAGGTGGAGGTTAGGTGTGAGAAAGTGCCTGGCAGTTTAGGTGTGAACTTTGTAATGTTCTGAAATTATATTGATAAGGGGGCATTTTCTGGTCAAGCGTGACAGAACAGCACAGTCAGAGATAAAGTGAGTGAGTTAGAATATATTTATACTTTGAATCTCTCTCTCTCTCTCTCTCTGAGCACATGTTACTGCGTGTATTGGGAGTCTCTTACTTTTTGGTGGAGGGACTTCTTTCATCCTGCAGAAACAGACAAATAAGAGTTGCTCAGTCTACTGATTCTGTGTTAAAATGTGCCTTTTCGTTTATGGTACTTTAGACATATAGATCTCCTGTACAACAATGGTATACAATGCTTTGAAATGGTTGGGGACCACTCATTAACTATGTATTCACTTATATTCACTAAACTCACTGGCCCACCCGAGCCCCTCACACTGACTAGGAATACCTAACATTACTTCCTACTAAAATTGCCACTAATCTTTGCACACTGATAATAAACCCCATCAGAAAACAACACATTTACCTTTGCTGTGTAGCACAAACACACACACACACACACACACACACACACACACACATACACACACACTTTTTGGGGTTTTCTTGGTTCATTAGTTCATTCTAGACTGTATCTCACAATGAAATGAAGTTCAAGTGGGCAGAGTCAGGCTAATTAAATTCAATTAAATGAATAATTAAATTATGAAGAACTTAAAAAAAAAGGTCCATTCACCCCTCCTCGCCTTCCAGCAGCCTCCTGTAGGTGGCGATCTCCATCTCCAGGTTCTGCTTGATGCGCAGCAGCTGTTCATAGTCGGTCTTGTTGCGCTGCATGTCCAGGCGCAGCTGGGACAGGTCGTCCTCCAGCTGTGAGAGTGTTGCCTGCAGGCGCTCCATCTCCAGGGCGTACTTCTGACCCGTCTCCCCCAGGTTGCCTTCCAGAGTCGCCAGCTATAGACAGACAGCAAGAGACAGCAGGAGATTGACACTTATCTCTAGAGTCTGACAGCAAGACTCTCACTTTGACCCCCATGACCCAAGAAGAGGGGCTAATACCATCCAAGGGTAGAGTTCCCCTCTAATTGCGATACAAATCACATGCAGTGTGTAGTGTTTCCCTGGAACAGGACTGTGGTATGTAAAGCATCCCAGCCTTCCTGGTTCATCCATCCTGTTTATAATAATGCACCATGTACGGTGACATAAGAGTATCAGTCCTTGAAGTTACTACTTACTAGAGTGGCAAAGTTTTTACCTCACAGCTCCTCGTTTTTCCCGGGTCTATCTCTCTCTCATTTACTCATGGACTCCCTCCTTCTCTCTCTCCCTTTCTCTCACACTCTCTCTCTTTCCCTGTCACAAACACACAAAGGCTCAAAAAATACCATGAAACCCTCCCTTCATCATCAACATCTTGCAGAAAGCCTATCTGTTTGGCTAACTGTTTTTCCACTAATGACACCACAACAAAACTGACCTATGTGTGACCGAACCGTGAGGTCTGTGTACATAGAAAGAATGTGTCTGCACCAAACAAGGATTATCAGGTGTTTTGAGCCCCAGAGTGCAGCCCAGAATGGAAAGACTGCAGGCGCTTTGTTTTGCGTATCAACTGGTTAGATAAAGACGACAAGTAATGACAAGTATACCCAGAATTTCCAGAATTTTCCAAGAAATGCGGTTGTTTCAAATAATATTATGGTCGAGATCAGATGATTCATTCAATGCTGGACTGGGTGACCTCACATTCTCCTTTAAAGAGACATAATATTTTAGGATATCTCTACTCTGTTTGCAGAATGGCGGTTGCTTTGGAAATCTATGAACAGACCAGCTGATGCCAGGCTTTGACGACAGACTGGGAGACCTCACACCACCCCTCTAAGAGACCTAATCTTTCTCCACTGGCACTGTTGCCAAGAGGAAGTGAGATTTCCATGTAATTTCCCTGTTCCCTGCATATGTGTGATAGAGATGGCCTGGATCAATCAATACCTGTTTGTGGAGGCTCTCCAGCTCCACTTCTAGGGTCTGCAGGAAGCGCTGTCTCTCGCTGAGCTCATTCTGGGCGCTGCGCAGGGCTTCGTTGCTCTCCCTTACCTCTGTTTGAACAGTTTCCAGCTGAAACGCACCAGAAAACGGCAATGCGTCAATATCATAGCCTGTGTGATTCCTGGTGGGAGACCATCTATATTGGTTTCAATGACCAGTGCTACTGAATCATTTGCTGTGTCGATAGCTATATGCCCATGAGAGAGGACCAGTAGACTGAACACATCGAATTTAGATAAGAGTGTTGTATTGAGGCTTTTTAGTGCACATATGCGGTCCATATCATATATCAGCAATATCAAAGTATGAACAGCACAAAGAGGGCTTGTTAATTCTGGAGAAGACTTAAACCAGAAATGCATACACTATCCATATGCCCCAAAGAACAGGTCCAAAAATAAAGTGCTGTTTTTTTTCCCGTAACCGCTCATTGTTAGAGCAACACAGAGAGATCCAGATGGCACTGACCTTCTTGCGGTACCACATCTCTGCCTGCTCCTTGTTCTTCTGGACGATACCCTCATACTGAGACCGGAGGTCTGAAAGGACAGCACCCAGCTCTGGCCCACGTGCTGCATCCACCTCCACATTCACCTCCTCTCTCGCAATGCGAGACCTCCATGTATCCATTTCCTAAACACATAGTGTATAAACAGACACACACACACACACACACATAAACACAAACACAAATGCACATGCACGTGCACACGCACAGCGCGAGGCAGAATGCTTCTAACGGGATAGCATGTTCCAGGTACAATAAGACTACTGTTCACCCAGAAAGATGATATGGGTCCAAAGCCGTACAGAGGTGCTATCATGTCATCTAAGCAGATAAATGCATTTTACTCGTATTCTCGACATTTCACAGTGTGGTGGCATACCCGGTCAGAGTGTGTGTTTACAGGACTAAATGTATGGACATACAACCTGAAAACTGGACACCACAGCAAGCAGAGGGCTGCTGGAGGTCCTTTGAATTATTCACCTATTTTATTCTAAATTCTTAATGAGTGGTGTCTCATATTCCCCATTGTGACCGAGCCATGCATGCTGTGCACACACACACACACGCGCGCGCGCATAGATGCATAGACACACACACACACACACACATGGCATAGGTTTTGGACTACACCCAACTTTCCAAACAGACCTGACCAGATGTGCACAATCGCCCATTATGGTTCAGAGGAATACTCTGTATCTTTCACGATAAGACACTTTGTTACAGTCTTATCAGTCTATTTCTTATGCGTGTCCATACACCACCTGGTCTCAGGAAGTGCACACACCCACTATTTCAGTGGTGAATAGGTAAGGGAATTGTAATATGTGGAGAATCAATCCCCCAAAAATCTGATTCTATATAAAATGTATATATTTAACTCACTGAACTTTTGTCACTTATCACAAAGTTGTAATAGCCAAACTTTAATTTTTAAGAGCCTGGCGAATACAAAAAGTTTGATGGTTGTTTGCCTTGATAAACATCTTTAAATTGTATTCGCATTGGTTTAAAGTTTAACTAAATCTTGATATATTTTCTGAACGTAATTCTTTCTGAAGGCAGAGTGCTATAGATTTCAGTTATTGAACATGTTGTAGATATGGTTGTTATACATTTATAGTATGTCCATAAGATGTCTGATGACACAAACCTAGTGATAACATAGACCTCCCAGCAAGAGGATCTCTCACCTCCTCATGGTTCTTCTTTAGAAAGTAGAGTTCCTCCTTTAGGCTGTCCAGGTCACCCCGCAAACTGGCATTGATCTGGTCATGGTCAGACTTGGCCTTTTTCAGGGCTACACAATCCCTCTCTACAGACTGGGTCATGGCACTCTCCGCCTCCCATCTGGAATCACACACACATGCATGCATGCACAGGACACACACACACACACACACACACACAAAGAAAGAGAGAGAGAATGAGAGACACTTGTATCATATCCTTGCATATTTATATTAAATTTTTTATGGATAAGACCTACATGTAGGCAGTGCATTGAAGTACACTCAAGATAGCATGCAGGATAAAGGAAAGGTTTTCTCGCACTCACTTGATCCTGAAGTCATCAGCGGCCAGCTTGGCATTGTCAATCTCCAGCATGAGTCGAGCATTCTCCAGAGTCTTCTTCCTCAGCTGAAACCCAGGAGGCACAGTGAGATTGTTGTTGCTGTGTGTGTGTGTGTGTGTGTGTGTGTGTGTGTGTGTGTCTGTTGTGTGTGTGTGTGTGTGTGTGTGTGTGTGCATAGGCCTTTGCCAAATAGTCACAGGTGACCGCCTCATTAAGGTGTCCTTGGGAATTCTTCTGCAAATTGAGCTCACTGTTCAGGACCCATTAAAATGTAACCATTCAATTTAAGAAGAGACTAATGATTAACGTACGCTCCAGAGAGGCTTAATCGTAGAGCTTATAGAACACAAGCCACAAGTCTGAGATGTGTGGGGTTGGTCAGTGCTGAGACATTCCCCTGGGATACCTTTGAAGAGCCAAAAGCTCTAATCCCCGCAGACTGCTCAAGCTTGTGTCTCTAGACATGGTGTCATAGAGGCATAACATCAACAAATACACACACAATGGTGTACAGCCTATTCCACAGGATTTGTGCGTATTAACTTTTATCCTTTGAGTTGTCGACACCATCTTATTACTCACACAGTTAGTTAATTCAGAGGCATTCCAATAAAGGCTGGGTCATTAGTTTTGTTGGCCTATTCACTTCATATTACATAGCCTTCCTGGGGGTTATTGCAAGTACGTGGTTAAATGGCAAACCTTGGTAAGTTAGCGTGGAGGTAGTGGTAAACCTGATAATAGCAGAGCCTGGGTACTCAATCTCTTAACTAAACAGTTTACCACTGCCTCTTGGTTAACTTACCCAGGTTTATCACTTAACCACCCACTTGGAATATCCCCCAGGGCTGTCAAACAGAAAACAGAGAAACAAACATGGTAATCCTAGGACTAGTAGGTCTACTTGCACATCTTACTACAATACTACAATACAAGTGGAGGGTGTGCCCAGGACAATGTGTGTGTGTGTGTCTTTGTGTGTGTGTGTGTGTGTGTGTGTTTGTGTGCGGCTGTGGTCACTTTTACGCCATACCTCCTGTTCCAGTGCATGGGCCTGGGCCATCATGCTGTCAATGTCGTGGCCTTTGGGCACACGCTCGATCATCAGCTTCTTGATCTTCTGCTCCAGGTCGGCGTTGGATCGCTCCAGCGTGCGCACCTTGTCCAAGTAGTTGGCCAGCCGGTTGTTGAGGCTCTGCATGGCCTCCTTCTCATTGGTGCTGTTGCCTAGGCCATTGTGGGACAGCACGTTGAGGTCGTGGCTAACCGAGGCTGAGCGTGTCAGTGGGCTGGAGAAGGAGACAGCGGTCGCCACTGAGCGTTTGCGCCCACTGTCCCGCAGAGACAGGCTGGAAAAAGAGGGCTGGCGGCCAATGGAGAAGCTCCGGACTGAGTAGCTGGAAGCCATGAAGCCGTCTATGTGGGGGGTAGGAAGGAAGCGAGATTATAGATTGTTATAGTTTTTACCACAGCGGTCATGTTACATCCAGCCAGCACTGGGAGGAGGCCTTGGTTGTTATATGTAATCTAGACTGATGCTATCCCCCATTTGTTTGAATGGGTATTACGTCAGTGTAATGATACAGCCTCAGGAAGATCTCCAAAATGACAGCATATGTTTTAATTGGATGGCAATTTCAATATTGATATTTGTACAATAATTCAATTTCTGAAAAAAAATTGCCCACAACTAAATCTGTGTTCAGTGTCAGTATCATATTTCAGTGGAAAAAAAAACACTGTCCCTCTTTGTTGATATTTAGCTTTGTGGAAGCCAGCTTTTCACCAGGTTACCTGTAACTGTACACCTGCTGTGCATCTGACACCTCGACTATGCTTTGTTGCTAAAAACTGGAGAGCCACTGTGTAGCCCACTTCCCACGAAACTGGCTTCGGAGCACCAGCCTACTGGGGGCTCACTGGCTACTGAATGGTTAGACAGAGTAGTCTGTACACGTAGGTGTCTAAAGTGAGATATGTAAATGTTTGAGAAAGATAATCTGACCAGGGTGCCAGAGTGTACAAAGGAACATGGAGAACAAACAGTCATTTGAACATATGTAATTGAGAATAGATGACCTAATTCTTTCTGATAATTCCTTGTGGGATTAAGGACAATAATGATCCACAGGGCAGTAACAAAATAATTGTTAATTAGCATCAAAATGTATTAGTTGATATTACCTTACTAATGAAGAATTAAAGACTGTATACAAATGCTCAATTTGATATTAAGGAAATTTAATACAAATAGTGTCACATACAAAAAAATATCCAAATGCATATCTATATTTACAAGAATCTTAATTTTAAAATATTACCAATATGTTTTACATATCTCCCTTCTATATTTTATTATTCTACAGTCCATTCTACACAATTTTACACACAATAATTTCAATGTAATTAATAATTCTTGCTCAAATTCATTTGGTAAGTGACACAAGGACCATTCTTACCGGTAAGTGTATTTCCCTTAGCACTCTGAGAGACTGCTTGACTTGGCTGGAAGTGTTGATACTGGTTGATGCTGGTGCAGTGTCTATATACTGACACCCCGGGGGGAGGGGTTAGCTCACCTGTAGCGCCTGGGAGAGGGGTGGAGAGCCTGAGAAAGTGGAGACCGTTTTCCTCCACTACAGGAAGGCAATGTGAGACGCTGGCACAGGGAATGAAATATTCAACAATCCGCCGAAGGAGAGCAAGCCAGAGGCACCTTGTATGTGTGCTATAAATGGCAATTTCGGGACAAAAAACACAAGGGTAGTTAAGCATGCTCTGTCTCTGTTTACACTGAGCAGGTTTTGTCTATATGTGACTTTGCTTCCTCATTCTGTCTAACCTTCCTTGAATACGCACTATTACTCAGTGACTCATTCACTCTCACTCTCTCTCTCTCTCTCTCTCTGACACACACACACACACACACACATACATACACATACACACACTCACAAAAACACAAAGAGAGAGAGAGAGAACATGTATGCAAAGCATCCTCTCACAGGACATTTAACTTTATGACCTCGTTGTACATCATGTCAGCTCTTTGTACGTTAGTGTACTTTATGACTAAAATAAATACATTGCTGCAAATCCCATTACCCCTGCACAGGTGTTTGAGCAAGTAGAGTCTGGACATACAGAGAAGCCCCAGCAAGCATCTGTAACTAAGACACTGGGCCCGATACAGGTATTATGCCCTAGTTATATAGCACAGAGGCTAGTGACCTTTAGCCTGCTTTAATTTAAATTCTCCCCCTTTCCTCTGCACTCACAAGAGGCTCTCTATGGAAGACTCCCGGTGGGAGCTGTGTGTGTCCACTGCCATTGCACTTGTTATCTTGTGTGAGTAGACGGCAGATAAACCTGCCTTTTCTTGCAAGTGACGCCAGAGGCTTTGACAGGTGTATTATTCCCGCTGAAATTGGCCATCATTATGGCCGCAAGGTATGATGGGATAGAACTATTAGTTCAGAGTCGTCTCTCCTGTTTCAGACGTCCCCTTGTTAGGACCGTGGGACACTTGGGGACACAGTTAAAATGTGTTCCAGCATTTGTGTGATGACTTGCCGACTGGATAAGGGGCATTTCCCTGGGAATTCCAGTCGGACTTTATGTCACACCCACAATGACAAATACAAAGCCAAGTATTTGTATGATGTGAATAATTATATAAAATTTGCTGTACAAAAACTAATAGTCTATTAGCAAATGTCCTCTTACATCTATAATGTGGAATGGCCCTAAACTGTGTTCAGAAGTGGATTGACTTTCATCAGACTATGCAATAAGGGAATGGTTGGCTATTTAAGTTTATTGAGAGAGTTAGAGAGACAGAGAAAAAGAGAAAGAGAGAGACAGAGAGAGAGAAAGAGACAGAGACAGACAGAGAGAGAGGGAGGGAGAGAAAGAGAGAGAGTGAGATGCCCTGGAATGGCTACCCTGGTTCCATTTGTGATAGAAGTTGCGTTACAAGGGCAGATCTGTGTTTCTCAGGTTGTGCAGCCAATCTGTGAGTAGTCAGTGAGTCCGTTTGTGATCCAGGTAGCAATCTACCTGAGGGCACTCTCCCATTTCCCCCCAGGCCTTAATAAGAGCTGACTGAAAGGCCGTGTCCTACATAAACACTATCTCATCCGTTTCCTTCTGGAAAGCCAATGTCTTATTTGGCTATGAGTGACTATCGTCCTTCCTCTAGACAGTAGTCCACATAAGCAAATGAGTCTGATGCGTATCCTGTTGTACTCAGGCGAAGATACTGTTTATATACTGTATTTACACAGATGGGTGTTTCCTTGTGCTATTTGAGTGTTTTTCTTTCGTCAGTTGTTAATGCTATAACAAACGCCACGTGGCATGTAGAATACATTAATGTCATGGTAAAACCCTTGCATCAATACATAAATGCAAAGGAATCAACATGCAAAAATATATTCTTCTTTTTTATTTGTGATTACATGACAATTACATGGCTAGTTGTTTTTATTCAACATTGGCATTTTCATCATGCAATAACACACTTTCCTAGTGTGGGATGTGTGAGTTTCAATTTGCATATTTATTTAATTTATGCAAATATACAGAAACTAGCAAGTAAACTGCTTACTCTTGTCACACACATACTGGTCATGCACATGGGAAATTCATCACATGAACAAAACAGACAAATAGATGATATGCAAAACACAGTGTGCTATTATGACACTATTTCAAAACACAAGACTATAATGAAACATCCAAATAACACTATTATCTCAAAAAGCTGTTGGTTACTAACAGCAGAACTTTGTATGAGTGAGTGAAATTAAAGTTTACTTCCTTAAAAGAGCAAACAGATAGAAGTTATAGGCTATGCAAACTGCTTAGTGAGTTATATTCGAATCCCAGCTGCCACCACTGTGCCCTTGAGAAAGGCACTTAAGTTGCTCTAGGGGAGACTGGCCCTGAACAATTGATAGTTGACAAATTGTTGAAAAAAAGTCGCTTTGAATAAAAAAAGTGTCTGCTAAATGCATAAATGTAAACGTAATGTAAAATGTTATACACAGTGGCAAGTTTCAAAGGAATTTTTTATTGTAAATCAATTACATCTCTCCCTCTTTCTCCCTCTCATTGTCTCTCCACAATACTTCTTGTCTTTTCAAGCAGGGTTTCTGGGTCTCTCCATTTCTGTGCAACAGTCTGTTAGTCCTTACACTGTACTCTTCATAGTCTTCATCCCTAACTTTACTCCTGTGTCATTCTGGTTGCATCCCTTGAGCTCCTTTAAGTCTAAAAAAATGCAGCTTTGCACACATTGTATTTCTTTGAAGACGTGCAGTAATAGGCCTAATTTCACTTGTCAACATGTGAGGGTTTGCTAATGGTCACATTTAATTGTGTTTTAACTTTGTGTTTTTTTTTTCCCTGACTGAGTGACTTGCTGATTCTGTCGTTCAGCAGACAATGGCATCTTAAATCAACATCGCCACCACCTGGCAGAAAATGATTCTACTTATTTTCACATTACTCATCTAGTGCTGTTTTGATTCAAACATAAACTGTATCACATTTATTTCCCTACAATTACTTACTAATTAGCAAAATAAATAAATCCAATATTTGTTTCAAAATAGATATCTAGGCTAATGTCAGTATTAGGATTGTGGTGTTGAAAGTATTTTTTTTTTAGTAAATCTCTTTTCCTGAAGAGGGCACCGATGCTCTTTAGTAAAAATTCCCTCAAATCAACTTGTTGGTGGGCTGCAAAAGCGTTCTCAACCAGGTCAGTGTGATTCTTATGTAAAGTTATATGTTATCCTTCAAGGTGAACCTATGCTGTCATTTAATGTGAAACACAACGTTACAACACTACCTTTCTTCATGAATTCAATATTCAAGCACATCAGAAAGTGTTTTAAACAGAAAGACACTTCAACACAAACAAAGAGTGGCGTTGTGGCTTCAGATGGTGTAATTTAAGCATACATGACCTTTTGGTTAGCTGAGACTTGCTGTCTACATTTCACGCTCCAGTCCTCTGAATGAATGAAACCCTGGCCTAGAAATCCACCTTCCCCCTCCACAACCTCCACCTGACTCACAGTGTCTATGTCATCAGACAGACAGACGCGCAGCATGCATACACACGTACACACCCATACACAGCCATACACTCATACATACACACATACACACCCATACAGCCACACACACACACACACATACACACATGCAGATTGCATCACCAATACACCAATAAACACACACTCACAAACATGCATTCATGTATGCATGCAAGCACACTGGTGCATGCACACACACACACACACACATATACACCAAGACACACACACACACACACACACACACAGATACACACAGTACACAGCCATACACTCATACATACACACACATACACGCCATACACCCATATACACACACATACACCCCATACACCCATATACACACACAGACACATATGTAGATGTGACAAGCATACTCATGCATGCACACACACACACACACACACACACACACACACAACATGCATACAGAAGACAGTGAGTGAACTAATTACAAAGCCTTTCAAACAGCAAAGCCTTTCAAGTGATTCCTCCTGTACTTTCCAAAACGATACGGGCAATTCCACACAAAACTGTCACATCCATAACGCCAACACAGTGCCATGGTATGGTATGATGTGAATGATGATTACACAGAATTTTAGCATTCACCCTTCTTGGTTGTAGAGCAAATTTCATAAAACTTTTTACAGAATCATTTGCATCGTACAAATACCATGGCATTCTGTTGGCGTTATGGATGTGACAGTTTGCGTGGAATTGCCCATTTGATTTTATTAAGCCGGAGATAGAGAATCACACACATACACATACACATGCACACACACACACACACACAGAGAGAGAAAGACAGAGAGAGAGAGAGAAAGAGAAAGAGAGAGAGAGAGGGGTCAGCTAAACAAGCACCCAAGCCTCTCTTGCCATGGCAATAATGATGTCATTCAGCCAGTGCGGCATCAGGATGCCGCCCGTGACCCCACTTGACCTTTGCTGATCTCTGTCACGTCTGATTACTCAGAGACTCCCCCGAAGCACCCCACCCCACCCTCAACACACCACCTCAGAAAGAAGAAGAAAGAGAGAGAGAGACAGAGAGACAGAGAGAGAGAGACAGAGAGAAAGAGAGAGATGTTCAAACCGGGGAGCCTTGACTTGCAATTAACTGACATACAATTTGGTTTGGGTAGACAAGCAAGTTGAGTTTATAAAAATACGCTCAGTTATGCAGCAGGAAAATATAGCTGCAAGCAACAATTATGGGGCCTAGACTACCAGAGCAACACACAACTGATTTGGTACACTGGGGACAGAGTTACAACAGAGATGTCTTAAGGCGTCCAATCTGACATGTATACACAGAGATAGTCCTGATAGAGCACACTGGTTTGTGATTGGGGATATTGATTGGGGGTTTACTTTGCCAAACCTCTTACTTAATGCAGTGTAGGAAAGTGAGGGCTGTTATGACTATAAACTTCATATCAGATAACCATTTGCATACAAACCTTCACCAAATCTGTAGCATTTGAGAGAGAGATTGAAAAAAAAATCACACTTTGATATGTTTCCAATTAGAGAGACCACTTAACCAAAACAAAGTTTTGGCTTAAATGGTTTGCTTGGAGCATTTTGTTAATTACAAATGATATACATGTCAAATAAAGAGTCTCAACAAGAGACATTACATTAGCATCATCAAATAATAGAAATTAAAGCTAATAGTCGATAGCTGACAATAGAGGTTGAATGGAGTACCTTTTTGGGGGGACTACGGTATGACACTGTCATGCATGAATCCAATACAACGGTTGACACTAAATAGCATTCCCATTGCTAAATAAGAACCCTGTTGCCTGTCTCATAAAAGGATGTGCTACACATTTTCACCAATGACAGTGTCAGTATGATAAATCATTACCAGGTCTACAGCTTAGACAATATACTGAAACGTACCAGTGAATTTAAGAGCCAGGTAAAAAGCATTTTTGTTACAACCGTCTCCTCCATGAGAGTTATTTTTAATTGAGCAAAATGTTCTCCTAATGTTCTTTTTGTATCCTGTTGTTTTTACAGTCAACGTGAAACCTGTCAAAAATTTGAGGGGCCTTAAAATATCAATTTGGGCCAAATCAAAAAATCTGTAAAATTCTTTGAAGTAGTTCATACAAATCCACAATACAGGATGTGGTAAAAGAAAGAATTTCCAGTCTTGGCCAAGCTTGATAGAAAAAAAAAAATTATACTCTGACAGAACAGTTCATTCCTGTGTGCGATGGACAGATCGAGTTCAATGAATGTGTATCGTGAAAGACTAGGGCAGCAAAAAAACAGTGCTGGAGGAAGGACTCAGAGTGAGGTGGTAAATGCAACAGTATCAGTAGGAGTCTGTGTCCCTTCAATCTTTAACTACTAATTTGCATGATAGCTTGAGAGTTTAAAATATGCATAAGCCTAATATGGCTTGATTAGGACTCAATTAATATTTATAGCAGGACAGGAATCTATAATCATAAATCAGGGGCAGAGTGAAGATTGATTTACAGTGTGCGGGCATGTGTGTGTGTGTGTGTGTGTGTGTGTGTGTATGTGCTTGTGTGTCAATCTGTTTCTCTCTGTGTGTGTGTGTGTGTGTGCGTGCTGGTGTGTCAATCTGTTTCTCTCTTTGTGTGTATGTGTGTGTGTGTGTGTATGAAAGAGAAAAATAGACATATACAGACAATGAGATAAAAAGGCAGAGACAGTCAAAGCAAACAAGACAAAACAATAGAAAGAGAAAGAGAGAGAGAGAGAGGGGGGGGGGTATCAACACTGAAAATCTTCAGACTCAGTGGTCTGCACTGTAAAATTGGTTATTTGTTTGTTGCCATTTTCCTTGAGTCATTGCTTCCTCTTCCAGCAGCTGTACCGTGGGCAGGCTGCCCTTCCGCCGGGGGGCAGAGCGAGACAGATGCTGAAAGGGTGTTTACTGTTTGCCTTCCAAAAAATGCACAAAGTGACCACTTAGTGAAATTAGCCAACCGATATCTAGAGCAGATCTTGTCTTGTAGCAGGAACTGGAGGCAACAGCCTCACGAGGTCTGGTCTGGTGAGCTCAACACAGCGGGCCTCCGTTGCCTTTGAATTCCTGCCAGCGGATCTGGCCAAAGAGGGCGGTCCGGGTCCGCAGCCTGACTTCATAGCGCAATCGAATCGATGATAAAGATCACTGGTGCTGAAATTACAAACAGATATGAGCAGATGTGTACGAGACTGGAGGTCAGCACCTGCAACGTGCTCCCCCCCCCCCACACACACACACACACCCACACACACACACTCATACACACACACCCCAGTATGCCTTTCAATGGGTGAGTGTTTCTTTTAATAACAACACAGGTTGTTTTTACCGGCCTGGACAAGAGGCTGTTCTACACAAAGGTGTTCTCTGCCCTCCCTAGACAGAGATTGTTATCTATATGGCACACTGTCAAGGATTTTTTTTCCTATAGAAATCCTGCTCGTCAATGTCAAGGGCAAGAAGTCATAGTGGCAAAACTACTACTACTACTACTACTAGTACTACTACTACTAATAATAATAATAATAAGAGGAAGAAGAAGAAGAAGAAGAGAAAAATCAGTAGTAAAACATATGCTATCAATAGAAGATCAGAGTATGAGAAGAGGCTACCCTGATTCTGTTGTCAAGAGTCTCCCCTGATTCTATCTTAAGAACAGGGGTGTAGTGGGTGTTGGAATATGGAGTCCCCCACTTCTTGGAACAGATCATTTATGTATTTCTTACTTTTTTAATATTAGGCATTCATCATTAAAAGCATGCAACCCCACTAAAAAAAATCCCCACGACACCTCTGCTGAAGAAGTAACATTATTTGCATGGAACAGTAAATGCAAATGTGTGCTTTATGAGTGCATCTCTTTCGTCTCCAGCTGCTTGATTCTTGTGCCACTCTCTCTACAGGAAGTCTGCATTTACTTGCCATGAATGAATGAATCCTAAGAGCTGAGAGCAAATTTCATGGATATGCTAGGGTTCCACTCCGAAGAAGCAGAATGCAACAAAGACAAGAAAAGGAAAGAGAGATGAAACAAAGAAATAAAAAAAAGAAAAGATAATTTACGAAAAAAAAAAATATTCTGCCACATGTAGACAGTGGAAGATACACAATGATTGCATTGGCTATTGTGCATATATCATTTATCTATTAAAGGTATTGTTTTCAGCTGCTTATCTGACTCATATAAGAGCTAATATTCCAGTATTCATTGAATATACACAAGACAACCATAATCAACATTTTGTAAATGTATTTACTATATTGAGTATATAGGCTATATATTTTGATTAGTGGATTAGCTTGACATTAAATATATTAAATTACATTATGATGTGCATAACTCCATCTTCCTTTGAGAAAGCTTGAGAATGAGTGACAGATATATCAGCTATAGAGTGACACATTGTTTAATTGAAATAGTGTGAAACAGGTAAGTTTCTTTGTCACTTTGTATTTTTATATCGAACAATGCTTGATTGGGGTAGTTATTAAATGACAACTGTAAATGTACAATTGACAATAATGTTTGATTTTTAGTGTTTTGAGATCCATCACACCTCTCAGTCCTAGAGAATGAAAAGAGATACTGAGAATAAAACCAGATGCTGAAATGAACAATAACAAATAACAATAATAAAAAGAAGAGATGCCCAATGCAAGAATTCCTATAGACATAACTAAACAAATCATGTACAACTATAATAATTTGACAATAATTATATGGCAAGGGACAATGCAGATATAGGCCAAATAAGACTACATGAATTTGCATTTTGCAGAGAATTCATTTACTGAATTTCCCCTCATTATTCAATTGGTATTGTTGCAAATAATGAGTGGTCGGTTAATAGGTTTGAATTAAATTAAGGTAATAACAACCTATAAACAAAGGAAAACAACAGTGACTGACAAATAAGAAGGATTTCTTCACCATCAAAAATGGGAGACATTCAGATTTATTTTCATTTTTATTGAAAATGTCTTTGTTTAGTAAAAAAAATGACTGTGGGTCACATTTTATCTAAAGGTTATACAATTCAATATATTTTTATGTGTCAGTAAATGCATTTGTGATTTGTGCATGCATTGGCTTGTTAAAAATACACAGGCAAAGTGGGAAAAAAGAAACAGGATGCATAAACACCAAGGCTGTTTTTTCCCCTTCATATTCCAAGAAGGAAAACCACCTTCGACTTGAGAGGAGCGAGAGGACTTTTAAAAAGTCTTCTTGATGTAAACAGGAGCTTGAAATTGTTGATCAATATGCAAAGCAGCCTGATGAATATGCATGAAGGACCCCGGTAATTGCACGTCAGCGTGGCAGCATGGCAATTTACGGCTCGGGATCCTGCAATCAGTAGTCTATTCATTAACACGGTAGCCATTTCATCTGCAGCCACTCGAGTCTGCCAATCTCCCCCGCAGACACATGACATTACAAAAGCGAAATGAAAAAGTTTCAATAACCAGTCAGACCCGCGCGTGGTGTAACAACTCTAAACACTATATTTATGCCGCTTTGTGGCATGAATGGCTGTTAACGCATTGTGAAAGAGAAGGGAGACAAACTTAACGAAACAACATAATCTCATGCATTTATATCACCTTTTTCTTGGGCGTCGGTCTGAGGCATGAATGCTCGCTTGTTAGCTGCCGTTTGTCTGTTAAGAACAACAATTACCTTATGGCACAATTGTGATAGGCAAAATGTCAGCATAGAGAAGCAGTGCTCATGCAGATGCAGTCTGTGGTCGTTCCTCTACATCGTCTGAGAGGGAGCCCAAGGGCTAACATGTGATTGTGGTCTAAAAAAAACTGCAACAAAAAACAATCACTGCAACAGAATTCATAATTCAACATTTCATGATCTATGTCTCTGCAGTTTGGAAGGGGTTATTGCATAAAATAATAACTATTTAAAATCATTATACATTTACAAATTGTTTATTATAACATGTTATAGTAACATACACCTATGTGTGTGTATATACATGTGATCAAAAATTACATTTGGGACAGTCATGTTGTAGAGGGGGTGACCTTATCAGATTAACACTTTCCAAAATGTCAACAAATGTCGCTTGGCATTCCACATAGCCTACCTTCCCTATTGTTTTGGTCCTTTTGTTCATCTTCCAGCTTCAGAAATTTTCCATAAGGGGCTCTCAGTCATCATGTTTGTTACTATTCTAATCTTTATCAGGCCTTGGCAGGAGATGACCTACGATGACCTCAGTGAGGGTGTTTTTTTGGTCAGATTGACAGTGACCCTAAAGACAAAAGTGAAGTAAGGTGTTGTGAAAGGTAATTTTCCTACAAAGCTTCTTGACAGAATAACAGCAACACAGCCAAAATAAATATACATCTCTGGGTCTTTTGACAAAACTAAATTTCGCCTCTTTTGTCATCTCGCCCTTGATTTAAAAAATCTATCAAATCTGATTTTGGAAATCCAGTAGATTTCTGAGGTATTCTGAAGTATTTCAAGCTGCCTTGTGTCAAACAAGGACAAATACTCAATTGATTATGGTGCTTGCTTATCATACAATTACATTGTATGTGCCCAAGTTTGGAAATGGGAGACCAGCAGCATACACAGTGTAAGTTGGGGAAATGGACACGCTGTCTTCAAAATAATGTCACTCTGAATTAATATGGCCTAATTTGTTTTGGTGTTGTTACACCATAATTTCAGTGTAAATATTATACTAGAGTATAAACCTATCCGTGAAACAGTAAGGTCCCCTTCTCTACACTGGTCTCAAATGGGCTTGCTCTTTCTTTGTCTTTTTATTTTATATTTCAATGGTGAGGGTGGCACAGGGGAGTGTATGTATTTGTATTGTGTTGTGAGCCCGCATGCACGTGTGTGTGTGTGTGTGTGTGTGTGTGTGTGTGTGTGTGTGTGTGTGTGTGTGCTTGTGTGTGTGTGCACACACATCCTTGTGTGGGTGAGCATGCTTATTTCCACCCTTGTGTGTGTGTGTGTGTGTGTGTGTGTATGTGTGTGTGTGTGTGTGAAGGGGGCTAACGCCACTACCTCTACATTGGAATAAGTTTGGTAAAGAATCCCTGTGCTCAGACACACCCACAGCATCATGCAGCTGTCACTCAGGCAGACCTGGCGTCTGATCAGCCTGTGAGCGGACTGGACACCACCATCTGACCACGGTTGAGACCCTGGTTAGGCGTGTGGGTAGCCGCAGTCACTCGTCACTTTTTTCTTGGGTCTTTCCCTGCTTCGGTCATTTTGTTACTGTCTGTCTGACTGTCTCGGCTTTTATCCCCCCCATGCCCCCCCCAGTAGTTTTCTCAGAAGGGGCTTGTAGACTTGGATCTGCCAGCTCTGCAGGAAGGGAGTTCCCATCAGAAGGAAAAAGTTCTGCGAAGTTAAAAAAAAAAAAAAGGCCGCCACACGGCAGCGCTGCGCCGAGGACACCGCCGTGACCACTGTGAATCCTCCATTGTTCCCTCTGACACCGACCAGCGGTTTCCTATGCAATAAATCTGCCCTTAGAGCCCCTGAACATTCCACTGTTGCCCCCCACACGCACACACTTCCAACCACCTCTAATCCCCCTCCCCCCACACGCCACCTATTGTCTCTCAGAGGAAACCTACACATGGAGGAAGAGGTCATGACGCGTCTTCAGCTTGGACATGAGGTAGGGGCACAAGACACAGGAGAGAAGCGAAAAAACCCACACCCACACACACACACACACACACACACACACACACACACACACACATACACAGGACTCGCCTCACAGTCATCTGCTGGAAAACAGGGTTTGAGATGCAATAGCACATGAGGAGGGGTTCATAGACTGGAAGAGGGAGTGTGATGGATGCCATCTGACTAGATTACTACTTGCCCACCTATGATCATGTTGTTCCCTCCAGTACCGAGAAGTGCGAAGTGCGTGTGGGGAGGGGGTTAGTGGGTTTGATGCGTGTGTGTGTGTGTGTGTGTGTGTGAGTGTGTGTGAACAAATCTCCGGCTGGATGTCTTTCAGAGGTGTGCGTCATGTATGAATAAACAGCCCTTGGTTGTGGTATCCATAACACCCCCAAACTCTCCACGTTCTCTCTTGCATGCATACAGAGGGGATAAACAACTGCTTACATACACAGGATAACACGTGCAGACACACGCATTCATGCACACACACACAAACAAGTAAATATACACATGGTACTCTAGGTCCTTATTCTCTTAACACTCCCAAGCATTCTCATATACCCCAAAATATGTACACAAACACACACACATATACTCACACACACACACACAACCATGTAAATATACTCTTAGTAGTTTAACCCTAGGCCCATATACTCTAGCACCCAAAATTATGTACACACACACACACACAGACCAGGAAAAAGGCCAGCCTTGACATGATCCATTCATCACCCTTCGGTGGTGCAGGCTGGTGGAGGCCTTCAGTCACACCTCAGAATCACGCTCTTGTTCCACGTCACTTTGTTGTAGCGGGGCCACTGAGCACAAAAACAAACAGTTTGCATGCTAGCCGTGCCGGCCTACAGTAGCAGGCCTGAAAGTGATTAATGGCTTCGTGCTAAAGATATGGTGCTACCAACACACCCTCAAACTCTAAAAACATTCAGACTTATAGAGACAGGGTGAAGGGTTAATCTGTTTACAGCCACCCTCCCTCCTCACACACACGCACACTACTGAATGTATTTCAAATAAATTTCATTTTTTTGATGTTTTGATTTAAATTAATTCAATGTGTAAAATTAAAGTCGCAAACATAAAAACTTCTAATCAGTATATGCAATATATATATATGTTATATAAAGCTTCTGACAAAATATACAGCGATACACCATATTATCTTCATTAAGTAATTCAAGTGATACAAGTACAGTAATTCATGTATTATGCAAATACTCCAATTTGTACTATAATGTCCATCATATACAAGACAGTCTCACCTAGTTTTCACTGATATGGGTGACTAGCACATGCTGTTTCTGTTATCAAACTGCCAACTCCCCTTTCCACAGCAAACGTAGGCACAATAAAAACAGAAAAAAAGAAAAAGAAAAAAGAAAGAAACTGGAGGGAGAGAGGGTGAGGGTGTTGGTGTTGCCCACTCCCTCCGCGCACTGAAAGTGGGAATTTATAACATTCATCTCAGCGTGAAACAACAACAAACGGCACGAAGGTGTGAACAGCACGCCAGCACCGACACACTGCCTGCTTCTGAAAGGCCGGCTGTCGTCCGCGGCAATCCCACCACCTCCACCACCCCAGCCTGTTTCTTGGGCTGCTGGCTGACACGTACCTGTCAGTTCCACAGGCGTGGTGGGTGGCAGTGGAAAAGGATCATTTAATTTGACAGCAGCTATTTCACTAATCCAAAACAACAGCTGTAAGGTAAAAATGAGACACGGTCAGGGCTAGAAGCCGGGAGGGGGAATTGGAGTGGGGGGGTGGGGGGTGTTGGTGGTGGTGGACGGAGAGTTTGGGGCGGGGGGGGGGGGGGGGGTCTACTCCACAGAGTGAAAAAAAAAAAAAAAATTAAATCCGCATGTAACTTTAGTCCAGTGGGACAGGAACCTAACACCACTGAATAAAAGATGTTGGGAGGAAAAAATAGAGAAAAAGGCGAGGAAAGCTGATGCAAACCTCTTGGACTAAACCAAAGCAGTGTACATATGTCCGTGTGCGTGTTTGTGGATGTGCATGCATATGTGTGTGGGTGTGTGTTTATATAAATATTGTATATACATACATATATTTATATGTGTGTGTGTATATGTGTGAGCATGTATATATGTGTCTGTGTGTGTATGTGTACACTGTATATGTGTGTGTGTGGGTGTGTGTGTGTGACTTGGTTGCTGCCTCCCGGTTTGGGCTGCCAGAGGGGTGAGCAGTGCTGAGCTCAGGGTCAGCCGCCGAACGGAAATGAGAGATGAATTCGGGGGGAAGGCTGATAGGGTCTCTGCGGAGCGCTGGAGATCTGTGGCAGCAACAGTGGGTGGTGGTGGAGGGCGGGGTAGGGTTGGTGGTGGTGGTGGTGGGGGGGGTTGAGGGGCACGTACATTAGCATCTACATGGCTGACTGTCACGGGGCAGGTGAAAATAATTACAGGAACCAGCAGAGGAGCTCATTACACATCTGGTAGAGTCCCCCCCCCCCCCCAAACCCTCCTTCGTCTCCTTTCTGTACAGAGAGAGCCAGCGCAGGGTGGTCCTCTTCTCTCTCAAAAACAAGACATCCCTGTTAGCACTCCAGGCCCTCTGTCCATCAACCACCCAACAAAAGCATCTGTCAGCGAGTTTAGTGTGACGATACACTAAGCTTAACAGAAAAGTGTAGGCAAGAATTTAGAAAGCCTTTGAATGTTGAATCCAGTGTACATTGTGTTCAACTGACACTTAGGATCATTGGCCTTCAGTTCAAATTGAAATGACTGAAAGTAAATATTTTTTATTTATTTTAAAATACAATTTATTATGGCACTGACCAGGTAATCATGGAGGAGACTCATAAGGAAGTGGATGCATGACTGAAAACGGAGGTAAACGCAACGAAGGAGAAAAGGAGGAAGAGGGTTTAGAGAGTTGAGCAATTTCATTTGCTGCTCAGGTACATGTGTTATATCAAAATATGCACCCACTGCCAAACGATGACATCTCATATGGCATTTCCTAAAAAATTGTTGGATTTCAGGTCTGCTTAAGGTGGAATCCTGTGACACAGACTCACATTCTACTGTTGGGCCCACATGTTTCAAGCCCAACTCCAGTAATTTAGTCTATCCCTGGGGTGGATGGAGGTCTTCGAGGCAGGTTCCCCAACAATAGTTTTAAACAATAAGTGATGTGTTCTTGTGAGACTTGCGAGACTCAACGTAATTTGTCTGCCAAATATAAAGGAAGCCACTTGGCTGACTTATGTTTAAGGAGATACACAAAACTCTTTGTTCTTCTGAGCTCAGTTTTCATTTGATCGATTTCATGGTTGAGTAATAATATTATTCCTGAATTTCTATCGTTTTGTCAGGATATGAGTGATTCGAGCGGTGCAGACTTCCATATGGAAATCTATGCATGGCACATGGAAAAGACCAATTCAATAAATTGTTGTCGTGTGTGTGTGTGTGTTTCTCCAAAGATCGATTAAAAACAACCTTGTGTAACCTTGGCAAAGCAACAAAGTTCAAAGCTGCAGTGCTTTTACTGAACCTAGGCGTACACAGATATTGACCGCATAAGGTGAAGAAGGAGAATAACTCCACATCCCCGTGGCTCTCCAGTGAGGGATACTCTATGCACCGCTGACATGCTGACAATCTCGCCAATGACGTTATTTGTACTCATTATGTAGAGAGCACGTTGAATCGAAGCACCTGCAGTCGTGTCTCCTCAGCTGAGCTGCATGAGTTGCGAAGATATCAAAATACGAGGGCATGGGAATTGAAAAAAGAAAACATGACGAAACAAAAACAAAAAAAAAAAGAAAAGGTATGAATTCGAAGTGTGAAAAGTGACCTCAGCATCTTGCTATGACACTTCAGGAGACGGGCTCTCATGGAAAGCCCATAACTTACCTAGCCACATCTCTCTCAGCTCCTTCAGTCAGTCAATTCTGAGTGATTTTGTTACATTCTCAGCACACAACCGCAGACCAAGTCTGAATTTTTGACTTGGCTGTGAACGCTGGCCTTTCTCAGGTTCAGGCTGGAGGGAAGCATGCCCGGAAAAGTTCTCCAGTTGTCTGGGTCTTTTCATCGTGGTATTCAAACTTCTGCTTTGTGTTCCTCCTGCTCCACTGGACGTTTGGAGAAACTCAAGCCATAAACTGTGGCGCAGATATGGTCTTTGTCCATATTAGGCAAGAAAGCAATAGCAAATACTGTCGTTTTTATGAATTTCCAGGGGTATGTGCTACATTTGGGAGACAAGTTGTCCAATTGATTGATGGCTGAACAGACAGCCAGACTATAGTCATGCCCACATAGTGCTTGGCGCTCAGGTTTCAGGAAATGTAGGTCATCACGTGAGGCCTTTGAAGATGGTGCCATTCAAATCTGATTGCAAGGGCTTGGTTACCACGGCAACCCGCACAAAGTATAGAGCCCGCATCTTGGACATAAGTAGCAACAGATGCTGCACTGACCCCAGTCGCTTCCTGGAAATACAAATTTGTCAAAATACAAAAATAAAGCAGTTAGGGTTAATGTGGAGGGTCTCTCTCTCACTGCTGGGACAGGCTCCAATCTCTGTGCTGTGGCTTAGCTTGGCCTACACAAAAGATTCTGACCAAGCAGTGCACTACAAAGGATAAAGCTATGGCTGGAGATCCAACAAGCACTACAGTAAACAGAGAAGAAAAAAAAATGTAGCGCTCTGCAACAGCTTTCTGATATTGAAAAATAGAAATTAAGGATAATGTGAGTTTGTAAGTTTTTGGATTTGTCCAAACAGTAAAGCACATATATGACATTTCACTTGTAAAGCTCCTCCTGCAAAGTCTGTTTGGAATCTATGGACTGTTGTAATAAACTGCTCATATGTCTAATAGTAGTTGATAGGCATACCTTGAGCCCACATCCTCAGACAAAATATTTAAGATAAGCACATTCTGTTGAAAACTGTGTGGCAGAAGGTAAACTCAGGCAAACTGAAGGCATCCGGTCAATAATTCCCTCATGTCTCATGTCTATCAAGATCAGACTCCCTCTGCCTCTGATATGGGTGCAATTTCCTAAGCCTTGGACGGAACAGCCCGAGATGTGGCGAGCCTGTGTCCAGGTGGCTGGTGTCCAAGGCATGTTTGTGATAGTGCTAATGCCGCCGCTTATGATGAGAGTGGCGGGGATAATTCTCTAATGCCTCCGCTACCTCCATCTCCGCTGTCTGAGGCAGCGGTCGTGGTGAGCGGAAGCAATCACGGTATCAGTGGAACCGCATGATATCACCTCCAAAAATGAGAGGAAACGCACACCACAGCTCCCCCTCCGCCTCCTCACATGTGATCAATTATTTCACAAAAACTCTCGCACGCCGCCACAGTGTGAATTATTTTCCCTGGCCATTAGTCGTGCAAGTAGGGATCAGCGAGGTAATGGCGGCACCAAAAGTAAACACATTTGTGTAATAGGTCAGCGTCAGGAAAGGAGGCTGGTGGTTGTCACTTGGGGAGAGTCGAGCCTCCGGGGTAGTGGAGAGTGTGTGGCAGATCAGGAGACTTCAAAGTTCCTCCAGCCCAGGGGGCAGAGGGTCTCCTCCGTAATCTGCCCAACCTCTGACCCTTTTCACCAGACACAACTGCACGCAGCAGTCGGAGCCAGGCCAGGACACCAGAGAGCAGGGCTGTTTTTTGTTTTGTTTTTTTTTTTTGCTGTTGTTGTTGACTTCCAACACAGAGGCCAAGTTTTTTATGCTTTTGACTCTTTTGAGCTTGGAGGCACAGATATGGGATCACAGAGCTGCATGGATGTGTGTGTGAAGAAGGGGGGGGAGGGCTGATGGTGTCTGTGATCTGTCCCTATCGTGTGACACGTTCCCCCAGGCTGCTGAAGGGCCTCAATCCTCAGTCTGGCGGGGGCCCTGATCCCGTTCTGAACCATCGCTACTTCACTCTGTTTATTCTTCTTGCAGCGGGGCCAGCCCCCCAAGCCCTGAGGAGGCCTGTTTCTCAGGCAGGGGCCAAGTCTCCACTGAGTTAATATCAAAATAGTTTAAAAGGGAATTGTCTGATAGTTCCCAGCAAGTGAAGCAGAGAAATGCTTCCAGATTCCCCAGCTATGAAAATGTAAACAAAACGATGTTGGGGAGTGGGAGCAGAGGAACAAATGACAGAATGTCAACCTGTTACATTCATGTAGCCTACCGAAACAGATAGGAAGAGATAACAAAGAGCATAGAGGGATATACTTCTTTAGTCAATGAAAACATCTGTTCCTGTTCATAAATATGTATTGTAGGCTATCCTTCTCACTACTTCCTTCACTCTTGCAAAAAAAATTGCAATTAGCAATTAGCAATAACATGAGGGCTATGATGTAAGGTCACATACTTGACATTCAGTGTATCTCCACCGTATATTTCATAATACTTCAACAGTTGCATCTGCTCCATGTACTTTATTGCAATTACATCGAGACATTTAAATTGTAACAGTAATAGTCAGGCTTCTTCAGTGTGTTTGATCAGGGTGTGTCAACCCTCCTGAAAAGAAACAAAATCTATTTTCCATCACTTTACAGGGATCAACTCAGTTTAAATACAAAATAATGTCTGTGTCTATTTCAGTTCAAGCCAGGATGTTTTAACACATCCATCCACACTGAAATGTTTATTACAGTGTAATTCTAATCAATGACTTGTTTATGATCTGGATAAAATGGATTTGCAAGGCTGGCACCCTAGAAAGGCTTTGTGTTAAAATGTTGGCTCGGTTAGGCGAGGTACAGTGGATTTATAGCTGTGAGCAGTACTCAAAGGCAGAGTCAGAGACGGAGTCAGGGATGGATTCTCTTACAAGCATACAGTAGAACATCTTCTGAGCAGAAGGCAGGTAAAAAGGTTGGCTAAATTTGAGGAAATTTACATTCATGCAGCAGACAAGATTTATATGCCTTAGTGTATTTACAAAAACATTCCAAAATGCTCAGTGTGTGTCTTTCTAATAAACTTCAAGCGAATTAACTCCTAGAAGTGGCATTTGGAATACCAGTGCTAAAAAGAAAAATAATTTTTAAAATATTTAACCAGTTGAATACTATTTTTTTAAATATGTTTATGAATTTATAGGAATGTATGGCCTAAGAAAGAAGTATTTTACTCAGGTAATTGTTTTTTTTTTACATCTACTCACCTAATGAGTCTGTTATTAATGAACCAATTGTACAAGAAATACCTTATCATATTTACTTTTATATACACATTCAGTTTCCTAAAGCAATAAATAGCTAAATTTGATGAAGCCAAAGGTTCAAAGAGAGTCTTATTAGCCTGTCTGTAACTGTGGGTCTGTCTACTGCTACAGACAGACACAATGCAAAGGTCCGTGACCACATGATCATAACTGGAGCACAAGATGAAGGTCAGAGGTCAAAGTGTGAAGGGCAAAAGTCGAGGATAAGCTTTAGGAACTTTCCACCACTTCTGCCCCCCCCCCACCTATTTATTTTTTCGTCTGTGTTGTTTTCTCAGTATTGCAATGCATCACTTGACATTACCCAAGCAAGTTTGAGCTGCGGAGCATCAGCTGAAAGCAATTTGGTGCCGAGTGCAGCTGCCAGGCGGATAAGACTTTCCTTCTTTCGTTTACTTTGAAATGCTGCTTTTTTTTTTTTGAACGTCCAAAATACACAAGGCAGCCAAATTGCTGACATGTGTGTGAGGGGCAGTGAAATCCTGCATTCTTTCATGCCCTACTATGCAAAACTCCCTATTGTTTATTTAAAGAACACAGAACACTTTAGCACTATTAAGAAACATGTCATATAGTAAACTAAAGGTTTCCTCCCAGGAAAAATCCCCGTCCGTTTGTTTTTCTTGCAAAAAAGTTATTTTAGTTTCGACTCTGAAAAACTTGCCGCGTTTCACAATTAAAGCGGTGGCATCGTAATTGGGTTGTGTACGGTGGGACACTAACAGGCAAGGCAAACGTGGAAGTGCTGTGATTATTTGTGTTCGGAGCCCTGGACAGCGAGGCTGGACTTCATCTCCCAACGTCACGTCAGGGTGTCGTGCACAGCACAACACAGCCACTGGAGTCTGACAAGGTCCAGCTTTGTGCGCAACACCATGCTACTGTCTGCACCTCTTGGAAATGAAAACGAGTCAACTAATACACGTAAAAAATCATGTCGAGGCAGGTGGTGTTGGGTTTTAATCTCGGCCAGGTCAACGTGTTTCCCACATTAGGTGGTAATGATGGCAGTTAACTGGGTTAACAGCTTCACTATTAGGTGTTAACCTTCCAGTAGTCTTAAGGTGACCTCTAAAATGACATGCTGTCAGTACTTGTTGAACATAGACTGGGGCAAATATTCTGTCATTTGGGGTTGCATATTCTATTGTGATGAAAAGTATTATACAGTATTATACATTTAGTCTTCTAAAAAATGTGACTAAAATAGTTTGTGTATTGAATTCTTTATTCCCTTTGTTCCGTCTTTCCCAGGAACCCTTATTTGAGGCTTAGCTTGTGTAAGTAGTCATTTTGTTTAGTCGAAGCAGATAATTATAGAAGTTGTAATTTGCAGGCCCAACACATTAAAGTTGTTATTGTGACGTGCTGATTTTGCATTCTTTTCTTCATTTGTTGTACAAAGGCCAGAAGAAGTGCCAGTGTAAGGATAGATTTATAGTTTCAGCCAACAGCTTCAGGTCAGAGATGAACAATATGTGTGCAGTAGTTGTATGCAGGAGTTGACAGCTGTCTGGTTTCAAACACCTCATATGACCGCCATCAGTGTGATTAAAAATAATTCCTGTTCATATAACGGACTCATGACTTAACCCGCATACCCTATGTCCACTTTCCTGAATGTGAAATGATGTCATGAGGAAACGAGTTCTTCTGGGGAACACCTGAAGATGTTGAGGCATTTTCACACAATGCTGGAGAGGATGGTTCCTTTTGCATTCTTGCCAGAGGAGTTTTTCATTGTGCTCCAGCGCAGACTGACTAAGATTTTCACTTCCCTCTTTCACAGATTTCCTTCAGCAGCTGTGCAAGCAGCACATTCTTGTCGTAAACAGGATTTCGATCATCCCACAATACTCCGTTGCACCTTGAGAAGCCTAAAGTGTTCGTCTCCATGGATGACTCATCGATTGGTCAGGCTAAATCATGTCAATTCCACAGATTGCATAAAGATTGTAAGATATACTGGATTCGTTTTCTGGACAAGGGTTCAGGCTATTCCTGGAATTAATGACAATTTCCATAAAACTCTAAACTAAACAAGCACTTTAGATTAAGACTAAGAGTAATCCTTGTTTTGGAGACCACCCCAGTTTCATTTACTGCTGCATCGTACTGTAGGAGTATTGGGTTGTGATTTTGGCATTCACAGACAACAAAATCCCATCATTCAAAAGGCCTTTCTACTGGAACGAACTTCAGGATCAGCCAGGAGAGACCCTTATTATTACCTAAGGGGCCTTGAGGTCTGAGGTACGTGGCCAGAACTAAAAAGGATGGGGGGTGGGTGTTGGTGGCAAGAGTGGTCACTCACAAATAGGACCAAAGGAGGAGAATCCTAGCCTGACAAGCAAGACTATAATATCAAAATGTATAGTCTGACCACGACAGACAGACAGAAATCAATCCTAGGGGTGGAATCAGCAGTTGTCTTTCAAACTGGATAGCACTCCGACCAATCAGAGCAACGTCGGCGAAACGATAAATATGTCCTTGTTTGAAACTAATGACTTGAGTGCGGTTTTCTGCTCAACTTTCAAAGAAAATCCCAAGTCTAACTCTTCCAAAGTCGATGCCAAAGCCGATTCAAACGACTGCTGTTCCTTGGCCACTTCGTTGATTTGCACTGTCACAGTCTTGTCATTGTAGCGCAAAGCCTGCCCAATGACTCAATCTAAAGAGATAGAGTGTTGTGATTGGTCTTACCAATCCTGTGTAAAACCAATGTAGACCTACTAAAGCCCCAATGGTGCGGGGCAAAACTGAACAAAACTATTTGCTACCGCAAGGGTGCGTCTAGGTTTCTAGGCTAGGGGAATCCTAAAGTACTGTGATATGTGGGAGGCAGCCAGGGTTAAGGGGTGGGGGCTTGAAGGCTCTGAGGTGGGTGGGGGTGTAGGGGGGTGGGTGGATGAGGTGGTGGCCGGTGGTGACTGATAGCCCACCAAGGTCCAAGAAAGCCAAGTCGTGAGGGAAGTCTAACCTACCTTGACATGTGTAGGAAACCCAAACCTCAGCGTGGGAGGGAAACGCTCTCGATACGTACCACCAAAAGAGCTCGCCTGCTCCGCTCGGTTCTGCTCGCCATCCCTTTTAAGAAAATCTGTTTAGATGAGCACACCAGGGAAGAATGTCTACATACTGTGCCTCGCTCTCCTGCCGCTTCCAAACCAGGCCCGATTTGCATCCCCCACACCCTCACCCCCACCCCACAACCCTAAAAACCACATGCATAAATGCATTTAAGACGTGGACCTAAAAATGCATGGGAATTGAAGCAGCAACTGCCACCAAGAACTGCCAGCCTAAAGATCTGACATAAGCTTTTACTGTGTGTGTGTGTGTGTGTGTGTGTGTGTATATGTGTGCATGCATGTGTGTTTGTGTATGTGTATGAATGTATGTTTCCCAGGGAACTACAACAAAGTTCATCAGTAGCCTTTCAAGCCTGTCAGGCAGTTTGGGCAAATCAGCCTTGAGACCTACATGGCTCCTAGAACATGGAAAAAACATGAAGCAAAATGAGCACAAAAACATTAGTGAGAGTTACAAAAAACATTACAAAAACGTTCCAAAAAAAAAAACAGGTTGTGAGAGTGGCTCTCAGTAACATAGAGTTGAGGGAGAAGAAGAAGACAGATAGGTGAGAGCTTGCGCCCAACATCTTGACTCAGAGTTGGCTGAGAATAGCAAAGGCGAACGCTTGGATAATTCTCCTCCATTGAGTGAAAACGATGAATCAGGGCTGAAGTTTCAACAAACAATGCCGTACATGACACAGCTTCGCAGACAGCGGGAATGAGAGACGGGGGAGCTGGGACAAGAGGGGGTGAGAAAAAAAGAGAAAAGGATTTCGGGCTCGCACGAACACCGCCGCCGAACGCTGTAAATAGTCTTGAAGGCTGTATCTCAGCAGGAGTAATGAGGGGCTGGTCCCAGGCCAACACAAACACACAGAGGGCCCGGCCCGGGGAGGATCTGCACGGCCTGGTCCTCCTTCCTCCTTTTCAAATGCAGACCCTCGTTCTCCTTCCCTCTCCTCGTTTGTGCAGCCCTTTGCATTTAGGCCCCCCCCCCGTACACACACACACACACACACACACACACACACACACACACACACACCCCTCTGTGACTCTGTCTCAGTTCCCCCTGCTCCTCTCCACCCCAGCATCTGTCAACAGCTGGGCTTATCACTCACCCAGACCTCCCGCTAATGACACGTCCATCACCACAGACCCATGTTTGTCCTGTCTGTTTATTTATTTATTTCCCGCTGTCCACTGGATGCAATTAAATACCATAACTTGCTCACCAGTGTTGACGAAACTTTCACGAATGCTAAGCTCTTTGGAGCCACCGCCTGGGCGGTGTCGGCGACCCCTTGAACGTTTTTTTTTTTTTTTTGGAAGCTAAAAACGGTTGGCTGGCCCGATGGTGAGCCTGGGGTTTCTGACGGGGCTTCGATTCAGAAAGCCTTGCGTTGGCAGACTGTAGTGTAGCCAGTTGCATGCTGCAGCAATTAGATAAATCAAAACACAAACATCGGGAGCAACTGTAATCTCCATGTGCCCTGCCAAAGGCCAGGGGCCTGTGCCCATTTTTGTATCCAAAGGTTGCAGAGGTTGGGGAGGTAGAGCACAAAGCTCTCCTACTTTATGGTTTTACTCCACCTAATCAAATTAACTTCACTTACCACTGCAACAGAGCCATTTTAGTAATAACCAGCTGGCAGAATGTCTCTGGTCATCTGGGAATCTAGTCTTAAAAGTTGAAAAAGTTTTGTTTAGGCCTAAAGAATACTTAAGGCAATGTGAGTAAGGTAATCTATCAGTGTAGACAGGCAGTGGCAAGTATCCACTGAATAGACACAATTTATCATCAGGTCACTTTCATTACTGTGTGAACTTGGCAACGTTGGTGAAACTCCTTCCGAGAATTTTTAAGTAGTCAACTATTCCGTGTTGAATGTTGTAAATCGACCATTACAAACGTGAGAACTGAAAGGAGCTGTTTGTATTGTGACCTTGTGGGGGAGGAGCATTAGAAGAGTGCATTAAACATCATCCACAAAATAAAGCACACAAGAAGGTTGTTTGAATAGGCCCTGACAACATCATGGACTGAAGTCACCCGAATCAATTTAACAGCACTTATTATGGTGCCCATCAAGTTATTTGTACAGACTTGAACAAGGTATTGTTAAAACGACTCAATACTTAAACGCCAAAGATATCTGACTTCTATGACTAGGCTAATTTTAAGTGTTGTTGTGTGTTGTTAAGTGGCCACTGTGGTGTGCCCGGCTACACGGATGCTTGACTTGAGCAAGTGACAGGTAGTCTAATAAACTGAAGCACAAGCAGGCCCACAGAGTTGCTGTCTGAGGGCAGATGTTTCAGCTCTGCGTCCTACAGTCAAATAAACTCCACATCAGATGTAAGCAATTACAAAAAAGACATCATGGAACAACACTAACCAACCAGTGATGGACGGGAGGCAACACATCTGTGAGGCTCACATTACTTAGGCCTATGCCCTCACAGAATAAACATCCCCTAGATTTTTTTCTTCCTAAAAAACATGCACTGTAGGTCTACGTTGGGCTACATTTCACAAATGAAAAATAATGTGATTTGGTGGTTTGTATCTAGGCTATAGGCAACAGCAAAAAAAACCTTTTAAGAACCCCAGTTTAGAAAACGACCCGAGTGGGCTCGGTGTAGGGTCTAAGTTTGGTCTATGCGTGACTAGGCAAGGATGGCTACTGGTCTGGCCACTATCTGACTCTTTGCATCTTTCCTCCGGATCTTGTTCTTTCTCTGCCATACAATGAAGACCACACTGTTGCACTTACAGCGTATATACAATACCAGATGTTATTTTTTGTTTTGCTATTAAGAAGCAGGGGATGAGATAAGGCCATCTGGGGTGCGCAGGAACGAGTGCCGTCTTGCCTCTCGTCTTGCTTAAAAGAAAACAGTCTGTTGCTAAATGTTAGCTTAAGCGCGCCCTTCATCGGGGAGTGGCGAGAACAGAAGAAAGCCTCCCATGAAGCGTGCCGTCAAGAATGCAAACAGCGATTCTTGTAGTAGCTGTCAGCTGTCAAATACCCTGAATTCCTGTTTCAGCGGAGCATGCTATACCGAGCAGTATTAAGAGGCATGCTGACTGCAGGTCTGTGGGGTGTGATATCATAACATGGAATTGATGGAGATGTCAGTCGTGACTTCTCGTGAAACATCTGTTGAAAACCAAAGAAATTATTTATCTCTGAAGAACCGTGCGTGCACAGCCCTTGAAAGATGTGTCTGAGCTGGCGGAGTTGAAAAGTACATGAAAGGGCAGCTCCTTTGGAGAATACAGTCTGTCAATCAAGTTCAACCCAAGCAGTCAAGGTAGCGCAAAGTGTTAAAGAAGGACCATATCAACACAGCAGGGTAGCTGTCAAATTTGTGATGAAACAATTAGTCTGTCTATCACAGTAATGTATGACTCTTAGACCTGCAAAAAAGTGGACATGATGGCACTGCACAATGATGATGGAGCGTAGAGTAAATCAAGCACAGTACATTATCTACACCAATGTGTGGCCAACATACCACAACTGAACTCTCAAATACTTCACTACAGACCTTCCGCAACTGAAGACAGCAATGTAGGCTATTACACAGTGAATATTATAAAAACATTAAGGTACATGACCATGATGTGAGTGAAAAATAATGGGGTGTTCTGGTGTAAATTGTACTATAGTAGGCTAAGTCTTAATTGTGTTGTAGCTTGAATGTTAGTCCTCTCTTAAATGTAAAATTAAACATAAATGTGACTGTAAATGTGGTGTGTGAGGTTTTACAGTATTGACAAATACAAAGTCATGAATATATATATATAAATATATATAAAGGATTGACTTGAAAGGATTGTCTTCTACTCATTTTGTTTTGCATTTAAAAACAAAACAAAACAAAAAAAAACATTTAAAGTGTTTTACTTCCACATAATGGTTTATGTAAAATATAGGAAGTCAAGTTGCTATGTCTAGACTTCAAAGACTCATTGAGAGCACTATACAGGTAAAGAGTAAAGATGAAAGCACCACTTGAAACAAGACAACAGTAATGTGAATAACAAACAACCAAAGCCAAGACAGTCCCGCTCCCTGACATGCTGGTACTATGATCCACAACTAATTTCACAAAAGAGGCTGAGGCAAATATACTGAACAATATATCACTGCTTCAAAAGAAGGTGTACAGGTTCATGTCACTGTTCCTGCAGCCCAGCACTCTGCCACTTTGTGCAGTGAAGTGTTTTTCAGAAGCATTTGGCCTCGATGACAGAGAGATAAAAGTGAACTGGGTTTATTCCCCATCACGTCCCTCAAATATTTATTTCGTCCTGTTAAAGTCTGGGGGAACAATGGGGAATATTGACAGTGTAAGGAGCGTGTATTAGTCGGTTTGTTTAAGTGTTTTCGCACCGCACACTCCCTGGCGGGCTGTTGCTTTGTGAAAGTCCTGTATTGTATTTCTTTCCGCTGCCAGACTGGGCTTCCTGAGCCAGGGCAGAGTCAACTGATGGTGACCTCCTCCACCCCACCCAACCTCCATCCTTTCCTGAGTTGGGGGTCTCAGCCAAGCCTGCCACGAGCCCCCCGGCCCTGCCTTGAGCTTGAGGCCCACCCCTCTTATACCTCTGCCTCAACTCACCACTCAACCCCCCCCCCCCCCCCCCAAAACAGACACACACACACACACACCCAATGCCCTGCTCAGCTGCCAGGTCAGAGCCACTGCTGTCAGACACTTCCTGCGCGAGCCAGCTCACCAGACCACACCTCAGGGAATCCTGAGGGGATTTTTTCTTTCTACTTTTTTCTCTCCCACCCCCCACCCCCCTTTTTTTCTTTTCTTTTTTTCCAAAGTTGGACAGAAATTGGCTCGCTGACAACACGGGTGGTTTTTACTCCTAGGAAAACAAGCCTGGAGACTCTGCAGGCACACAGGTACCACGTTTTTTTTCTGAAGGAGGGGAAACCACCATGTACATGCTAATGGCTATGAGTAAATGACAAATGAGTGGGGTGAATTTTGGCCTGCTTGAGTCAAACAGTCCAATTTTTTGTGTAGTTGAACAAATAAGCCATATTACCACATGATCCTATGACCATGAATTTAATACATTGCCAAATAGTTAATTGATGATGCAACATATTAAATGGAAAAATTATCATTTGTTATTGCATAAATTCAACATGATGTGAAATACGACAAAGGTACAGAAAACATTTCATGCTTTTTTTTCCCCTTGATTTTTCGTGGGGCTCGGAGATTGTAAATTCATTCCATATAGAACATCCTCTTTGCACACTGCCTTGACTTCACTGGCCTCAGTTTCCTTTTGTTCTAAATCTGATCTCATTTTCCCTGCGTCTGACTCAATTTGGGTGTCCAGCATCACATGTGATGCCAGTAAAGCGTATCTTTCAACCCTTTTAGTTACTAACGTCATCCGAGGGCCTACGCACGTAAGGGGACACACTCATTCCACTACCTTTCCTGGCAAGACTGGACGCCATTTGGACACAGGCCTATTTGTAGCCGAAAAAAGGGACTGGTAACCACTGGTTTTCCTGACTATGAGGGTAATCATGTTGTTTTGAGGAGGTTAACCAAAGATGGCATACAGATGTTCACAAACAAAAGCCCACCAACACTTCTGACTGAATACAGAAACAATGAAACCCTTTGAAAGGGTGAACGTTCAAGTTCAACCTGGCTGAGAAGGCTATTCTTAAGATGCATTTTAATAACTGTGACTAGTCATTTTCACACTTACAATTTCCTGACAACTGAACATTTGTATACCAAAAAACTCTTTTCCCTTGTGATCTTGATGTTTCGTCCCAGGACGCTCAAAGCAGAGTAAGCTGTGTTTGATCTGATGCACTGGATCAGAATAGGATTCAGCGTGGCAAGTGAACATTGCTGGCACAAGCCAGGGCCTTTACACCCCCACCCCCCTTTTTCTCTTACCCCTGTTCTTGCCAATGAAATGTCACAACAAATTCACCAAGGGCCTCTCAGGCTGAAAGCTGACATCAGCTTGCCCTGGCACTTCAAAGGAAAGGGGTTTTATGTGAAACGACACTCAAACTAGCATGAGGCAAGACCCACTTCAGGGTTCAGTCTGCCCACACACACAGAGGGGGGGAAAAACTTAATTTGATTAAATTTCGCTAAGGGGAAACTCCTACAATCGCTTTGCATCTCAAGACAGGAGGCAGAACACCAGATGATTTTTTTCCTGCCTCCTCTTCAGCAAAACGATGTCTTACATACCACAACAACGTAATTATTTGCAGAGGGATTTTTTTAACCACCATCACTGACAGATACGCAGGCCATCTACAACAGACTTATTTGTTTTATGCATCTGTTAAAACAGACCACAGGTCTGGCTAGAGCTGCCAGTAGGACTGGTTGACCTGAGCTGGTGTCTGGATCTTAGCAGTCCACTGGACAGGAACTGAAAGGGCAAGACTTTGCTGCACACAGACCATCCCCCTGTAGGGTCTGCTGAGGGAAGTGAAAGGGCTTTGCAGGAGGGAAATTGGCCAGGACTCTTGGGCAATGACCTCTGACCCCCTTAAGGACCCTGACAAAATGCAGCACGTTGTTTGTCTTTCATCCTCCTCAAGATGTAGGAAATAATAATGATAATAATAAAAAAATAAATTGTCACATGGCAAGCACTTCAGGATAGGGAGGGAAAATATATATGGCCAATTCTACGTAAAATCACGTGCATAACATCAAACTAAATGCCACGGTATATGTATGATGCGAGTGATTATGTGGAAAGTTTCCTAAAATTTGTTCTACAACCAAGAAGAATGATTGCTCAAATTTTATGTAATCATCTTTCTACCACACCATACCGTGGCATTGTGTTGGAGTTGTGGACGTAAGTTTTGCATGGAATTGGCCATATCCATTCTATACCTCCAATTTGTTCATTTAAGTGTTGTAGTGAAGAAAACAACTGTGTGAGATGATTTTCAAGAAATATTACTGTGCCAATTTTTTTTCTTTGACATAACCACTAAAAACACAATATCCACACATTTAAATTAATGTTTTTTTTTTTATTCAACACTTTAAATTTATTCACTCTTTACAAGTCTACACATATGGAGGGGGGGAACTCCACTTCTCACACGCTGTCCAATGTGGTCTGTTGGTGTGTGAGCTGGATTTGTAGGCAAGACAGGGTACCATGATGTTTCGCTCTTCACCAGTTCCAGAAAAACATTCGGCTGCCATACTTGGCTGGCTGAAGTGGACCCTCAACAGGGGGGTTAGGTTCAGGTCTTTCCCGAGAGTGGTATGGATTCTCGGGCAGGGGTCGGGTGGTGGCTACCTTAGTCACCTGAACAGAGAAAACATGTTTTGATTTGAGAGAAAAACTAAATAAATAAATACAAATTGTATATATATTTTTTTTTTTTTTGGTCTATGTGTGTCTATATGCGGCTACTGCTAAAGGCACCTTTGCTAGGCAGCCAAATTCTGTGTCTGTGCCAACACACTTGGCCAGTAAAACTTAAAGTGATTCTAATGATGGGTTGAAGTTGTAAACTGATACAAGAGGAGAGATACATCAGGTTTGACAATGTTTATAGAAAGAGAGGAGAGTAGTTCTGGATAGATCACCTTTGAGAGTTCCCCAAGTTCTGGTCTCTGCCAACCAAGTTTCTCCAGCACACAGTTGTCAAATTCCTTCTGCTGTTTGCGGCAGTAGCGAAGCTCATGGAGGTTGGTGTAGTCCAAGCAGGTCCAGTATTCCGTGAAGGATTCTGGGCAGTTTCCCTTTATCTGCCTACAGGTGACAATGGAAAAGAGGAGAAGTGAAGTGAGAAACAGCTTGCTGGCTATTGTTTGAATTATGCAAATCTGAGGGAGACAAATGCAAAAATTCGGGTTGTTCAATTTATCTGCCTGGCTGGCTAACTGGGTGGGACTTTTTTTTATTCAGCAGAAGCCTATTCTGTAGGCAACATCACAAACTTTTGCCCAATAAAAAAACAACTTCAAAACTCCCATAATGCATTGCTTTGAGCCAGCCAGCCAAGTCAAACTAAACCACTTCCATGCTATTCACAGTATAGGCATAATAGCAATAGCCTACTATTCACAATCTCATTTTAGGTGGAAAAAACACATTGCACAAACCATTGTGAAACCTCTCAAATCTGTGCTACTAAAAATATGTTCATGCACATCCACTTAGCATGTTTAAATTGAGGTTAAGGGTGTTTATCTATTCTGGCCTCGTAAATGGCAACCCTTTGTAATTCATGTCTCATACGCACGCCCAGCCCAAGGGCTCTGTTTAATGACAGACAGCAGTCTGCTGCAAAGGCGTCACTATGAGCCATTAGGGAGACAGGGGCAAAATGGTTAAACACCAATGTGGCCAAGGAGACAAAAACAAACTTGATAACAACTTCTGGCATGACACTGATTGTTCATTTCAACTCATGTGTACCATAGGAGGCGAAGCAGCAGAAGTAGTAGGAGATGAACGCAGTGGAATGTTTAAATGCAAGTCAGAAATCCAAACAGATTATGTTATCATTAGCACAGGATTGCATTTAGAAAGACTTGCAGCATGAATTTTAGTACACACTGGCACTGCTGTGTATTGTATGTACCTGAAGAATTGAATGGCACACTCGTTGACCTTCCTTCCTTCATCCAGACACTTCCTGGGATCTTTCTCCTCCCACCGACACAACATGAACTCTTTGTTGGCTTTGTCACACTGGGAGCCATAATGATGGGCGGCCGCCTTCAGCACTGCCGAGGACACATTTACCTGTTCCAGGACGGAAGACAACATATACAATGAGTTCTGTGACATTATATAAGGAATGTAACCTCAGATGACTTTCACTGAGGGGTCTTTAAGGCAAGAACTAGAGGGTGCCATTTCACCAATGCATTCAAATCACGGGCTGTTTGGCTAGGTGTCTTTGCAAGAGAGACAATGTTCTAGCAAAACTAACTTAACACTGTGCAAGACAAAAGAAGTAAATGTTGAAAATCTATTACTACTTATATTATAAGTCATCAGCAACCCTGCATTTTGCCAATATCTAATATATATGAGCAATAGCTGGTCAGCACAACTAGCACAATTGGAGGCTTAAGAATATTAGTAAAGATGAATATCGTCTTAACCAAACTTTGGCCTAATCAAGGAGAGGATCAAACGGGAATACTCTGAAACTTAGAGCCCACTAACTAAAAGTCTTAAGCCATCACATCACTGTCATGATTTAACAGAATACATAATTTAATCAACAGAGTCAACTCTCTTATCCACTTTGGTAGCAAGTGGTGGTACTTCAAAAATCTACCGATGATATCAAAGTGGAACACATTTTTCAAGAGCTGGAGAGGGCAGCGTTGACATTAGCAATCTTAGCTAATGAGCTATTAGGAAAATAACTAGACACGAAACTAACCAGCTAACCTGCACATATAAAGATTTTGACATTTACAAGTGGTCAACTGCAAACTGTTTCTAATGCAAACATACGTACTGTCCGCTAACGTCAGCTATTCAAGCATTTGTTTTCAACATAATTTTACCATTACGTTTGCATGTCATTTCTTCAGCAACAGGGCGCTAACGTTGTCACTTCATTCCAATATTAATGCAAACCTGTAGTAGACAACTAGATACGTAATTTGACTTCACAAACTAATATGTTAGTTTAATATGTTAAGCTACCGATGCTAGCTAGGTAACGTTAACTTAGCGTTAGATCTCGACAGCAAGCTAGCAATCCTAGCAAAGGCTAGCAATTACTGTAGCTAGTTTTTAGGCATTTGAATTGAACTCACTTCTTCGACATTTAGGTCCTGCAACGTTGGAACCTCCACCGAACCAGGCATGGCACGGTTTTTAACGCAGCACCACGAAAAAACTTACTCAAACAGCCAGAGCTATCAACAAACTCAAGGTCCCTGTCTGAAAACGGACGGCGCTGATCAAGGAAGGTCAATGAAGTACGCATGCGTCCGGTTTCAGTCGCTCTGTACTGACGTCATATGATGCGACAGACATATGATCGGCAATAAAATAACAATCTTTTCTTACACCTCAACTTAAGAATATTAAAACGACAGCTGTTATGTTGCGTATACTGCATATATTGCTAAGTGTTTAACTCTCGTGTGTACGTGTACTTTCCTTGTATCCTTGTAGAAAGAGGAGCAAAACCTGCATTAGACTTCCTAAGTGATGTTTCCATGGAAACAGATGGGCATCATCCACAACAAAAAGGCGTATGGAAGTATGGAGTTGACAGGTAGCAGTTACAGTGGAAATTACAAGAATGGCAGGTGTGTTTAAAGCTTGTTTTGTCATTTCATAGTTCATTTATCCAAGTTAAACAAACACCATGCTGTGTATTAACAAATCTATTTCATACACTTTAAATAACCCATGAGGGAGAGACAAAGCAGACATCTGAAAACAATTCAGCAGGTGTTACCTATCAAAACATGGCAGTAACAGTTAGGCGTAACTTAACATTAACTTAAAAATGTTAAAAGATGTATTGTGTACTTTATTGAATATGTTCTCATACAGTTATAATAGAACTCTTTATATTTAGCTCCACCGAGCTGGGGTCAGGCTGGGTGTACCTGAAGGCGAGCAATCTTCTCTATAATATAGTCTAATGCTGAGATAACCAGACTAGCAATATAAGGATATGGTGTAGGCTAACTTCTGAACACTTGGTGGCTCCCATTCTTCAAAGACTTCTTTCTTTCTCCTGTTCAGAATGGAGGGAGAAGGAGAGTATAGCTTCCCTACTGGAACGAGATATGTTGGACACTTGAAAGATGGAATGTTTCATGGCAAAGGTGTAGTCTATTTTCCTAATGGAAGTAAATATGAGGGAACATGGGACAATGGACTATCGAAGGAGGCATGTAAACAATTTGCTTTGTATTTGTGTGTAAAATGCATTGTGTCATGGCAATACACTTAAATCCAATTTAACTTAGGCCTAGTCTAGCCTTCGACAAGCATCTTACCACATTTAATTCAATGCATAGCCTAAAATTTAGAGGAATTCACAAATTGTGAATAAATTGTGAATAAATATTATACATCACAGATATATTTTGCCTTCAGGGAAAATATACTTTCTCTGATGGACTGGAGTATGAGGAAGATGACTGGGACTTCTGTGATGGCTATGACAGGCGCTACTATACTGAGAAGTGCAATGGGCTAAAACCTGCAGGTATGCTGATACTCCAAAACAGTCCTCTGCATCAGTGCATGCTTTTGAAATGACAGCTGACAAAGAAATTCAGAATGTTTTAATGCATATTTTGAATGTGTGTTTCCCATCATTTCTGCTTATAATTGGACCTTATAATTGTAAGGTCATATGATTCTTTTGGATCTTCCTTTTGATGAAACTTTAAAAAGTTTAAATACATTTTAGGACTTTGATCAATTAAAGTAAGGAAGCACAGACTGAATACCAAAATTAAATTTGGTATGGCAGTGCCGTGTTGAAGTGGAATTTGGTACCCAGCTTCGAAACTGACAGTGTTAGTCATAATGCAGTGTAAAATTAATAATGTTTGGGAGGTTTTACCAGTTGGACATAGGGTGTCAGTTTTACATGTTAATGATTCACACTTTCTCACTCTTAAGGGTGTATGTGGTGCACCATGAATGTAAGATTTTCTGATGATGGTGGTGGTGATGATGATGGTGATGTTGGGTGGTGCATTTGGAGGTCTACAGCATCTACCAGCTTGTCCTCAGCTGACCTCATGTTCTAATCAAGTTGTGTTTTTAGCACTTGTCTTTTTCATTACACTGTAGAGCTGTTAATCAAACGATGACAGTTGAATGAGCCTTTTGTGTCTGTGTGTGTGTGGATGTGTGTTTGTGTTTATGTTTGTGTGTGTGTGGATGTGTGTTTGTCTTACATTATCTATGATGTTTATCCACTCCATTGCTTGTGTTTTTGCTGCAAATGAGTTCACTCTATTTGGACTGAAATCATCTTCCCACAGAGCTAAGGTTTGCGTACATTTTAAACTATGTCAGTTGGAGAGGATGCCAGATGCAGTAATCATGTGCCTTTTTCTAGTGGACATGATACGTCTTGAGTCATAGGTTATGTAACTTTCCAAGTCGAAAACTAAATAGTCATGTAACTTTTGACAATCAAAAAAATAGTGGTTGGTGGAAAAATTTATCATGCTGCTGAATGCATAGCCTATTCTGGGCTCAGAAAACCTTGGAATCCCGAAGCTGCCCCGTAGTGTTTTTGTTTAGTCTGTATCAGCAATAAATCTCAAAGTGACATGTTTTACACCGCTAATAAGCAGCTTCTCAAACTGTTACACCAGATGTTTCTTCTGCTTTTATCCACATCCCATAGATTTATAGAAGCATGAAGGCTCTGCTGGAGATGGGTCTAAATGTGCAGAAATGTAAAAGCTGTAACATGCAAAAAAAAATATAAATGAAAAGATACACATCCACGTTTGGTGCAGGTTGAAGAACGAAGAACAGCTAGACTGGAATATGCAATTTGCAAGTGTAATTATGTCCCAGTCCTCTGTGGTAGAGCAGGTTATTATGACCAAGTCCTTATATCCCTCCCTCTGTGTTCCTGAAGCAGTTGATTGACTGAAATTGTTTATCGCTCAGTCCGTGCCACTAAGAACTGTGAGGAACAATTACTTTCATTTGCCAAAAAGTGTGTGAATTCTGTCTTTATTGTGAATAAATAGGCTTGACGCAGAGAGAATAGAAAAGCATAAATGGGGCAGATGAGAGGATGTGAATGTGACAGGTCAATATTCTGTTAGGTAATTTAATGAATATGACTTTTAGTCTCACTTTTAGTCAAACCCTTTTCAATATTATTTTCAAGTTAACAAAGCAGTAGCCTACAGTTCTGTTTGATTCGTGTTCTGTTGCTGAGAGACTCCATCAGTCAGTCATTTGCCAAGCCTGATTATTTGTATGATTAATCTCTGAAACAGTATTATTATCCTTGGGTATTTCATACCTCTATGTATAATTACAGCTATCAATCAACCAGTGAACACAGCACATGGGACAACGTGTGACCTTTTAAGATTGCACTTTATATGATCATAACATGTAAGCAAGAGCTAATTGCCTCTCATTTCATACGACTGATCCTAACCTGAAATAAGCATCGTAATCCATCTACACTTCCATGTACATGTGAAAGCATTAAGAACTTCAGTGGTTTTCAGAATGCTGGCAACATAAATAATGTGCTTAAATTATTGTTTATTTTTTCCATTTCCAAAGAAAGCTACATTATGAAAAATTGTTCTCCGATGATTTAGGAAAAGATTATTTCCTTATCTAAATACTGGAATTATTTTTTTATTTTTATTTTGATGTGACTAACAGAATATGTAACTGCACACTTTATCATATAGGCATTTACCATTACATATAATTTCTTATATATCTGATTTCTTATCCATACTTTGCCTTTTACAGGACAGTCCCAACTGACCAACCTGATGCCCCCACAAACAATCCCTGATGGCTGCTATGACTGTGGAGATGGCTTCTATGATCCCAGGACTAGAGTTGTTACAGACTACGATCATAATTTCCTTAGGAATGCAGGTGAGACTTAGTCTGGTGGATCAGACTCTTTCACTTCACACAAAGAGTCTGGAGCTTTATCGTAGCATTACATTTACTTTCTCGTGGGTGGGCACTGTTTGAAATTTAAAACTATTAGGACTGCCTTCAATCAATTGATTATGTTGTGATGCAAGTTATGCATTCGCCTTGACAAACTCAGTGTTCAAGTGGGACGTCATCATTCTCAGCCACTTCCTCTATTTGCTGATTGGGCCAATTTTTACCAGTCTGGCTCCAATGTCTTCAGAGGGTGTCCAGGTGTAGTCCTGTAGCGAAAAAAAATCATATTATACTGACGCAGCCAGACTAGGTGAATCTGGACCTATCCAGAAATACTAACACAAATTGGCATTTTTTAGATATATAACATAGCCAGAACATTCTTGTATACATCCACAATTTTGTGGTGCACACCAGCAAAAAACAAAATAATATAAATCAGCAAAAAAATATATAATATAAAATATATATATTTATAAAAAAAACAGAAATTATGCCCATGTGCCTTTAGGGGCTCTCGTGCTAACAGTAAATAATTACCTTATTTTTATAGAATTGGAGGAAACACGTAGTTGTTTGTTTCAGGTACCTATTTCTTTTATTATAGTGTTATTTATCATTATTATTATATTACATTATTATTATTACATATATTACAAATAATATACATAACACAGGAAGTGGAACATTAAAAACATTTAAGTTTTGATCAAAACTGAACTGGAGGACATTTTGTTTTGTTTTTTTAATCTGTGCAGTGACGTGCCGATGTGCCTGGTGTTTAGAGCTTGTCATTATGAAGGTCAAATTCATTGCCTCTGAAAGTAATGGCACTGTCTAAATTTGGAGCATATCTCAGTTGCATGGAAAAGCTAAGAGTGAAGAAAAGACATTTTGGCATAAACGCATCATCTTAATACTTGCAGATAGCACTTCATCATGTTGAGACTTACGATAATACGATAACATTTTTGTAGGTCCTTGCTTTCTCACACAGTCAACCAAGTCTCTGGCTGTTTTAATCCTGATTATGAGGGAAAATGCAAAACATATTTTCCTCCTATCCCCTGCATGCCGTGGTGTCTTTGATTTGAAGTGAATCGATTATGTCAGCCCTTCAAATGGGAATTTGGCTCTCAGAGCCAGCATCTCTTATGAGCACAAAATCAGACAAAATTGTACATGAAGAAAGGTTTGTGGTTACAGTCGATGCTTTCTGTGTTAGGCTGGGTGCGAGGGAGCTCTCCCTCTTCTGAGAGTGGGTGGGGTGGGGGGGGTGCTCACTGTATGCACAAGTGGGTGTGGTTATTCATGATTATTTCATAAATCTCATGTTTTAACGTGAGTTTGAAGACAAATGTTATCGTTACGCATTGTGTTTGAATGCACCACAAAGATACACAAGGGGAAGGAAAACATTCCCTAGTGCTTACAAGCTTGCAATATGTCAAGTCAGTGTGTTTCACAGTGAAATCCAAACACACACACACACACACACACTACTGCTACTACTACTTGCCTCATGTCCAGGTGCACACATTTGGGTGGTATATTTCTGCCCCCCATTCATACTCACTGGCAAGAGACTGTGACTTTCCAACAATTCAAAGCTCATAGTTTAGTAAACCCTGTCCAGAAGAACTACATGCAACACGATACACATTACTAACTCCCACAGTCATCGCAGTTCGATCCAGAGCGTGCAAATCTTATTCACATGTATGGATAGACAATAACTTGGGACGACATGCACATCCTCTGCAGCTGTCCGAAAGCGCTTTTAGTACAGCAGGTTTTCATTTACTCTCTGTTTTTGAATGTTATATGGAAAAAAAAACTGTCAGAGATGGACCAACTGTTGGCGAAAAAAAAAACTGTGAAAAATATTAGCAAAAATGTGATGGTTATTTACTACATCATCGCTTCTTCAAGTGCAGACCAGTGTTACGTTGTGATGAGACAAATTAGATATAGACCCTTCTCAATTTTTTGTAAACGGTGATTAAAAAAATGTTATGCAGGCAAATAAATGCAAGAAGCCCTCGAGACCCAAAAATACTATAGTATGTTCCACACTTAGATTAAAACACAAAAATGAAGACATACTGCATGCTGTGAAAACATTTACGATTTGACAAACGTGCCATCTGGTATAAAGTCATCAAGTATCATGCACAGTATGTGTAAACTGACTGTGAAGTAGACTTAGTAGACTCATATTTCCTCTATGCTTGAAGAGTAGCTTGAATGTTCCATCTGAGGATTTTGACTCTGACAGAACACTCTCTCAGAGTGTTATCTCAAGTGAACTCAACACTGAGATGGGGAGTTTAAGGGCTTGACTGACAGAGTAATGGCAAAATAGACATCCTGTGCATCCGCTGTCTCCCCCCGCCATCCCCCATCCCCCGATGGAGCACTATTGTTACACAGGAAACACTCGGTCTAAGTGACAGAGGAGTGCATTTGTTTCAGCACGTGCCTGTGTTTGTGTGACCATGCTTTAGAGAGTTAGCATATTGAATTGTGTGCCTACCATAAGATGTTACCAAAGCTATTTAGCCATTAATAGTGATAACCATAAAAGTGATACACACACTGGGGAGGGAGGGGGTTTTTCAAGAAGGTGGTCAAGTTGCAAACCTGGGTAAATTAAGCAAGAGGTAGTGGTAAGTCTGATAACAGAGGAGCCTGAGGTCCTCGTTTTCTTAATTAAACACAGCCAGGAGGCTACACTACTAGCAGGTTTATCATGTTTTCTAAGTTAACTAAGCCAGGTTTAACCATCCTTCTTGGAATACCCCCATTACAGTATAGTTCAGTGCAATAGGATATGTTCATAAAAGACAGCCAACCTGGGATGCTCGTCATTGTGAAGCAAACATCTTGATTTCCAGAGGACGCAGTTCATCACGTACGGCTGCATTGTCCCGAGAACTCTTGGCTCGCCTCGTCAGGATTTATTTTTATCACTTGCAAGGTGAAGGTACATTTGTCAGAGTGGGTGTGAAGATAGGATTTATTGCCAGTGGCGTCTGTCCAGGACGGAGGAGTGCACAAGGGTAACAGACACTCGCTGGACACTGGAGAGGAACTGGGACTCCCTATGGGAGCACCTTTCTGGGAGGGGAGGAAGAGTGTGGCCCGTAACTGCAAGGGGGAGGCGGTGAGGGGAGGGTTGTGGGGTGGATCAGGGTTGAAGGGGAAGAGAGGCAGGGATGGCCGAGGGGAGAGAGCCCAGGGAGCTGGCTCGGGGGGCGGGCAGGAAAAGCTGAGGAAATGCCCAGGCTGCAGGCCAGGAGTGAAATGCATGGCTAACTGAAAATAACACAGGGCAAGAGGACGGCAGCCAGAGGCGAGTGGCTCTTTTTACACCGGCCAGAAAACCCCTGCAGGGTCACCTGACTAGACGTGAGGTTGTGGGGACTAAAGGGGAGGAGAGGTTAGGCATGGTCAGGAAGCCGTACTGCCCATGAGGGGCCCATCATAAGGGCACAGCCATGAAAAAAAAGCTTGCAATACCTCCTAGTATGCCACAAGTAATATTTTTCATGCCTGCTTTTTCACTTTTTTTTGATCTGTGAAAAAAGGATCTCTGAAAAATGGCTATTGCACTTGATTGATTTAATCACAAAGCAGCAGATTTCAAGACAGCAGATTTCAAGCTTTAACGTGGTTAGTCAGTGAGGTTCCAAACAGCTTGTTGGCTATTGAGCACTTGTCACAGTTTTTGTTGATGCCAAGGACCATCAACAGAGCTGCAGCCAAGTCCATGTTCATTCTTTAGATCAGCTTCTCCACTACTCACTAATCAACTCCATCTTACAGTACACAATGATTAATACGCCTCAGTTTTACATGCCTTTCTGTAAAATTTAGTGAGATGATAGCCATACTAAATTTCAGCCGAATCTAGACACATTATATCTCTATATTTCATTCATAAATGTGATGTGAACAGAGCAGTGTCACTTGTCCCTACTTTTGCAATCAGTCTCGCTGTTTTTTGACTTCATCTGTATATGAATTCAACTGGGTGATGAATTAATGTTTTACAGTTTACTATTGTCTAAAATAATCAGTAGCACAGGGGAGTCTGTGTGTTTGCAGGGTCTCTCCAAGAGAACACTAAGAATTAAAGCTCTCGTTAACTGAGAACAGCCATCGCCAAGCCCCTGTCATTATCCTGGATGTAGCCTCTGTAATAACCCCGGGGAGGGGGTTCGTCGGATTACTAATTCCAGGGACTTCAGAAGGCGTCTTGCATGGCAGAGAAACCACAGCGAGCCAAGGTGGCAGTGATCGACAGTGATTTTGTCCTCGCTCTTCTAGACCTCCCACAGACAAGACATTTTTTTTTGTCTTTTTCTAAAATTGAGTCCAGGAGAAGAGCGGAGGTAACTTGATTAATTGAGGATCAAATCAGACACTCAGATTCAGGCCCACTGCTGAGGGAAATATGTAAATGTAACATTTCAATCATTTTTATGAGATTGGTGTGATGATTTGCATTAAAAAATGCTCACCAGTTCTGTGAGTCAGTCTCACAGTTCACAGTCATAACCAGTGTCTGTTTTGCTCTGTCTGCCAGGATGATGACTGGTCAGAGGCCCCATAACCATATTGTTTGTTGTGGTTTCCTGTTTCTGGAATAATTGTGCCTTTGAAACTTGCAAAGGTTCACATTCAAAATATCCCTTTGCCAAGGAAAACACCCTTATCTTGAGTTGCTGCCACTCCATTGTGAGATGAACTGAAGCCTAACAGAGATGGTATCAGTGATCTTAACAGAGACCTGCTCCGAAAAGGAAAAAAAAATAACAGTAATGTCTATCCCTTGTTCCGTATGTTCATGACTTATATCTACATATCTGCTTCTCGAATTTACTGTAAGCTCTTTGTCATGTCATTAAAAAACAGCACTCCTCGTTGGTATGATCTGAGCCATTATCGCAGAAACAGTTCTGTTTGGAAGGAAACACTTTTCCTTTTGAGCGTATTTTAGGGATTAAGATAAACACATTTAACAAGGTGCCATTACCGTTTCCCACTCTCTCTTCTGCTATGGCAAAGAACATATCACAGTTTGATACAGCAGACCCAGTCGTCAATGAGGAGAATAAAAAAATCAGTATTTTTTTAGGCTTGCCTGATTTTTTGACTGGTGTGATTCTTTATCCGTTTTAAAATACATAGCCTATATTGTTATTCGCCTCTATTATTATTCTAATGGCAGCAACACGTAGAAAAATACACAGACGAAGTGTTAAACGTTCAGCAGCCTGAAATTGAATTGAACCATGGAGCCACCTGTGCTTTTTAGACAGGATTGTGTTAAGACTATAAATTTACCAGATCCATGAGGGGCGACGATCAGTCTTGAGAGGGCAATTTACAGGAAATATGAAAATGCGAATTTGTCCTAATTACTATGCGTGGCTTTAGGAAATGGCAATTGTCGTTAGACCCAGAACAGTGGCGATTGGTTGCGCGGTATTAATTGGTTTAAAATTGTGATGAAATGTTCGTCTCGAGAGTTGACCCCCTTTGTGGCGAGGATGGGAGGTGTGATGCGGACAGAAAGAAGGTGGGGATGACGTGTCGTTAGCATGCAGCTGCCACCATGCAGGCCTCGGTCTGAAGATTTTTTCAATTGCTACATGCGTGAGCCAGGTAGAAGTGGCGAGAGGCGAGTAGAGAGGCCGTTTAGGGCCATTGCGTGCAATTACCGACAATCAGAGTGGAGTAGACGACCTGTTCCCCACAATGGACCCAGTTCGCCTTGTTCCCAGGGGTGAGCGCTCAAGTGCGTGCAGCTGCGCGATCTGATTCAGCACCATCAGAAAAGCTACCTCTCGCTCCGCAATTAACAGATCTCATTTTAAAACCCAGCGCATTATCCACTGTTTTGGTCTCTCAGAGTTTTTTTTTTATCATTCCCGAAGTCGTTTTTTGTAGCCCTAAATTACTTTTTAAGCATATTTGCATTTCCCATTTGACATTTTTTGAAATGTCGAAATCTGATCAACTGGTGCAACTGGGAAATCTCCTCTCTACCCCCCTCTCTGTCCATGTGCCAGTAGGTTACAGGCTGTGTGTGTATTAATTTCGGCATTTGTTTTATTTCCTGCTTCTGTTTATCTTGTGAGTGCATCTATACAGCTAAATCGTTTGTGTTACAGATGACGAAGAACACGAATGGATAGTGCGCACTTGTCGGAAGAGCTGGGATGAGATCGTTGGACCAAGAAATTGTACATCTGATCAGAAATAAAATTAAGACTGCTTAAAAATGTAAAAAAAAAAAAAAAAAAAAAAAAAAAACACCATTGATAAACGGACATTAATAATTACAGCCAATAAATAAAGGATCTGCCAAAAAGAATAGGTTGAGAATTGCTTAGAACTTCACACATTTCTAATTGTACTGGTCTTATTTTGTATACGCATTAGACAACTGGATAATTTCGTCCATTGCTGGATGTTTGGAAGTTCAGGTGTGAGAACGTGAAATAATGTGAACAAATCTTTTGAAAACAAAGAGAAATATAATAAACCATGTCACAAGTTGTGAGCATGAAGATATACAACTGTTTTTGTAACCCGATTGACTTTTTGCACTAATTGATGTTGAAGGGCCTATTTTTGACACCAATCCATATTTGAGGTATTTTAAAGTCACCAGCCAGTGCAGTCAATTAGACAAAATGTTCTTCTCGTGTCTTGTTTTTAAAAAAGTTTCCTCAAGAGCTGTAAGCCTTGTCCATTTCTGTAAATCAAAAATTGAGAGAAATTCCACTGAAAGTTATCTGGAAGAAGGCATAACAATTTAGAAAATATTTTGCATTATGTTCCTTTGCTCATTTTGACAGTGTTGTATTTGTTAATGTGCATGAGACCACAGGTGTGTACAGTAAAGTGTGTACACATGCACTTTTGTATTGTTGCAGAACACGTATGTGAGTGTGTGTGTGTGTGTGTGTGTATACATACGTTGCAGTGTACATATGGAGAGAAGAAATTCCGTTGCACTGAGTATTCTTTGAAACAGTATCCAGGGAGGGAGATGAGGCCAGTGATGCAGCCTGACAGTGCCTTCCTGTACGTGATGGCAGTGGAATCAGTGCCGAGGCCATTAGCATGCACACTGACCCGTAAAGAGCCTGCCAGCTCAGCCATTGGCCTGTGATTACTTCCTGTGCTGCATCAAATACAGACACAGACACACACACACACACACACACACACACTACTAACTGCATACACCAACTCGCATCTGAGACATCTGAAGGAACACCTGATGACACAGGAGCGTTTGCAAATGACAATGGAGCACATCTTCACACTATCCTAGCAGACCTGTGTGCGTGCACACACAGGGATAAGTAGAACTTGAAATAAATCATTTTCCATTCATTTATGTGTGTGTTTTGTGGTGGTTTACGTTACCACGCCTTACTTTTTAATCTGATATGCACTTTCAGATTCATATATTTTTTTAAGCACAACAATGGGAAAAAAGAAAGTATTATTTATTGCATTTATTACACAAAACAATTTTTCATACACAATCTGTATTTATCTTTCTTCCTCCTTTTACAATTTTTTGCAGAATTTTACAGTTGCCAATTTACGAGGGGGGAAAAAAAGTGCTTGAAGGTTTTTTTTTTTTTTTACCTGCCTGAATAAATACAAGAATGTGAGGTCTCAACTCCATTCTGGAACATGGGATCATTCTGGCAGCCGAAAAAAAGAAAAAGAAAAAAAGAAAAGAAAGAAAAAGAAAAACAAAGTTCACAGTTCAGGTTCTGACTGGACCTCTTCGGCTGGTGAAGACACATATTTACAAGCCCTGTCGGGGAGGGTTTGTACCACATTTTCCTTTCCCCTATTGGGCAACACAAAAAGGGGGACACTTGCAGGTATTACGGCAGACACATGGACATATATCCTGCTTATATTGAAAAAAAAAAAAAATAACACCACGAAAATCATGAGATACATGTAAATTTTACATGTAACAGTCTTTTTTACAAATACTTGAACACTCCTGCTTTAAGGGACTTTTCTAAGAGGGTGGGTGGCTGATCCCTCTCCTCCTCTGTGTCTCCATTTTGCACAGCACCCCACCACGTGCATTTATTTTGCTCCCGTGTCACGGCATGGCATGTTCCCCTCCCAAAGTACTGGAAAACGCCTTAATGATGCATGATACAAAATATAACGAAGGAATGGTGAAAGTAGAAGCTTTGTTTGCAATAAATACAGAAAAAGGAGTCACTAATTTGTGAAAAGAAGTTGCCCCAACGTCCCTGACTTAAGATTTGTGTAGGAGGGAAATGTCTGAATAATCTCTGTAGAGAGTAGAACATAACTTCACGTCTACACATCCCACAGGTACAAACTAGATAGATAAAAGGCTTACAAAAAAGACAAGAGGCTGTGGTTACTGTGTTTTGTGTTCTTATAGAGTGAGGGATCCTGTTTGCTAAGCTCAATGTTCTTTTATTTGACTCTATTGGCATCTTTTAGTTTCAACGCTCTAAACAGTATTTTTTCAGTCCAAGTTCCTCCTTTTTGTACTGATATTCCTGACGCCACAAGATATTTCCCAACATGCTTAAACCAGTAAACAATTCAATTAAAGTCTCATCAGCCAAACAGAGAAAAACCACAGAAAATGGAAACAATCTATATCAGGAGACAAGTCTCTTCACAATTAAGCTCTGCCATATGAAAGGAAGAAGTATGTTGCGGGGAAAGTTTTACTTGTCTCTCATGACAATTTGGAAACAAAGTATGTATCATGCAGCTATGAAATAAGAAGAAAACTATTTATTATATTTTGTAATACTTCCTCTGCTTATTTTAAACCAGTTTTAATACACACTTTTTGTCCTTCACATCAATACTAAACGCATATATTTTCCAGTGGCATAATTTTGTTTTGACAATACAGGGCAATGTCAGCTGTGAATGAACTAATACTGTCAAGTGCTGAGATGATAGACAACCATGTCAATCTCTACACACAATTCTCATCATTACACATCTCTTCCAAACGTCTTAATTTTTTTTTCTTTTCCAACTGGCCAAAAAGAGGACAGACCTTACCTTCACAGCAGGAATTTCTGTCCTCAACTCAAGTTAGCGTTATTCCTTTCTCTGGATTTTTGTGTGCTTTCGTTGTTTTTCACAGCAATGCTTGGCGTCATAAGATGCACTGCTAGATTCCATTGTATTTCACTTTGGCCAAAAACAGCTCTCCACACGAAAGGTCTCAAAGTGAAACGGATGTGTGTTCGAGAGAGAAGGGTGTGTATGTGTGTGTGTGTCTGTGTGTGTGTGTGTTAGAGAGAGAAAGAGAGAGAGAGAGGAGTGGGGGGAGTTCTGGCACCTATGAGTAGGGTCATTATGTGGTACAGAGTGTGCTTGGGCATCATTGAGGCTTGAGGCTTGGGTAAGAGTCCAGTCCCAGGGGGCTCTCAGGGAAAGAAGTCCTCTTTGCCAGAAACATGTAGAGCTGGGTCTCCATACATATATTTATATATATATAGTTAGATTTTTTTTTTTTTTTTTAAACCAAGTCTGACCGGTCAAGGTTGGGTCCACACTGAGTCAACAACAGAAAAGGAGGGAAGATGCATGTTCTCTCTCCGTGGATAGTTCAGAGGTCACAAGCACAATAGATTTAGGCCGTTGTAGCAGTGGGTGGCTGCAATGGATGAAATGGGACTCATGAGGGCTGAAAGTGGGCTTGTGATTAGTCCTATCCGTTCCAGGAGCCGCTGGGTTGGGTGAATAAACATCTGTGGCGTGGCGTGATGTGGCGTTGCTTCGTTAGAGGGGGGTCAGCGGCTGAGGGGGAGCTGAGGAAGTGCCATGGCCTGATGGGGTAGGCTCTGCGATGTCAGCACAGAGAACGGGTGACCTGGAGAAAGTGGGAAAAGGATATACGTCAGCTTGAGGACAAGAATGATGAACACATGGCTTATAACAATTTCAACATATAAATGTATGTGTTTCTCTTTTTGCTTCTCAAAGCAAAATTATGTTAGTGTGAAATATGTTTTTCAATTACTCAGACAAGTCAGATATTGTGGTGATGTAGATGATACAATGGGATCTGTCAGCATCAAAGTCATGTTGCTGTATGCATATTTAATCTTAAGTGTACAGGCACAGAAAAAGCTTACAATTAGAATTTAAATGAACTGAGCAACTTATGAATTTAAACTTCATACGGCCAACTTCAACCTTATTCAACAATGCCTTCAGCTCAACCCTAAGCCCCTGCCCCTGTTCGATGCATCAAAGATGCCGGGGAAGTTGCAAATTGATATTAACACCGATGACTGAAGACTGGTGTGTAAATCCACCTTCACTCACTCTCTATGTATCCATGCAGGGCCACCATGCGTGCTCTCTCAGGGCTTCCAAAGGGTGAATAATGCAGCTCGTCAGGCAGGGAAGGGGGCATCCGTGCCTGTGGATGACCCTGGGGGGGGCCACTGTGCTGAGGGGTGTGTTTTTTATGTCTCGCCCTGCAGTTTTGAAACCAAACCTATTTAAAAAAAAAACATGTAAAATAAAAGCATCATTATCACTTGTTGTATGACAGTAATGTAAACTTCCTTGGGAGGAAATAGGACGACTACTTAGGTGCTTAGTAGTTACTGTATGTCTTCAGAAAGATTTAGAGGGAGTAAAAGTAAATATGCTCATTTTGCTCAGAACGAATGAAATAGAAAGTGAAACGAAATAATTAATTCTTTACGTAAACACACTGAAGTCACCACATAGCTCATGAAAACCAACATTTATGTGTGTATGTGGTTTATACTAGTGCCCCAGGCCTATGAAACCACACATCTAGTTTGGTGTGCCAGGGCCTGACCTGGGGAGGAATCTACTTACCTGTATGACACGTCGACTCAGCCCAGTCATGTCTGCCAGCTTCTGTAGGGTCTGGGCGTCAGGGTTGTTATCCTGCGCAAACTGAGCCTGCATCACCTGTGTGAAGAGGAATAAAACATTGTAGATGCATTACTACAAGCAATGGTGTGGGTGACATGACCCTTTTCAAAAAAGCTAAAGCTTTACGAGCTTTCAATGTTTTGTCTCTTTATTGATTTAAATGTTGAATGTAACTACTGGTTAATATGATCAATGAACATGAAGATTTGTTGATAAATGTTAGTAACAATGTTATAACATGCTTAGCATTATCATTTGTTAGAGGTGTTATTTAGATAAAAAACCTATTGAGTGTCATAATGACAAAACAGTAAAGACTCCAACATCAACCTTAGTATTTGCTTTTTTACACGCAGCAACAGCAAAAGAGAATGTCAGTTTCGAGAGGGATTAAGCATCTACTGGAAAACCCATGCTGTCTCACATACTGACTGACTTTTCCACCAACACATGATGAGAACAAAGGCTAAAAGGTAGTCACAGTGTTAGGTTTATGGATGGTTTGCCTAAGAGGTTTGATAACAGATGGAGCAGAGTGCAACAATCACTGGCAGTCATTTACTGCACCTTCACCCATGAGTGACGCACCTGAAGTTGCTCTGCCGTAAAAGAAGTGCGTGCTCTTTTGGCTGGTTTTGGTTGGCTGTCCTGCTCGGACGGTACCGCCCCTTCCAGAGTGAGTCCACTGCCTAAGAGAAAAAGAAACACACAGAGCCGATCGAGGATGTTAGAATCCAATCGTCACGCAGAGGAGTCTCTGCAAGTAGCATGTACCAACTGTGATGCATGATACAGGATTTCTGTCGATATTCAATATGCCAATATTTTCAAATTAATTTTGAAAAATAAGCAAATAATTGCACCATCGTGCATGTAAAAGCGATGCGAAAATGCGATTTCAAATTGTTGGAAGTTAGTCCTTGAGTTAAGAAATGAATGCTTGTGTATTTTTGTGTGTGTGTAAGTGTGGATGCAGCCCAATTTAGTATTTATTTAGCTGCATAACATGTGAATATGTCTTAAAGCACTGAACAGAGCAGTACAGTTTGAACTTTTCAACACATTTTCAAATAAAAACATAAAAAAACATCTGATTTCCTGACACTTTCTCTGAAACTAACTATATTTAGACCAGTTTTAGTCTTGCCAAAATATCTTCCAGGGATATCTGCAGAAATGTTCATATTTGCCAGTGTATTTATCTGCCAATACCAGGGTTGTACCAATAATGTTGTGCATCTTCTCACTGATTTTCCAAAACAGAAACAAGCAAATAGTACTACTATTTGATATAATCATCAGGGGTCATCTAATCTCCATTTCTCTCTGTGTAATAATACTCCTTTTTGTAATCATTTCAACAGAGTGATGGCAAAATAATCTTAATCATTCAATGCTCTAGCTGTGTGTTGCAATAGCCACCTGAAAAGTCCACCTGAAATCTCCAGGAACTTTTTTTCAATTAAACACGAGTGACAGTGCAGCTCCCTCACCGGTCTCAGCGGCCCGCTTGAGGTTTTCCACCATGGTGTCGTAGTGAATCCGACAGAGCACCTTCTCCTCCACCAGGCCAAACTCCTCCCCAGTGGACAGCTGCCTTTTGCAGGAGAAACAGGCGAAACAGGCCAGGTGGTAGGCATTGCCCCTTGCGCGCCGCACCCAGTCGCTGGCGTAGATCTGACGACCGCACCGGGCGCACTTCGTACCAAACCTACTGTGAGAGAAAGAAAGAGGCCACAGGGCATCAATGCTCAACTGAGGAGCAACATCCGCACCATACAGACAAGAGTATTCACCAGGTGGTATATATACAAGATATATACCCTATCTTAACAGATGTAAATTTTTAAATATTTTTAAAATATATGTACTAAATTATAATTTATATGATTAAGATTCAACAAATATGAGTAATATCTGCACTAAAGACTAAATAAACACAATGCAATTTCAACTATATATTCATTGCATACCGACTCAATATTTGTGGGCATAATTATATTAGAAAGAGAACAAATCTTTTTTTCCCCTGGAGATGTATATGGAAGAGGCATGGACAGAATTCATCCATTCTTAGTTGTAGTCGTAAGTGAATCATGCAGACCTTCAGGCATGGCATGCAATATCCTCATTGACTGCATTGCTTAGATGCTAGAAATAGCCCTAGACCACCAGTGTTTTTACAGGTGGGATGTGCATACATCAAATTTCTCACAAACTGTGGAGCCGCAGCCACATGCCATCCCGAATATTCATCATCAATACTTTTGGGTTGTTTTATGTCACTTTAATAATGATTCTGTCTTGCGCCATGACATGTTTATTTCGTCAGAAAGTGTTCTCCAGACACACTGGCTCTCTGAAATTGACAGTTTGGGGAGTAGCTTTAAGAGTATATTTCACCACTAGTAGGCTACAGACAGGGACTGACATTTTATCAAATGAAGCACAAAAGCCACTGCATGATGCAGAGAAATTATTGTTCCATTACAAACTGCAAAAGAAATCCAATCTTAACAACAAAGCAAAATCTCCTAAATTTGTTGATCATTAAGGTCAGGCCCACATAGCTAAAATTCACAAAGTACAAAGGCAGGCTTTGTTTGTCTTTAATCAATACACAAATGATCTACAGTGTGAATAAAGCTCTACTTTAGCCACACAACTCTCCATTCTCTGCAGTTAATAAAAAACAGACACCAACGTCAGTCACAAACACCAAACAGCAGACTTAGAAGACCTTTAGCTGACTTGAACTGCAACAGATCAACATCCTTAGAGTAGGCAAAGATAGGACTTTGACAGATATACCATTGTTGGTGACAAACTGTCAAAGGGCTCATCTGAGACTTCAAGACTCCACAGGATGTAATCAATTTTAATTCAACTGTGCCTAGATCTTTCTTCATGCTGTTTTAATAATGCAAATCATATGTATAACAACTTACTACATTATGAGAAATTATGTTATTTGGCAGTTCCAACAAATGTAACACTGCTTTAATTTAGTTGCCAGACCACATATCTTGTTCATGCTCTTCATGTGCATAATTGAAAATTCCAGTGCTTAAAAACACAGCTACAGAGAATCTTGCTAATGCGGTACAGCCAGAGTGTTTTTTTTGTTTTTTTTTGGAACAGTAGTTTCAGATTGCTGTAAAACTTCTTACAGACAAAAACAAATACCCTGATAATACTATACCCACTACAATATCTTAACCATTATTTTTTTTTCCTTGTGTTCAGTGTGGAGTGTGCAAAATCTCCATTAAGCTCCTGCAAACCATTGCGAAGCTCTCTGTATACTCTGCTAATCACACTCTGACAAATGTCAGTCCAAAGCGGGAATACAGCATATGAGTAATGATGCATTTCAGAAGGATTGTTTAGAGAGAAACGTTGTGGAACAGCTCCGTAATCTTTCGCCACAGCCTGTCTGCCACATAAACCCAACAAGAAAGAGAGAGAGAGAGAGAGAGAGAGAGAGAGAGAGAGAGGAGAGAGAGAGAGAGAGAGAGAGAGAGAGAGAGAGAGAGAGAGAGAGAGACTGCAAAAGAGAGAGTGAGTGAGTAAGAGAGTGGAGGAAAAACTAGGAAGAAAAAGGGGATTTTTGTTTCTTCTAAAGGCTTGACTTCAGTGCGTGTCTGATTGTGCCCCTGTGTTCAAAAACCTGATGTTTATTCTGGATTTACTTCTGTCCCACAGCTCCGCAATACTCCTGGGGCTGAAGAAGGAGGAGGTGTTTGTGTGTGTGTTTGTGTGTGTGTGTGTGCGTGTGTGTGCATGTGCCTGTGTTGGGGGTGGGGGGGTCCTGCCCACAAAGCGTTTCTCCAGCCCTGGGGTAATTCACCTTCAGTCCATAAGAATGGCTTTCAAGAGGTACATAATTTGCAGATTAATTTTGATATGCTCTGGGAATTCTGTAATCCCACGTAAATCTGCTCTAAGAGAGTGCCTGTTTGATCCGGGTATTTGTGGGGACTGTAGCGCACAGTGACGACAGAAGCTGGCTGATTATACAGACCAGTGGGACAGGTAGCACCCCACTCAGATTGTCAGCTTATTCGATTTTTTCTGAGCCACAGGTCCTCTAGGATTTGATATCCATTTCCATTTGCACTATTGACATGAATTTTTCCGAGATAGATTACCACGTATCGGAAGTGCCCATGCTTCAAGTTCAAACTGCACTGCTCTGTATAGTGCCTTGAAACATATACACATGTTATGGAGCTAAATAAATATATCTGAATTGGGCTGAATCCACACTCTCTCTCTCTCTCTCTCTCACACACACACGAAAATACACAAGCGTTCATTTCTAAACTGAAGGACTAACTTCCAAAAAACAGTTCCTTTAAACCAACTATTGCTGCTGAACGCATGAGTGTGTAAATAAGAGAGAAAGCACAAGAGAGTAGGGAAGACTAGAGAAAGTGAGAAGGGGAAAGAAGGAAAACACATGAAGAAGCAAGAGAAAACCTCATCAGTGCCTCAGAGGCTTGATGAAAGTCTAGGTTACAGAGCTCATCATTTTCATCAGCCTCTCTCTCTCTCTCTCTCTCTCGCTCGCCAGTCTGAGCACCATGCGAGTCCACTCAGGTTACCATACCAGCATCCCAGGGTACCTCTGATTAGCACTGCTTTGCAACTTCCTGTGTGGCCAAAGTGACTCCAGGATCCAGAATCGTTCCTTTTTTCCCCCCTGACTTGCCTAACAAGGTTTTTAGCTATAGCATCGAACTGACTTTCCTCAGCTGCCTACCCAGTGCCCCCCCTTCCCCTCTACCAGCTCGCCAAAACAGAGTAAACTTGCTTTGATTTCCTGCAATTATGGCCTATTAGGTTAGCTGCCAGTCTTAAAAGAGATGGGAGATTGACAGAAAGATAGATATTTTTCATCTTATTTTATCTTTATTCACCCAAAGACATGTATAGAATTCTAGCATGAAAACCTATGGGAGGGTTGATATTTCCTCTGCACCAAAGGCTACACTGCTGCACAAGTCACATCTGATAGATCTTCTTAAAGTGCCATTTGATGTACATTAGAGAGATGTTATCCAACTAATTATTTTAAAATGTTTGTGACAAACATAACTTTAAACATAACATTAACATAAACATTACTTTAAATCCTGCTTTCTCTGATAGGGCATCTCCCAGTAATGAAGTGCTGTAAAGTGTTTTGCAATTCAAAAATTATAAGAAGAAATGTCCCATGACATTATAATAATTGATATTTCTGGGTTAATCATCACTGTCTTGGCTCAAATTACCTAATCAGATTAATAACCTGCAGTTTCTTTCACTCAATTACGTATGTGTTAGCTTGTTATCTCGGACTGTTTTATAATAACGCTGCACAGCAACTTTATCATCTATTTTACAGTAAAACCAGTGACCATCAAACACAAACACTGATGATGCATTGAAAAAAGATGTGCAAACGAAAACCTTAGCATTTCTATTCTAAGGCATTGTTCACAAAAACATTATTCAACTGATAAAAAATGTATCAATCAACCCAGTGGATAGCGTTTAAAGCAATATTGACTTGAAGATGAAGACAACGCACAATTCACAGACTTCCCACAGCTGACTTATGAACCTCATTGAGTCACAATGAGAGCTGTGTTGATAAACAAGTGAGTCAATGCAACAAAAGGGGCCAAGACTTTACAGACGGGAAGAAAAGGAAAGAGAGAGAGAGATAGAGAGGGAGAGAGAGAGAAAAAGAGGGGAAAAGCCTCTCCATCCCACCCTGTGAAGTATCCAAGAGCCTCAGGAGACTCAGCACACAGCTTGTAGGCCATACGCTCCACTGGGCTGACAGCAACCGCGCAGAAAGACAGCGCTGACAACCCAGAACAACCATCAGCCTCTAACTGCGACGCTTAGAAACCTCAGCTGCTGGACACGGCCTAAACCATTGCCATTCACAGACACTGAGCCTGCTCTCTCTCCTCTTCGATATCTGATGACTTCCACAACCACACCGTATTCCTGGCCATAGAGGCATCCTGTCTGAGCTGTGCTCTCCCCCACTATAGCATGCACATACATACACAGACAGACAGACAGACAGACACACACAGACAGACACACACACACACACACACAACAATTCTACCAGGCTCTCACTTGCATCCTGTTTAAGGAGTGGGGCAGAGAGGAGCAGAGTGAAGGGGAGCCAAGCTGGGCCGCTCGTGTTCCTCTCCCTCCCTCCCTCCCCTCCTCTCTGGTCTGGCCTGGCCAGGACTCAGGTGTTGCTTTGCCTTCTCCAAGCTGCCGCAGCAGAGAGCGAAAAAGAGAGAGAGAGAGCGCAAAAGAGAGGGAGAGTGCCCTGGCTCGCTCTCAACCTTGAAGCTATTACAGCCCCCCTTTGCCCTTGTCTACATGAATGCATTACACAGTCAATCATAGTTTTGCCTTTAGTATGGTTCCCATGATGGCACGATGCTCAACATGTAAAAAAATAAATTACAAGAGCTACATTGTATAAAAGCAGGTTTTAGACATCTTCTTATAAAGTTGTTGTTTGAAGTTAATTTTGAAATATGATAAAACCAGTAATTTGACTCAAATGGCAGTTCTATTCTGATTTTCATTTTCTTTTTTGAAGAGAAATACATCTCTTATAAACGACAAATCGTTTACTTTGGATCACAGAGGCTTTACAATTTGATGCAAAAAACATGTTTTTATTCATATGGTGTGTAGTTTGTAGCTGTGTACTTGCAAAAGGTGCAGCCATACGCATTTCAGAATAGTAAAACCTCAAAAGTAGCTGTAATATATATCCTCATATAAAAGTAATAATTAAGTTGCGAAACTACAAAAAGGTTGTGCTCCTAAAAACTTTTTTTTTAATAATGAAAAATCTTACATTTTACAAGGAAAACATGCCATTATTAGGTTATATTGTATATAAAGTATTCTCTGAAATGTGTACAAACTGTTTCAAAAACACTTCCTTATCAGAGCACATATAATTGAAGACATTGTAAGAGAAAACAGCAATTCAATTCGATAACAGCTGGCCTCACAAGCACTTTCTGGTGTGAACACTCATGCCATGCCTACTATTTTAGCTGACACTTATTCCTCATGGCCGCTTTGATCAATCTAATACATGGATGTCTGGGACCAATGGGTATGGGCTGATGTTACCATCCAAACAGTTCCGCTGTCCTCATGAGGAGCTGGCCTTTGATAAGACATCTTGTGAAGCATCACTTCAGCTTATTGGCCTAACGCGGAAAACAAAACTTCTCCTAAAAAAACGAGTATTGACTTTAAAGAACCAGTCACTTCATATTGACAGGGCGAATGAACAGCGAAGGCTGGCCAATTCACAAGCGACTCCATTCAGAGGCTGTGACGAGTGCTCCGCAATCATGAGCCACTGTAGCCCCACATCCTGAATGAGATTTCACAGCTTTGCCGTTTCACATCAGTCGCACTCGCCACCCTCCACAGAACATAATGCCATGTGTAGGGTTGGCAGAGGCAAAATGTTTTTCTTGGGGATTAGATTTTATTGGTTTTCAATCAAGTGTAGGCCAACCCTTGGTTATTTTGAACAAAATAATAATTTCAAAATCAATTTATATGGCAATCTTTGAATTGTGATTTTTTTTTTTAATTATGACTGGTGCTTTTTCAATCTAAGGGAACAGTAGAATCTATTTTTATTATGCCGTTATCACCACCACCAGGTTTGGAATATAGCAAAGCACATTGGAAAAGATTTTACTGAGGATTACTTGGTTTAAACTTTGAAGATGACCTCAAGGGGTGGTTATCGGTTAATGTTGTTTAAGAAACATTGCATAAGTTTACCAAGTAACACAAAGTAAGCCACTTTTAAGATGACCTGAATTTGCCAAAATTTATTTTATGTTTAATTAATTGGAAAGTACATATATACTTTCACACTTTAGTAGCCTGACATTTATTTTCATAATTAGCTCCTCAAAATAGCCCATGAGACTGAAGCAACTTTGATTAAGGATTTTAATTTATCACATAATAAGAAATAACCTATGGAACTACTAAAAGTTAGATATTGTGTTGGCTATTTCCACCTACGACTTTGGCCCAAAAGAAAGACTCCAGTTTACTCCAGTACTTTTTCCTTGAAAGTTCAAATTCTGAGTGTAAAAAACATGCACAGACAATGATTCCAATAATGAAAGCAAAGTGAAAAACTTACCCTACCTGAAATAATCCATTTTACAGAAGATTTCTTTGTTTTTGATGTAACAGCTGCTGTGCTGACGCAATGACGTCCTGCAGACTGAACATTCCAGACATCTTACATGCCAAATTAAGTTATTCACCTGAAAAGAATAAAATTGTCAATACAGGCTACTAGTATAACAGCATTCAGTTAAAAAAATGCCACAATATACCATCCTATAACTACCAAATTAAAAAGGTAAAATTCCGAGGGTTTATTAACAAAATCCTAATGCGACTTGATAAGCCTAAACAATAAAATGGTCAATTAAAAATACTTAATGTAGCCTACAGCTAGGCTACATGTCAATACTTTTCAAAAATATGTTTCCTCTCACTGCAGTCATTAGTTTCGATTGGCTGAGAATGATACTGATAGATGCATCAGTTTAATTTTTCATAGCGACATTGTAGCCCGTTTCTGATATTTCAACGAGTCTCGAATATACTGCCCTAGTTGCAGGAAGAAAAATCCGCTGTATCGATTTTCACAAATAATAATAATAATAATAATAATAATGTGTGGTGTTTATTGCCCTGCATTTCAGGCTACCAATACCAACAAATCCATATTTTCGTTATCAAATTTAGCTGTTTTCACGAATTGGACATTTCAGGGACAAAGTCATTGCACCCGTTTTTTTCCAGAGACTATGCGGAGGACTTACTGACCTCTCAGCATTTAAACAGTCATTAATACAAAACAATGACTTTTAGCCGGATGAGGAGTCTCAAGGTGTCATATTGTTGAGATAAGGTAGATCCCACATGTCTCGTGTGAGTAAGTTTCCCCCTTAGATAAACAAATAGCAAATAGATAGCGAACTCATAATCATCACAGTTAAGTAGCACACACTTCCTGCAAAACACACCCGCTTGTTTAACTTTTCAGCACGCGACTGCACGCGAGTCAGGAACTGGTGTAAATACTGACATCCAAGCACACGATGCTATAGGCCTAGGCTACAATGGCAAATTGTCTTAGAGGTAAATTCTCTAATGTAGCCGATATAGATACAGATTTGAGATTTATCTTCCGCAAAATTGAATGTAATCGTATCTGGTTTTAAAATTAAATTGAGGTGGATGCGTGGCGCGCCCGTTCCAACTCGCACTTACCTTGAGCAGATATCTGTCTAGAATCTCCAACCCGCAGCTTGCGCACACGTTCTTCCCCGTGGACGGCACGGAGGAGGAGGAGGATGTGGGCGAGCATACGGATGGTGTTGACGGAGGGCTCGGAGATGAACGTGGGTCATCTTTTTCCATGTTCGATCTGTGCGATTCTCCGTCGGAGTGTGACTGCAATTTAAATATTAGGGTAGTTCCTTTAGACCAAATATCCACTAAATAACCCAACGGTTAATGCTACCAATAACGTGTAGCCGTCTGAATTTGGAATAAGATTATCTTCAACAAATTATCAATCTGTGGACATTTGTAGATTGCAAATGGCGTGTTGCCATATTCATGTAGACATTACACTAATTGCACTAGGCTATTCTGTTTGCCAAATTCTTCAAAACAAATACTATCAGCTTGAAACCCCTCCTATAAAACATTCAGTGGAAATTAAAATGGTCGTGAGCCTATCGACGACAGTAAACTACCAATGCATCAGCATTTGAAAAAGTAAATTAGTTTTGCAAGCTACATACCATCGTGTGTCCCTGTTTGGAGTCCACACAGCGTGTTGATCTCGGTGTAGTCTGTGAGTTTGGAGAAATCACCTACAAGACAGGATTCATCGGCAAAGTGTCAACACACTGCTCCATCTCAAGAAACGTTAGCCTTCCAAACTCCTCCAGCATCATGGACTAGTCTATATAAGCCCCCAAAACAATGAAAACGGATTTAAACTGTGCATTTAAAACCTCGTAACAAAAGCCCCTCTTCTAATGAAGCGATTTCAATTTGGATAGATTTTTCCTCACACTTAACCCATGCCTCTTAAAGTAATCGTATTTTCCTCGCCATCCAGGCAGCTGAAAAAAAACTACCTGCAATTACAAATAGCTTGAAATGCTCACGATAAGAGGGATCCGGAGTGTCAATTTCAACTGTCAATCAGAAAAGGCAACGAGCCACCCAAAGAATTGCAAATTTGATTTTTAATGGCAGTAATTAAAATCTAATTTTTTTCTCTGCAGACTTGGCATGTGAAGAGGGTGGACTACAAATCACAGTATTCATAATAGCGACGTTTTAGACGGCTTGCAGATGATCTTTGTACACAACTACTGTGATTCTCATGACATCACTTTTGGATTAAAAAAGCATACCAAGCTTCCAGCAACTCCGGAATCAACAAGAAGACAATGTGTTAGGTTAATATAAAACAGCACTAACCTGTGCATTTCATAACTATACGACCACGGACAAATGGTGTCTGCTTTTACTACAAATTAATGAATGTTTGAAAAGCAGCGACTACCTGCAATGAGTGCCTACGCGGTTGTGTTGAAAATAGTGACCATTTTCTATCGACATTTTTCATAAAGTAGACGACCAGCGTCTACACAGCAATTACCTGTTTAGTGGGAATTCCTTCGGATAGAAATTGATTTCCCTCTGATAGAGGGGCCAAAACCTCATTTTTCCAATACATGAAAAAGGCCCAATAAAAGCGAGAGTCGCGTATGATATGGCCGTTTTTCAAAGGTTGAAGTAGACTCCTTTACACGCGACGCTACTGATTTACTCACGGAAACCACCATGCGTAATCCACTGCACGAAGCATCTTCGTGTTTAGCTACGCGGTTAGTTTGGAACTCGAATCTCAGGTTTGTACTCTGTAACAAGCACGACAACCTCTCGAAATTTGCTCGATATTAAAAATGAGGTAGGCTACTTTGCCGTAAACACCGCCAGACTAGTATGAACAGAGGCGAAGACGGCCAAGTGTATGCTGTTCCTCGGGGCGCCTTATTTAGAACTGTTAGTCAAATTCTTCCTTCCACTTTTTTCCCTCTTTTGGGATGGAATTGCTGACTACAGGAAGTAGATGAAATTGAGGGGCTGGCAGGTCTGCTCCCAATCTGCTCATAGGAGCGTGAGTCGGTCAGGACGTTGCCTACCTTCCCTCTGCGCAACTGTAGTGAAAGTTCAGTCGCGCGCCCCGCGAATCAGGGGGAGGGCAAACTTATTGCACGAGGCACTGGCTGATGGTTACGACTTCAACAGCTAGAGTAAGGACTTCAATATGGAGCTGCGCCACACAGCGCTTTAAGATAGCATATAAAACTTTTAAGCACGAGCCTGTCCTTTATTCACATGCAAACGAGTGAAAGTAGGCCTATAAAGTTATAGGGAGGCGGCCTAATCTGAAGACTGAAAAAATACGCAATTTAAATTAACGTGGAAACAAGGGAGGGGGGGGGGGGCGCATTTAAACCTAAATAAATGTTAAAACAATATATATTTTTAAAAATTGTAAATTATTGTTTAGAATAGGCCTACTAGCTAGCCTACTATAGCCTATTGTACTCGCTCGGGCTGACTAGTCATTTATTTGAAAACACGACAATATCCGTCGAGTACCCAAACTGTCAATTTTGCATCCTCTGGGAGCCTATTTATGTAATGTAAGGCTAGTCAATGCCTGGATCATTAAAGCGTCTATAGTTTGAATTGTAGGCCTATACCTCTTAAGTTGCCTTGTCTGCCTTTCAAAATTGTTGAATTGTAGCCATAGGAATTGTATTCAAGAGACTATGAATTAGTTTCCCACTCATTAAGTATAATAATATTTTGTCCAATTGTATTACAATTAATGTTTATTGTTTCGCCCTGGTTTGTTGCACGCTGCAGAAAGGCTATCAGTCTAAGCTTGCTTTTCTACGTTTTTTTAATAGAACAAAAAGGAAAACGCTCAATACACCACATGTGCATTGAATATTTAGCCTAACGCTGATGAATATCAAAGTCAATCAGGTCACTGTTTATCTTTCGATTAGCAGACCAAAATAGGGTCACATGTGAGTGTGTTAACCTATGGTCAACAGCACACAATTATAAAGTCCGTGTAATTGCAAAGGGGAACATTTCTCGTTGACAAATTATTGTTCAGGCGTTTATATTGATTATTTTAAGAAAAAGTTTAGGATATTTAATTTTAACCACCGTGTTCCAAATTCATTTTTTGTTAATTACAAGTATTTTTGTCACTATTTCTTGAAAGATGAGGCCTGGCCTGTCAACCTGTATAGAATATATGCATGCGGGAAATGTCCTGCAGCCGAGGAAAAAACATTTTGAAACTAAATTAATAGACCTACTTTGTCTAAAGCACTAAAAATAACAAGTGCTATCTATTAGTGTTAAATCATAGTTTTGTACACGAGAGAGAATTGGATTTACCCCAGAGCTCTACTGTAAACTCGATGGTCATAAAAACCTTTTCTGACTCAACCAGTTTAGGCAGTGATCCAAAACCGAGAAGTCACAATCACAGGTATCGACTCGTTGAGGATGATTCTAATATCGATGTGGCAAGGTTCCATGAACCTGCACTGGGTGGAGCCTTCATCAGCGTCATATTAGTAAACCACACTATAGGACCGTGCACTTAAAAACCTCCGCTAAGAAAAGAGACATCATATGTACTAAGCTAAATCTCTATGGGCACAAACGGCATGCCACGTCCCGGTTAAAAACACGCGATGAGAGGAAGAAAAAAAAACAAGCACAGGATAGATCGTCAGAAGTTTTTATTATTATTATTGTTATTATTATTATGAGGGCACTTGCCACAACGAAAAATTGCTGTTCCTATAAAATGTGGAGGTGACGATTTCCCAGGAATAAAATAAAACAAGGGTATGCAAACATTGCAGCCCCTGTTAAGGAGTGGCAACGCCATCAACAGTCTCCAAACGGATTAGATTGTATGTAAGCCCTTAAATCCAGCAGGTGAGTTGTAACGGAGGAAAGGTGTTACGATGTTAAATCCGGAGAGAGGAAGCAGCTATTCCCCTGTAAGTAGAGAAAGCTGTCCGGACTCTAGAGAAATGCGCACAGCACTTTCTAATACTTGAATGTCAGCAATATTTATATTGAAAAACTGAATTTAAGAAGCCTAGTTCCTGTAGAGCTGCTAATTCATAATTCAAACGTAATCGCATTAAGGCAAACACTGACTGGCTGCACCACATTTTGAGAGTAAAAAAAAAAAATCTTGAGTGTATGTCTGTGTACTGAACATAATATTGCTTAAAAAAGAGGCATACATTTCAGAAAATACCCACTGGTTTACATAACAATGCTACAAGGTATATGCATTTAAAATCATTTAATTGAAACCCCAAGCTATCTCTTTGATTTTAAAAAAAGTGTATGCTACGTCAATTAAGAACACACATATTTACAGCAGGTCAGGAATACACAGCACAGCCTCCTATCACAAAAATCACAGGATGTAAAACAGCTCAAAACCTTTCAGCTACTAGGCTACTTAGACCACAGTCTGAATTGAAAACACTGCAGAATATAGTGGCACTGTGTGCGTGCGTGTGTGTGTGTGTGTGTGTGTGTGTGTGTGGAAGTAAGCCTGTCACTAGGTTGAAATGTGTGAGTGTGTGTGTGTGTGTGTGTGTGTGTGTGTGAACTGTAAGTAGGGTCATCTCCTGAATTTGCGGTGTGGTTTGTTGTAGGGCTGGGGTCGTTTCTTGTTCTCTTGAGGCTTGTTGTAAAGGTATGGGGAGGGTCCTGCATACTCTTCATCTGGGTTCTCCTCCATCATCTGAAGCTTGGCCTCAATAGCCCGGATCTTTGCATTCAAGCTTTAAAAGATCACAATTAGTGTGTTACAAGTCTTGCACAATTTTAAATTAAGAAGAAAATGGATGAATCCAATAGTGAGTTTCAATTCAATGTTTGCTTAATACACTAATACATATCCTTTGTAGTTCCCACAGTTTGACAGTTTGTTCAATGAAAAAAAATGATAATAAATGGCTTTTACTTTTCATGGCAGTCAATCCATGAAAATAACCTACAACTTAACCTACTAGGCTTGTTTTAACAGAAGATAGCCCACGTCTCCCTCAGTGCAAGAGGCATGGTTTACTAACTGCTGATTATTTCACTGACTTTATGTAAAAATCCTTTCATGTAACTCAGATGCTGTGGTCAGTGGTTACCCACTCATATTTCCCTATGAGAAGATGTACAGCTATTCCTTGGCCTTCTGTAAGCCTTTTTTGAGCATTACTTGTGAAAGACTATGCATGGTTATTTGGGAAATCGAGGCAAGAGACAGAGATGGTAAAAAATGACTGGAGCCATATTGATATTATTCCAGTTGGTAAAAAGACCAGAACCAAGAACATAAAGGCAACTGACCTTATGTTTCTGTTTTTTATATAAACAAGAGACAAAAATGACCTTTGATGAGAAATCTGTAAATTTAATGCCATTTAAATGCTTTAAAGACAAATATCAATTCAATCATGTGGCGATGGCTAATGACCTTCTCTTTTACTCCTAAAATGAACAAATTAATGCAGAGACGGATTTCCCAAATTGACAACATCATCAATATGCGACCTACAATATGTGTTTTGTGATATGTGTAGCTTGAATAAATCAAAGGAAATCTCCTTTGTTTTCCATGTATGACAATTGTATTCAACCCTCAAACATCATCAAGACCTGCAGTGTACTTTGCTAAATACCATGTCAGGCATAATTGGCTGCTGGCAGGTAAGCATTCAGAGTGGCGTCAGTTTTGTTGACAATTGCAAGTATTGTTGTCAATTGCAGTCAGAATTTGTATTTGAAACTAAAAACAAAACTCCTTTCAAAGGCAACACCTATGAAACAAATGTGTTTAGGCACGACTCCAAAAAAAAACAAAAAAACAAAAAACAAAACAAAAAAAAAAACACTGAAATGAAAGCTGCAGTTCTGAAGATCTTTGACAAGTTCATTAACTACTCTTCTCTCTGGATGGGTCTTACAATGCCAATCTCAGCTCATTTGCTATGGATATGGACTGAAGTAAATGTTGGACTTCATACTGGTTTTCTTCCTGATTATTTTTACAAATGCAGCTAATATCTAACATGTGTATGCTCACTTTGCCATGTGGTATACAGAGTAAAAAAAAAAGAAAAAATAAGCTAGTAATCTTCCCTGATGACTGGCAAGTGGGTGAGTGAAAAATGAAGGAGCTTCACCAACTTATCATATGCCTTGGCAAAATTAAAATTCTTAAGAATTAAGAATTCATTAGCATACTCACACTTGTAAGGATTAATTCTCAACACAAACTTGTTACCTATCTTTATATGTCTGACCCAACCACTTAAGGCAAGTCTGTTAAGGCATAAGTCAGTCGAATTAGACATTATGAATATCTGACTTAATGGAGAAAGGGGCTCAGGTGACAACGGAATGTTACTAGTATTAAAATTCACACGTTTGCCACATAATGTGCGAATGATTATTTAAAAAATCAAAAATGATATTGAACATATGCTTTAGAAAAAAAGTGGCACGGAGTCACAGCTTTTGGGTGTCAAGCGTAGATCACTCAGTCGACCATTTCTTGGGGAGCAGCACGGTTGCTTTTCCACACCCTTTCTGAACAACTACCACCTCCTCAGCTGATGCCTGCACGCAATACCAGTTCTGAGCATGACACGTGCTTCACCAAACCAATAGACCCCTCAATACCACCATCCAATGACAGGGGGGAAAACACAGTCCTACCCACTGCCAAGAAAAGATCAGAAATACTCTCCCATATACGCTTAACAAAGTAAGACAATACCACCACTCTTGGCAGTCAAACAAAGAGGCCAAATTGGATACCTTTCCAAGTTTAATCTGACTAACAACTTGATGCTCTCTGGAGAAACTGTAGGATATTTACGCAGTTAACACATCTGTGGTTTATTTATAAAATAGAGCGTTCAGCTATGGTAATCGGAGGGCCCTGACACCATATCCTCGACTAATTACAATTCGTTTAGGCAAAATCTTTCTGTCTCCGTAATAGTGCTCGTTCAGATTTCAACATAGTGTCAAATTTGTCAACCCTGCCTGCTGTTATCACTTTTAAAATACAGACTATTGCCACTGAAACTTCACTGGTATATTATAAAGTTAATATTGCCCTCCTACTCATGGTTTTGAAATTATGCGAAACTGGTGAAAAACAGAAAGAAACGTTTGGGTTAAAAATGAAAGGTACAGCCAAATTGGATGTGAAACTATATTGGAATTGGCGCAGTAAAGTCATTAACTCCTAGGATACTGAGTGTGGAAGGGAAATACAGAGTGAAGTTTTACAATTCAACTCAGGATTAAAACATTGCAAGCCCTTGACTAATCATTCAGAATTTGTGAGGACATCCACTTTAATAAAAGTACTTGAAATCAATTAGAAAATCTTATGGTGGTCCCCAGAACTCTTACACACAGAGAGTTGTGTATTCTCAGCTACAGGACTAGCTAAGAGCATAATAATGATTAAATATTGTGAGCATGTAAAGTCACTCAGATGCTTTGATCAAAAAGGGTGCACTAACAGGTCCGTTTTAACCAATGCAATAATGATGGTGTGAGAGAGAGTAAGTTGATAAAACCTCAGGTTGGTGGACACCTCCTCAGGGACGCTACAGGAAGGCTCCAGACTCGCTGGCATGTTTTTGTCTCCTCTGAAGGGCTCAAACCTCTGAAAGCACAAACCACACATACAAACAAACAAACAAACCAAAAAATGGAGAGAGAGGAAGAAAGGGGAAAAACACACACACGTGAGGCACAACCTGAAGGCGACAGTCACATGGGCACATAAGAGTCGACAGTAAAGAACAGTAATGAACTCGAACTTCCTCCCATAACTCTCCAGCTGACCAGTTAAAATGGTCACAGAAACCAGGAGGGAGGAATGGAGCTTTGTTTCTTTTTTTTTTCTTTTTTTCTTTCTTTTTGTCTGGTTGGTTGTTTTTCATCCAGTCATCATACAAACGTAGGGCCAGAATAGAGACACTGTGGGAAAAAGGCTGAACAGCACAATAAATGGAGCTTGTGTGTTCTTTCCTCTCTTTTAAAACTGCCCCCACTGATATGCTCCAGTCCTCCCAACAGGGCAGTGACACCCCCAGCATGTCCGGAGAACCTGCGGAAAACAGAAGAAGGAACAACTCAGTTCTGTTGCTCAGAGGTGTCTGTGTGGAGATGGTAAGGCTGTCCTCTCAACTCATACCACAAGATACCCCAAACAAGGATTTTCATAACCTATGAGACATTTCTTTTCATTTTAATTTTTTTGTTTCTGTTTCCAATTGCACCCTGTGCCACAACGTGCCACTCGGCTCTTGCTTAAAATCACACTTTATGCACTTGGCCACTTGCAACTGCAAAAACCTTGTCACATCGTAGGCTTTCCCAGCCCAATGAAGTGTGCAGACCCATTCAAACCTATCCTCAGTGCCGTTTACTCAAAGGTCACTGAATACTGACCAAGATAGAGCAAAATAATATGTTACAATGGGAACAAATGTGAATAGTTCCGGTCTGCATAAGTGTGAGTGTCATATAACGTCACAATTGAAAATCTTCTGCTTCTTCAGCATATGAGAGCTTGACTCTGAACTTTGTGCCTCTCGCTCAGCTTATACCTAGATTTTACAAAAAAAAAAACTGACTGGTACTTTATCCAAAGCAACACAACTATCTCCTCTATCATAACTGAATGACTGCCTATTCATTCACATTCAATATTCACTGCTTTTACAATCATATTGGGCTAACTTTACACACTCTAATCTCGTCTGTCTGTTCACAGAGCTCATGGAGTAAGCAGCTTCGGTGTATCTGTTGTTATTGTTATAAAGTCTTGCATATACTGCAAGTGGCTAAGTGTTTGTGGGGCCAAAGATGATGATTTTGCTTTTTCTTCAGGCACATGCAGTTTTATAGTTTCCTTTCCACAGGGACCTCTGCTGATACATTAGGTGCTTAAAGAGGCTATACAATTTTATTGCACAAAGTTAATTAACGAGGATAGTTGGATAGTTATCAGTGTCTGTTATGCAAACGTGCTGCAGTAGTTGGAATTGTCTGTTTAAGATGTTTTGATTTTCTTATCAGCAAAAAATGAAAAGAAAAAAAAAAGAAAACACAATACACACGGGAAGAAAACATTACAGAACATTTAGAAGAACGTAAAATGTTCCACATCCATAACACAACACCCATGAACACCTTGTCTTGGCTACGAACACCATAGGTGTTCATTCAAGGTCCGCGTGTGGGCCTCAGAACGAGCCTGCAGCTTGTTGTTGTCAACAAGTCTGCACTGTTAACCTTGACCTGAGGCCTGGTTGTCCCTTTCCCTCAGACGGGGAGAGAGGCAGCAGAGGAGAGGGCGTGATTCGGGCCCATACAGGATTTCCTCGCTCGCAAACGGCAGCTGCCTATTGTTAGGGGGCCAGGGTCGCCACAGTCTCACCTCCCATGCAAGCACCATCCTGCAGCTACTGTCATACTCTAGCTTCCCTCCCCTTCGCTTCCATATACACTAAACCTTCACACTGAGACAGGAGAGTGGGGTGGGACGGGACGAGGAGGTGGTGGCAGTAGGTGGAGAGAGATTTGACTTACTGTTCAAGGGAAATTCCACTCAAAATAAACATGGGAAAAAATTGGAGGCTTATTCTGGAGGCTGCCTCCAGAATAAGCGATCAAATTTGTCTAGTAACCAATAAAGGTATGATGTAATAAATGGTTTGTGTTCCACAGTATTGATGACAAAACTGATTTTTTTTTAGTAGCTTCTCTTTAAAGAAAATGACTGGACGTGAAACAGGTATACATGATAGATATCTATCTACAAAACCAGAGTAACAGCTTTAAATGCTTTGCAGTGGAATCTCTTCATAAAAATAACATATGTACAGTGCACCCTCTCACATACAAGAATGCACTTGCACAGTGTTGGCAATGAGACAAACCGGTTGCCACAAGCAGAAAGTGAAAGCTTGAAAAAGAGTAGCTTGATGGATCCTTGATGTCAGGAGATATTTACCTTTACCTGTGCGTGGGCCCAACGCACAACTAGTTTCTTGGAAAGAGCCAGTTTCCCATTAAGACACTGAATGGCACGCTCAGCCTCCTGTGGTGGAAGATCATTACATTTACATTTACATTTATGCATTTAGCAGACGTTTTTATCCCAAGCGACTTACAAAAGAGGATAACATTCAAGCTGCAACACAATGAAAGAAACTAACAAAGAGTGCATATTGCTAACATAAAAACTGCACTATTTTAAGTAGAAGTGCAATAGTGTAATAAAAAGGGCAGTATAAAAGAGAAATTAAGTATAAGATGTTAAGTGCATTTTCAAAATTTAGGCCAGGAGATGGGTCTTCAAGAGTTTCTTGAAGGTGGAGAGGGTATCAGTTGATCTGGTAGCACTTGGAAGGTCATTCCACCAGCGTGGAGCCAAACACGAGAAGAGTCTGGATTGACCTGCGCAAGGTGTTGGCCATGCTAGATAATGTTCCTTAGAGGAGTGAAGTGGTCGGCGGGTGACATAGGGCTTCAGGAGAGTATTCAGGTAGATGGGAGCAGAGCCATCAATCACCCTGTAGGCCACCATTAGTGCCTTGAATTATCAGATCAGAGCAAAGAGCATCCCAGAATGCCTCAGATCTCCACCTACAAGTGCTTTATTTATATATATATATATATATATATATATATATATAAATAATGTATACTGTGGATGCATGTACAGGAGGTATATAGATACACTGCAAATAAGCTACCACAGCAACATTTATGGGAATGGTAAGTGCTCCTTCAGTAACATCTATTCTAAAGCTTTTACATCTTAAGGAATCCCATTAGAATCTCAATCAACTGGGATCTGGTACCTATCTGTTTGCTAGATTTCCATTCATATGTAAGACATCTCTTCAAATATAACTTCAAATTATGACCTGACTTCATCTGTTTTCATTTTATCTACACTGTCCACTTACCTAACGCATTGTCACATTTCGTATCATTTTAACTGATGACCCACTGATAATAACTCAAAATCCCATCCAAACACAGGTCACTTTTTGGCAATAGCTATATTGTAGCTGGTTGTTGGGAAACACTGTAGTGCAGTCATCATTCTTGGGAAATATTATACTGTGTAATGTAGCCACTTGCCTCTTTTGTGTGAAAGTTGACAAAACAGTAACCACGAGGCTGGCCCTCCAGAGGCCCTGACTTGTGGAACAGGAAATCAAACTGCTTCACTTTGCCAAACTTCTCCAAGAGCTTCACCAGGTGGTACCTGCACGGATACAAGCACAACACATAAGACAAGACAGACCCATGTGCTACGTCGTCTTAAAAGCAATTCCTTTTGCCTTGCATAAAGTCTTCACAACTTTAAGCAATGGTGTTCAACCCTGTGAAATCCATGTTCATGTCTATATTTCAGATGAAGGCCATCTTGAAGTAGTCATTTACATCTGAGCTGCAATAAGATCACAAGCAATCTTTCAAAATACAACAACCAACTGGAAGCTCCCCTGAGATGATATTGTCTGATAATATCATTATCACGGCAGTCTGTCAGCTGACGGGTAATTAGAAGGACAGATCTCTTTACACCTTTTTAGACGCAGTAAATCTTTTATTCACACAATGCAGAGGATACAGCGCAAGGACAATGAGAAAATAAAAAAGAGGAAGCAAGAATTTCCCCCAGAGCTTAATTCAAGAAAAGAACATTTACAACTACATAAGTACATCCACAGTTCAAACGAGAGCCACCACCAACCAATGAGAGTTGTGGGAAATCGCATGTGCACCACCTTTCACCCACCAGTCAATGCCGTGGAAACCAGAAATTGTGTTTTTTTTTTTTTTTCTATGATCTATGTTCATAAACATGTCTGGGACAACTGTGTGCCTGGACATGGGTCAGATGTTTCTCAAGCACACAGCGGTAGCAAGCAGCATGAACACTCCATTCGGATCACTTCCACAGTTTTGCATTTGAATTACTGTCCATGTTTCAAAGACGCAGCGCATAATTTTACTGTGAAACACCTTCCCTCTAATGTGAACTAGTCTATGCGCTAAAGAAACGCCTCCGCAGTCTGTGAGTGTTTTGCTGTAATCACTGGAGCAGCAAAGGGCTTGGGTGTCAGGGGAAAAGGTTAGTATTTGTCAGACACCTTGCCCAGAAGACAGCCACAACATCAGGAATCTGTAGATACACTTAGGAGTAGGTGTATGAGACAAACATCACCTGAAACAGAGGTGAATACTGTTGGAAATATGTACTATTTTCCTGTCTGAGTCGGGGTAAATGATTACTTGCTTCACCATGACAACATTCAGCCATTTTTGAGCATAGTAAAGATGAACACCTTGCAAGTCATGAACCCTGGAGAGTTTTACATGAAAGCAAGTTCTGAGACAAATTCTGCAATATCAGTATGCTGTCCACAAAAAGTTTGCATTTATATATATTATATATATCTACTATGATATATATATATATATATTTAAATTACATGTATTTGCATTAAATACATGTAATATAGCATTTAGCAGCATCTAGAAAACAAGACTGGTGGATTCTAAACCCCCAGCCCCCCTTAAAATGGGGCTATGAATTCTGATTGCAATAACAGCCTTCCTTTTCAAATGTTAATCTAATTATTGGCCTTTTGAACCACCAGCTCCATAACATGCAGTGATTGCATTATGGCTGTAGCCGTGCCCTGATCAGTGATGGGTCTATTTCTGTCATCAGTCAGCTATTCTACCAAACATAGGCCTATTTTTAACAGCATACAGGCCTAATAACATAGTTAAAAAAATGTACACAACACACACATCCACGTTATTGTTCCACTGTGGTTATGACCACAAATTGTTTTACAAAAACCCTGAAACCTGAATTGGTCTTGATAATGCATTCAATATGAAGCTGCACATTAATTTCATACAGGACTTTACACACGGTCATGTCTTTCATCCGACAGAGGAGAGATTCACGCATCTGCTGCACTTAATGGGATGAGGTCAATGGCAAAGAATGTTTCTGTTCCTCCCTTCTGCACCACCTCTCCCTCGCTCCTTCGCTTGCTTTTGCGTGCCTCGTCCAAGTCGCTTTGTAAAACTGAGGTAACAGCCCCGAACATGAAGTGGCAGATGGAGCTGCAGAGGCCCGTGTCCACGGCCGGCATTCGCGAGCAGCCTAGCATGCCGCCGGTGCGTAGGAGGACGGAGCCCTCGCTCTCCGCTCCAGCAGCAGCCGTCCGAAACTCTGCTCCTGCTTGTCCACCGCAGCTTCGCTCGAACGGCGCTAATGCACTAATAACTCACGAGCCTGGCAAAGGCAGATTAAGAAACACAGCTCTAGCTGCCATCAACTCATCTTCGGCGCTGGTGTACAATGTAATGATGACAATGCCAAGAAAAACAGTGGCTGCCTTGGGAAATCACCCATTGCTTTGACTTTAGAGGAGCTGAGTATAACATGCAACTGCATTAAGAGCAAATCATCCATTTCACAGTCCCTAGTGAAACGAGTGATTTGCGTCATACTTTGCGTTTTGACAAATTGTTTGCTCAAACGCACTTGGCTACAGGAAAACATCAAAAATTAATTGCGATCTTTCTTTGACGTTAAGCTCCCACAAATACTGGAGCACGAACAGTCAGTTCAAGATATGTTTGTAAAACCAAATATAATTGGTGTAGTCTCAGTGTAAGTGTTTTTCCACCGATTGTTGGATGAGTTGCTTCCATGTATTCTCACCTAGATCTCTGCAGTACATGGGGCTCGTGGGGCTCGAATGCCATGTAAATACAGAACAAATCTCCTAAAATCCTGCTGAAATGTAGTGGTTATTTGTTCATTTGTTTCTGGATAATTTCTTGGTAATGTCGTCTGTGAATACTCTCTGGAAAGCTATAAGTTTATTAATGTAAAATATAATTGATAGCGCAACCATCGCAACTAATGCTGCAATGCCAAAGCAGTTTGATGTCTTGCCAAGGCTACTGTAACACCCTGTAAAGGAGGGTACATCTCTCTCCATGTAAATGTTATCGTCACATGGTAATTTTTATTTGCTAGCTTTACATTTACATTTAGGCATTTAGCAGACGCTTTTATCCAAAGCCATTACAAAAGAAGATAACATTCAAGCTACTACTCAATGAAAGAACAAACAAGGAGTGCATATTGCTAACATGGAATCTGCACTATTTTAAGTTGAAAGTGCAATAGTAATGTAATAGCTTTACATTGTCGTGTCAATGTTAAACAGGTTACTAAAATTAGTAAACCATGTTTCTAGTTACACAAATGCTGTCATTTTGGACAAATATCACTGCATTGCTAAAATATGACCATATGAATGAAATGCCTAGGTGTAAGCAGGATGAATGTAGTAACTGCACCCAGCACAACCAAAAAAAAAAAAACTAAACAAAAAAAAACAGAGGTGTTTCATACCTGAAATAAGGCTTTCAAATTTGCTGTGAATGGAAAAATCTGAGAGCTGCCTAACTGACATAAGAAGAGACTAAATCTATCCAATGCCTTTATCGCTAGTTCTCAAAACTAAAAGAGCAATAGCATAGATTCCTTTTGTTTGTCTTAGAGTGACTTGTGGCCTAGACAGTGAATGTGCGTATGTGTGTGAGTGTGAGAGAGAGAGAGACAGAGAGAGAGCGAGAGACAGAGAAGCTGCAGGGATGCCTGGCATTGCTTTATTGTTTTGCACCGGTTGGGGGTTATTTTTAATTCGGGAAAGGTTTGACCCAGCGGCTAGAACTGGGGGTTCTAGATGCAGTATTAATGCCTTCCCCTTCTCTCCCTGGAGCCCTGGTTCCACGGGAGCAGTCCTGCCTTTCCCAGCCTCCACCCTTTCTCTGGGCCCAGGCGCTGGGGTCTTCCTGAAACTGCAGCAGATTGAGGAATTGATAGTGCCTGATACCGAGAGAAGACAACTGTTGGCTTTAAACAGACCCCACAATGCACTTCTCCAGGGGACCATAAAGAGCGCCACAGACAGGGGGAGGGGGGAGGACGAGGAGGAGGAGGAAGGGGCGGTCTGAAAACAAGGAAAGAATGATCTCTTTGGCTTCATGAGTTGAGATGGGTGGGTCTATGATTGCATGGGTCTGTTTCACAGCCAACAAAAGACATATCTCCCAAGGGTCAGACAGGTAGCCCACCACACCAACATACCTGCAGGTCCTCAATAAGACAGGCTTTTCACCAGGTATGAAACACCACGTATAACCAAACCCACATCAATTAATTGGAGACTCGAATAAATGAGACTGGCATTAAGGCACATGCGTGTGCCAAGTCAAAGGACCGCTGCCAAGCCACAGACGTATGCAACAATGACACTAACAGCACGGGTCGGCGAGGGCAGCCGGCCAAAAACTTCTTCGGTCTTTCCTTCTAGCACTACCTTTTCCCCCGGACATGTCCTCCCATCCCTCCACACCTCGTTCTCCACCCCCCACCCCCACCCCCACCTCCAGGGCCTGTTGTGAGCAGACAATGCCGTGTTGTGACTCTGTCCCCGCAGCTTGAGCACAAACAACCTGCCGGCACATGCTAGATCCATCAGCGGGCTCCGAATGGGCCCCAGGGGGCCCTGGACAGGTCAACGTGTCAAGCTGTTATTACGACAGCAGCACCCTCTCCCCGTATTTCATATGGGCTGGGTTACTGGACCGGGCCACACCAGTGTGTGCGTGTGTGTGTGTGTGTGTGTGTGTGTGTGTGTGCGTGCGCGTGTGTGCGTATGTGTGTGGCTGTGGGAACTCGTGGGAGAAGGTCAATTTAATTGTTGTGAGTCTCCCCGAGGGTGTCAGCAAGTTCAAGATGAATGGAAAAAAATTACAAAAAAAAAAAAAAGAGCTGTTCACACCTACGTGTCGACAGACACAGATATTTTAAAAAAGAGAAGAAGACAAAGCAAAACACAGAGCATGGAAAGACCCAGTGACCTTGACTTCAGCGATGTTGCACACACTGGCGCACCTGGATATGATGTCACTGACAGAGATGGTCAACAGCCCTAAGGTGAACTTTCCAGAGCTTGACTGACAGAAGTCTGTATGGCTGGAAACAGGTGCTCACACCTGCACAGTATTAGAATATTACCATTGGCACAGAGAGTCTTTCATTTTTTTAAACCGTTTGGACACTGAGGAGAAATTCACGCTGCAACAGCCCGATGCCTTCAAAGGCAGATTTGGAACAGGGGGAAATAGAATGACATTGGTTTGGAAGCATGACTCACTCTGAGAGGTATCTCTGCACTGTGCCATGCCTTTCCAAAGTGCAATGACAGAAACTCAATAATTGCACACATACGCACATAAGAAACAAGACAGAACTTCTTGCATTGGAAAGGATGCCCAAAACAGTCAAGAGAGTGATGAAAGAAAGGGAGATGCAACACTTAATCTCTAAGGTGGATGATTTCCTCCTCACGGAGAAAAAGCTCAAATTTTTGAGAAATGATTCAAATGCAATGGTGAGCATTACTCGTTACACTCGCGTCAGCAAGCCCGAGCAGTTTTAATAGAATCTGCAGGTTTCCATACGTCTACAGACAGCCATTCCCCCAGGGCTATGGCGGTTCCAGTTGTTCGCTCCTTGGAGAAAGCAGTGATCCATTGCTGTCAATTTACAAGCATGCACTAACTCTCACCTCCGTCCCATTCTCTTTTCCAGTGCAATCAATCTCCCCATTGGCCAGCTCTACTTTCGCTACACTGGAGAAATTACAAAGGCATTTTACCTCTCGCTGCAATTACCAGCTCTCGATTATTCACTTAATTGGGATTTTGGGGGAAAAAAAAAAGAAAAAACAAGAAAGAAAAAGAAATAGAGTGCCTGTAGGTGAATACTGGCCTCATTACCCAGAGTCTGTGTGCTGTGTGGAACTTAGTACGGGGTGGGGGCGGGGTATGGTGTGGACGGTTGGGGAGTGGCCAGGGTTGGGGGGGGTTGTGGTTCTGAAGAGTGGGCTGGCTACAACAAACACTCCCAGCGTAAGAACTAATTAATCTTCCCAATCACCAGCCTGTGGGCATTCACCGCTGTTTTCATTCGAGCAGGTTATTTAAAGAAAAACAGAGAGAGAGAGAGAAAGAGAGAGAGGGGAAGGAAACGCCTGTCTAGACGCCGGTGCAGGCAAGCTGTACATTTTCCAGAAGACCACTAGCCACACAGGATAATATCAACGTGTGCCATTTCTCTCTTTTTTTTACCCCTGCCCCCTTCATACACACACACACACACACACACACACAGTAACAGATCTCCACTCCTCTACCTTCAACTGCAGTTACAGGTTGAAAGAGTAAACAGGCCAGGTGAGTGAGAAATGACGGCAACCATTCGGCAGAACAGATCTCCACGCCTGAGTGCCTCTCTTTCACACGCCCTCTAGTCGTCTGCTCATTCTCCAGCCAGCAGCGCGCATGCATCATCAATCATGTGGGCAGGTCCACACGCCTGACTGCCATGGGGCAGCAGGGGGCTGGTAGCATTATGGACAGACACACAGAGATCCCAAGCTCTTTTTTTGGTGGGGGGAAGGGGGGAGGGACTTTTGCTCAGCTGTGACAAACAAGACTCACTCTGTGATTTTGGGGTCGATGTTTCCAATCCATAGCCGATGTCCCTCATGCGCCGCACTGTCTGACAGGATGGAGGCATTCTCCAGCGACTCGGTTGCTCCAGACATCTGGCACCTGGGTGGAGATGAAGAAGAATCCAAAGCACACTGTTACATAATTACCATCCTCATGACATTTGTATGTGAGTCTGCTACAATGTGCTGCCAACAGGCTTGGACACCTGAGAGATTTAGCTACAATGTGCTACAATGTACCGCCTACAGGCTTGGTCACTTGCCAGTTTTTCTTACTACTACCAATTTATACCACAAAGTCTTAGAACGTTCTACAGGGCAAAAAGATGATGGCATTTCAGTGTAGCCTATTAGTAAGCAAATCCTTATTACAGCATTAGACAGGCAACATCATATTCACTACTGTCCAACAGTTAGGCTACTAAAGCCTACTTTACCCTAATTTGCTGTTTTATCGCCGCATTATGTCACTTGGATAAATCTTCAAGCAACTTCCCCACCATATACATGCTGAAATACTTGATTTAATGCAGAAATATGTTGCTGCTACATCGCCATCAATGACAGCTACATTTTTTAACCCTAAAAATACATTTTTCTATGATCTTTTAATGTGTGCTGCTCAGTTAATAATGTATGACAACCAAACAGTATGCATAACCAGTATCAACTAACCAACTAACCAATATAGCATTTCTATGGGAAACTTCACAAGGACGCCAATATGAATCACATTTTACAAAGTCATACATAGTCATACAAAGCCACATATCGACACTGTCAGGCAACATTACTTTGCATTAGTAGCCAGCTAGCATGCTAATATAAGATCAGGGTTTTGAATGGTGTTTCTATTACAACTAACTTCAGTATGTGTACTGATTAATGTTGAGTTTATTAGTATATTACTGCTGCTCCAGGTGCCAAGGGAAACACTATCGTTAGCTTAATGTGTCTTTACTGGATTAATGCTACTCTCACTATCATTAGCTTGCTTGATGAAAGCATAACTTACAAACTCACCAGCCGAAGTGGAACGTCGTTTACCGATGAAAGGAAGAAACAACGACAACCTGAGTAATCAGATTGACTACTATGTCGTTAACACATCATTACCGCATTCAAACTATGTTTCCAAGGAAATATTTCACTTCTGTCAAGCAGCTATTTTACCAACTATTTTAGCATAACAAGCACATCAACAAAGACGCTAACGGATGTCGTTTTCCTCATGTGTAAATGACGTCTTCATGAAAGACCGTCGACTAAAGATGACGTTTTCATCCAAACCAAGTTTACATCATGCCATGCCTTGAACTTGAACTGTTGTGGCAATAGTGAAAAGGTAAGTATTATGAATAATGATACTGTAATGGCATATCTGACTGCTTGTATGGCACAAAATAGATTTAATCGGGGAACAGAAAGTTGCTCCTCCTTCACGTTTTGGTTTGATTAGCGCCTTCCTGACGTTAGCGGTTAGCTAATGTGGCTGTCGCCATAAGATACAAAGCCCGACCTTACTTGTGGCATGACAGGCACACAGGCTAACGTAAGATGCCTTATGTATTCGATTTGTACTGCCGTTAGCCATGTGGTTAATGTTATGATTTTTTAGCTGGTTTGAAAAAAAATGTTTCCCGGGGGCAACCGTCTTTTGTGATCGTTTTAAATATACTTACCTGACCGTGATTTAGACCAAGGATTGCCTATGAAATGCATGTTAGCGTTGCATGTGTAATCATGTTAGCGTTAGTGTTGTATATGCGGTAGATATTATAATACATTTCACATGCACTGTGCTGTCACTGTTTAAACATGCCGTCTTCAAAATAACCGCATACAAACTAAGGCTCTAGTCTAGTGCATGGGGGCCCACCACCATATTTAGGGCAAGCTGGTCATTTGAGAATTGATGACAGACTGCGATATAAAACACAATGTTTCCTAGTCCTCCATGATAAGGATTTTTACGCTTTGAACTGCAAACAACGACCTTTCACGGGGCCGTCGCACAATGTGGGCGCAGCAGCTGGTCTCATTCACAGCATGACAGAATCAAAAAAGCAGATACAGTATCACCATAGACCACCTGTGTAACACCCCCCCCATCTGCCCTGCCCCCGTTCTTGTGAGTCAACGTAAACAGGTAGAATGTCTCAGCTCTCTTAAAATACAAGGGAGGTATTGGGCTTCCGAACATTAAAACCGTTGCCTTTAATCCCAACATTTCACCTGTCACTAAACCTGCATCACCAAGAGATAAATATCAGTTTTAATTTTGGTTAAATAAAATGAAAGTGGCTCTGTGGTGGAAGGACCACTGTGTAACATAGCAACTGCGAAATACAGGTGGTTGGACTGCTTTCATTCCCTCTCTCCCTGGAAACACAACACAAGGTCATATTTTGACTAAGCTGATACCTCACATCCAGATATATAAATGGGATTCTAGAGATGGAAGGGACAAATTGCTCTTATGCCTCTGTTGAACCACATCAGAGCAGAGACTTCTAATACATAGACTTAGAAGATTTAGACAAACAGTTTGTCATTGAGGTGATTAGCACATAATTCCAGAGCAAACAGAAAGGCAAATCAGTATACATTTACACAGTAGCTTCACTAAATGAACAAAATGATGATTGTATCTTCCTTATGACGAGTAGTCTGGTCCTTATGTGTAGGCCTATGTTGAGTAAATATGAGGACATTTTAATTAACACAAATAGCTTCTTATGTAATCAGACAAGATTCAGGCACAGTAAGCATGTTGTTAACATTGAACAATTGTTTATGTGTCATGTTGTACAATCATCAGTTTTGACCAAACCAAACAATATGCTCCTTCTAAATGTGATTTCATTTGCAATATCACAACAGCAGTATACTCTAAAGGCACTTTTCCTGATGTTCCTTTTTCATCTGTTCCTCTGCTCAAATGAGTAGCTCCCTCTGCTGGGCATATTTGCAGAGCATCACTTGTACTTTATATTAGGCTAGGGCTGGGAATTGAGAACCGTGTATCAAGTAGAAACAAGATTCTAATGCTTGAAGCTACTGGAATCATATCATTCTGACCTTATCGATTTGTCTTCTCAATACCAGCATGTTTTTTAGAATAGTTTTTTTGTAGAATGGAAATGGACACACAGTTACAAGTGGTTTACTCATTCTAATAAGCTGTTATGGACACTGCAGTAATGTAGGCAAATTATAGGTGTTGATGTGTTGATACTGGATTCTGTGTAGACTCCGTTATGCCCTGTAAGGAATTGAAAAGAAAACTGATCAGACCTATAAACATGATCGACAATGGCATTCATATTGATAAAATCCTAACAATTTCCACCCCTGGGCTTGGCCAACTGACCTGGCCTTTTTCAGTGTCCAGTCATGGTGTAGTGTAAACAGATGCCTTAAAACAGCTCAAACAGGCTATGGGATGAAACTCTCCTGCATGGTGAAACCTCTTTCTTCTCCTCCATGTGCAGGGATGGCATTAAACAAGGTAGGACTTCTACGACCACTGAGCCAGGCGTTAGTCACGCAGTTGAGACCCCATCTGGCAGCAAGTTCCCGCATCCCTCATCTACTCCAGAATGACGGCCACAGGAAACCCAAAGCATATACTCCACCGCATGTGTGCTTCTATGCCACCAAGAAAAGCAAGGGTGAGTAGAGCACCTCATGTTGCTTTAGATCTTTCTTAGGGCGGGGGGGGGGGGGGACAGATAGTGTATTCTTTGGTGAATTGGTAGTGTTTGTTCTCTCTGCTGCTTTGTTTGTTGAAGGTTTACTTAAGTACTTCTAGAAGCTTTGACCTGAGCTAAAAAGTCTGTTTGATAAAGAAAACCATGCAAGGATATGGGCATCACCTTTAATCTCACCAATTTCTTTGATGTGATATCTATCTATCTATCTACCTATCTATCTGTCTGTCTGTCTGTTTGTCTGTTTGTCTGTCTGTTTTTTTTTCTTTTTTCTTTTTCTCTATGTTTCTGTGTTACTTTGTTACTTTCTGTGTCTGTCTTTGTGTTTGTGTCTGGCAGCAAAAGCTAAGGGTCAAGCAGCCAAGGTGAACATTAAAGCAGAACTGGTCGAAGATATTATCAGTTTGGAGGAGGTGAAAGGGGACATGGCAAATGTCCTGGAGATCCTGAAGGATGATTTCAGCCGCAACCTCAACATTAGAACCTCCCCAGGTCTGCAAACCACACACACACACACACACACATACATACATACATACATACACACACATACACATGTACACACACACATAGAGGCGCGTGCACACACACACAGAAATTCAATTAGGCAGCATAAAAACTGCAGGATGGGTAATGCTGGACTGATGGAGGCAGGAGTAGTCCGACCAATTTGTGTGTTCCATTTCCTTTAGTACATCCAGGTCACGGCCCTTCACCTGAGTGGACCTGTCCAATTTCAAGGGCAACCCTGGAGGTCATTTTGAGGAAGTGGAGGCAGCAGAGTCCTTTCTATCATTAAACAGCATGGAACCACACACTCATTCACCTCTTCACCTCTCCTCCTCCATCTCTTAGATCTCTCTTCTTTCTCTCTCTCCCTCTCCCTCACTTAATCTCTCTCTTCTGTCCAGATGCAGAATTATCCATGGAAACAGAAGGACTTAGACTTGTCAGGGCTTTCGGACTTGGAGAGATGTAGGAATTAAATGACATCATTTTTTTCTCTCACTTGGTGTAGTAATGGAGTCATCTGGGTTCCATTACACCATGTGTGTGTTTATTGTAGAGGGCAGCGGAAAGTCACCTTCGCAGAGAAAGGGGCGTCCGCAGCGCTTGGATTACCGTGGTGACCCACAGTCTGGGCATAGAGAATAGGGGGATTATGGCTTGCTACACAAGCAACCTCAGCCCTGTTGCCTTTCCTGTCTGACACGTTTTTCTCTCTCTCTACTTGCCAGAGAACTATAATATATTAAAAAATCTGACCAGTTAGTTGAGGCAAGAGGTTGTTTAACTGCTGTTTGTCTGTTACACTTGTGTGTTAACTTGTCGTCCCTACATTCTATGGTCTCTCTTGAGGGATCGACTATAGTTGTGTGTACAGGCCTTTGCATAATGTGGGCTGGGCGCCCTCAAAGTATTCTATTTGTGCTATTGCGTATTCCTTTCAGTACACAGGGGCACTAGTCTGTATGGATACACAAGGTTGGTTCTACCTATGTCATGGTCAGAAGAAGTGAAGAGGCCAGTAGTGTTTGGGTATAAGACCATTCTTATACCCTTTGTCTGTGCTGATATGCTATCGTGCAAAAAGACAAGATTTTCGCTCACAAGATTTCTGCTTTGTTGTACAGTGCAATGAGAGATACACTGGTGTACTTGAGCCGAATAGATGTGCCCATCTGGTTTACTTACCAGTTTAATCTGTCCACATGTTAGCAATTCTTGTGCACAATGAGATCCTAAAAGCTCTTATTGTGTTGGCTATTGTATAGTGGGATGAGGATGTAATTTCCTCTAAAATTGCAGATGCGATTTGAATGCATACACGACTGTATCTTCTGGATTGAGGCTTGATTGAGCCTTTATCAGATGGGCAAGTTGAAAACCAAGAATAGCCCATTAAGGATAATGAGCATTTTGATTACCTTTTTTAACTGTGATGGTGGAGACCACATCCATGTTTGAAATGTAAGTAGGTGTTTAGTGAGACGAAAAAGATGCAGGTAATGTAAAGTATAAACTCAGCTGCAACGAGCTCACTTTAAACCTAGCAGAGGTACAGTGCATCTTAACCCCCTTTTGCTGTGGTTTGAGAGAGACAGTGCGACTGCACCTTTCACTAGCTACCTTCAGTAGCTCTTCAAGTTTCGCTTACTCTTGCTCGCCCGCTCTAAAGCCTGAGAAGAAAGTTTTGGTCTTGATATTATGTGTGCAGGCTTGATTCAGCGATCGGGCTGGCCGAGAGATTGATCATAGTGAGAGCTTTAAAGCGCAGACGTCTAAGGGGAAGCTGAAAGCTGTACGTAGCCGTCTGTTTTGACTGCTGGCAGCCATCCACCTGCATGTGCGCAAGAAGAGAAGTGGTGCAACAGCGTAAGGGGAGAATGATTTCAAGCCCCCCCACCACTACCACTACCACTACCAGCACCAAGCCCATTTATTCTCTAGTAACATTAGTCTTTTAAATACAAAGATCAAAGCTCAGAAAGAGTGATGGGAGACTGTAGTATTTCCCCCACCCAATACACATGCACACACACACACACAACCCTCTTTCTCTCATTTTTTTCTTTCTCTCTTTCTTGCTCTCTCTCTCTCTCTCACACACACGTACACACACTCTCTTTCTTTACCCCTTTCTTTACTCTTTACTGTGGAAAGGAGAGGGGGATGTAGAGAGTGATGTTAGGCAGAGGATGAAGGGCAGGAGGAAACAGCAGCGTGTGAGGTGAAGCAGACGAGGAGAGGAGACATGCTGGTCGCTCAGCTCTGTTTCTCCGTCTGGTTGGTGAGGAAGAAAGGGATGAAGGGGAAGAGAGGAGAGGAGAGGGGGAAGGAAAGGAGGAGTGTGAGCCTCCGGAGTGCCAGGGCTGGAGGAGAGCTAAACTTGACACGCGAGACAGAGCTGTTTATGTTTGCGCCTGAGTGACTTTGATATTTTGAAAGGCACAGAGATGAAAGGCGGAAAAAGGAGGAGACACCACAAATACTTCCCTTAGTTATCAAGCGCGCACACACACACACACACACACACACACACACACACACACACACACACACACACACACATACACACATACAGGCACGCAGATACAGCATACCCACACAGAGAGAGACAAACATTTTGAATTTCAACCATTTTTTATCTGTAATGGAACAATGATGCGGAAATAATGCCTGTGATCTCTAATTAACTGTGCTAAATTTGTGATCTTGGGGGGAAAACAAAAACAACGTTGACTGGTATATTTAAGAAACAGAAAAGTCACTGTATTATGAAAACATTATTTTGAAAATGGCTTCTTGTAATTATTCTGAAAATTAAGGCTGAAATTTTAATGTTTTATACTTTCTTTCTTAGGTGCCTTGGACCACATCATCGTCACCACCAAGGACGGCAAATTCCCCCTTAACCAGCTCGGCCAGATCTCTATGAAGTCCCCACAGCTGATTGTGGTGAACATGACCGGCTTCCCCGAGGTAAGGCTAGGTCACTGCGTCACTGCGGTCACTGTGATCACTGTTTGATGGGGCCCTTGCTTTTTAGAGGCCCTTTTTCATCCATCTGTAGCAGTCTCCAGTCGTCCACCTAACAAGACAAATGATGATCAAGTCACCGTTTTGAGTCCATTGGCAAACACATCCACACATGATCGTAGAGACCCGAAGGCTTTTTTATTGAGGGTTGGGGGGGGTCTTTTTCCAGCTTGACTTCAGAGGAGTTGATCGATAGCCCCAAAAAGGCACTTTGTTGTTGGGAGAGCGATTGAAACAAAGGCCAAAGAGTCTGCCGTTGCGCTGTCAGGCGCAGGAAGTGACCTTGCTGTGCCCCTCTGGAGCAGGAGGGCTTAGCTCATTCAAGGCCCATTTTCCTATCTGTCCTCCAACCCCCCCACCCACCCCCAATCTGGTCTTTTTCTATGTCCAATTACTCATTGGTTTCCATATCTCCCTTTCTGCTGGCCTGAAATGTGTACTCTCTATCCCAGGCGAATGCACTGTGCTCCAGAATACACTAGACTAGAGCACCTCTGCTGTGAAGACCAGCTCATGGAGGCCTGGTGGCTTTGCTCTCTGTAATTAGACAGAAGTATGTGTGTGTGTGTGTGTGTGTGTGGTGTGTGTGGTGTGTGTGTGTGTGTGTGTGTGTGGTGTGTGTGTGTGTGTGTATAGGTGAGTGAGTGAGTGTGTGTGTTTGTTTCTCTCTCCCTCCCTTCCCATCATTTCTTTCTTACAACCCTCTCCTCTTCTCTCTCTGTCCATTTCTTTCCCACTTATCTTTTCTTGGTACTCTCTCTCTTCTGAGAGTTATCTCACACACACCCCTCTCCCTCTCTCTCTCTCTCTCTCTCTCTCTCTATTTCTCTCTCTTTCTCCCCCTCACCTTCCCATCTCTTTCATCACATTTATTAATAAGAGCAGCCACGGCCTGTGCCCAGATCACAGACTAAAAGAGATTAATGCTCCCACCCCCACCCTTGGCGTGTTTTCCTGGCCCGCTGTAGGGTCCTGCTCCAGGACACGTAAACAACTCTCTCCATCTAAAGCACCCGTGCGTCCATGGCTCTTCGGTGGACTAACGATCACCCGAGTGAAATGCATCAGGACACAGCTGCTTCATCTAAGATATCGAATGATACAGTGCCTTGCCAAAGTCTATGGTGCCTCTGGTGTTTTTCTTTTTTGTATGAACAGTGGATTGATCTATCAAAATGAGTTTCAGACTTGGAGAATATATGCGATGTAACGCGATATCCTGGACAGCATCACCCTTGTGTTCAGTGTTTGAAACAGACAAACTAAAAACCGGACAGTCAGTCACAGTAACAGGAAAGCACCTGCGTTTAGTCACACACACACGCACACATTTTATGCTTGAAAAAACACATAGGTGACTGCAAACCACCAAAAGTAAATAGCTTCGTAATTATGCTAATTCATTATTTGAAGCGCCAAGGCAGAGCCATTGTTTTCAAGTCATTTGTTAAACGACCTTAGAGAAAGGTATGGTGTTATGCTGCAAAAACCTGGTGACCGTTAGAGGGCTGCTTAGAATAGTTAATTAAAGGGCTTTCTTTTTTTTTTTTTTTTTTGTATGAGTGGAGCGGGTAGCATGCATGTGTGGTAGCGACATCATTAAGAAGGTGTTTTCTTAAGCTCTATTCCTTCTCGAGATGGCTTTGAACTCTCTACAGTGTTTAATCAAAAAAAGTCAGTAACTCCAGATACTTTTTTTTTTTTCCTTTTTTCTTTTTCTTCTTCTCTTCTTTACCATATTAACCAGAACATGGTCTGGTGTTTACAGAGCTTAGTCGAGGATTCCAGCCACTTTCCGTAAACCGCTGGAGAGGTTGGGGAAATAATGATGAATTAAATTCTGGGAGCACTCAAACACACACACGGACCATATCTATCACTGTACTCAGGAGAGCAACCGCAGGCAGGAGGCTGCTTGTAGGATGCGATTTTTTTTTTTCCTCCAGCCCTTCGACTCGCTCTTCCACTGCATTAAGCACAGACGTAAATTAAGGGGCTTTGTGCCAGATTCTCAGAAGTTCAAAAGCTCGTGACAAAAACAAGGCGAAAAACAAGAGCTACACCTTAAAACAAAAAAGTACTTTGTTTGTTAGTGTTAGTTTGTTTTAGCCAGATTTTTTGTCGGTTTTGTACAAACAAAAGGCAGGACTAATAGGACTGTTAAATCATCTGGTGGTGTTGCATTGTTGTAGTAGGCCTAGAAGCATTTCTGTTTTTAGCAAGAGGGGAAAAAAATGGCCCATTTTGAAATCAAGTGATGACAGCTCTACAGAATGTTTATTATTTCTGTGTGGGTCCAGTCCAGCATGCTCTTCCTACGTGTATTCAGCCCTGCCAAAGCACAGTTCCTCCTCTTGAGCTATTTCTCTTTCAAAAGAGAAAAAAAGGCCCTCATGAGGTCCCATAGTGTCTCAGAGTTCATGTAGACGACAGACTCGACACTCGCTCTCCAGTCCCCTTACCCTTCACCCCCACATCCCACCACCACCCACCCCCAAACTCAAGTCACCACCACCACCTTTGGCGCAACCTAGTGCTAGTACATGCTGGGTAAGGCAGTCCGAGGCCCCAGGTGGAAGTCATCAGGGGTCGACGCCCTGCACTGCAACCCCTCAGTCACGTCCCAGAGGAGCAGGCTCTGACAGCGCCCCCCGGGCACGTCCACACGGGTGTGTGGTTCCCCCACCACCACCACCACCCCCACCCCCCACCCCCCTCTCACCCACTCCCCACCGTAAAGACTCTCTCCTTGAAACTTGCCCTGTTATCTCAAGTCCTTGCTCAGAGCAGAGAGATCCGACACCATCAACTGCTCCCCCAACTCCTCTAGTCACCTGGGTGGTAAACTCCATACAGGGACTGTCCATGCCTGACTTTCTGCTCAGTTGGGATCACTGGCCTCTTCTGTGTAAATTTTTTAGGTAATATTTTTTGAAGTAAAAAAATGTAACCAGAGTTTTGACTATTCCTAGGCTTTACAATTACTGATGAAGGAAATGCTTTAAAACTGCAGTTTAAACCATTTTCACATTTGTACCAAACATGAATTACAAGCTGATTGTGTGATTGTATATGGGCTACTGGCAGACAAATATCTAGATCTAGAATCACTTCACTCAACAATGACATTTTAATACAAGTTGACCGGGTGTGCACTTTAGACTAGTAGGTAATGGTGCTGTGTGGATATGACCTTGTTGTGATGTGTCTGGGGGATGGGGATGTATTTATGGTGTGGTCCAATGGAAGCAATACTAAGGTCACTGTGGGGACGTCCCACTGGACTGGGTGAATATCGGGGGTGCTGCAGCAGGTAAGCAGCTGGCAGTCATTAACCCAGGCAAATGTCTCGTCCTGATCTGTACCCCCAGGCGACGGCGGCAGCCGTGCGGGCCCTCCGAGAGAGCAGCATGAAACTCAACCCCGAGGTGGAGGGCAGCATCGTCAAAGTGCCCATTCCCAAGTGAGTTTGCCGAGCCCGCAGGGGCGGCAGAGGGCAAGCCCTCGCTTCCTCTCGTTTTCTCTCTCCCTCTGTGAATCTCTCTATCACTCTCACTTTTGACGTTTGCTCGCCTCTCCAATCACGCTCACTCACTTTCAGTTTTTTCATTTGCCTCTGAAATCTTTCCTGTCAACCCAATAATAGACTCTATGTTAATGCCATGATTTTCAGAATAATAGCTAAGTTGTAATTTATTGCACTGAACTGCATGTAGCCTATTCACCGGTATTGTGCTACAATGTGATAACAGGTGGTCTAAAACCATCCTGCTGTGCAGGCCCTGGTCTGCAATTTTTGTATGAATTTTTTTTTTTTTGGAAACAGCACGTATCCAACACTAGAAATTATAAGAAGGGGGAAAAAAGAAAATCTCTCCTGTGGTCTTGCTGACCGACACCCGCCTCTGCTGCCAAGCCAAATAGCTTCATGTGTTGCCCCCTTTTTTCCTCCGCCACAGAAATGTTTGATTGTGAAGCCATGCAGACCCAGCAGCAGGTGCTTGTCAGAGTGCTTTGGATGTGTGCTGGAGGAGTGTGGGGGTGGGGGTTTTATTTGGGGGTGCAATCAGGCAAAGCATGCAAAATACATTTGCATTTCCATAGAGAATGACCAGCCTGATTGGCTCAGAGCAACTAATTATGGACATTGTTTGGAGTAAACAGACACTAGAGCTTGGACTGTTTACAAAAGATAGGCAGCAAATGCCAATTATAGAGGGGAAGAAACTTTTACACCTGTTAGAGAATTTAATGTTTAATGTTTTTTTTCCAAGTAGAGGTTTGTTTTCCACTCTGGCAGAAGCTGTTTGCTGTCTTAAAGTGATCAATGTCAGGCTGGGTAAAAATGACGGCTGGATTAATCATTTTTTCCCCCAGTAATCAGAAGTGATCGTGTCGTCAGTTCCAAGGAACTGTCTGGGTGCTTTCTGTGAGCTATACCTTATTGTCACCCTGAAAGGTCTAGCATCTCTATCAGAGTAATTGGGTTTTGTTTTTGTTTTTTTTTTTTTTTTTTTTTTTGGTTGCTTTTTACAAAGAGCTAAGTGTTCGATGCGTGTGATCGGAAATGCCTTGAAGCTTTTCCAACTAAAGATTCATGATATATTGCAATCTTGCTGATATTCAGCATTCCTATTTTCTCATTTGATATACTCATTCTTCCTGATACTCTGGTCATATACAGCTCTTTTTATGACATCTTTTTTTTGTCATTGAACACAGTCTCACCTGTACAAGAACCTAGTAGAACTTATTCTTAGTGTAAACAGGTTCTTTTATTATAAATGTGTCCTTTAAAATGGAAACATTCAGTCACGAAAATAAGAAAAACATATCACATCAATACATACAAATACATATCAATAATACATTTACTTTTATTTACTTATATACATTTTCAGTTAGAAATCAGATTCTCTGCATGATATACTTCCTTGACAACTTTGGCAGAACAGAATTTTTAATTCCAGATGATGCTGATAGGTAAATTAAAAGAAATTTATTTTTTGTTTTGTTTTCTTTTAGCTTTTGTGTGCAATCCTGTTGGCATGCTGATATTACTCAGCATCACTCTATTTCATCGCCGATGTGTGTGTTATTTCTCATGCAGGGTAACCCGGGAACACAGGGAAAATCTGGCTAAACTGGCCAGGCAGTTTAGCAATAAAGCCAAAGACTCTCTGAGGAGGGTCCGTGGCAATGCTGTGACCCAGCTGAAGAAGTCCAAGGAAGGCGTCTCTGAAGATACTTTACGGTTAATAGAGAAACAGGTATAATAGATAAAAGCACTGATACTCATTTATCTATGATCTCCCTAGTCTTTCATCACTGGATATATTTTGGAGCGTGGATGAAAAGTAAAATTGAAAGGTATAGAAAATCGTTGACCGAAGAGTACTGGAGAAATAATTGGTGCTTTTAACACATTTTTGGTCCACCAATAGGAACCATCCAGTAAGCAGCCTGCGTGGCGTGTCAAGTCTGACCCCTTGAGGCTTAAGGGTTTCCAAAAAAGAGCACTCTGTACTCTTATGTCTGACAACATGTCTTTGACAAATATTGCTGTCACATTCAGATTTTCATACTATGAAACCAAGTCTCTCATTTATGTCATTTTCCTTCCATGGGTATTTCTTATAACTTCCACAAAAGGTTGAAAAAGTTCTTCTTTTAAGAAATTAAGTGGAGGAGTAAAAAAACACAGTAGTCCCCTTACAGAAGGAAATGAAATCATGCAATATATATCTGTGTACTATCCATATTTCTCGTTTATTGTCTATTTCAATCCAGATCCAACAGATGATGGACAGCTACGCCGCAGACGTTGACAAACAGCTGGCTACCAAAACCAAGGAGCTGCTGGGGTGACGTGGCACTGCGTCTGCTTCTGGTGCGTTCTCAGCCAGTCAGCCCTCAGATCTTTGTCTGGGACAGTACATGATACAACTGCGATAGGGGAGGGGTGGGAGTGGATGTGGAGAAGGAAAAAACGCACAGACACAAACACACACACACACACACACACACACACACACACAGTGATTGCGATGATGGAGGAACGGGGAGCTGGAAGGTGGCATTTGGCGCAGTCAAAAGTGTGCTTCTCCCATGCGTAAACAAATGTTGGCATGGCACGCCAGTGGCTGCCGGCCCCTTCGTCCGCAAAGTCTTCAAACAAACTACGGAAGAGAAAAAAAATGGACTTTTAATGGGATTCGGGGTCCTCCTCCTAATCACGGCATCGCCACAAAGCACTGTGTTTATGTAAAAGGCAATGCACTGGATGTAAACTGTGTGGCTTCTGCAGGGTTGGGGAGCGTCTCTGTGGATCGGGAGGAGAACACATATTAACCCTCCTGCCAACATTTGTTTCAGATTCGAGTGCGTGTATGTATTTGAGTGTGTGTGTGTGTGAGAGAGCCACTTGATGATCTGGGTCACTGTTTCCATCAATTTGTGAGAATTAATTGTATAGCTACCAATGTAAACATAATAAATCCAACGCATCATTCTTGGCATTTGGGGCTGCTTTGTTGGTGGTTTATTTCAGTGTTTTTGAAGTGTTTTACTTCAGAGTGTTTTTTTTTGTTTGTTTGTTTTTCCTAACTCAGATTTGTCAGAAATTAATGTTGTCCTACATTCATTAGCTGCCTTACCATGTTCCCTCATAAAGCGGTCACTTGAAGGCTATATTGATATTTCATCTGTGACCCGCTTCCGCTCAATCACTTTATCCTTATCACGTCATGTCACACGTGGCCTTAAGACCCTCTCCCTGCCAGCATATGTGTGTATGACTTGAAGGATCAGTTCTCCCCAGTGCACGCCATTACGTCTGGCACAGTGATGTGTTAACAGCACTTGGTCCATTCCACAATAAGCACAAACCTAAGTGGACAAAACAACAGCAGGGTCAACAGAACAAACAAGGAGTTAGGAAAGGCAGTGAACAGAAAGCAGTGTTGGGGAACTGGGGTTAGTGTGTGTGTGTGTGTGTGTATGTGTGTGTGTGTGTGTGGAGAGGGGGTTGTGATGCGGTGGTTCCTGGGTCCATATGTCAGCAATTTGGGGGGCATTGTGTACCTTGGCCTGAAACAGAGGCACATGATAGATGGAAGGGTGAAAAATCCTGAGTTCCTTGGCTCCGCAACACTGCCCTGAAAATTGCTTTCAGCTGATAGCTCCATTTCACTTGACATTTATCAACTGGATTACTGTACGACTCGCTGTTTACTACTACCATGATGGAGCGGATAGGGGGTGGCAGTGAGGAGACCAAATGTTTTTCCTTCTGTGCCGTTAAAAATATACAACCAGAAATTGACTCGGGTTAATGTTTAAATTGATAGTGTATTAATATGTGGGGTTCAGAGAGTGGCCACTTGTGTACCCATGGACATTGGCACTGGCTTGTAACAGTCACTCCTGTTGTTGTCACACTTTATGGCCACACAGAATTTGCTAGCATACAGTATAACATAAGGTTGAATTCTCCTTGAAATTGCACCTATATGATCCATACACTGGTTTCGTCAAGTTTTCACGTACACTTAAGGATGCATCACACTCCTTCTCAGATTTTTTTTGCATATTGTTCAGCAGAACTGAATTATTCATCATTTCTGTCTTGTGACAATGGAGTAATACTGATATGCATGGTTTGGTAAGTGCTAGCACTTGACTGACAACTGGGGTCTCCTGCAAAGAAACAGACTATTACACACACCAGTCGGCTGATTACGCCCTGTATATGCACCGGACGTTCACACAGTTGCGGGAGACTCGAGAGCGCGTTTAATCACTTCACGGGCACCGAATTGGCTCCCAAATGCCCGTCGTGTTCTCGCCTCTGAAGTGTACGAGCCACCCAACTGTCTCATCAAGATTCCAATCAGTTTAAGCATGAAATGCTCTTCGCTTTAGATGGAAAGCATTGTTCCTCTAGGATGTCTGCGCCACGAGGGCAGCCTCACAGCATATGCAAATTGTGCCGAAAATTAACAGACTCGATGCTCTGAAAGCGCTTGTCGTTTCCAGGGATTGTAGGAGAGGCACAAGGTGGAGAGCACGCGCGCTCATACATAATGCATGGTTCATCTTGTGATGGGTCAGTGAAAAGTCCATCTTGAGAAATTATACTGTGTATTTAGCATATCTTTTTATGTTGTAAAGATTATTGCCCTTGACACGTTGGCCATAATGCTGTAAACTACTAAGAACAGCCTATACAATTATAAGGAAATAAGATACCAGAGAACAGTCTAACCGTTGTTGGATTTTAAGTTAACATATATTAAGAGTCTCTCAGCGCACTCCCTAATGTTACATGATCCAATTATCAAAAACACCTTGGCCTGTTGAGGTGGGCTACGACTAAAAAGAGGAAACGGGATAGGTCGGTGCGCCACAGGTAACTGTGGGGTGTAATACCACGGTAATCAGGTAAGTAGACAAAGGTAGGGAAATAGTTTGCGCATCCGGGACATAATGACCTTAGCCTGCACGTATAGCCAGCCCACTGAAATATGCCGTTATTAGGTCCGGTCGGTAACCCCTGAATGTGCACGTGCGCCTGCCCGCCCGCAATCTCCCTGAACAAGAGCGTCTTTGAGGTAAGAGTGGTTAAACTGTCTATTCAAATCGTCTGGACATTATGATTACCGGCACGAGAGGAATTATATATTTAGCTTTGTGTCCGGCAAAATTTCCTGCTCGACTCTTGATGTTAAGTGACGAGGGGTGTGCAAGATATCCCCCATATCCGAATAGTAGCATTCCTCTGGAACATTTGACGATGGTCGATTTAGGGAGAGAGGAGAGGTTAGGGGTGGGGTCAGGGCAGGGCTTGATGTGAATGGCGCACAGCCCAGTCCGGATGTGAGAGACACCTGTTAAATATAAAATTAAATTTAGACTTTTGAGATCTTTGACGTGTGGCACACACGCGACAAGTTGTTGAAATATGGCATATTGTATCCTTGAATTTGCAGGTTTTATTGTGGAAATGTTCCCGTTCCGATCATTTGTAGCTTATAAAATATCACAGTTTAGGCTATTTATTTTAATTTGATAAGTAAAGGCAACTATGAAAAATATACCTCACTTTGAATATTTGAAAACTCATTAATATTCTACTTTTGTCAGCTTTGGCAAACCTTTTATTGGCCCCTTTTTTACCAACAGTTCATACAAACCTCAAGACTCAGTATTTCTACTGTTTGGAGGAAACTTCAGTGAAAGCATTACTGATGCTCAAGAGGGTTAGAAGGTGTTGGGGTTTGACTTCTCAGTATTTCACTTTCTTTTCTGAGGTGAAACCAAAGTGGGCTTTAACAGTCTCTGCTAACCTCCCAAAACACACAAAAAAGGGAAAACATATTTGAGTATCATTGCAAAAGAAGGATGGCGGTGAGCCAGTCAGTTGGTCAGATGATTCTAATTCTCATTCGTCTCAAATTGGCTCCGAGGGGCATTTTAACCAGGACTTATGCTCAAGGGGAAAGAAGAGTGGAGAGGTGGGTGAAAAAAGAGAGAGACAGACTAATACATATAAGCTAATACATGATAACCCCCTATAACAAAAGAAACTATCATTTGGAAAGCAAATGTTGGGACTGGACAGGAAGTCTGCTAATCTGTAATCCGATGCGAGAGGAAGGAAGGGACTCAGGAACCAGCCTTCAGAGCTTTCACCAATCATATTCATCACAGAGCACAGGCCCAGACTCATTAGGCGACCAGTGCTGCACTTAACTAAACATCTTTTCCATAAAATAAATGCTTCCAGGTTACCCCAAGCCCAGGTCGTGCACACAGCGCATCTGATCTCAATTACCTAGCCGCCGAGGCTCAGACCTGAGCCGTCACAGCAGCAACAGCAGCGATGGTGGTGGTGGTGGTGGCTGGTGATATCGGACCTCATCGTATTTGTGAGCTGACAGTGCCATGGCAACTAGACAGGAGGTGAGCTACTCGGAGCGTAGATATGCACACTGTCCATCACAAGGGGGTGAGTGGGGTGGGGATGGAGGATGGGGGGTGGGTGGGTGGCCAAGAAACGGGGGAGGTGGAGTGGGGGTTATTGAATAATTGGTTCCTCATGTAGTTTCTTTCCCTCAGAATATTAATTACATGATGATTAAACCCCCTCCTTGCTCTCTTTTTCTCTGCCTCTCTCTCCGTGTGTGTGTGTGTGTGTGTGTGTGTGTGTGTGTGTGTGTGTGTGTGTGTGTGTCAGAAAGGTCTTGAAGTTGATCCTGGAGGAGGAAGGGAAGGCCATATATATAAATATATCTAGGTGAGGTCTCATGGCTTGATGGGGTGAGCTGTCATTCATGTTTTAGAGGAGATCCCGAGGCCTAGTCTAGCAGCATTACTCAAGGACTAGCAGGAGTAAAAGTAAGTGATTTGGTTTCTATGTAGGTTCATACAGTTTAGTATTTTAGGCTTCAGAATTTATTTTTACTTTTATTAATATTTACCAACAATATGTTATTTTAAATAACCTAAAATATGGCAAAAAAAATGGGTGCACGTTATCTATCATGAACACTATGTATTTCCAAAATTTTGAACAGGCAGTAATAGCATTTGCCAACTTGTATCTTGTGTCTTGTATTGTTTTTCCCGCTTACACCCATGTCTCTTTTTTTCTTTTTCACTGACATATCGGGGATAACACTGACCAACACAAAATTTAGTCTATACTCCCCCATGTGTCTGCTTGGGAAATAACACTTATATCAAGACTGGTGATACGGACTGCATAATCAGGCAACTCTGTATAAGGTGTTAGTACATTTACATCTGTACGTTTCAACACATTGTGTTTCTTGAGCCGTTCATAATTTCATCAGAAGAATTTATGTTTTATGTTCATGAGGCTGCCGCGTTTTGCATCAGCTGAATAGGCTAAAAAAAAATTCAAATCTATTCAAAATCTGCATATGTGACTGATTATGTGAGCTGAACTGTACTCCATCCAGATGAACACATGAGCTCCTGGCAAAGGCTCAGGGAACTCAAGGCTCCTTCAGCTGTTTGGAGAGGAAAGCAAAAGGCCTCCTCACCCATCAGTATCCCCTTACCCTACTTCCCTCAGAGAGCTTCTCTCTGTTTCTAGAACCATCCACACTCAAGCCCTGTATTCTGCCAGAGGCCGTGCAGTACACAGCACAGTCAAAGATCATTAAATACTGAGGGTTGTAGCTCCACTTCAACCCTCTCTGACACAGTCACATCTGATAGGCACAATTTTCGCAAGAGTGTTGCACTAAAGATGTCAATAGAATACAATAGTGCTGGGCTCTCTGTATATATTGAAAAGCTTACCAGTACTCCTTCATGAAAAAATATGGTCAAATAACCTGGTAGGTGCTGACAAGGCAGTGGTGTAAAGGATCGGTCATTTAAGGACATACTCAAATTCAGCACCTCTCATTAAGACAATAGTATCCACTCTGCAACTGAACCTGCAACTTTTTATCAGTTCACAAGTTGCAAGCATGTAGTAGACAGTCACAGACAGCAGTGGTTCCCAAACGTTTAACAAGCATCTAAGACAATCTGGTCCTACCAAGTACCGCCTGCACCATGGACTGCTTGCTACAATTAAGATTTTGGCATAAATGTTGCTGCATTAACAACATATGAACACAAATTACATATATGTAGTGGAAATTGGGTTGTATTGGTGAATCACCAATGGTGATTTTTCCATGTTATCTTTATGCTTGTGAGAGCTGAGTACCCATACGCAGATTTATTTTCTGTACCCCCTAGAACTGATTCTAGTACCCCCGGGGGTACCCGTACCCCAGTATGACAACTATTTTTTATTTCTTGAAAATACTGTTTCAGTTTCACCAGCAGAGGGAGCCATTGAGCATACAATGCTGTAAATAACCCTCAACAGCCTTAAAATATCTTGAAATTTCGTGTTGTTTTTTATGTTGATAATTATGGTAGTATGCAAGAACCAAGAACAAACCAAAACCAGAACACTGGAAGAATGAAAAAAAACAAACAATACATAACATATTGTCTGCTGGCTTGGACTGTTGGCTTTTTTTGATCAACATCAGTCAATCAACATTGACTGATTGCTGCTTCTTAAACTTAAAAAAAAACTTGATGCTTTTGATATTTTTATAAACATATATTTTTTTATTGTGTTTACACATGTCCAATGGAATCCAGAAAATACAGCGTTTTGAAAAGTCTCCACTTTGGAGGCCTTTTTTAAAAATATCTGTTTGAGGTGGACAAAACTCTGTTTATATGTAAACAAGAGGCCCAAACAGATAATATTAAAAAATATAAAAACATCTAGATATGTGTAAAACAGGGCTTAAATTGCTTTGTAATGTGGACATAAACTAAGATTAGTCATAACCTTTGAGGTGGATTAATAAACATTTTATAACCTTTTTTGGATTTGAATTGATTAATCGAGCAAATTACAGAGCCCTCATTCAGGACATGTCTGTTTCCTGAACACATCCGTGAAAAATAAATGTTCAGGAGATAGAATCTGCACAGAAAGACTAAAATTAGTGAATCTTGAGCTACTTTGAATCCAGGCCTATATGCTGGAAGTTGTAGGATAACCTATCAAGTGATGGACATAAAACTGATACAAAATACGCCATTACTGTTATCTAGCGCAGTCTTTTAGAGAACAATGAGTCCTACTTTCAACTTGCTGACATTGTGTCTGGGTTTTGTTCATTGGAAAATCAGCAGACCGTACAATCTGCAAGAAAAACACCACATCACCATGAACACATACAGTAAATGCAGTTCAAATAGGACAGCATGACAGAATCATTTTGTTTGCTCAGAGGTATTGACTTCATCCTCCCCTCTAGCCGTGATTGCATGTTGCCAAGGAGACAGTGTCCATCTCCCTCCTGTATTTCCTGACGTTTGTGTCTGTGGTGAGGGGAGATGGACCACAACCTCCTGTCATTCGTGCTTTTCGGGGCCCTGGTGTGGCTGGTGGTGGCTGTCTACCTGCTCATCTGTGTCTACCTGCTTTGCTCACTGTGCTGCAGGAGCCACAGGAGACAGGAGCCAGACCTGGAGAGTTCAGAGGTCACGGGGGCTGATGTGGTGGACATTCTGTGACACAACTCACGTCTGATTCTTACCAACCTACCTCAGCTCAGGTAAGTGACTCAAAGCTAGATGATCGATGAGGCTATAATTTACTAATGAAAAATGTAGCTAGATATAAAGATATAATGAAATGAAATTTTTAAATGTGAGATTTTATGCGTCACATTAAATTTGTTGTGATGACACCCACCTGTTTTTATTACAGTACATTAACCTACACCACCATTTACTGGCACAGGTTTGTAACCAGTTCTATCTCAATGTGCATCTCTATACCATCCCTAAAATGTACTCTGAGTACACTGATAGTTGAGGTGGTTAGTAAGCTATGATCTTTGTTGAGTATCTTGAAGTCTATGCAATGTGTCTCGCTGCATACACTTCAGTAGTGATATGGAAATAACATTCAATAATGGTAATGTGTGCAGGATGTCATTGATTCACTTATGTTTTTTTTCTCCCATATTAATATATGCCATTGGAACGAACCATCTAGGCCATTTGACTGCTGTATGCTTATGGCTATACACAGTGCACAGCATTCAACTGGAAAATGCAACTGTTTTTGTCATATTACACACATATTTATGGCCATAACGATGAGTCATAACGCAAACATTAAGAAAGTAAATCAACGCCTAAAAAGCCGTCATGGAAACAGGAAATAATATGATGACCGTCAGGTTTTATGTGTGAACAAACAGATTATTGTTTTTTGCATTATAGCCCCATCTTGTGTGGTGCAGTGTGTACTGTAACCTTCATCCATAAAAAGAGGAAGTGTCTTAAATGTGGTTTAAATAAATTTATTTCCACAAGCTTTGGTGAAAAAAGGTTTGGAGGCGCTGCCAGCTACAATGTGTTTTATTCACATAAAGGAACATATTTAATTTTGAAAAACTGGTATCTCAAAGTAGGCCTACGAACACTTGATAAGACTGAAAGACTGTTACTGAAATACCGTTAACAGAGAAACCAGATAGAGATGACCAACTGACCAACTCAAATACATACATAGCCTATTAAACATAGACTATATGTGTGCATGTGGGTGCACTACAAGGAGACTTGTTACACTATCTCACTGATTTAAGCTACACTGTCCTGCATTAAAACAGGTGGAAAAATATCAGGGGCATGTGTAGTCTCATAAGACGTACTCACATCAGTAGTTCTGTGTAAATTGTTCCTTTGAACTTTTGGCAGGCTTACATATTTGACCTGATAGGGAGGGTGTGGCAAATAAGTGTGATTAATGATTCCCTGACATCCAGGACATACTACAGTAGGAGGATACGTGCGTTCCATAAGTAGCGTTAAGGAAGTTTGACACATCTTGACACATGAGGTGTAAGATGAGAAAGTAGGCCAACATATTCACATCAGCATTTAGGCCTAACTATATCAAACAAATGTTTCATATTACACAAAGACATCATGGACAGCTCAGCCCTTGTAATTTGATAAGGAAAACATCAGCATAATCGTTCCTCCGCCCCTCTTCCAATAAATATTTACCAAAGAGTCTGAATAGAGGAAGTCTATTTATATAAACCATTTTTCCCTGTAGAACGTTGATCTGGATGAAACATTTCACTCGCGTCGTCACTCTTGCGAAACATCACGCAAATTGTGTCTCTGCCAAGGGAAAGGTTTGGCCGTGACTTCATTTCCTTTGTGAAATGGGCGTTACTGTACTACCAGTGGTCTCCGAGGTGTGGTGAGTTTGCTGAAGTTGCCGACGCTCTTTTTATTTAGAGGTAAATTGGTGTTTCCCTGCTTGTTACCTACTAAATTTAGATATTTAATAACTGTCGTAATGCGAGATCGAGCCAAAATTATCGTAAATCTGATTACAGTACCTTCCCCGTCAATACGATGCTCGAGTTTCTCCTTGCTACAATGTAGACTTAACGTTATGCTGCTGATATATTGTGACAGTTAAAAAATGCTTTTAGTGGGTCTTTGCCCAGGGTTATTGTTGATGATCGTCTGTTTTTCAACTAACATAGGGCTTTATTTAACAACAGACCAAAAATGAAATTAAAATATAACTACTCTATCTATACTATTGTCCATCAAGGAATTCTTATCAGGTGTAGCTTACTTCAAGTCCTTTTTGCAGCGTTTCAGGTTATAACCAAGCCCCTCCTACTCAAATTTGAGTGACCCTAGGTCTTAGTAAAGTCTGACAGCTGTTTTAATATCTCCTGCATTGTACATTAAACGCCAGTGTTTTCCTCTACAGAATACCTCAAGCTCAACATGTCTGTTTGGGTCAGTAAGTTATGCTGTGATGATGTAGCCAAATATGAATTTGTTTAACCAGTTTTCTCAACATGACATGAATATAAAGAAGATGCCTTTTTTGTTTTTAGGATGACTTGGATCTTCTTCTTGACTCGCCGTCTTCCTTGACATCGACGGTAGGCTAATTTAATCTTTGATGCAGCCTTCTTGTCTTGCTTGACTGCATATGAAAGATGCAGATGGGCTGTTGAGATAAATGCATTTATCACTGATAGGCAACAACAAAGGGGACCATCAAGGACAAGCAAGGGTTCAATGCCAGTGAGGATGCGGCCGCTTTGCGAAAAGCCATAGAAGGCATTGGTAAGCATGCCCTCTCCAAACCAACTGCTGCCATGCTTGTTAGTTAATGTCCATGAAACTACACTTTTTGAAGACTATCAAAATGTCCTCTCTCTCTCTCTCTTTCTCTCTCTCTATGTCTGTCTCACTCTGTCTGTGTGAATGTGTGTGTGTGTGTGCTTCTGTGTATGTGTTTGTATATGGTCATGTACCTGCAGGAACTACTGAAAAAACCTTGATTGATATCTTAACTCAGAGGAGCAACGCTCAGCGTCAGCTCATCTCTAAGGCCTACCAGGAGGCCACAGGGAGGGTGAGGAAGAGTACCTACTGTTTACCTTTGTGCTTCTTTACAAGCATATCCATCGGTAGACCATCTGTTGCAGCCATAAAATCAGTGTTTTGTATTTATATAAGACATGGTAAACATTGAGCCAGCCTTGTGCTCCTCCATCTGTTGTTCTTGGTCCTGACTCTGAGACTCTGATATTGTGCTTCCTGCAGACTCTGATTGATGACCTAAAAGGGGACACAAGTGGTGACTTTGAGAACATACTGGTGGCTCTGGTCACACACCCTGCTAAGTTTGACTGTGATGAGTTCATCAGAGCCACAAAGGTAACATTTACAGTAGGGAAAACAAGTATTTGATCCCTTGCTGATTTTGTTGGTTTGGCCACTAATAAAGACTCGATCAGCCTGTAATATTAATGGTAGGTGTAGTTTAACATGCTGAGACAGACTATCACAAAGAAAATCAAGAAATCGACTTTAAAGAATTTGTATTAATTTATTTGCATTTTATTGAGGAAAATAAGTATTTGAACCCTCTTGCCAAAAAGACTTAGTACTTTGTGGCAAACCCCTTATTAGCAAGCACAGAGGTCAGACGTTTTTTGTAGTTGATGACCAGGTTTCTGCACATATTAGGAGGAATTTTGGTCCACTCTCCTTTGCAAATGGCCTCTAAATCGTCAAGATTCCATAGCTGTCGCTTGGCAACTCTGAGCTTCAGCTCTCACCATAGATTTTCTATAGGATTTAGGTCCGGAGACTGGCTGGGCCACTCCATGACCTTGATATGTTTCTTCTTCAGCCATTCCTTGGTTGCCTTGGCTGTATGCTTTGGGTCATTATCCTGCTGGAAGACCTATCCACGACCCATTTTAAGTTTCCTGGCAGAGGGAAGGAGGTTTTCACTCAGGATTTTACGGTACATGGCTCCGTCCATCCTCCCATTGATACGGTGAAGTAGCCCTGTGCCCTGTGCAGAAAAACACCCCCAAAGCATAATGTTACCACCTCCATGCTTGACAGTGGGGATGGTGTTCTTGGGGTCATAAGCAGCATGTCTGTCCCTCCAGACACGATGGGTTGAATTGATGCCAAAGAGCTCAATTTTGGTCCCATCTGACCATAACACCTTCTCCCAGTCACTCTCCAAGTCATTCAGATGTTCATTGGCAAAGTTCAGGCGGGCCTGCACATGTGCTTTCTTAAGCAGGGGTACTTTGCGAGCACTGCAAGATGTTAGACCATTGCGGTGTAAAGTGTTACCAACTGTTTGCTTGGTGACTGTGATCCCAGCTGCTTTAAGATCATCCACTAACTCTGCCCGTGTTGTATTAGGTCTATTTCTCACTGTTCTCATGATCCTGGAAACCCCACGAGGTGAGATCTTGTTTGAAGCCCCAGACCCAGGTCGATTGATGATCATGTTGTGAGTCTTGTACTTGCGCACAATTGCACCAACAGTTGTCACCTTAACGCCCAGCTTCTTGCTAATGGTTTTGTAGCCCATACCGGTCTTGTGCAGGTCTGCAATCTTCTCCCTTAAATCCACAGAAAGCTCTTTAGTCTTTCCCATGTTGGAGAGTTTGGAGTCTGACAAACTGATTGATTCTGTGGCCAGGTGATAAATATTTAAAAGTTATTTTCTGGATTTTATTTTTGATATTCTGTCTCCACATGTTACAATACACCTACCATTAAAATTACAGACTGATCAAGTCTTTCTTAGTGGGTAAACCAATAAAATCAGCAAGGGATCAAATACTTGTTTTCCCCACCGTATTTAGTTTATCTGGAATAGTGTCCATAGTATTTACCTGTTTATAAGATTTTATTTGTTAATAGGTGTAAGTGACTGTGACTTTTGTAATGGGTGTAAGTGACTGTGAAAATTAAATGTAAAGTCAAAATCAGTGTGACCTCAGTGTTTTTTTTTTAATCACATCAGTTCTCCTTTTCTCTTACAGGGAGTTGGGACATCTGACAGCACTCTGATAGAATTGTTTGCTGCCAAGTCCAACAGGCAAATTAAATCTATGTCTGAAGCTTACCTAGGAGGTTTGTGTCGCGCCTAGGATGTTAATTTCTGAATTTACAGGTATACTGTTGACAATACTAACACAAGACGTTAATTATGTAACAGAGACGGGAAGATCACTTATGCACGACCTAAAGTCAGAGGTGTCTGGTGATTATGGTAAAACTCTGCTCATCTTGCTAGAGGTTGGTTCCATTTCAGTGAATATTCAGTGGATGATCACAGTGAAAGGAGTGTATTTTATAAATTTAACATTGATTGGTCCTCTCTTTTCTTTCTTACCTCCTAGGGGAAGCGGGATGAAAGTACAAATGTCGATGCAGCAAAAGCTAAAGCAGACGCCCAGGTGAAGTTGGTAGTCATGCTACAGCTGTTTTACTTTTTTTTTGCGTAATATGTTATCACATTGGTTCTCAAATGGGGCATTGGGTATTGCCAGGGGGTCTGTGAAAAACGTTGCTACTAAATAGCATCTAACATCTAGCTGAACTAATGGATATATGCCTCTATGGTCAAATTTGTGTTGTGATTATTTGGAGTCCTTGGGAATTTTCCTGCTCAATGAGGGGTTTCTGGTCCAATAAAGTTTGAGAACACCTGTGTTATCATAGTGAGACATGAAGGTGTAAACATTTGTCAATAAGTTGTACATATAAACTGAAAAATGTTGTGTGTAAAAGGTCCATCTTCCGAATCATCAGCTTGTAAGCAACAATAGGCCCGTTAATCTATTATGTAATTGATATTGGGGTCTGAGAATAATTTCTGTGATGGCCTCAACTTCTGTTTTGAGACTGAAATTTCATTCCGGTTAGTAGATGCAAATGTCTGAATGATTTGATTTGGTGTATCTCCATGCAGGCTCTTTATGAAGCAGGAGAGAAGAGGTGGGGAACAGATGAGAGCAAGTTCATAGATATCTTATGCCACAGGGGTATTCCTCAGCTAAGGCAGAGTAAGACTTATTATGTTCCCTCATCAGTACCACAGGATATACTTTTGAGAAAAATGAACTCAATGCATTTACACAATTCTGTCCAACATCTAAGGACTTGAGATCCTGAGATGGCCATTGAATAGAAATATGAACTTTGTTTCACCCCATCAAACACCTCTACGACTACGGTTACATTCAGAGTGAATTTGGAATAAAGCAATATATTGTCAATATCCTGGTGAGCGCAAGATCCTGAATAATCTGTTTATATGTGTGACATTAGTTGCTAGATTCTGGTAAGGTCACTGACTTGGCCTACAAAGTTGTCTTGTACTGGATGCGTCCAGCCAGTTTAACATGCCCAAATGCGAAAAACCGTCTGGTAAAGAGCATTTTCGCATTACGATGTCTATGTGACCCTAAATTTCTTATTAATTCAGGCATAACCTACAAGGTTTATTCGTGTTTTTAGAAACTGGAATACGTCCAAATTCGGAAGATAACAACTGGTATGAGGAGTTAACGTGACTCGCACGTAAACCAAATATTCCGCTTAAAACCAGAATACTACCTGCAAGTAACCGTAGTCAGTGTTTTGTTATCAATGTTGTTCAGCATGACTCTGATGTGTTTCAGTTCTGGTAGACTACAAGAGTGTCAGTGGGAAAACACTGCAGGAGAGCATTGAGAGTGAGATGTCAGGGAAACTTGAGGAGCTGCTGGTGGCTATTGGTATGGAAAACATCTATCTTTCTTTATCATGAAATACTATATATTTGGTATTGTGGGCACTATGTGGTGCCTACAAAAACCCATTCAATGATTATCATCTTTGCTTGCAGTAAAATGTGTGAAGAATGTACCGGCATATCTGGCAGAGAGACTCTACAAAAGCATGAAGGTATGAAGGAGCTGAGTGTTTTGCTATCCTATATAACGTTTGCATAAGTTTGAATATCAGCTGCTTTGAATAGATGAGGTCATTGTTGAGGCACTTTCAATTCTTCCAGCCTTTCCCAGTTGATTGGAGAATTGTCACAGCAGTGATATATTCGCCCATGCTGTGATGACAGCCAGCAACTATTCCAGTTGCACAAGAGTGTGAAATGACAGTTTGGTTTGCATGAAGATAATTATATGTGACCCAGCTCACCTCTCATCATACTTGTCTTCCACATTCACAAATGTGTGCGATCACACACACCACATTACCCTTTCGATCCATTGTGCAGGGTAGTCAACATATTTTAACCCTTGTGGAGGATTGTTGGGTACAGTGATAGTCCATGTGGAACATGATTGTAAATCCAGGCTCTTTGTACAGGGCCTGGGAACAACCGAGTCCACGCTTACCAGAATAATAGTGAGCCGCTCTGAAATTGACCTCATGGACATCAAGGCTGAGTACAAAAAACTGTTTGGCTGCTCGCTGTACTCAGCTATAGAGGTAGGTTAAACCAAGAGAAAGTACTGACTTCAATGTATTGTGTATGTATTGTTTCCAAGACATGCATGAATTTGCACAAGACCATGTGCAAATAGTTGAGAAATATGGACAAATATCACACACCAAAGATTTATAGGTGGTCATGCTATTTAGAATTTGGTTCCGGTAAGTGCAGATTATGAGATTTATATGCACTGATAGCACTTACCAACTCAGCATTTACCTCCCATTCTGGAAATGAAAGCAAATTCATCAACCTCCTTTCATTTTGAACAATAGTGTATTCAATAGTGTGTTCAACTATTTTTGGCTGATGTAATTTGCAACACAGTAGGCATGTACTTCGGAAACTGACGTTACAAAGTTGTCACGGCCTCAGTAATGTAGCAAATGCATAAAATCAAGTTTTAGTCCTAAATATAATCAACTATGTTATTGCTCAATTTGACAACTAAAGAGAGTTTCCTTCATGGGGATAAAATGAGGATGGTTCTTGTCTTGCTGCTTCCAGTCGGACGTTGGGGGTAGTTTTGGCACCTGTCTGAAGATGATCTGTGGCGCTGATGATTAACCCCGCCTCCGATGAGCTCGGTGGACGATAAACTCCACCGCTCAGAGGAGGATGTCGTCCCGCTTCCTGTCCAGTGCAATCAAGCCTAAAGCAATGCCACCTCCTCAGACACTGCTATAGTAAATCGTATCTGAATCTGCCAAATGTGATTTCATATTTGTTTCTTTTTGTTCTAATCTTCTCACTTGCTGCACAAACCAAAGCTCGTAAAATGCATAAGACATTTCTGCATTATTATGCAATCATGGCTTTCCTAATCCTTACTACATCTGTGCATCTGTCCCCGGCCATAAGATCTGTGAATTGCTAAACTTTTGACCATTGTGTTCCAATAATCCAAATAATCTTATAGCATCATATCTCTGCTTCTTATTTCTCTTTTGCCCTTGCTTGGCTTTGCTGCTACACGGACTGACTCCTCAGAGCTTTTATCTGAAGAGGGTGCTGAAAGCATCTTGTCTGTTTGTGACTGTCAAAGACATTACTCTTACTTACAAGAAGTGTACTAACAGGATATGTGCCTTAATGAAGACATCAGGGCATTTCTTCATTTGTGTGTGGGAACGTTTCCTGTTTTTTGAAATAATGGTTTTACCCATTGCTAGACCTCTTTCAAAACTAGCACCTTACTATGTGTTAGAGTTACTACGGTCAGTGGTTATTAGCCAATCATCTAGAGTCATCTTGTGAAGTTAACAGGGCTTTAATGCTCTAATGATATCCCTTTTTTTGTTTTTATACGGCTCTGCTTTCTCATCTCATAATCTTATAGCACTTGTCTCAGGTGGGATGGTTTAAAACAGCGGTATGTTGTTCAACCATATTCATTTTTCTCTTCATCACTCAGTACCGTTGTGCGGCACAGGTTTCAAATTCAGTGGTTGACAAAATATTTTACATCATCTTCAAAAGGAAGAAGCTACAGATCACTACTTCAGATAATATCTTAATTTATTCATCAGGGAAAGATTCATGAGGGAAAGATTTATGTGTCACATCACCTAGCATTGTTTAAATGTAATCTTCATTTCTGCCCTGCCTCTCAGTCCGAGACATCTGGGGACTATCGTCAGACCCTGCTGAGTATCTGTGGGGTGGATGACTAACTGTGACCCTGACCTTACTGCTTCCAGAGCGATCGTATTGCATGCTGCATGTTTAAGGCAAGGTGTAGTTCACTGAAAGAGCTGCCAACACAGTGCTACACTGCCAGTACCTCTCTTCCACCCACTGGCTCTTCTATATTCCATAACATCTTTGTGGTGTAACATGCAACATTAACCAAAGTATCATTTTCTGGATGGAATTAAATGGCTATGTAAAATGCCCATAATAAATACACATACTGTCAATATTAACTGCCAAGTAATTTTTTAATATACTCCATAACATTTTAAAAATGTATACTTGAGTCTGATATACCAGTTAGTCAGAATTAAGGCTACGCAATTGAATTATGTTAAATTTAAATGTCAGTATGTCAGTATAGAACATGTATGCTATTGCATTTCATTTTTTTTCTTTATAAATTATAAAGATGTTTAATTTGGTATTGCAGGATGATGATTTGCATAAAAAATGCAAAAAAACTTTACATGAAAATTCACAATTAATCCTGTAGTGACATAGTTTTTCCAGCAGGGGGCAGTGACATTCCTAATGTACATTCTATAGAAGGCTCTGTAATATACTGTACTCAGCCTCTAAATCTAGGCATAGGATGGTATTCAGTGACATGATTCAAAATTGTAGTCTCATAAATCCTGATAAATTGGACAGCAGTTAAGTCATCTGACTGGCATAAGTAACTTACTGACAGAGTCCTTTCTCCAATGTGGAATAATGGAAAGCCTCAATCCCATAATCCTGAAGACAATGCCTTGATTTGTGGCAGTGCACAGATTGGATAAAATATGGAAAGTGCTTGTGTCAGTCGTCTGGTGAGAGTGATTATTCATATTTTGCATTATGTGCAGATAATCCTGTAATTCTCTCTTTGCCACATTGTGTGAGAGGGGTCTGCAGCGAGTGGCTATCCATTTCAGCGAATGGGAGGGCAAGACGATTAAAGATTAAGAGAGAGTTTGGAAAATAAATATAAAAGAATTACGCTGCCAGTAAATCAACATCTGTTCAATAGTGAACTGAACCAAATTTTCAAGATGGATAAGAAACACCAAAGATGTTTTATAGCTGAGTTTATTGATATTGAATTAAAAAATGAACATTTGAAAGAATATTTTCCTCACTGTATGATCACATTAAAGAGTATGATATATATTCTCTGCATGGTGGTATCTTGTGGATAGTACACCAACTAACTTCAGAAACCTATTCAAATCCAGTAGATACAGTATGTCTCAAAGAAATAAATCTTGGTTCTTAAAATTCACCATGCAAGAGCAGATTCACCCTTGTACCATTGGCAGCTGTTAATTAATTGTGTTTTTCAGTCAATTAAACTCATAACACACTCAGTAACTCATTCAGTTGGTAAAAATCTGCCTGAAAGTGATCACAAATGTTTGACTCTTTACTAGAAATATAGTAGTTAGACTGGTTAGTAACAGACATCACTATCTGCTTGGGCATAATAGTGGCAAATCAGGCAAGACAGAACAGAATTACATTATTAGATTTAAAAGCTTCAAAACTATGTTATCATTTTGCATCAATGATACCAAAAACAGTGAAGAGAGGCTCTCTGTGATCTCTGCTCACTGCTCTTTTTGACATTCTGGATCACTTAGGTGTCTATATTGTGTTCAAAGCTGATCTACACTACAACACATTACAATACAAATTTGCAAATTAGTCATGTTGACCTTATTTTGTTACGGCAGTACCAGGCTGGAAAGATGGACGGGACACATAATTACATGGTCTAGTGGTTTAGTGGAAACTCTTGTAATCTGGTATCCTGATTAAAGTCAAGCATCTAGCTTTTTGACCTCTCTGCATATTTCACAATATTAGTCCACCAAGACAGAACAATGGTTTTAATCCTTCAATTCGCTCTGACACTTCAACAATGTCAGATTATCACAGATTTTAGAATGGGATTAGGGCAAATCTGGCAATCATATGTCAAAACTACATCCCACTGGTCATTTGATGGTCCACTAAGACAGGAACCAGTGCATATGGATGGATGGGTGGGGGTTGGGAAGATCTAGGGATTTGGCCCTCTAGTTAAATTCACTGTATAAATTACTTACCCCCTCGTTCTCTTGTTTCTGGTACACAGAAGAGTTTGCAGACAGCTTGTTGAAACAAATGCCCTTTATTTATTTATTGTGTCAGCATTCAAAGATACAGAGATCATTCCAAAAGTATATCACAGACATCAAACACCAAACTGAAAAGGCAAACAGTAGATTGGCAGAGATTATTGTCAAGTAGAAAAGACCTTTCACAAAAAAAAAGAAGAATCAAATCGGATAACAGCACAGTAACAACAGTGACTGCTATGATCTAATTCATTATCAAACCAGTGCAACAGCAGTGGTACTGGCCCCTTTTCCAAGATAAACCTTCAACAATTGGTGATCACAGATTCAACAGAATACCCCTAACATTTACCGTTTCCCCAAAACTTTCCCCTGTGCATTTTGTCTTATATGATATGACTGGTAACATTGATCCAGAGGTTCACCTGTAATAAATATGGCAAAAAGTGCATATACATTCTTGATTAAAACACTACCACATAAGAGGGAATAAAAATAACAAGAAAAAAAAATACAGTACCTGAAATTGCATTTCACCAAAAACAAAAGTCAGACTATTGGTAATGGAGCAGAGGAGGGTTACAGTCAGAAGAAGGGTGTGTTGTAAAATAATGAAACACTGAAAGAAAACATTTGTTCAGACAGCAGGGCTGCACAGTCAGTGCATATGAGAGGATGCATTGGACATTGCAAAACTGTTCATGTTTCCAAGGCAAACCAGAGGTAATTCAGGCAAAACATGCACACATTAAAAAAGGAACTGGAGAAAGAAACTGAAATTTGAACATGTCAACATGTCGTCATCACTTCTGGCTACCATGATAACTTTCACCAGTGCAATAATAGATTATCATGCAGGTTCCAGTTCTCTTGAACTACTCACCATAGAACACATATGTTCTAGGTTAGGTCATGCGAGAGCAACGTAGAGTCATTATTGTGTGTGTTTGTGTGAGAGAGAGAGGATGAAAGTTTGTGTGTGTGTGTGTGTGTGTGTTTTTGTTCTTTGCTCCAGTCTTAGGCAGCAATATATATGTACGTACTGGCGCTCAGGCTCCATGCTAGCCTTTACTATTCAGTCTATCTCACACCTATAGCAATCGACCCTGTATGTGTTTGTTCTATAGACAGTAAAGGTTTGTTCATCCAGCTCTCCTGATACCAGGCTTACTTGGTATAAAATGTGCGCATCTTTTGTTACACAAACAGCATTCAAATTCTTAAAGTCTGAAGACCGCTGTTGGTGATCGTAAATTGCTGGGCTGACTCCACTGTTTAGTCAAGTACAGGACCATGTGCGCTGGATCCTTGTGTTCTAGCCACTGGCTGTATATGCTGGGCAAGGGTTCCTGAGGCGGTAGTTCATGATGTAGATGGCAGTCTGGTGCCACCAGTAGAACATGAGCACCACCAGGATGTGCCAAACCTGGTGACTGGCCCCCAGGTAGTTCAAGTGACCTACAAAATGGTTCAGAGTGAGGAATTGATCAGGTTCACCTGCTTTCTTAATGACAATCAGTATACGTTTAATAAACGTATAAGTATACGTTTAATAAACGTACCAAATAAAAAGGTCTGAATGGGATAATGTAGGATACATAAGATAATTGCTTGTTTTGAAAACCACAATCTCTTCACTAAAGACATAAGGTCATAAAAATGTGTGTATTTCAATGAGAAGGTGATTTTATAGTATGCAAGTTAGTTTAACAGACATGACAACACACCTGGAAAATAGCGCTCTGGGATTTTGGTGATGTAGAACATGAATGCAGAGGCAGCGATCAGATACATGATCATCACTCGAGGGAAAAATGCCTGAAAACATTGAATTTTGAAATACAGATTGCCGACCTGAAAAATAGCTGCACGGATGCATAGAACAAAATGACTGGCCAGAGGAGTGAAGAGTTGTGTGAGTTAAAAACTCTCACTCCACCATACCACTGAAAACAGTGCCGAACTGTCTAACCTGTACAATCTCGGTGCCGAAGCCTCTGTTGAGCCAGACCCAGTGACAGGCGGGCAGCACGCCAAAGGCGGCCACGGAGCAGAAGAGCGCCGAACGCAGAAGCTTCCACTCCTGGCTGAGGTAAAGTGGGTGCACCTGCGCGCTGAATACGGCCAGGATGAGTGCCAGCACGGTCACCAGGTACACCTGCCGCCAAAACTGAAGGACACAGAGAAAGGTGAGTAACATCATCTTGTCGTGGGATGCCTGTCAGACTACTGTTTGTGAATTATGCTTAGGCTTAAGGTTAAGAGAGCATCTTCATTACCGTAATTTCCTGATTATTAACCGAGGTTAATACATTGATTTAGCAAATTTTAATTATTCATGAGGTTAATACATGGGTGAGGGCTATGAATGGGAATGTATTTCTTGTCATCAATCTAATTTGTCAAGAAATCATGATTGGCTTCTGAGTCAAATGGTAATGTGTAGTAAAGTGAGGTTAATATATGGGTAAGGGTTAATACACAAGTGATGTCAATAAATGGCTTTGTTTTAGTTTGCATAAAACACTGACCTGAGGTTTATATATGATGTGGTTTATATTCAGGAAATTACTGTACATGCTTTTGGCACTGGTATTCACTCTACATTTATTTGGTGGACAGCCTAAAAGAGGGGTGGCCAAACTTTTCTGTTTGCGGGCCACATCCTGAATAATCTAAACTGCCAAGGGCCAATGCAAAATTAAGAGCCAAGTTTTTAACCTGGTTCAAGTGACAGAGCGACTCTAATGCTACACTGTATGATGTTACTGACAAACATGTCACACCAGTATTACAACAATGATGTGCAGTGGATATATTATGATAAATTATTAAAACAATGGGTCACATTACATCTTATTTTTTGACTTCCTGGCGGGCACGTGAAAGAGAGCAGAGAGCCGTAATTGGCCCCTGGGCCTTAGTTTGGCCACCCCTGGCCTAAAACAACAGACAAATATGGAATATTAAAATGATTAGTAATGTGTGTCCTTGCTAGGGATTGAACCCAACACACGGGAAGTATCAGAGCACTTATATGCATCTCCAGCTGTCTATTAGCGTATGATTTTGGGCAGCTTACACTGTTGCAATAGAAGGCATAAAAAACTCCTGGCACATAGCAGCCCAGAATGCCAATGGAGATGCCCGCATAGTCCAGTGCCAGCCAGCGACGACAGGTCTTCTCAGAACGATGACAGCAGAACAGGTGGTAGCCCACTGAACATAGCATGCACACCTAAAAGAACAGGCACATGATTTAATTTTGGCCACTGTTGGCAATACATTCCATCAACTAGGATAACCTTGATAATCCAAAGGACATAATAACTTGGTTAGCGACTGTGTTTTTTTTTTTTTTTAACACCCCACAGGTTCACGTGTGTACTGTTCTTTACAAGAGGCTGTGATACTGGGCCAGTGTTGGAGTGCCACCCCTTCTTCACTGATGTGGGAGCGTTTTGGGAGGAGAGAGGGGGTCAGTGTGGAAACATGGTTTGGTTTTGGCAGAATGTCAGTGTCATTCAGCTTCTGAGTTTCTTGGTTCGGTGGTTTTGTAAGTGGCATGGCTGGGGTCCTCAACAACTGCAATTAAACTGTGCCTTATGCTTTCAAACGCAGCCCCTTGTTACTTTATGGCTACTTTTGTCATGTTGTAGTTAGGAGTAAATTTAAATATGAATGTGGTTGTAGAGGTCTGATATTAATGATAAAAGATTGAAAGTAAGTTTGTGCAGACACTGGAAGGGCTGGCCCTATGTCCACATCTAAAAAGAGCAATAATCTGTGATGAGAACTTGGGTAAACATAGTTAGCCAAAAATGTGTGTGTGTGGCTGTCCCTGTCTAATCTGCTTACCTGAAAGCAGAAGAGCCCTATTGCGTATATGACATAGTCTTCCCTGGAGGCTCCTGCGGCTGGCAGCACTGTGGACATATCGTTCACTCCCAGTGAGAAGAACAAAAGAAACCCCAGCAGGTGACTCCAGATGTTGACAGTCTCATTGGAGAGCATAAATATACTAATATGAGGAGGCAAAAAAGAAAACAAACAAATTAATTTGAGGTACATGAGCGGCCTGGAGGTGCAATTCACTAACACCCCAAGGTGTTATCACGTTAATGATGCAAAGTCAAAAAGAACAAGTTCGCTAGTAACATCTTGGGCCTACCTCCTTAAGCAGAGCTTCGACGGTAAATGTGCTCTGTATCCATCTGTGATGTATGGATTCTCTTTCAAAAACATCGGTATTTGTTCATATGTATACAAGCGAATTCCCCTTGGGATCAGCACTGGCCAATACTGGTAGCTCCCAAGTTCAATGTAGTGGGTACTTTTCAATAATTTTTGAGGCATCTTGGTAGACATGGAACTGCAGCTGACCCAGAGAATGACTGTGGGAAAACAAGTTCATCAACTTTTAGATGCGGAAATCACTGTGTTAATCACTGCATTCATGAAAGCATGTTCGCCCTGCTTAAAGTACACAAGTTAGCCAGCTACTGCAGCAAACATCAAACAGCAGACATCAGTGGTACACTAACTTCATCTTTTGAATTACATTGTGCTAATTACGAATCCTTAGACATGCTAACAGGCACTGTTTACTTCCCAAACTGTAAAGCAGCTTAACCAAGCACGTCTGCAGAAGCGAGGTATCAAATATCAGCAATATTAACGTTAGCAAGCCCGCCGTTCTTGCTAGTAATAACCGTACAGTAAGCAACGCTTGCTAGCTGTTGTTAGTTACACCGACATGCGATTTTAAGCAAATGTGTTGAATTTTACCTTGTGTATTAAGGCCCTAGGGCCTGTGTTTTAACGCTACGACAAAATCATTTTAAATACAGCTAAATAGCTGTCTCCACTACTCTCTTGTGTTAGCTACGCTAGCCAGCCGGGTGTGCTGGTATGCTCCCGACAGCGGGGATAAATAAATAAACCACCACAATAGCCATGCGCCGAAAATCTGGAAGGCCCCATATATGTATTTCATGTAATGCCTGTGCAGAATAGATTGGTATTTACCATGGCATTTACATGAAATGTCAGAAGGTTGGTGCAAAGAACGTTTTATTGCTTTTCAAATGGTCTAAAGGATCATTTAACCAGTTCCTATAGTCAGCAGAACCTAGAAACAAAAAGTATTTTCCACACTGTCAAACATGATTAGGCCTTCCCTTAGCCTTTATCCTAACCTGTGTTAACTATTAAAAAAAAAAATGTAACAGTTCATGAAATACTTGACTACATGACAGTGCATAATTAAGAAGATTTTATTTTAAGGCAAGGGTTGAAACATTCATTGTAAAATGAAAGAAAACTACCAATGAAACTCAGGGGGATTCACTGTGGATATGTTGGCTGTTTATCTTCCTATTCAGGTTTATGCTGTCATGGTTATGTGGTCCATGTTTTTGGACAGTGTATGTTTTTTTCCCCTCCAAAGGCCACTGCAAGCAAATTCATACCTACATTGACTGACTCATAACTGTATAGTCTCATATTTCAGTGTTAAAACGAAACAATATACAAAAGACACAAACAACCTCAAGCAGGCTATCAGAAATTAAAACAATTCTGTGAGACTATTTAATTATGCTCAAAACACTATTTATCAACATTTTGTGGTAGAAATAATAACCTGACAAATATGACAGCAATGCATTCATGACTAATATTTACAAGGCACATTCCCATTTTCATACCCCCCTTAGAACTAGGCATGGATGTTCAGAACATCTTTGGTTCACTGGCTCTGGACTCGAGTGAATTTTATACAGCGTCCCTACAAAAAGAAACACAAAAGATAATATTAGGCTATTCTGCCAATGAAAAAAAGGACCCATTTTAGTCAACATTAATCTTCATTTATTTAGGCTATCTCATTAAAACAGATAAATTAGACATATGACATAGATGGTTCTTTTCTGTCTCCTTAAATAAAATATAGCTGCTGTCAACTGGTCTGTGCAGTAATGACCACTCCTGACAGACCTGCTGTGTCCTAAATTTGATGCTGGTAACTACCAAAACCCCAGCACGCACATAACAGAGTGGTATATCTCTGTCTAATTTGTAACTGATGTTGCTACTTCATCCAACAGGAGTGTGTGTCAAATGTATGCTATATCACTGGACAGTGTTTTGACATTCTGACATTAACGATAATTTAGAGTAATTGAATCCATTTGAGAGAACTTTGACTTTAATAGGCAATGAGGAAGGAGTCTTAGAAATTAGGCTAATCATGTGGTACAAAAACAAATGGCTCGGCAGTCATTTCAACTCAATTCTGTGAGCGCTACACCACAGCCAAGACGCAGAGCAGGTACCAGTCTGGGACAAACAGTTCACTACTTAAGAGCACAGAAACCAGATGAACACAAGCCAACACTGCGCCTTGGCTGTCTAGTGAAAATCTTGCCATGTTTTTTATACCATGGAGTGGTTTAGTACATCTGTACATTTCTTTTTTCTCTTTAAGTGATATGCTGAATAGTGTAACCTATTTATATTGTTATGGAAATCTCTTGTAATGGTATTACTTCAAGAATCTTTTTTGAAAATTATCCACTATTTGTTCTACTATCTATCTAATATCTAGTTTCTACTGGACATTATGCAACATAGTATTTCCACATATACCCAGAATTCAAATGATATATTACCACAACATGTGAAATAAAAGGCTGGACAAATTTCTCATAAAACATCTGACATTAAGGGCTGGACATTTTTCTCAAATAGCCTCCAGATACTGATATCAGCACAGCAATATTAATCCTTATAGGCTTAGATGAACCCAGGGTTTAGTTCTTCAGCAGTTCCTCTGCAGCAACCAATAACTGTCATTTTTGAAAAGAAATGGTAGAAAAGCATATATTCCTTACTAGCTACCAGTGAAACCCACCACAAATACAGATTGACAGTCAGCGAGGCAAGGGTCAAGATGTCAGCCCTTCTGAGGAGAAGGACCAGGCCACAACCCCTTCCCCTTCCCCACCCCCGTTCATTACTGCCTGTGCTTCCCTCGTTAGTGCCTTCAAGTGCCCTGACAGCACGGGGCACATCTCCGAGTGTAATGACACTAATGGCTAGAAAACTGAAAGGAGACCCGTGCAGGGTCACACAGCCCGCTTAACGACCAGCCACACGCGACCAGCCACAGCTCCTCTTGTGCCAGCACGTGGCATGGGTAGGTGCAGGCTGGGTGAAGGGGGCTGGTAAGCAGTGGTAGGTGCGTGTGCTTGGGGAGATGATGGGGGGGTTGGTGGCAAGGCCAGAGGTTCGCCTGAGAGCTGTCTCGCTCCTCTCATGCTACAACAGGCCTGTCACTACCCCACTCAGGTCTCATCATGGTGGCAGAGCTCAAGTGCTGGAGACAGCACTGAAGAGGTACACGTGATGAGGGTTGGGGGGGTGGTGGTTGTGGAGAGGGTACAGTAAGCACAGTAACCTCCTCCACACTGAAGACTGGACCACATCAGAGATGGAACATGGTCCAGTGGAGGCAATTATCTCAGAAAGTGCTTGACGGTATCAACAACAGACACACGCTCTATTTGTTATATGTGGTTGGATGAGCACAGCTGAGTTTTGTGGTGTGGCAGTGTGATGAGAGCAATGCCATTTGAGTCAAAAATCAAGCAGTCAACCAATTAAATATCAGTGAATGAACTTGTAGGTGAGCGAATGCATCCTATGTAAAGTAACAATAATACTTCACCTGGTCCTCTGGAGTTGGCCTCATCAGAGCAACCCGATGGTACTGCCGTCGTATCAGTGCAACCAAAGCATCAAAGCGTCCCTGATAGTAGATTTAGAAAGTACATAACATATTCCAAGCAATTTGACTTTCATATATATATATATATATATCAGCTAGATGATCGGACAGATTGTTTTTGAAAAGGAAAGACTTTACTTAGGTGTTTAGTTTATACCGCTTTACTGTTTTGAAGAGTGTCTACACAAGAATGCAAAAATGTAGACAACAACCCTCTTAGGCAGTCTGAAACATTAAATACTTCAGTTAAGAGCGCTGAAGAGCTCCAACTTTACACTGCTACCCTATAAAAGCACTGAAAACAGTACAAATATACAAAGACCTGCACATCAATGAGAAAAGGGGTTGTAAACAGAGAGCACATCAGTAGACCAACTTCAAGACATTGTGGAATATTGATATTGAAGACAGATGCACGACCAGTGGAAAAGCAAAATAAGTAATTTATTCAGAGATCCCTAAAGGCCCAATTGTGCCGGATACCCTGCTATTCAGAACTACACATGCAAAACATTTTCTGTGGAGCTCTTCACTGTTCCCTCATTTCAAGTCCTTTACCAAGTGGTGAATTTTGGGTATAGTAATATAGCCTTTTCAGGTCTATACTCACCTTTATAGGAGTGTACCATTTGGATTGTTGATGGGTGTGGCGTATATATGTAGGGGGAGGCCTGCTGGGAGGCCTCCTAACAATGGGCTCTTCCACTTCCTCAGGCATGGTGACAACAGCATTTTTGGCCTTCTCAAGACGCGCCCCCTCCTCTGTGGACCCCTTCTCCCCCCAGCGTACCTGAATGATATAATGCACTCTTTTGTAAAATTGTAACTCACAACATCCAACTCAACTTGAATCACTTGAATCACTCGAGCCACTGAGCTGTCCATTAGACTCTATAAATACACACCAAAGCAATGCAAGACAAGTTAATTTATATGGCACATTTCATACACAGGGTTGAATGTGTTTTACATAAATAAAATCAAATGAAAGAATGTAAAAGCATAAAAGGATGAAAAAGACAGAAGTAAAGTTAATGAATCATAAAGGGTAGGGATAAGGAAAAGATAAGAGGCCTTTCAGGTTAAACTGACCTCCATACGTTTGATTCCACCTGCCCCTCTGCCCCCATAGTACGATGCATCCACCATGGGCCACTTCTTCTTTGGCTGTGGATCTTCCTCAGGCTCCTGGGGGAGAGTGGGATTATTTAGATGCCACAGCCAGGTAATAGATGGATTTTGTCATTCATCAACTCACCACCATGTCTGCATTGAATTAAACAGTGTGGTGGGTGATTCATTTTTGTGATAGTGCCAGCAGTGTTTGACTGGATCACACCCACATACATCCCTACATGTGTGATCTGTTAGGGAGTTATTTGTCATCATTGCATTGTTAGACATTTAAGCTTGCTTACAGGTTCAGGGATGGGTGGGGGTGGAACTGGAGGGGGAGGATCCTTGATGACCTGAAACAAAAAGAATTTTGTCTCAAGAGACCAGAGCTTGACTGCTTAGCAAGATCACATTTTATAAGGCCGATACATCTGATAAGGGTCTGGCCTTGTCTCCTGTTGCAGTTTTTCACAACTGCTAAAACACATTTCCCAAAAGCTCCCATCATTTTCTCAAAGCAATAAACACAATTCCTAATTTTCAAACTAGATTCACAAAAGCCAGGGGCGCCGCCAGGGGGGGGAAAGTTAGGATGATTCTAAGGGCATGGCACTAATAGGGGGCCCTAGAGAAAATTTTAATATTATAATCAATGTTTGGGAGGCCCAAAATAATTTTCTGTCATAGGCCCAAAATTTCTAGCAGCGCCACTGACAAAAGCCTACATTCTTCTTGCAAAATTGAATAATCACCTCAAAACTGTTGAAACTGTCATCAAAAGCAAACACTTTCTGCTATTTTACACACAAGACACTCAAAACTATAACATTACATCGCAGTCATTAGATACTACACTGAAAAATGAATAAAACAGCAATCGGAATATACAGTGCCAGAAAGGGAATGTTCATTGTTTGTACTGCAGTAAATGTAAAATTTGACAAAGAAATTTTACAATTTATCAAAATTGCTAAAACATTAAACCCTACTCTCTGCCTGAGCAAATTTATTGAATTCATCTCTTTTTTGAAAAAAAAAAAAAAATCATAGACTTTCACCTAGGTAGGTGCATTTAGCAAAACTCATTTACTCTTTTTGCAAACCTCTAAACACACTTTTCATACAATAATGCACATTTTGCATTGTGATGCAATTCTTAATTACACTGTTAACCAAACAAGGTGGAAGGTGAACACAATTAAAGGACAGATGTCACCATTTAAACACTATGACTCAAAAATGATAACACTTGTGTCTAATGATGTGACAACCAATATACAGGAAGCCTGTAAAAGGACAAGTCATTCTTTTTTCTTTTAGATTACCTATTCGTTATTTTTATTTTATTTTTATTTTGATTGTAGATTTATTTTTATTGTACGTTAGATGCTGAATCCTGTCTCCGTGCAAAATGCATTTACAGTACTGTATTGCAAAGGATAAACAGCTGCAGGCCAAATAGAGTTAGAGTGCACCCCATAAGGCAAAAAAGAATAAACAAATAGAAAACAATAAACCAAGAGCAAAGAATAAATAAACCAATAGAAAAGAATAAACCAAGAGCACATACACAGGCTGAACAGCATAAACTACATATTTTTTGAAAGCCTATGATCTCTAGATGTGAATTATTGTAACATGCATTGAGACTTGTCCCAACTTCCTCTATCCCATGGACTAGCTATAGTTTTCTTATGTATTTCAATGGAATTACCGTAAATGGCTTTCAAAACAATGGTTTTTAATGGGCATGGCTGAGAAAGGCAGTGCATCCTAACATTTTCACTGTTGCAGTAACATTCAAATTCACATTCAGCATGGCCTCCAGGATCTACATGTATATCCCTGAACACTGTGTCTTCCATTGTTTGATGTATTGTTTAATCACTGCTCTGCAGGATTTTCATTGTGCCTGCTGTGTGACTAAGACTATTAGTTGGTTTTGAGTGCAGTTAAGGGTGCTTTGAGGTGATTGTTTAGTTTTATAACAAGATTCAAGGGTTTTGAGAATGTGGTTTGAAAAATGGGTTTTGTGTTTACAGTTTTGAGAAAAAGGTAGATAGTTTAAAAAAATGTGGTTGTAGTTGGAAATTGTGTCAAAACAGTTCAAAATGGTTCATTGTTTTGAGAAAAAGAGTGATCGATTTAGTAAATATGTTTAAGCCACTGAGCGTTTGGTTCAGAGAATGGAGTTTAGTGTTTTGGCATTAATGAAAAACTGTAATCAGAAGTCATATGATACTCAAGCTTGTGGCTCACACCAGACCTCCCTTGAAACAACAAGTCTCAGGAGGTTTTCTGATCAAATTGAGGTGAAAGCTGGATGTGTATCTGCAAAACAACACGATGCAACTGAAAACATCGACTCACGATTGTACAGCACAGAGGCCACAGCCACCAGAGCAGGGCCAGCCCCAGCAGCAGGAGCAGAACCAAGATCAGTATCAGCACCACCAGGCCACTGGACTGTCAGGAGTAGTAAACATGCCATCTCATCACATATCACACATCATTCATTTGAATGCGCCATCCAGTGAGACGATAAAATGTAAGAAGTGAAATTAATTTTAAAAATATAATTAAAAAAAAGTATTTTTAAATGACAGAATCCAATACAATAATATAAAAATTATAAAATAAAAATATAAAAATATTAGAAAAATATAAACATAATAAAAATAAAAGTATACTGTATCATTTTATACTTAAAACACTGTATGTTTTATTAGAGCATTCACTCCATAATGCCTCTGTCAAAATTCATGATGTTCAAATGACCACCAGTAAAATCACAATTTGATACAGATTTAAAGGCAGGCTTTTGGTAAACTGTCAATGATGGAAGACTCACACAAGTAGTGGCATATATCGTCACTGGAGATGAGATATAGGACTGCCCTTTGTTGAAGCTGATCGAAACCTCAATGGATCTAAAAAGACAGATCAGCATCTACATTACAACACCAAAAGATCAGGGTTATTTTCATGTTTACATGGTCTGGTTCCTGGGAATCTTTATCGCATTCAAAGCATTCCCAGCATTGTAAAGCAGCCAGATTTTGTCACCTCACAGTTTCTACAGGGCTGCATTACTGATGGTAGTTTATATTAACTGTTAACCTCAGGGAGCATGGGAGTCTGTCTGTGTGTGTGTGTGTGTGTGTGAGAAAGAGAGGGAGAGAGAAGGGGCGGGGATGTGGGTCAGTTTTCAAAGTTCAGAGTTGTCTCACTGGCAAAGGTACTAGATGCCAAAGTCTTTCTGCCAAGGCAAACACAAATGTAACAGTTGGTTAAACATTCAGCACACACACAGACACACACGCACACACACACATACACACACACGCATATACACACCATTTTATTTTGGTGATAATCCTGAGATACATATTTGGCAAGCAAACTGATGGAACAGTTAATGAGATCTCATTCTATTCATGGTGGCACATCAACAGCTGGTATGGCTAAGAAGTCTATTGTGCCATCCATCCATCCACCATCCAAGCAATAAGTAAGTGATACTCACTCTCCGACCTCCTGCAGCACTGGGGCTGGACACAGTATGTAATTGTCCTGCACTATAGTTGGTCTCTCATCTGGGAGGAAGAGGGAAGAGAACTGCATGATCTCGCTGCCCAGAGTCAAACACTGAGACATCATTGTTGTGTATTTCATGCCATTTGGGTCCTCGTGTGCTCTTATGGCTACGGGCTACATAATACCACGGCTGTTATACTGACTCGCTGGCAGCCTAACCAGATTGCCAAATGGAGAAGGGTGGCCGGAGGCTTGTGTTTTGCTCGGCTGCTAAGTAATAACGACCAAGCCCTGAGTATTCCCTTGATGTGCTGGGATACCCTCAAGGCTACAAGCTGTGCTCTCAATACTTGATTACTTGATACTTGATTTATGGCCATGACATTCCTGTACTTGTGCGTTATTTTCAGGGGAATGGTCGTGAGGACGGTATGGGGGAATCACAGAGGAATGTGTTTGTTGAACTCACTGTAAGTCTGGTGATTGACACTGAGGGTGCAGACCACACCCTCTGGTGTCCTACCCCGGGCGAAACCATTTCCTCGGAGGACAATGTTGAAAGACTCTGCAAGTACAACATCCATTTTTTTTTACCAGTGTTTATTTTTTCAAACATCCATTTTTTTGTGTTTTTAAGAGCAGGTTTGGAATAAACAACCATTATTGTCATAGAGCAGTTTGTCTGCATTGGTGCCATCTGACGCCACTTACCATTCGCACAAACACTGGAAGGCTCTACTGTGTAAAGTTCAGAGCAAGATTTTTTGAGAATCTGTAATGACATCAAAATAATGTATTGTCATTATCATACTGTTAAATTATCATGATTATAGATACAAATGTTACACCCTTGTAATTTATGACCAGGTTTTTTTTCTGGTCCCCAAAACCAACCCCCTAACAATACTGACTGAGCCTTATCGTGGCTCCCTTACCGAATTAACAATACTTTTAAGGGCCTGAAAACCTGCCAGAACGGGAAACACCTGATCTCTACTATCAGCGATATCGACAAGCTGTAGGAAAGAAAGCAGAGGGTCATTTGAGAGCAAGATGTGACGCTGACTGCATGCAGTGACTTATACATTCTGTGCAAACAAACACAGTCAGTTCAAGTCTTTTGCAGCAGACCAGATTATGTTTTTCCTGTCGTGGGTATCCAAGACTGCTTCAAAGAGCGCAGAAACACAGACAGGATGTTATGTGGGTAAAATCTAATTACATGGTAATATCTAAGTTCCTGCGCAGTGGGAGCAGAAACAGCCTGCTACCATCAAGCAGTCCTGGAATATTCTGTGGCATCAATTATATTTTACCAACAGTACACACTAACAAATTTGTTTGTTATGTATAAGGATTGGTCAACTGCCTAAAAACACTCATCACAGTCATCACAATATTTCAAAATACTCAGGGTAAACAGTGTCTTCTACGTGTTTCTTATTAATTAAGTTGATTTTGTATACTCCAGTCATTTGAAAGCACACTGATTGTAAATTGAAACAACATAACAACCGGTGAAGGTTCTGGCAGTGTCACACTGTATGTGCAGTGTGTGCAGATGCAGACCTGGTTTGCATCAAAGTCTTTAACACCAACACAGTAAACTCTGGCTCCAAATGATCTGGCAGCATTTGCCTGAATGGGAACAAAAATATGCACATGTAATATTAAGACCTGCTGAACACTGTGAACTATGAACACTTTTTAAACCATCAGTTTGAGCCACATTTATGTCTTCAATCACCATAAAAACAGAGGTAAAAAAATCACTGGGTGTTGAATGGTTTATATGTCCATGTAAACCCATAGCAGTCAGATGCACGTTTAACTTATCAGTTTGATTAGTGTCTTTCAACATTTCATGTGTTGTCATATAAGGCTAGGGAGCTAGCCTAACAAGAGTGATGAGCAAGATTTGGCAGCAGCAGTCACTGTGCAGTGTGCAGCTATCACCATGCAGATATATTTGAAATTGCAAGTGTTTCAAGGACTGTCCCAAAAGGTTGACAATGTCCACTTGCAGAGGAAGTAAGATACTGGATGAGCCAACCAACCAGCCAATGAACACATCATTGCACCCATTCAAGCCAAATAGTTCTGCTACACTGGGCAAAGTTATCTAACTATGGAATGGACAATGGAAACGCGCAAGGCATGATTTGTCATTCTTACGTTTGGGTCAGAGTTGAAATGCCAGTGAACTAGCTATCAGCTACTATCAGAAGAGCAGTGAATCTCTGAAGAAGACAGGCAACTAGAGATGATGACAAGTGAGGACAAGACCAGTTAAATGGTTTCCAAGAACTTTAATTGCATTACGCCCTATGTGCATCAACAGTTTATCCAAACCCCCTTCTTGCAAATCAAATTTGTATTTGCATTTAGATTGTATGCACTAGTTTTTAGTATTAGATTACTAGTACTTGTATTAGATTGTATGAGCCATTCCAGGTGTTTCCAAGTAAAGATTTCTTATTACCTCTGCCACTAAGGTTATGCTTTCACCAGAATTTGTTTGTCTGTCTGTCTGCGTACGAAATAACTCCAACCGTACTGTACGGATTTGGATGAAATTTTCAGACATCATGGGTACAGATGATTCAATTTTGGTGGTGATCCAGAACACTGGTTGGAATTTGCATTGTGTCAGTGACCCTATATTGCCTTGAAGGAGGACTGCGCTCTCCGGGTGCATTTCTAGTTCAAATGGTATTAACACGCTGGACGGAAAGCCTGTTACTGAGAGGTCAAAAGGTCAACTGTACCTGCTCCACTGTCAGCTCATAGGGATAGACAGCCAGCTTTCCATCTGTTAAGGCAATAATGATGGTGGATCTCTTGGTGGTTTGGGCTTTCATCTGCTCCAAAGCCTAAAAAGAGACACCAACACATGACTGACTTGGAATATACAGAGGTTAGAAAAATACTGAATGATTGCACTTAACTTGCTGATAAAACCAAATTTGATTGACTGATTTGGTCTTCTTCTCCAGTGGAAAGAGTGAAACAATGAGCTGGCTAACTCATCATAGGAGATGCATCTACTGCTTTCCCCATCTGACATTAATGATGTTTCCTTATATCATCCTTGGATAAGGGGTCACCTTAAAGTAAACTTTTTGATCCTTTATGTCCTTCTGAGGTTGATGCGTTGATCTCTTTACCTTTTTCATCCCCTCATGCATGTAGGTGTCCCCAGCTGGTAAGACTGCACTCAGCTCATCCAGGCCTTTCTCTATCTGAGCTCTGCAAAGACATGAAACGGTGTTCTCTTGCAGGAGTTATGGCTGGCTGGCAGATGCTCATATTACCATGTGTAAAGTGATTGTGAGATGTAGTGATTGTGTATGGACAATAGATGGAATTTTAACATGTGTAAAAAGGCTTTGCGAGTTTAGTGAGGGTGGGAAGATGACAGAAGGAGAGAGAGAGAGAATATAGAGAGACAGACAAGAGTGTGTGTGTGTGTGAGCCAGTACCTATCTCCAGTTAGAGGTAGTATAACTTCTGCACTGGAAGAGAATACTATGAAAGACACCCTCATTCTGGGGCTGAAACAAACACAAAGACATAAAAGTACAGTAGGCCTACTGCCCTGGGACGACGCTAAATTCAAATTGTATCATTCTTGTGCTTCAGTGACTTACGGTGGACATGTGGATATGTTAAACTAGTAGCTACTATAACTATAAATCTCAAATTCTTGTGGCTTCAATAGCGTTCACAAACCTACAGTTATTCTCCTAAAAAAAACATCCTGGAACCATTTGTGTTGATTAAAGGATTGTGTCTGAATCAACGCTGTTGTTGCACCAGCAGGCCTGTCCCAGGTCCTACCACCACCACAACAGCACTCTTTACTGGGTCAAACCACCACAGTGTGTGTGCGTGTGTGTGTGCGTGCGCGCTGAGCAGACATGAGGTAGTGCCATGCTTGTTAAGCTAAAATAAGTAATCTACAATTACGTTTAAAATAGGGCTACACATGTGCTACCCATGGGTTGCCACAGAGAGAGCTGTCTCTGGTGAGGAGTGCTGTGTCGGTCCTGTGCAGAGAGCCTTTGTGATTAGAGATAACATACACGGAAGCAGAAAACCCCACTTCAATGAATGTTTAACCAAGCCTCAGTTAATGAAACTACTTGCATGGACATAATACACAGACATACCATATCCAAACCATTGAGGCATTTTACAGAAGACTTATTGTAAATATTGTTGGTGTATGCTGAGATGGACTTAACATGATGTCTTTCAATATTATTCCCCACTGGATAATACTGCCAATTTACTGCCAACTGAATTTATTCTTTGTCCCTAAAAGGGCTATTTGTGTGCAGCAGTACTATACCACATGGAAAGACATACAACACAGACCACACAACAATAACACAGTAAAACTGCAACTAAAAAATGCTAAAAAAAAAAGCAGCTAAAAAGAGGTACTAAACAGAGCAGCTATGTACTAAATAAATATATTTAATAATAATTAACAAAATCACAAAAAGATAGATACGAGGTTAAGTAAATTTTCGTTTAAGAGCGCTTAGGGTTCTGAAACATAAGGCAGATGGTAACAACATGTGTTCAGCATACAGAGGATGAGTAGAGTCTTGGCTAATGTGGATGGCTTTGTTAAACATCTGTTTGCTCAAAATTTCAGTGAGGTGACTAAACTTCACACCCAGTATCTTGCACTGTGTTTACAGTCTTTGCAAAGTGCATTTTTCTCTCTGACAGAAAGCTTACCATACCAGCAAATGATAGAAAGTGACAGGACAGACTCTCTCAAACGCTCTATAAAATAAGGTTGTTAGTGTTTTGTGAACTTGAAATTTGGCCAGTTTCTTGAGCGCAAACAATCACTCTAGCCATGTGCCTTACTTCGTCACTGTCAACCGAGACAACCTTGAACCTGGGGTTTGTTTACCTTACGAAGCGGTTGGTGAGCTGTTCAACAAATCCATAGATCTCAGCCCAGTTACCAGCCACACTACCGGACCTGCAGAAGAAAAGAGTTGGAGAGTGCTCTCAGAAACTAAACAGGTCTATATAAGGATTCTGGTGGTTGTGGTGGGGTGTTCAAAGGGTCCGTTGAATGACTAAAAATACCATCTGTAATCACATAGAGATGACGTTCCACCCTTGCTGGGCAAACAGTCAAAAGTGTTGCTGGTATGATAAACACACACCAGTTTAGGATTTCTCGGCCATGGTAGAGTAAGCACAGGATGAGTATAAATGTATGTCTTAGGTACTCATATCCCCATAACAATCTCAGTTGAACTGTGTGTGCTGGAAAAATAGATGTGTGTCACTTGTTGTGTGCATAAGAGGGAGAACAATTTTAAGTGTATGGGTGTGTGTGTGTATCACTGTTTGTCAGACACACACACATACTCACACACGACCCAACAAAGAGACATAAAGAAAGAGAGAGAGAGAGCACTTGAAAATAAATTCCCTTGTATTACAGCATAAATACTGCATGTAATGACAAAGGCCAGGGACAATATTCTTTGTAGAAATGAGTGAGCGCTAAGAAGTAAGTTTAATACTCAGACACACTTACCTATCCAGCACAAAATAGAGATCAAACGCTCCGTCACATGAGTCATCTTCGCCTATACAGAAACTGTTAAAAAGAACTGTGCAGACCTGCAGAAGCGCGATATGTGTCCAAAATCCTCTGCAAAGCTTGTCTGTTCTCATACTAGTCTGTAAAAGACAGAATTCTAACGTCTCTGGCAAATAAAATAAATTCAAATAGACCCGATGCGCGATTCGAGAACGTCCTTATTCACCTGCACAAATATGCGCAAAAATTAAATACTGAGTCATATTCTCGCACAAATCTAATAAGTCAGATAGCAAACATTATAGACTTTGATAAGTTAAGGAGAGGGCTTTTAGACTCCAAAACATTCTTCAGGACGAATGCTGCATGGGACCTTTCACTGTGACAGCAGCTGACTATTGAGGCAATGAGCATGCGCAGAACAATGAGCGTTGCTTTTTATTTCATTATGGGGCAGGACAACAGTGAAATTGGGGAGTTTGGAAGTTTAATGAATCCTCTTGAAGCTTCACTACAATAAAACTTAACTCTTAATGTTTGCATGTATAGCTCAGCAATCATTTGTTTGTTTAACTTAATTTCAGTCTGCTTCGAATCTGTCCATTCAGCGAATAAAAAATACGCATCCGACCTGTTACACGATAATATGGTTATAAATTGGGATGCTTTAGTCTTTGGAGCGACTTGAAAATGGGCGACGTGAGTAGTGGACAACTCGCCCAAGACGGTCAGAATTGTGCATGTATGAGGGTGTGGCCTCCGTAGCCCGAGGGACAAGATTCTGGTCTGGATGGATGATGGCGCTGCGCTTTCGCCCCCAAGCACAACGCTGACCTCTCGTCGTTTACGCACCACCGCCCCTCGACGTTGGAATGACTTATTTGACAGTAATGAGAAAAGCTCGTATTGACTCCAGCCAATCTTCACAATGTTTTATCGGGCAGATGAACATCCCACAAGAATTTTACCAGTGCATCACTGACAGCTTCTAGCTACTGAAACAATCCATGAGCTTTGACACCCCATCTCAGTTTGAAAATGCGACCCTTTCGGATATTTTGATGGTTGCCACGATTGAATAAAGACAATAACACACTCTTGAAATGTTTTAATACATTTTGTAATTTTGTAAACAATCACCCAGACGCCCGATAGCCAGCCATAGTCAGGATTTTTTTTTATATCTTGCAGAACAACTGATGTCTGTTGACAGGTTCGCTTCGGATGTGGGAGGCGGAGTCGTGTCATATCTCATTAACCAGATTAGTGGCCGAGATTATATTCCGGGTCTCCCTTTACCAACACAGGACATTTCAAGGACCGCATCTGTCAGACCCGTACCCGAGAAGGTTTCGCTCACACATTTAGTGTTTCTTCAGAGCTGTACCGCCGTGAAGGTTTTTTTGGCAGACTTACTACTGTGATGGTAAGAATCAACAGAAGTGTTACAACTCATCTTAAACTTTTTTGTGACTTTTAGCTATTGTGATGTGTTAAACAAGAGTTCAATTGCATTGTCTTGAAATCAGGCTTTTCATGTATCCAAAAACGGATTTCAGTGAGTCTGCCTATGTTAATACACAGTTGTGTTGTGTGCAGATGATGGATGGACCAAAACTGATGAAGAAAGCCGACTCCCGTGCCGCGGATCGATTGATCACAGACATGTTAACATCAATCTTTACCACAACGGACATCCCAGTGAATACGGTTTTTGGGCCCTGCGATCTGAATCATTCGTCGCTGTATGACAGCATTGCATTCATTGCTCTGAAGTGTTCGGACAGAAGGACCGCACCTTATACCTTGAAGGTGAGAAATTGCACAACATTTCACAAAACTTTTACACCTTACGCTTCTGTGTAGTAGCCAACCATGACGTTTGTTCACATTTGTAACGGCCAGAAACGAAAGGTAGCCCACTATTTGGAAACACTAGTTCTACACTATATTACACTTTGTAGATCTATTTTCCATTAAAATATAAGTAATTATTAGTCACATGGAAGACTTACATACCCTATCTAATAAATGGCACTCTATGCTATTATTGAGAAGTTGACGCTGTTATTTATTTTCTGTCGATAGGTGGACATGTCCAGTGTTTCTTCAGAGAGTCCCAACTGGCTGCAGCAGGTTCAGTCTGCCAGAGATGCTGAGGAGCAGAACCTGGAGGCTTATGTGAAGGATGGACAGCTGTTCTTCAGAGCCCTGAGGACAATCAAGCAGGGTTCAGAACTGTTGGCATGGTACAAGAAGGATCTTTCCCAACTACTGAGTCTCATCTCTGTGGAGTCTAAAGGTAAGAATGTGTTCTAGACACTGAAGGACTGTTTATATCAATTTGAATTTAATGATCTCACACAGTTTGCAATTACAAGTATAATGGCACCACATTTGGTGTATGACATCATACATGATGAATATTATTTACGTAGATTGCATTACATTAACTTTTCTCACCTAATCCTTTTGTTTTTGTGTTGTAGGTGTTCCACCCTTTATGTGCCCTTTCTGCAAACAAGGTTTTCAGTTTGAGTTCCCTCTCCTGGCACACCAGAGATTTTTGTGCAAGGAGAGGTTCTTAACTTTCACCTCTGACAGAGTCTCCAAAGTGAGCCTGCATTCAGGGGACAAACCAGTAACAGACTTCCATAACCTAGCCCGAGACCTGGAGCATGGCAAAGCGCCTTCCAGTAACACACAGACAGGAGGACTTGCCAAGAGAAGACACTCAGAGATGGAGGGAGAGAGCAGAGACGAGAAATTGTCAACATCATTGTCGCAAGGAGATAATTTGGTGAAGAGACCTTGTCTTCAGGGGATAGTAAGTCAACTGCACATTCCTGTGCCACACCGCCAGTCCATCTCAAACAAGACCAGCACCAGCAAAGCCGTCAGTGAATCCCAGCTGAACTGTAAGGGAAGCGCTGACACCATAGGCTCTAAGGGATTCAAACACGTGACCTCCCAACCTAAGAAAGAGCTGATAGTCACTACATCCTCTTCTCGTACTGATGCCTGCTCACCAAAGGACTCCACCAGCTATGGAGAGGAGGAGAGGACGAGTGCCTTCATCCAGCCACCTCGCTCACTCCCGCAGAGTCACCCAATGGTGATGACCCTCGCTGCATCAAAGCTCCAGAGCTCCGCTTTGCTCCAGGCTGCTATGCGTAAGCAAGGGCCACTCCTCCTCAATGCCAGGCCCTGGTCCAGACCCCTGGCTCCAACCCCGGTGCTTGGAAAAGCCGCTGGTGTGTCCCACTCGCTCATTTCCTACCCGCTCTCGCCCATCTCTCCTCTTGGCCTCCCGGCACAGAACTGGTGCGCCAAGTGTAGCATCTCCTTTCACATGACCTCAGACCTGGTGCAACACATGCGGTCCCACCACAAGAGGGCACCGTTCACAGAGCAGGGGGCCCGGCAGCAGAGGGAGGACAGACTAAGGTGTCACATCTGCAAGGAGTCCTTCAGGGAACGCCACCACCTATCTCGTCACATGACCTCTCACACGTAAACCTGTGTCTGAGGAAAGCAAGTCTCTTGCCAAGAATCTCTAGCTCCAGCTTCTGCATGATGCCATGTTGTCCCAAACTCAGTAGCCAGTTGACCTGTAAGAGACCTCTGGCATTTTTTTGAGGAATGAAATGTGAAAATATTTCAATATTTTTCATGAATTAGGTTTTTAGACATTGTTAATGATGTATGATTTGCATTTGTACAAACTGTTTTGAAGTGGCACACTAGGAGTAAGTCTCTACCCATTGTCACCACTAGATGGTAGTGGAGTGCTATGTATATTTTACATAGTTGATGCTCAGCAGCAAATGTTTTCAAGGCCCTTTGTATTGCTGTAGGCTCATAAATATATATTTTCATATTTTTATTTACTATGTCATTATACAACCAAGACATTTAGCCTTGGTCATAAGTGTCCAAGTGTATGATCCTCATTTCTTTGGTTATGCATTACATATAATAAGAAACCTTGGATTTTATTTACCACAGACAGCCTTCTCTGTTTTAGTCTGTTTATTACAAAAATATGAACTGATGAGACAATCAATAAAGCAACTTCTTTAAGTACCCTAATATAAAGTCTCTTCTTTCATAGTCTAAAATAATGTCATGACAAACAAACACAAGTGATACAAAACTTAAGAAAACAAAAGACAATATCAGTGCAAACATGATAAAGCCAAAATAACAAAGCTTATCAAAGTGTAATGTAATGAATAGATCCAAATGAAAGGAAACACAAGATATTTACTATTTACCGAGTAACTTTTTGGTTACTCTTTTGGTCAAACAGTTTGATCAATGCTTCTCATTCAGCAATCATGTATACATTATCAAATATTTATTTTACAAGGTAGCGTTATAGCCGTAACAGGACCGCAAATACTCTGGTTAACATTCGATAATTGGCACTGCAGGAATACTTCACACGTTAGCATGTTGAGAATTACTAAGTCCATGTTATCACACAGTAACATACTGGAAAACTACATGACAAACATAAGCATATTTGACTTCATCGGTGCAAGAGCATGCCTACCAGCGACATGCTCTTTGTCAGAAGTAGAGTTTGATTTGTACAAATGACTTGAATGGCCGTCAAGACAGGTCATTCCAAATTAGCTTAATGGAATGAATACATTCTTTTATGACACCTTGGTAAGGTAATGTTGAGAAACCAGTCTCAACCATCTTTACTGTTTAGTAGGAAAAGGCATGTGTCTGTGTAGGAGTGTTTTTGAACAAGAGTCCAAACTGTCAAGAGATTGTGAGTGACAGCTGTTCGCCATTTTCTGATCACCCATCAGGCCCTGTATAGTGATGACCTGTATTTAAAAAATAGAAAATATAATTATGTTATCTGCTTATAAGTACAGTGTTAATGCTCACTAGTGTGATTACTAAGAGTGGTTGTGCTAAGTGCTTAATAAGCGACTGGCAATCATATGAAGATCTGCTGGAAGTGACCTTTGAGCAGCACGTACCTCAGGGACCTGCGTGTGTCTCTCTCCATATTGTTTTCTGGTCCTTCGCTTTCATAGGAAGCCAACTGCAGCTCTAGAGGAGACAGAAAGTCATAAGTGACGACAGTCAGTCAGCGACCTCATTCCCTTTATATGCACAACTTTTAACTCTGTGGAATTAATAAATCATAAAACAAGCATGCTGTGTCTTTTGGGATCTGTGTGTGAGTGAGTCAAAATCAGTCGTAAATTTGACTGCTGCATATTCACAAGTTCACAAATTATTATTTCACATAATGGAGCATTTGTAAGAACTGAAATTATTCATTATACTTGATGTGGCTTTTGCTGAATCTTGGACTGAACAATGTACAATTATTTTAAAGGACTGATTTTTGGCAATATGTGTGGACCTTCACTCAGAGACAAACTTTCCCAAAACAATCTGAAGCCAAATGAACAATTTGATTTAGAATCAGACATAACTCAGCTCGGATGTAAGTGTTTTGGTGCCATGGACAATAATAGTTGAAAAGACTAAACATAGTGTCAACAAAAACTACATTGGTCAAAGCACCAGTGGACAGTTAGGTAACTACAAATGGCAGTATTTCTCCTTATGTGCAGCACACCAATTCTTCACCTAAGAAGTATCATGGCCAACACTAAACAATGTGATCTGTGGTTAATTAAAAACGTGTTCTTTAGATTCTGTCTCAAGGCATAAAGCCAGATTGTGCTCTGAGCTTTTGAAACAGCCCATGGAAGCTCACCGTCATCACTGAAGACTGGAGTACTGAGGAGATACTGCAAGGTCTTCCTGTCTCTCTCAAACGGACAGGCAGCCAAACGCCACGACAGGAACTCGCTCACCTGTTTCGCCAGCTCCCAGAATTTCTGTGAGATCAAACAAAATCCAAATGAATTTAGAGTTTAAAACAGAACTGTTTGGAAGATATATAAATTACCTATCAATATTATAGATTTGGACATGAACAACACAATCTTGACTCTCCAAGCTTGCTTGTAAGTGCTATTTACAACTGGTTATGAACTGGTTGTAGGCCCATATTACCATATCCTCTTGCATTAGCATGAAAGGTGTCTGCAACAAATCTGACTGACCTCAAAATTAATGTGTCCATTGGGTAGCCTGCTGGCACATCCTTCGTTGAGGAAATATATGTCCTTGATAAACAGGCTGAAGAACGGAATAACAATCTGAAAAAGGGCAACAGGATATACCATGCTGATTAGAGACTCCGCTCGTGAGAAACATGTGGACAAACACCATGATTAGATCACCAAAATCACAACCATCCAATGAAATGAATCTTCACTTCTAAAGTCTAAAAATAATAACAATAACAACCCCCCCAAAAAAAGCAAGCAATGTTCTAAAGAGGTTATGTGTCCTCTGTCTCAATTAAACATCCTGTTAATATTCCTGATATGACATGCAGTTGCTTACTTTCGTCAGGCTGTATAAATCAAATTGAATCAAATCAAATCAAATCAAACCGAATATAGTGAGTCCGTGTTTGTACATGTGTACTAGGTACAGTTTGGGTGGCACACTTGCCTTTTCTCTACTGGTCTGGGCTGAGAGGCACCTTTGTGTGGCTCCTCGGAGTGCTGTGCGGTAGTTGTAGAAGTTACTGGAGGGGTCCATCTGATGCTGTACAACAAAACATCATATCACAGATCATGCATAAAAGATTGTCTCGGTAAGCTATGGACCATAACATCAATAAAATTGTCTTTATGCATCTTACCTCCAGGATGTCGAATTTAGCTGTATTGACTTTGCTCCAGGTCTTCTTGAGACGGGACACTGGGCTCATGTTCATCCCAGCTGTGGACACAAGCAAACGTCAGCAATGCTGAAGGGAATTCAACCAAAAGAACAGAGACTAAATAAAACTGTGCAGGTGGAGAAAGAGAGAAAGACATCCAACAGTATCGCATGGAGTACCACCACAAGGGGGTGTGTATGTTCTATTACCAACCATCAATGCAAATGCAAGGTGAAACTGAGGACATGCATAAGGCTGTTCAGACATAATCAAACGCTTACTGATAATGGCCATGAGGGAGTTGAAGTTGCCAATGTTGAAACATTCTCGAGCCACGTCTATAAAGAACTCCAGTATGCGCGCTCTGTGCTTCTTTTTCACAGGCTACAAAAAAAAAAGCATTAGTTATCGGAAGTAAAGCAGGAAAGCAAAAGACATGATAAGTCAGTTTAAGATTGTGAAATAGAACAGAAGTAACATATTACTCACAGTGCAGATTTCTGTAGCCACCAAGTAGCTGAGTCTGTTGAACCACTCGACATATGCCTCAAGGTTACTTGCTCGACGCTTGTTGAAGAAGCACTGTAGTATATATAAATATATATATATATATATATATACACACACACACAAAGAGATTCAGAGTCAGTATGGTTGCCAAACTCGGCTTTAATTGGGAGAGGGATGGAAGTGAAATAGATATTCATCTCTCATCCGCATCCCCCCCCAGACATTTTTCTCCATCTCAAAGCACTTGCTTGTCCCTGGGTTGCAGGCCAAATAGGCTGATGCAATTTTAGGAAGAGATCTCATTCTGGCTTACTCAACCAGATCACTCAAAACCCATTTAGAGTCTCTTGCATAACCAACAAGTTGTAAATTTACGGATGACACAAACCTTATGGTTGTCCTGTGGACCTTTCAGGGCAAATGCATAGACAAATTCTTCTGGGCCAATATAGCTCAGCCTCTCCTGTAAAGACAAGATTTTATTTTTGTTATGCACGCAACAAAAAGTCAGGTCAGAAAGTTCTGCACAAAGCCCCTACCCAACTCCCACCCCAAAGGCTCATAAGTTCTGTGTAGTTACAAAATGCGCATGTTATTCCAACATGCGATCCATGTGGTTACTTTGGCTCGTATTTCTTCCAGCCTTCTTATGCAACCACTGTGAGAAAGTAGGACAGCGGGTTTCCACAAAATGTCCTTTATAATTCTGTGGTCAACCCCCCCCCCCAAAAAAAAAAGAAAAAAAAAAAAAGAAATCAGCCTGTGGCCAGAGTCTTATATTTCAACATGAGGGAAAAAAAGAAAAAAACATTATTTTGTTTTGGTGCCTTGTTCTGGTCAAAAAACTGAAATGATATTCCATAACGCTCCTCCATGAACCCATGTAAAATAAGCAAAAATTGAAGGAATAGTCCAGCCATGTTGTTGTTGCAGACATACAAATAAACAAAGGAGGAGACATTTCAACAGATGTTAGCCATTTCAGTGCCTGAATAATATTTGATTGTATCTGCTGTCTAACGCTGGCCTCAGACCCAAAACCCAGATCTTAATGTTTTTTATGAACCTTTGTGCAAATTCCTTATCCAGCAGACAATAAACCTCACTTTGCCATGGAACACTGACGTGGATCATTTCAATAAACATAATAGACTCACTAAGTCTCTTTTTCAAGGTGTTGGCAGTAAAGGGATGAAGTCTAAATACTTAGGAGGGGGAAGCTATCTGCATAGTACGGATGTGGGTCGGATGACAGAAAGCTTGGCAGACATTGTAAGGATCCGAGGAGCTGCAGATGTCTCCTTTCCAGTCTAATGATAAAACTCAAAACATATTTTTGAATGCTGTCTACAAAAACAGACAGCCAGCTTCTCTTCCTCCAGCAACCACTAATCCTACTTAAAGATATGTTCTGTCGTTTTGACAATAAGCCATCACACTGGTAATGATCTGCGACTTAAGGGAATCCACGTAGAATGAGCGTGGAATTGAAACTGCACCGTGCTTTCCAATGGGACTGAATGCTTTCATGAGTTGAGTTTTGGGTAAGCAAGACATTGGAAAGGGACAGTGCCTTATGGTCTGTGCATACAGGGCCAAATTCAGAGTACTGACGATGACCAATTGACCTCTGGTGCTGATGATGGATGATGGCATCCTCATCATTATTCCCACTCACCATCTCAATGTGTGTGAGCTGCTGGGCCAATATGAAGGGGTCACTGCACACGCTCAAAACGTCCTCCTTCCGTGCCGCCTGCTGCTTGGCCTTCTGGGCCGTCAGTTTCTCTGTTGCCGGGGCGCTGGTGGTTACCAGGGACTCTTCATACTGGCCGAGAGTGGTGAGTTTGCGCAGCAACCGCTGAGTCATCCTCTGCATTGCTCTGCGTGAGAGCTGCCCACCACACACACACACACACAACAAAGAGCACTTCAGCATCAGCCAATCAGGGTCTTACATAAGCATTATGAGATCAGTTCCAGCCAATCAATATGGAAATTATTCATTTTCACACAGCCTTCCAACTCTAGTGCTTGACCAAAGATGAAATTACCTCCCTAAATTAACCAATAACATCTATAGGATGACGCCGCCTACTCCAACTAAACTTTCTCCGAAGTGACATTATCCCCTCCATCTGTCAATCACAGAGTACGAGGTGGAGTGCCGTCACTCCACCTGAGATGACAGTGTAGACCCTCACCTCATCTCCCAGCGCCAGCCGGTGGGTGAGGTCCTTGATGCTGCGCATCATTCGCTCATCCCGGAAGTCATATGGGAAGGTCTCCGTCCACTCGGTAAGAAGCTGCACGATCTTGGGCGCGATCTCGCGAATTCTCCTCTGTAGTCAGGAGGGTCAGAGAGGTAGAGATGCAAGGTGGTGTGATGGCTCGTACAGACAGACATTCTTGACAGGTTCTGGACAGGGTCTAGGCTCAGTTATAGGTATTCATAGCCAGTTTATAAAACACACTTTTGACTGCACTGCTTTCATTTGACTCTTCTTATCTCTTTCTGTTGGTCTATTTCATCACACACTTATGTGAGTAACTGTGTGTGTGTGTGTGTGTGTGTGTGTGTATGAGTGAGAGAGAGAGACAGAGAGAGACAGAGAGAGAGAGAGAGAGAGAGCGAGAGACAGAGAGCATGTGCTTTAAATACCCTGTCAACCTAATGAGAATCTAAGCGTGTGTTTGTACGTGTAGGTACCCTGTCAATCTGTGGGTCAGTTGTCCTGTGTTGCTCCAGGCACATGTAGCACACCCTGGCCATGACTTCATAGGGGTGAAGGAAGAGACGTGAGCTGAGCAGAAATGTAAAAATGTAGGACCTCTGATGGAAGGGGAAAACAAAACAACAGTGAGAGACTGTCAGGTTAAACGACAGGTCAAATGACAGGTTAAACAGGTTCCTAGGCCTTCTTAACACGCTAGCCTATGGAAGAACAGTCAAATCAAAATGGGCAGTCCCCACACACTCACATCAGGGAAGTAGTCCACCGTCGGGACAAGATGCTGGATCAAAGCCTCAAGTGACCCTGATACAAGACTGTTGTCATGGTAGCACAGTCCTCCATAGACTGTCTCCACAGGAACATAGTGAGTGCTAGTGTTGCTGTAAGGGTTGGGGCTGAACTTTCCAGCGTACGGAGTAGTTTGAGGCATGGTGCGTCCTGCTGGAAGGAAAGATGACGTTACACCTGTGACCGAAAGCCCAGTTCTGCTCCTCGACTTCCCTGTAATGGTTACTAAAACTCCTGTCCTAGTCACAATATCAAACAGGAAGAAAAGAAGTCTATATCTATGGATTGCCTTGTTGTTTTGCAGATGTTTTTAACTTGACAACTGTTGCTTCGAGGTAGGCTACAGTAGCTCATTAACTCTTTAGTGGAGGGATTAGCAAAGACCCCTAGATCTAAGGATTTGCATGAGATCCAGTCCCCAAGACAACACTCAATAAAATAAAATTTCCCTTACTGGTTTACGTAAACAAAGACATATAATCTTTTAAGACAACTAATTTACGACTAACGGAACGAGTTAAACTACCATCTTTCGGTGGTAACTTAGAATCTCCTCTAAAAAGCCACATTGCCTAGGAAAACCACCGTCCACCGTGATAACCAGATTAAAGGAGTCTTATTATTGTAGCTGAATAAGCTTATGGTTGTGTTGCACTTACATGAAACAAACTAACCGGATGATCTACAACGTAATATTTGACAGTCCAATAATAAAACATTCGACATTCCTCGTTAGCCTCGCCAAGGCTAAACAAAACAGGTGAACAAGACAAACGCACGAAGGTGTTGAAAGTCACGGCCACTGAGCTTTATGGTTGAGTTAAGCTCGTTTAACAACTTCCAGGAAACAGATAAGTAAAACAGACCTTTCGCATTTCCAAAGGCAGCTCGGCATTAGCGTCAAAGAAGGAGGAACGGAAAGGCGCGTTCTTAACACTATCAAAACATTAATCCTAAACGCTCAAACCCTTCCATCTACAACAACCATGAACGCAAAAAGGCTTTATCAAATGGTAAAAATGTCTGCAGTGAGACACCTCTGGTTTAACGTTAATGAGCCTATACGTCAATCAAGTATTTATTTATAAACATAGTCTAGTTGATTCACATTAAGCTTTCAGACGCAAGATGCAGTGACGTTGCATTCAACCATAACGTTAACGTTACTGTGTTGCAATTTAATTTTCGAGTCCTTCGTTGCGTAATTTATAAAAGCTAAACGAACAAGACTCACCACTTGAGAGAAATATCCAATGAAATATCCAAAGTAGGCTTCTTCACACAGTATCCACAAGGCAGATGCTTTTCAATGTTAACGATAACTTAGCAAGTTTCACGGCGTACGTGACTTTTCGTTTCTTTCCTGCAGCCAAGCTTTAAGACGCGCAAAACGATTTTCTGTTGCGCGCTTCAGTGCATTGCATTACATAAGTTGTATCAATTTGAGAACTGCGAAATTTCTGAAAACGATCACTACAACTTCCTAAAGTTTACATCCATTGTGTTCGACCACGCAACGACTTCTAATTAGAGAAGGAGATCAAGTCACTAGCCCTATTCAAACACTAGTAGGGGATAACCGGGAAAGACAACCCCCTCCCTAAACAAGAACGAACCAATCACTGACAAGAATCTCAAAATTGAAATACCCTCGTCATCCTATTGGTGGCTCTTCTATCCATCAACTTCCACAAATCTCAGTAATTATGTACCCTGCAGTAATCAACTTCTAATAGCTTGGTGGCATACCTGCCAGTCAGAATTATGACAAAAACATTTTGATAAAAACATCTGGTTTTAATCTTATTAAAACATATTCCATATACATATATAGTTATATACAGTTATAGATTTAGATTAAATTTAATAATAATTTTGTGCAACACAGAAGTCAATCAGAGACAGAGGGACAGACAGAGAGAGAGAGAAAAAAACAAATCATGGTGATAGTAATGCAAAATGTTTTATTATTATTATTATTATTATTATTATTATTATTATTATTTAAAGGAATTAAACAAAAACTCCCACTTTGCATTTCACGTGTTTATAGAACTTCACTTACACAAAGTATCACATACTGCAAAAGTGTGTGAAAATGTTGATAATGAAACCACAAACAGAGGTGTGTCAACATCAGATGATAAAGCATTTGCGCAATTCCATCATAGCTTGCAGCCAAACAACTTTGTGCTCCCCAGTACAGTATTCCCCATGGTAAACAACAGGCATGCACTTCTGACCTTAGCAAGAATAAATACAGTGCTCTAACACACACCGTGGGTGTGGCTGTACGCTTTCAGCACTGGAGTGGGAGTTTTGTTATATAAACACCATATTACATCAACGCTGTGATTTGGCAGGGTAGGCTGATGGTTTTGTGGGTGGCGTTTGGTCCGTGAGGCTGTCGACTCTTCAGTGCCTTCAAGAATAATTCACTCGCTGTGAGCGCTGCTTTGCTTACCGCATCAGTGCACTCACCCACTCCTACTTCATGACACCTGAAAAAGGCACTCCGGTCAGTGGAGAGAGGCTTCCGGAAAGGCTTTTGCTTGTTAATAGCACTCGATTGGTGAACCTGGGATCAGATTCCTCCTACAGTTCTCCCGCCAACAGGGCCCTCTTCTCTCTGAAGAGGCTCTGTTAGAAAGTGCTCAGGCCTTCGACGTAAACACACAAGTTTAGCTCACAGACGCCCACACATCCTCCTTGAATTCCCTCAGGTGATGATGTCTATGAGCTGTCCAATCAATGTTGAATTTATTACATAACAACATGTGTCCAAGAAGTATGGAGAGTTAAGGTGTATACAGTACATGTGTAGCTGAGCTCTTATAAAGTCATCTAAATTCTATTAAGCAAAGAGCTCAAATAGGAACGCCGCTACAGATTTTGGGCCCCATGACAGAATGTTATAACACCTGCTTTGCTTGCCATATCTCAAGCGTGGTGTAGCCTGTGAGATAAGAAGGCTCTTATTTTTGTGACCCACTTTCATGGCAGTTACGGCAATGCCCACCGACTGACTTCCACTTCCAGCAAACCCTAAACATCAACAACTGGGGAAATTCCAGACAAACCCAAACAAGCCTGCAAACCATCAGGGCCCACGGAGTGCTATACCATCTGTGCAACAAAAGAAGTGCAAAGGGGGGGGGTGCTGAGGGGAAGTGAAGGGTGTGTGTGGGGGGGGGGCACAAGGGAGGAGGGGCTTTTGTGGAGGCCGAGAGCTGGGGACTGGGTGACTCAGAGCTTTCCAGTAAGTGTGGGGGGTGACTCACAAGCCCCCCCACCCACCCCCACCCCTCCTCCGAATGCTCTTTGACCTTCTCGACTGGGTATTCTTCGGTATTAGTGGGATGCGAAAATGATGGGCACAGCCAAAATATTCTGACCTCAGCTCCCTCGGGGTGACACTGTTAATCATTAAAGTGAAAGCGCAACTCACAGGCAGGGGCTGTTACTTGGGAAATGCTTCTCTAATTTCTAGCCAATGGATTGCGCAACAAAAGTCCCTTTTAGTCCCTGTTTCAGTGAGGGGAGATTCTGGAAAGAGTGAAAGAGGAACTTATGGTTTTACATGTAGGGAAGAACTTTAATGTCAGAGAAGCACAGACCATTGCATTTCATTATAAATTTGGAAACATGCACAGTGTCAGTTCTTCAAATCCAAGTGACGTGTCTTGAGATAATGGTCGCCATAGAGATCCAACTGTTAGTCATCTGTTTACATGAAATGGCTTCTGGGGAAAAAGCTAAGATCATCCTTCTAAAAATATGACTCTGTCACAAGGAGACTACTGTAATGTCTTCATCAGCACAAAAATAGTTCCCATCTCACTTTTTTGAGAGGACAAAGTGTTTTTCAGATCCATCTTGGACAGATATGTTCAGTGGCTCCTTTGAGGAATTCTGTGCAAGTGGAGTACAAACAGGATGGACCACAAGCACAGCTTTCTCCACACATGAGGAGAACATCCTGAAGCTAAATACACACCTACTGTATGCCCTGCTCTCCCAGACAATAGATACTTACACACACACACGCACACACACACACACGTAAGCACACACAGGCACACTTTCATTTGTATACACACACACACACACACACACACACACACACACACACACACACACACACACAGACAAACACACACGCACACACACTGATTCATGATTACACTATCCTTTCAGATCTGTTTATTTATGTCTGCATATGTATGGGTAAGTCTCTCTCACTCTATGTTTGTGTGTGAGTGTGCGCCTGCATGCGTGCAATCTGTTTTCATGTATGTATGTGTGTGTGTGTGTGTGTGTGTGTGTGTGAGAGAGAGAGAGAGAGAGTGTGTGTGTGTGTGTGTGTGTGTGTGTGTGTGTGTGTGTGTGTGTGTGGCCTTCAGTGTTTATGAATCTCTTTTTCATCATAGCATAGATTTAGCCCCCCCCACACACACACAGAACCAGACACACACACACACACACACACACACACACACACACACACATGTGGCGTGGTGGGAACAGTACGTACAGCTGGAAGGGGAAAAACAACATGGGAGAAGCAGGGGCAGAAGCCGAAGGGGAGGGGAGGGGAGTGGAAATCTTTCAGGAAGAGAGGAAAACTGCAGCAGAACACCCGAAGACCAGACAGAAGCTTTCAATCCCATAGCCCTGTACTCTCTCTCTCTCCTTTTCTCTTTATCCTTCACTCACTCATTCCCTCTTTCACTCTCTCTCACTCTCTTTTTCTAGTCAGCCAAAAACAGGCGAAAACACAACAATAGCTACATCACAGCATGTCACATAGCACACAAGTGCGTCACAATGAGTTGCAGTAAACAGTTCACCGGACACACTGCTTACGCAACAAGATTGTTGTCCAGGTTTGTGCTTTTGTGTTTCAGGAGAATGTTGTTGTTTGTTTTACTATGTGTGGTATTTGCCAAAGTCGGGAGGATAATAAGAGAGTGTTTTAAGACAACAAACATGTTTTTTTTTTTTGCTTTTGTTTATTTATGAAAAACTAGCTTGCACAACAGGATAGTACAATTAATCTCCTGTAATCATCTACTATTGTGCTAACTGTTAGTTCTACGCATTCACACAAGATCTCCTCTAGCAGTCTGCAGTTTCCAACCCCCAAGGGAATGAATGGTTGATTACGTCTCACCCACTGAATCTGACTCACCTAACCACATAGTCTGACTGAGGTTCTGGCCTTCAGATGTCTGCCCTTTCAAAAAAAACTGACCCCCGACTATGCCAAGACAGACAGCCATGAGTCAACACCTGTCTGTCTTCAAGTTCAGATGAGAGGGGAGGAAAAAAAGCAAACAAGCTAATTCCAAAACAAAACCTGTGGCTATTTCTGTACAAATTTCCTACTGCACCCCCCCCGACCCTTCATGCAAAGATACCTAACCCTTGTGTCAAAGTAGGAAATTGATGAAGGTAAGGTAATGGTAATGGTTTTGTTTGTTGAGCCTCCTTGTCATTGTTTGGCGGCATCGGCTGACAAAAAGCCAGCTTAGTCGAGCCAGAGGAAGGAGAGGTGGGTTGCGAGTTTTTCCAACAGCTTTACAGGGTGAAGCCAGTAAAAGAAGAGGTGGAAATGGGGCCAGGCTGGTAAACACAGCTGCGGCGGGTCGGCTCCCATTGTCCTGCAAGCCTCCACGGCGCATCTGAATTCCTTAAAGAGAAGGGCGGAAAAGCCAAGGGGGTGCTCCGCATTCTGTCCTCGGGTATATTCAGCAGTATGAGAGGTTGCGCTCAGTCCTCAGAAATGTTTGGCCTTTGTGTTTTTGAGAGTGTCTATTGTCTGCAGCCACATTCCATGATTCTGACACAGCAAATGCTTTAAGTCTTTGTTTTGGGCCAAGGACCCTGCTATTTCTGTGGATCATAATGGTCACATCAAACGACACACACACTGAATGGTCTCACCAAACTGTTCACACATATTGTGCGAATAATGACTGGAATTTGCTGTGGTGGACTCAATGGAATCGTCATAGGCTCTGTGTCTGTAAAACTGAGTAACTGCATAGCATGAAATGCTCAGATAAAACATTATGTTGTCCTCCATTTTAGAAAACATGATTGCAACAGCAGTGTGCAGGTGCATGTTTTGTGTTTTTGTGTTTTTTTTTTTCGCACATCCATTTCTGATCAGCTCTCAAGCACTCCCTTCCTCCTCTTCCTTCCTCTATCCATAGTCAGCCCTTTCCTGCATGTCACTCCTGCAGTCTGCTTGCTGATCTGAGGAAGACCTGGCTCATTAATCTACAGACGGGCGTGACCTACTCTGGCTGGGTGACACATATTCACACTTACATGCACGCAGCTATATGTCGGGAGACATCTGTAAGCTCAGTCACATGCATGCAAAAGTGCACACACCCACTCAGACAGCCACACACACACACACACACACACACACACACACACACAGACACACGCACACACCTGGATAAACATGCACACATAAGCACCACTGAGCCCAAACATGCTGTTCAATTTGATTTTACAGATAGATAGGTTAACAGTTGACCACAACAATGCTCCTGTCAGCACAATCATACACTGTAAATACTACCAGAAGACTGAAAGGGTGCTGCCTGGGTGTGTCGTGCTTAGTGGCACGTTGGTGTCACCAAGTAATATATTGTTTGTTGTCAATCACTGTTGTCATCTAGTCAACATCTAATATATGCTATATACATAATATATAGTAAATGTAATATATAGTTCTGGTGTAAAACTAGTGAACTAGCTATCTAACAGACACACATTCAGGGCCTTATTGGTACTGCTGGAACATTCTAATTGGTCTCTGATGGCAATACAGACAGCAATGCCACACTGTATATAAGTTTTCTTTTCTGTGATTGTTTCTTACCCTGCACTTGGAACTACAGAGTGCATACCTGGGATGGTTGATGGGAAAAACACTAGTGTTAATCCTCCCTTCGTATGACTATATGTCATCCAAATTAGTTTGAAGATGATACCAGAACAAATTGTGTGATAGTGAGGATAGCTCAATTGGCGACAAATTGTTACATAGTGTTGCTTTAAGTCATGTAACTCACAGCAGGTGGTTCAGTTGATATATTTTGTTGGTACATATTTGCAAAACAGTACAGGATTTTAGGATACAACAATCTAGCACAGTTACATAAAGCTATCATCAGTTCTCTGTGTTGTATGGCCTCAAATCACATCCCATTTATCCTCATCAGTGTGGTGTGGTGTCTCAGTCTTGTGTGTACTATCAATAAGAGTTATGTCATGTGGAGCGAAGCAGACAGAAGGCATTCGAGGTATGTCATGTCATCCCTCAGCAGTCTCTGCTCTTTCAATTAGCCGTCTGTGATTCTCCACAAGTAGATGACCCTCTGAGAGAACAAACATATGGATCTGCTCTAGTCTACAAGCGCTGCTCTTTGTGAGCATTAAAACAATGGATGTTGAAATTATAAACAGAAAGTTAAATTCCCTCTCTGTGCAATACAGCTGTGTTATAAAGCATTTCAGTCACTCCCTCTTCAAATATGTAATCAGGTAATGTTTCTCTGTATTACTTTATCAACATGACAGACCTACTTCACTGGAAGACTAACTCCCATGGACAAATAGTGGTGTGAACGGATGAAGCTTGGGAGGTACCTACCAACCACACCCTCTGATTCAATGGGTGAATGTCTGGGCCAGGGTCATTACAGCTTTAACCATACAGTCTATATCCTCTCCTTTCCACCGGCCATCAGAGCCCAAACAGTTCGATGACCACCACTGGGATTAAGTGTGTTAATCCACCTCCAACCCCAAGTCCTTCTTCACCCTCCACCCCACCACTCTCTGCCCCCCGTCTCCCTCCCTCCCTCCCACTGTCTCCGTGAGGAGGAGTGTGTCTTGTCCTGGACATACATGGAAACCGACAGAATGGGGCCTCCAGGGGCTTCCATTAATCCTCTCCAATCTGGATCCCCTGAGTGCTGCTGATGCCACTGCTGCTGCTGCTCCAGGATCAGCTTTCTCTCCAGTGTGGATAATAACCACGGCTAACCAACATGCACAGGAGTAAAACCACTCAATTGCTCGCGTGCAACTCCCCCAACCCCCCTGCTCTACCAATGAGAACAAAATACAGACAATGAATGATGTCACTGTCTGTGAAGGGCGATCTAAGTCCCTGTAAATGTGGCTGAGTGTTTCCGGTCAGCCTGGAGCAATGACATCAGCCAATCAATTTTATTTATTATGTGGAGCTGGGGTGGTGACATCAGAGAATAGGTATGTGAGGATCAGTGCCATTGTACATTGTGGACTTTAAAATTTCTTAGATTTTTAAAGGTGCTATTTTCATTCTCACCAATTCTATAAGTAAAGGAGCTAATCTTATCCTAGCATGTACAGCCTAAGTGAACCTGTGTGTGTGTGTGTGTGTGTGTGTGTGTGTGTGTGTGTGTGTAAGTGTGTGTGTATAAGCACACATACAGTACATTTGTATATCAGAAACAAATGACTTTCCTATCATACCTATTTCATCACGCACACACCTTCACACACCCACACTCATCCACACAGACACAGACATATACATCAACACTTATCTACACCCACCAACACCCAAAACCCACACCCAAACTCAGACACACACCCACACACAGATACACACAAACACACACACACACACAAAGACACAGACACATACACCCACACTTTCCTACACCCACCAACACCCAAAACCCACACCCACACCCCCACACACACACACCCACACACACAACGAGAGAAAGAGCGCAGAGAATGAAGACCAAAGTACATTTGGTTGTGCAGGGGGGCACCAGCTGGCAAGTGAGATCAGATGTCAAAGGAATTCCTTACGGCGGTGAAGCTCCTGAAATACGGCTTGAGGTTTGGGCCGCATTTTTTCATCCCTTTATAAACCTGAAAGAAAAGGAGGAGGTGGGTGTCTCTGTGATACAGAAGCAAAGTATCAGATGTCTTTAGAGAGACTTAACCTTCAGAACGTGCCGGCTACTCTGTGCTTTTGGGCCAGTGGCCCTGTGCTACCTGAAAAAGCTGTTTGCTATGCCTCCGCTCAGGAGGGAGTTATTAAAGTCAGGCCCTGTCCAGACTTGCGGGAGCTTTAGATGCTCTGCTACTGCAGGTTTTGTTTGATTATTTGCTGTCTGTTTCATATGTTGCATAATCCCAGATTGATTCCAGAGACTATAATCCCAAATTGATTCCAGAGGCTGCCCACAAGCATTCTTTGTGGCATCCTCTTGGCCGAGAGAAAGAGAAAATAAACACTCGATAACAGACTGTCAGGACACAGCATGTCTCTCTTTCTCTCTCGCTATCTCTCCAATTTCTTTCATTCTCTATCTCTGTCTCTCACTCTCTCTCTTTCTTTCTTTTTTCCCTTTCTCTCTGTCTCTCTTCCTCTTTGTCTCTGTCTTGCTGTGAGCACCCTCAAAAGTGGAGCATTATGCAATCAAATATGTGCCTACATCGCAGTTCACAAACAGTGTGTGTGCTCATACAGGCCAGATCCACAGACTCTTTCCACTGAAAACATGCTGTAAAAATTAAGCGAATAGAAAAGAGGCGGTGTTGACTTGCCCTATCAAACTCCAGCCTGCGGTGCCTGCAGAGGCCTTTTACGTAACAAGCCAGTCAAAAGCCATAGAAACTCTAGCATTTGACATTAGGGACCATTTTCCCATGTTAGAAACCTTGATACACAAAACTGGGTCAAGATGTGGTGAAGCTTTTTAAAACACGGCCAATGTCAATTTGGCCCATGGAGTGTTCTAGATTTTTCCTCAAGTGAATGATGCAAAAGGAACTGATAGATTGTGCCCTGTTCCTATTGGATAATAATGTTGTGTTTTTATCCGATTCTTAGCGTCTTCTCACATGAGTTACGCCAACGGCTCGCGCTCTTAGTGCAACTGAGGGGCGAATAGTAATGGTAAACACATGGTCGGATCGGCTGGAACATAGTGGCCCATATCACAGGATACAGACGAGGCTTGTGTTCACTTTGAACAATCACAGACATTCAGTGCCTAACTGAATCAGTCAACGGTTGCTCAAAACAGCCACGGCTGACCTCTCGTCGCTCTCTACAGCTCCTCATTCAGAAACTTGGGGGCCCAGACCTTTGCAGTTGAATGTGTCAAGTGGTGGATACTGTCTCCATGGTAACAGTTAAGTTATCCATAAACAACACTGCTCATCTCAACAGAAAAAGGTTATGCAACATCATCTTATAGCACTCCCGCCAAGCAATTGCCCTATAGATTGTGGTTCTCCAACACAATCCTTAGACATCACCTGCAAATGGATTTGCAGTGTTCATCTGCAAACTGATACCATACAAATGGACAATGACTGGATTATAAGGCATGGATAGGAAATTCTCAGGAATGAGAGGTAATCCTCTTTGAATGGAACAATACACGTCACTAATCAGGATCAACACACATATCAGCCATGTGTATGATGCACCTTTAGCCTCTAATAATGAGGACAGGAAGAAAATCACTGTGTCTGTAAATATGACATGTATCAACAAGCTTTATGTAATAAAAAACAATAAACTGTGAAGATAAGCAGCCTATGTTAAAAGCTATTGTTGGGAATGGCAATAATAACAACTGCCTAATGATACTAGATGCAATATGATTTAAATATATTACTCACAATGTTTACACATAATCTACCCATGGATTGATTTGCTCCTTTGGACCGGATGGAAAAAAGTATTCACATTTTTATTTCCTTGTGCAACAGATTTCATAATTTTTGGGGGATGGTAGAAGTATATTTAGTGAAAATAACAGCAACCAATAATGGTGTAGGCTCAGTCAGAACTACCTGTGTTCTTTGACTGTTCCAGTATTCTCCTGTGTGGTTAACTGAAACTAATACACCATATCCACGTTGAACATCATATGTACACTTACCCGAACACTGGTAGTGTAATAGGTGTAGTTGGGTTATTTGCACCACATAGTGGTCAGCTTTATAACAGCTCAGAAGGATGCTGAGAAATCATAACCAGACAATATATCATAGTAAGTAAATGTAACAATTTATGACTACATCATAAAACAAAATTATGAACTGGTAGAATGATAATAATACATTGTAAAATGTGGCTTAGAAATTACAAACACACTGACACTCCTTAAAGTAAACTGGTTTCTCTGTATTTAGGTAACTGGCGGTGAAAGGTAGCCATTCTTATTATTAGTGGGGGCCGAGCAGTGAAGATGGCTAGACATCCACTGTAGTTCTTTTTCCCTTTGGGGGAATTTTCAAATTCTCCTTGGTTCCAAAAACAGGGGAAGGAGACAGTAGCTCTTAACAAGTGGTTATACACCATTTCTGAAAACGTTTACAGGTAAAGCTAAGCTGAGCCTTGAAAAAGCTCCTAAAACAAAGTGAAAATGGCCTAAATATGCAAGTGTCCTATGAGAAGATCCTGTACCACCTCATAATGGAGAAGATGGGGGCCTCTAGTGGACATATTTCACCACTGCAACGTCTCACTGTTCTGACCAAGCAACAACAATCACCTTAACTGAAGTCTCTATTATTGCAAAAATGTGAATATTAATCATATAATTACATAAAACAAAAGAATAAACTGGAGACAGGAGAAAAGGTGTTGATAGGAGAAAAAATATGAGCATGTGCAAGTCTTTCGTTTTAAAAATGTGCCAGTTTACTGAAATAGATTGGTCATTTGTAAGATTAAATATTTAAATAAAGTAGATCTTGGACAATGTCCACTGACAAAAGTCAAAGGTTTATAGAGTCTAACCGTATGGTGGCCCTTGTATCTGAGGACATATTTTCATTCACTTTTTTGCACTCTGTAGTCTTATGATCAACCAGTCCAGACCTGCAGAACATTTTTGTAACACTTTCCCCATTCATCATAAAAGTCCTTTGATTGATAACATTATAGTTGCAGTAGGGATTTAGCTGGTGTAGATATATACATGACCATCGTCTTCTGGGGAACCTTCGGGACAACAACATGAGTTAAGTGCAGTAAATGTGCCACAGAAGCACAGGCATGTGGCACATGTGAAATATCAAGTGAGTCTTACATAGTAGTGTGAGCATAGTATTTGCATCTTGTTATATCTTTGAGATAGCATAATGTAATAGAATATGTACACTCGTAATGTATTGGACCACTATAGACTTGACTTGCAAATAACACTCAGGAGCATGATGACCTCCTTGACCATATCATTAAAATTTTAACATTTTTATTATAACGGTGCATTATTAGCCTGGTAATAAAACCAGCACCTTGTTCTACACTTTGTTTCGCACTGTGGGTCTGGACATTCGGTAGTGAGATTTGATTGCTTGCTGGAGGTGTTTAAGTTTAAAGACTGGATCAGCCCTTGACAGATAACCTGCCTTGACTGATAGCATTCTAGCTCTGCATTCACAATCTGTCCCTCTGTTTCCTGATTGGACAGGTTACAATGCCTCCTGAGACAACAAGCTCAATGGAATCAAATCCAGACTAGCACTGAAGGGAGGTGATAATCAAGTGGAAGTGCATAGGAAGGCATGGCCAGTGCATTATAAACCTTAGGTTAACTATAATTAAGCTTGGAATTAGGTAAGGTGAACTACTCTCTCTTGACATGCAAGGTTTCTCCCTCTGTCCCTGCATCGCCATAGCTGTCTTGACTGTCAGTTTGTCAAACATTCTGAGCCAAAAATCCCAAGATGTCTATCTCAGACCCATCACAACTGTGTGTCGGCCCATGGCCTGTCTGTAAATTGCAACAACACAACTTTTCCAAAATAACTTCAACTGCATGCTCACCTTCAGTTCTATAGTAGTACAGTAGAGGCTATACGTTACTGCAGTTAATGTACCGCACAAAATGTACCCCTTTGTAGGAACCAGCTGGGCATTGTTGACTTTAATTGACTGGTGAGGATCTCTAGTGGGCAAATCCCAACAGGGGCGGGGCAAATTCATGTAGGTCTGCTTGACACCACTCCGTGACGGAGCGGGCAGGTATACTTTTTATCTGATGAAGCTGCCCTATTGACTTTACAGAAAAACAGTGGTCTGTTTGAAGTGTGGATTAAGACCAAACATGTCCCGAATACCCAGGATTTGCGAATAAATGGAGGGAGATCCGTCTGCCGCCGGAAAATATGGATAATACTACCGATTTTTGGAAAAGTATTTCGTGGTGGTGGAGGGGGTTTCCTCTGCTCTTCTACATTATCACTCAGGCCATCGCAGGTAAGTTTTTAGCGGAGATGCAAGGACTTGCAAGAACTCAGCGGATCTTGCTTGTCTGCTTCAGTCCGATGCACTTGATCGCATACACCTGGTGTATGAACTTCAATCGGTCCGTGTAATACAATTTGCTCGCTGATGCGCGCAAATGAAATTCTACAGGACTATTATTGATCATATTGCATGAAAAATATAAACTTCAGTCATTTCAAATGTTCTTTAAACATTGCATTTAAAATAGTAGTTTTCCACAATGTTACAATGCATTATGTATAGGCTACATATACATTTTACGATAGTGACATCCCAAATAGATCTTTATTCCTTTCAGAGCAATTAAAATTATTATTTGGAAGAGGGTGGCATTCCTGTATGGATGGTCTCAGCAGTGCAACTGGTATTTGTGATCAGTATAATCAGCTTAATTATAATCCAATTATTAAGACAGCATAGTGTCACAGGGGAGACAAAGACCTATAGTCCATATAAAAGACTTTAGGCTGAATATGTGCCAGAAGACTGTGCATTGCAGGAGTAGTAGTGTACTGACCTTGTTGCATAATTTTACCAACGAGTGTTGGTGAATTGTGTTTGATTGTGTGTAACTGTTCAGAAACCAGGTTTAATGCTGCTGCAAATATTTCATTTACCAGCTATATTCTACTCGTTTTGGTTAGTAAATAGATTTTTTTTTCACATTTCAAAAACCGTCTGTGTACCCCAATGTTGCAATTAGAATATTCCAGTTTTGTTCATCATATGTTGTCCTAGCTTAATTGTACTTGTCAGATCAGACCACACACCAACTGTTCCAGAAAGACATAAATGCCAAGCCCCCACTTGCCGACCCACTGTGCTTAAAAGGGGTTCAGTGCATTAACATTCATTAATTGAATTCAGATAAACCATTAAGGGCTGCAGACATCACAGTTCTCAACCTAAATCCTGGTACAACCGCCAGAGGCCACAAGGGCAGCTGAGTCTGAACTACTGCCAAAGAGCTGATTAGAATGGTTAGCACCATTCAGCCAAAAAATAGGGGAATTATTTGTTTGACTAAGCTCTGCATCCTCTAGTCATATTTTAGAGGGGGAACCTCCAAAACAAACTAGACCTTGGCTACCAAAAAGACATGAAATGGTTAATGCAACTGGATATGTCTTTTGAGTTCATATTTCTGAGTTACATGAAAGTGCAAGTTTGCAAATGCTCTCACCCAAACAGAAATTATTCACTGACTAAAGAGGATGTTTTGGACACATTGAATAATGAAATACAGTATTTTCACAGCAGAAAATGTTGGGGTGGGGGGTATAGATTTAATCTAAACTCTCTTCTGCATCTAGCTCTAATCTTCTTTCTGGACCACAAACCACTAAACTCTGATTAGAGAAAGTCTGAGACTTTTAAATGAGATGCAATTAGGCATTGGTTTAAAACTACTGTTGAACAAGTCTTTCCCAGAACGACTGACTAAACTAAACTTTCCCCAGAAAACTGTTTATGATCATGTTTATGTTTTGGAATGAGTATATTAGATTATGTAGACCCCTCTTATGTGTTGCACCATATGGGCCCAGATTATTCATTGCAGATTATACTGTTGACCCAGCAGGCCTAGTTCACTCCTGGAGACTAGTGTGCAAGTATGCCGTGCAATGGACAGATGGACTGCTTAATTGATAAATAGAATGATGTCCGTTGAAGCCTGCTGATCGTAGACATGTGTACACAACAGAAATTAAAGGCTAGCTGGATGGAGTTATAGATTTTGTGACTGGATCAGGAGTAGTGTGTTCCACATTAATAGGCCACCTTTTCTTGTGAACTTTGCTAAATATTTTTGTTGTTATAGTTGAAAGAAAGTTTTGTCAGTTTGACAGTTTTACCAACGTGTGCTACAGTAGTATTTTACCCTATAAATGGCTTGACATAATCTTTCTTTTTGCATGACATGTCTTTTTTAGGATGTTGTAATTATAAAGTTATAAACAGATCTTGTCTTGGTGTGCCTGACTGGGTGCTCCTTCTCATTTTCTTGTCACAGCAGACCATGTATAGGTTATCCATTTAAAAGACTTCAAAAAGACTACCTCTCAAGGTTTAGAATTGCATTAACATTACTGCTGTTCACAGCTTCATTCTATGGTGATGGCTTTGTCTTGCTGAAGACTGTGGAGTCATCTGTTCGCACGACACTTCACATCCGCTTCCGCACCTCCCAAAGTAACGGGATTATCTTCCTGGCTGCAGGAGACACCGACTTCTGCCTTGTGGAGCTCAATTCAGGACGAATTCAAGTGAGGATTCTTGATTACTTTCTTTCACCTCAGATTTTACTATTTAAAAATTAGACATACAGTAATCATTTACATACACAAAGAGTTTTTATTGACACAGTTGGATCCATCTTGATGTGATCAGGCCATGTTTGTATACTGTGGGTTACATTATGTCTTGTCAGCTCTGACAGAAGTATAATAAAGTAGCATTCTTCCAGTTCTTTTCTTGGCACTATTTGAAGTTCATTCCTGACAAATGATACAGACAGCTAAATATTTGGTCCAGTCTCCGTGTGATTACTTTTTTTCTGAGGGCACCGTTGAACTGATGGTCTGCCACACATATTCCGTAGACGTGGAGGTAGTAATTATGCAGAGAGTGCCTGAGGGAGAGAACTAGAGGCAAGCAGGTGATCTTCTGTTGCTGCTGACATCTTCAAAACAAGCCCATTCATGAGTTTCTGAAGGGGAGATGTTGCACTTCGACATTAGTATGGCTCATTGCTTCGTTTTAAAGTGGGCCAAAAAGACTAAATTTGTGGTGACGACACTGCCACATTGTGTTTTAACTAGTCATTATAGGTATTGTTTTTTTCTTACATATAAACTCTTTAGCCTTGCACTTGAGCCACACCTCTATTTTGAAATACTTGTTTTTATTGGTCATCTCCAAATAAGCCTGTTTATTATTTTATGTGTCCTAGGTGTCGATGGATCTTGGATCAGGCACCCGCAGTCTTCGCTCTGAAAAAGGAGTCCAGCTGAACGACCTAGTCTGGCACACCATGGAGCTCCAGCAAGACCAGAACAACATCACGCTGACCGTCGACAAACATTCCCACACCAGCCTGAGGATGCCGGGGCCAGACCTGGAGCTAAGTGTCCAGGACGGTCTGTTCGTGGGTGGACTAGGAAGCCTAGAGAGGCCTTACCTCCTCACAGAAAGGACACTAGTAGGTTTCAGAGGCTGTCTGGATGAAGTGCTCTTCAACCAACACAACCTGCTCTCCTCCCTCAGGCCCTACTCGGGCTATAAACGAGTTCATGAGGTGTCACTTGGGTGCAGCCTGGAGTTTACCGCCAGCTCAGAAGATGCCATAAATTTCTTCAGCTCCAGGGCCTACATGTCTCTCCCAACATGGGATGTGCCCCAAGAGGGGGTTTTTGAGTGTGAGCTTCACCGGTTGGCCAAAGATGGAATTATTCTCTACAGTTCTGCCAGTGAAGGGCACTATATTGCCATTGAACTACAAAATGGCATTGTGGTAGCATTGATTGGGTCACTGGCCACCAAGACTGAGCTTCGATCCTCATTGCCAATTATTGAGAATGACTGGCATCAGGTGAAGCTACACCTGTCCATGCTGAGTGTTCACTTGGTTGTGGGCAGAGACATGCAGAACTCTAGTTTGGGTATACACACCAATGCCCTTCAGCTCAGTGGACCTCTTTATATTGGTGGCGTTGATGGTGATACCCGCACACAGGCCAGAAAAAAGGGCCTGCTGTCTCTTTCACCGAGACAAATAGGACGAGGATCATTTAGAGGATGTCTAAAAAACATCAGAGTGAACGCGCAAAAAATGGGCTTGCCAAATGCCCTGGTGACAAAGGATGTCTCTGTCGGCTGTGAGACTGAGGGAACCTTTGACTCAGTCGCCACACCCTGGCCAATCCTCCCCACCTCGGTGAGTCAATCTGGAGTGGACTGTAAGAGAGGGCAAAGCTTCCTGGTTCTCGAGAACCTGATCGTCCCGGAGGGGGGGCGGGCTCCCCTGGGATTTCGGCACATCAAGATGAACCTGGAGTTACAGAGCTTGGGGATCCATCACTCCCAGATCATGTTCCGCGTGGAGGAGCAGCCAGTCCACGGCCAGCTGAGGCTGGATGTCAACCCAGACCAGGAGGAGCACACCTTCAGCCTCCTGGACCTCTGGCATGGCCGGATCATGTACGTCCATGGGGGCTCTGAGGACCAATCGGATTTCTTCATATTTTCGGTGTTCAGCAGCAGTAAGAGACAGTTACCGGCCTGCATGAGGGGGAACAAGCTTCACAGGTTCAACATCAGCATCACACCCAGCAATGATGCTCCTGAGCTCAGTCTTCCAGAGGGAAGCCTCTTTGTGCTGCTCGAACAGTCAAAACGCCAACTTAACACTGACGTGCTAAGGGTTATAGACCCAGACAGCAACTCCACAGACTTAATATTCACACTGCCTGGTAATCTAAACAAAGATGCTGGATTCCTGGAGATTGAAGATGACCCTGGCATGGCAATCAAGAATTTTTCTTACCTAAATTTGGAGCAAGGAAAGGTTTATTATGTCCACACAGGCATAAAAAACACTAGAATAGCCCTTAGGGTCACCGATGGGGACAAAGTCAGTAACACGGTGGTGCTCAGAGTTATGGCTGTCCCGCTGGAGTACAAAGTTGTAAATAATACAGGGCTGGAGGTGACTCAAGGTGGATGGGCCATCCTTAGCTCCAAGCATTTGGCAGTGCAGGTCAACGTTGCTAAGCAGGTGGTGGATGTGCGCTATGATGTTGTGGAACCACCTCAGTATGGAGAACTCCAGAGGCTGCATTCGAGTGGAGAGTGGAAAAACACGTGCATGTTCACCCAGAAGCTTCTAGAAAAGGAGCGGATCCGGTATCTCAGCACGTACCCTGGCTCACATCAGGGCAATGTGACTGACAGCTTTAGATTCACGGTCACCATTGACTCTGTGACGACAGAAGAAATGCTGTTCCCTATTGTGGTACAAGGGATTCATTACAAAGTTATCAAGAGCAAAATGCAGGTGGATGCTGACAGCAGAGTGACACTGACAACTCAAGACTTACGGGCTGTTGCCAAAGGTATGAAAATCCCTGAAAGTGAGCTTTATTTTTTAGTGCTGTCATTACCAAAGAAAGGAAACCTGTTACTTGACAATAAACTGTTGAGGATCAATGGCACTTTTAGCCAGAAAAACATTTCTGATCAGAAACTGCACTATGAGATGGTTAGCACTCCATCCGTGGACACAAGGGACTCATTCACTTTTCTAGTGTTTTCCAGATATTCTTATTCAGGGAACTATGACTTCAGATTTATGATTAAGGCACAGAGTATTGCTTTAACAAATCTTGGACTTAATTTGATGGAAGGGGAAAGTAAAGTTATTACCAAAGATAAGTTGTTTTCTGAGACCACTACGTCCAGTGAAGTGCATTATAAAGTCATCAGTAGTCCCAAACATGGGCGGTTAAAGAAGATCAACCTTTCAAATTCCACGAGTAATTATGAGAACATTACACAGTTCACAAACCAGGACATCCTTGATGGGAGACTCATGTATGCTCATGATGATAGTGAGACCACTTATGATGAATTTACTTTTCTTGCCTCCATACCATCAAGTAAAGATGAGGATGTTGTAAAGGGAACTTGTAAGATTTCCATTGAACTAGTCAATGATGAAAGACCTGTACGTGTCGTTGATAAAGTCTTCCACGTGGCAAAAAATAGCCAGAGATTGCTGACATTGGAGGATTTGTGTTACCATGACGCCGACTCTGACTTTGACAATGGACAGTTGGTGTACACAAGACGTGGGATACCTATGGGTGAAATCGTCTCGGTGAATGATACATCACAGAAGCTGTACCAGTTCCGCCAGAAGGACTTGGAAGAGAGGAGGGTTTTGTTTGTTCACAATGGGGCAAGCTATGGTCGATTCGTCCTCTTTGTATCAGATGGCAGGCACTATACGTCCACAGTCTTGGAAGTACTAGCACAGGACCCATACATTAAAGTGGATAAAAACACAGGGCTGACTGTGCAGAAGGGAAACAAAGTGGTCCTGACTTCAGCTAACTTCAGCATCAGTAGCAACATGGACATCAGAGACGACCAGGAAGTGACATACGAGCTTTTTCTTCCACCTCGCCATGGGATTATCATGTGCAATGGAGTAGCAGCAGCTAAGACGTTCACTCAGCGCAACATCAGCGCTGGGCATGTGGTGTATCGGCATAATAATGGTGTGAATCTTTTGGACTTCTTTAATTTTACCATCAGGGTGAAAAGACAGCAGTTGGATGCAGGTGTTGTTGTGAGAGTGTTCCTCGAGAGCCACCAGGAGCCACCAGAAATCCTCACCAACAACCCCATTGTGGTGGAAGAAAAGAAACCTGTAAAGATTAGCCAGAATGATCTTGAGGTAAGTTGCATCATTCATTTTCTACATGATGACTTCATTCTGAATATTTACTATGCATTGTTCATTCAGCTGGACCAGTGACAAGTTATTAGTTTCTAATTATACTTGGTTCCAGTGCAAAATATTTCTCAGTGCCCTCTAAATAAGGCTGGTTGAGATATCAGAGGGGCCCTTCTCCAACCACACAGGCAACCGCACAGTCTAATTAATGAATATGGCTAACATATTAGAGCGCAAGCACCAAATATAAAAGGGGCATGCTCATCTGGTGTGACATTTTAACCCCAGTGTAGTTACATTGATTGCACTACTTATACCCTCTAAGCCAGATTATTAGAATCATTCTAATATATCCATCAGGTAGAGGAGAATCTTCTGTTGTATGCAATATGAGTGTGAGAAGAGTGGAACATTTTGAAAATCATGCTTGCTTTTCTCCTGTTGATTACAGGTGACCCACAAGGACAGTGCACCCTCTGAGATTGTGTATTCAGTAAAGAAGGCACCTTCCTATGGATTTCTGCGCAGATCCGCAGGAGAGGACGAACCCTACCAGGGGACAAAGGAAAAGCCAATTGAGAGCTTCTCCCAACAGGACATCAACGACGGACTCATCCAGTATGTCCACGTGGGCTCGGACCACACGGTTGACACCTTTCTGCTGAATGTCAGCAACGGGCTGACAGAGGTTAGCGATGTCATGGTTACCATGGAGGTGATCCCTCAGTACATTCCACTGCAGGTCACCAATGTGACCCTGAAGGAAGGGTCCTCCAGGGCCCTGACCAAGAACGTCATGCAAGTGACCAACCGCCAATTTTCCGGGGTCAACTTCCTGTACCAGGTGACTGAAGAGCCCCGCTATGGCCGTATAGAGAACTCACGGTTTCCTGGGGTGGCTATCCCTATTTTTACCAGATTACAGGTGATCACCCTGTCTCTCTCTGTTTAGTTATTCTAATTTACATTTTGTCAAATGTCACAGGCATTCTTTGCATAGCAATCTGCTGTTTGAAATTTGTCACAACATATGTATCCATAAAGTTATGCATGCAGTCTGCTTTGATAGAGGATATTAATGATACAAGTTATGAATCTGGGGGATTTCTCAAATTTAATATTCCAGTGTATTTCCAGTGCACTTCTACTGCTATGTTTTTTTCCACAGGCTGAGCAAGGCTTCATTCATTATGTTCATGATGGGAGTGATTCTCTGGCTGATAACTTCACATTGATTGCCAACGACACCATACTCAGGAGGCACAGCTTTCCCTGTGTTGTGTTTGTTAATGTGACCCCTGTTAATGACGAAAGCCCGACTGTCACTGTGAACAGGGTTCTAAAGGTGGGCTGTTTCTCGTATGTCCTGACATAAAAGAGTTTGCACATAAATGTTACCATATAATGCTACCATTGGTATCATTTATGTTATGGAATCTTTTTCATAATGTACCAAAGGAATTGCTCATTTGGTTTTACATTCTTGAGGAAATCATACTAATTTTTGCTCTGTGAACCATTCCAGTCACTAAACGATTGCCAAGGTGATGTCATAACTCTCCACATCTGTTCTCCTTTAGTGTGATGGGGAAGAATAAATATTGTAAGGTTAAAAAAGGCCATAGTCTGACATTTTGCCATACCAGTGTCTAGTATAAACCAAAATATGTCAAATGACTGATGCATATCGAAAAACACCCCTTTCTGTTCATTATTATGAACATGATTATATCAGGAAACTCTTTCTACGGAAACCCTGAAAACATTTCAAGTGCTGACCTTATGCATAAAAATATATTCCAAGTATGAGAAGCAAAAATGAGAAGCAAAAAGTCTTTAATCTTAAATGCAAATATTGTACTCCCTGTAACCACCAGGGGGCACACAAGGAAATTGTGACATCCAAACCACTGGTACTTTTTTTCAGCTCATTCCATGGCAATTTATTCTCTGACATTTTCTCTCTTCCCCTCTTTTTTCACACTCTCTCTTTCTCTCTCATCACTCTTCTTTCCTGCCTTTGTCCCCATTCCTCAGGTGTGGGTCGGCTCGATCACAGAAATTACAGTGGATGACCTCAATGCTGAGGACAAAGACTCACCACCAGAGCAACTGGAGTTTATTGTGACCCCTCCTACCAATGGACACCTGGCCCTGAAAAATGCCCCCTCGAGACCCATCCTAAACTTTACACAGGCGCACATCTTAACCAGCCAGCTTGTGTTTGTTCACAGTGGTCAGTGGTTCATTCTTTGCCATTAGAGTCAGTAATGGGCAAATAATGAGATGACTGAATAATGATGATAACCCTTAATAACTGTTAGCCTATTGATAATTATCAATTATTTTTTATCATTTTGTTGTTTATTGTAGTGAAACACTGAACAATGAAACTCTAACGCAATGAACAAATTATAAAACTATTATAAGTCTAGAATAATAGCTTGGATTTACCATCTTTCTTTCAGGTGCTCTGTCTGGTGGATTTCACTTCCAAGTCAATGATGGGCTGAATTTTGCTGAGAGAGAGACTTTTTCTACAGCTGCTCGTACCCTCGTTTTAAGCCTGGAGAGAAACTTGATTCTTACGGTTTTTCCAGGTAGACTGATCATTCAAACCTCTTTAACTGTCATAATTACATCTGTGCATTTCTGCAATATCTCAGCACCTCTGCAAGATTATAATAACAAAGTGAGGTCTGTTATAGCACTTTAACTGAACTTTTCAGTGTTAGCCCTGCAGTGTAAGTCATAATGGACTTTAAAACAATTAACAGTGGCTTTTTCATACATGCTAACACTTGTGCCTTGGCTGTGATAACTTTTACCAGCTATTGCAGCTATCCCTCCAACATCAGAAGTAGTTGAGGAATGCTCATGTTGTTTGATGTCAGAATTCCAGTCTTATCTTGACAACTGAGCAAACTGTGTGTTGTGCCAGTAATCACATGTAAATTAAAGGAAATTCTGCTCATAACAGAGTTAAAGAAACAAGATTATAGATGTAGTTTGCAATTATGTTAATTTTTTTGGCAAAAAGATTGTTGGTGTGTTCAACAGCCAGTTAACACCCACTTTTCTGCGCTGATTAGTTGACTGTGACTATTTGTGGCTCAGAATGAGCCATTATGTTGGTTTGTTAGTTACAGCAGGATTGTGTACAAAGTTTCTTCAGAATTGACAATGAACACTAGCCTGGTAATAAAACCAGACCCTCATTCTACACTTTTGTTTCATACCCAGGGTCTGGATATTCAGCGGTGAGATTAGATTGCTTGCTTGAGGTGTTTAAGTTTAAAAAGATTAGATCAGCCCCTGACTAACAGCTTGCCTTGGGATCAAATCCAGACTAGCACTGCAGGAAGATGATAATCAAGCGGAAGTGCTGGGAAGGCATGGCCAGGCTAACTGAACACACAGCTATGGAAACACTACTGAAATACATGACAAATTCATGACAAAAAAGTGTATGCAGACTGTACTCTTAAATAACTTCTTAGGGTTATATGTGACCTCTTTTAGCAAATAAACTCCTGTTTCCAAGAAATTAGCATAGTTAATGGAATTGCTTCAACGTCTTTTTCTCCAACACGCAGGCATTTTAAAGCCCATTACTGATGATAATTTGCTGGTGGTGACCAATGACTTCAGTGATATCACTGGGAACCGCGCCATCGTCTTCACAGTGATTCATCCACCTAAGCTGGGCCGATTGGTCAGGGTGTCAGAAGATAACATTACAGAGGAAGTCTCCTCTTTCACACAAGATATGGTTTGTGTCCTCTTTTGGATGTGTCATTTACTGTTAATGTGGATCTCTTTTTTTGGAAAAATCTATAGTGTGAACTAAAAGAGTAGTTTTTGGTCATTGTTTGACTGTGGATGAAGAGACAGAATGATATCTTGTACAGTCATCATGCCAGCTGTTGCAAAGCAGGTTTTAATTTTTGCGAGACATGCTACGCCACGTCTAATTCAGCTAACTAAGACCTTTGTCAGACTCTTGCCGCATCAGCCTTCTCCTGTTATCTAAAATATCAACCCAGATGCCAGATCCAAAATGCCTTCTAAAAGTTGTGGTCATGTCTTTGGGAGGAATGTAGCAAACAGCTGTATGAACAGCACTAGCAGTTAGGTATCACTGTAAATATAATGATTTACTTGACTGACCTTCGAGCCTTGTGACCCTCATTAAATGACTGTCTTATCATGTTTGCAGGTAAATGAGGGAGAAATCCTGTATGAACAAACTGACATTGATGCTGTTGGATGGGCGGCCAAAGATTCCTTCTCTTTTACTGTTCAATCTGCCCCATCCTCTCTTCCACCACATACATTTACTATAGATATTTCATATGAGAATGCTGGCCCCGAGCAAGGAACTATTCTTCTTGCCAACACTGGTACGTATCTTCAGAGCAACAATCAAAACGTTTTTAAAACGTGCTACTTTTCTACATTATGGAGCAATGTGTTTTTTGTGTCATTCAGGTGCCATAGTGGCAGAGGGTGGGAAGGTTGTGATAGACAAGTCCAAACTCGATGCTTCCAACTTGTTGAAAAAAGTCAAGGAGCCTAGAAACCACACATATAAGGTGTGGTACAGAGTGACATCTCTTCCAAACTATGGAGTGATTGCTGTGGGAGGCCAGAACTTGACGAACAACAAAACTGACTTCTCCCAGGCCAGCATTGACCAGGATGGCATTGCATATATACACGATGACTCTGAGAACCATTATGACTATTTCTCCTTTGATGTGTGGCTGAATCAGAGGGACAAAGATGTCCAACGACCGCAGGTGCGGAACGAAGTAGTTTCTGAATCTTTCAGCATCACTGTGACACCAGTCAATGATCAGGCACCTTTGATTAAGAATGTGACATCTCTTCTGAAGGTGGCATATGGAGACTTGGTCACCCTAACCCCTGAAAACCTCCATGTGGAGGACCAAGACACCCAACCAGAGGACATCCACTATACTGTGATGAACAAGCCTGATAATGGCTTCCTGTTCTTGAGTAACAGACAAAACGAAACGGTTCTGGCTTTCACTCAGGGTGATGTCAACAGTGGACGAGTTCACTTTATCCAAGACGGAGAACACGCCCCCGGAGTGTTCAACTTCAGTGTGACTGATGGTGTGCACCAACCATTGCACAAGCTCCTGAGGCTGGAGGTCGAGCCAGCCACCATAACCTTGATGAACAACACTGGACTCACACTCAGGCAGGGACAGCACACTGTTGTGTTTACCTCTGAGCATCTGGCTGCCAGAACTAATCAGAGGAAAGCAAACATTAGCTACCAGGTGACACGACAGCCACTTCATGGTAGTGTTCGCAAAGATGGCAAACAGGTGGTGCAGTTTGACCAGGAGGACCTGCAGTCAGCAAAGCTCTCTTACCATATGACTGAGCTGACTTCACCTCAGGACAGCTTTGAGTTTACTGTTGCCGCTGGTGATGTGAACCTTACAGCTCAGATGGTCAACATCACAGTCAGTCCACTGATCCAGATGAACCATCATGTGCGCATTCCAAGTGGCATTGCGGTGAAGTTGAGGAGGAATGTCATAGATGCTAGCGAATTAGCGTCCTTAAGTCGCAGTGACCCTGTCTTTGAGATCATCTCCACTCCCAAGCATGGCAGGCTTGTAAAGTTTGGTCAGAAGTCTCTTGCTGTCAAGTCTTTCACTTTTCAGGATGTCATCCAAGGCAGGGTGGCCATTGAGGAAAATGCCAACATTACCATCCTTGAGGGCAACGTGACTCTTCATAACGTGATGAAAATTCATCATCTAAAGGATTCCTTTCAGTTTCTTCTGAAGGCCAAGAATGTCCAGCCAGCCCAAGGTGAATTCATGTTCACTGTTGTGCCCTACAATCCTCTGACAGGAATGCCCGTCATTACAGAAGACTCTTTGCAAAAGCCTACTACCCAGTCACCGTCACTCAACAATACTGCCCACCCTGGGTCTCCACTGCATCCACGTTCAGGAAGGGAACACAAAGAGAGACCGCATAAACACAAACACAAGAACAAAACCCGAACTCGCTCAGGAGGACACGGCAATCACGGCAAGCCTGCCATTTCCAATGTGGATGAAACTACCTCTGGAAAACAGCCGGTTACCCTTCAGAACATTCCTGTGTGGGTGGAGTCCATGCCGAGGCTGGCATCTGACCCACTGCTCATCATTCTGCCTTTCTTGGCGTGCCTCCTCCTCATCGTCATCCTCATCGTGCTGATCCTGGTCTTCCGGCACCGCCGAGAGAAGCGTGCCCGGCATAACATGATCCAGGAGCTGTCGGCGGTGAGACAGACCAGCAATGACCAGCCACCACCGAGAAGCCCTTGTCTGGGCACGCCAGAGAGGAGTGTGGCTGTTCCATCGGTGGTTGTTACGCCTGTGAGATGTCCGGACAACCCCATGCTGGATGGGGTGCATGCAGATGCGATTGTGGCTGGCATGAGTCCCCTGGAGACTCCTTACATTCTCTGTGCTTGGACTCCTGTGACACCAGTCGAGCCTGAGATTACTACAGAGCAGCAATCCAATGCTCCTTCACTTGGACAAAGTCAGTACTGGGTTTGACCAGTCACAATCCAAGCACAATACAAGGAGTCCCTCAGCTTGGTTGGAACTAAACCCAGATGTGGGCTCTGTAGTTTTTTCCAAAGACTGCCCTTGGTATGACCCCAAGGACAATGCATTTTTCAAAAAGGAACTGAATGCTCAAATACAAAGTCCTTCAAAAGCCATTGGGCTTTTGAAAGCATTGCTCTTGAGTCATACAATCAGTATAAATAATTACGTCTGTTTTGGTGCTAGTTTGTTTGCATGTGTGAAGCGAAAAAAACTAATCTGAGTGACAGCACCTGAACTGTGATTATAAGGTATTATTATAAGAATATATATATATTTTTTTTTGCTCAGTGAGACCCTCCATATCTATCTTGCGTACTAATTGTGTCTTATCTAAAATATTCCTCTGATTTTAACCCTTAAAGTGACTGGGGATTTACTCTTTCACCATAACATTGCATTTTTAGAAAAAATCACGCATTATTTTATTAAAAAAATAAAGCCCTATAGTGCAGTGTTTTTGTGTTGCTTTTGTATATTTTTGTTTTGTTTTGTTTTTAAAAAATAAATAAATAAAATTGTTGTCCTGTTGCCATATTCTTCTTTGGGAGGAGTGCTTCTGCTGTCTCATGGTTTAGGAATGTGAGGGCCAATGCACTCGCCTAGTTTTACAAGACCAGACAAAACTATTGCCCTGCACAATGCATTTGTTATGTGCACGAAGAAAGTTTTAGGGATTGTTTTGTGTGTGCTAATCAGTGAAATGCACAGCTCTTTGTTTATGTTTATGATGAACGATTTTAAAGGATATATGAGGCTTTTAAGAAACCTTAAATCATAAACAGATTTTTCCAGTAGGCTATCTTGGCTGTTATGTACCAGCAATTCTTGGATGTTTTGTTTGCATTTGCAAGATCAATGCTCAGAGGATAGGTGTATAGGGTTAACAAGTTGAATACTAAAACCCATCATCTGAAAGAATTGTAACATAATGTAATAAAAAAACTGCACTGCCAAAAACTGCCATAACTGAAACATTCCATTCATTAGTTCTAATTGACATGGAATTTGTTGCAGGGTTATGTGAGGATGATGTTGCCATGGTATTTGCACAGCTCTGAAATCAGTCTACTCCCCAAGGTCTGACCAAGTGTTAACACCCACCTCACCCAAATTCTGTTTTGTGTTATGTATTTCTCTTAAACTTATAGTTTTGCTCTTCAACCACATACCAGTGGACTAGTGTATGAAAAACCTTTTTCCAAAGCACTCTGTTTGTGTCATATTTATGTATGTTTATATATGTCTAATTTCTGCAGTGTCTGCTCCTTGAGCAAAGATTCACCACACCACTGTCACGTCTGTTTAAATGACATACTTTATATTTCTGTGTTACTATTAAAAACAGTGTCAAATCTATATCGTCATGTCTAGTTTGTTGAAGGCCCTGTGGGAAATTACATCCCAGACGTCAGTCTGTCTCTCTCCGGTTTTAGTAATGTTGCAGACAAACACCCAGAAGCCTGCTTGAAGGTGCCCTCTGCCCATGCGCTTGTGCCTTCCTGTAAAGGCAGAATACTGATGGGGAGTATTAAATGAATAGAGGGCTCCCGGTGCAGCTCTGGACACAGTTCTAGCACTCTCATTCAACCTCTTGCTGCCTTCTCTGACTTAATGAGGCATTGTGATTGTAACACTAGAGGCCCTTGTAAAGAAGGCCTAAACAACACCACAGTTAAAGGTGCATGACAACACTTTGAGAATACTTGTCAAAGCTTGATACTTGTTGATCTGTTAAAATTTGGTGTTGGGGCAATTCATGTTTGTTCCTTCTCCGAATTAGCACCCTTGTCAAAAGAGAAATATTACGTCTGTGTTGTTCCACATTATTGTTATTCTTGTTGCATACACCTTGCAGTGCTAAAATGGGTGCTGTGATTTTCGGCTTTTATCTATTGTGCTACGATAGGATATGTTTTCAATAAACATGAAGCACAGGCAAGCAAAGCCCTGCCTTAAAATCTGGCATTTAAACAGTAATATTAGTCATAGTTTTTTTATAGAACAAAGGGAATGTTTTTCTGACCTGCAGTTGTACCTGTTTTAGCTTTAGTAAAGGCTTGATTTATATTATCTGTGTTTGGCAATGTTCAGGTGTTGTTGCACTGTTAAAAGGTTTGATGGGTTGTCTGTCAGCGAGTGGAAATAAAGGCTAACTTTAGCACTGATAAATAATTCATCTGTAAGGGCGAGCATAGCTTCTGGATTCACTCTGTGTAGTGGAGTTGTTTTCCTTGTTGCATGGAGAAGACAAACCCCAGTGCAGACTCAGAGCCTTACAAAACCATTTTTAGCTACTCCACAGGACTTGTGCAGAAGCTGTGAAAAGAATGCCACTCTGAATCCAGTTCATCCTCGTTTCACTAGTTAATTTCATTATGCACTTTAGTGTCATTCAAAATCACTAAGAGTGCATTCATACTTGTGCCAACATTGAATTCCTTAATAAGTTGTGAAACTGCACCGATGGGGAAGTGATTGCAAAACACTGCAAAGTTAAAACGCCTGGTAAGAGACTCTTTTAATAGACATTTGTGGCTAGGAATGGAAAGGGGAATCAAACCTAAATAATGAAAGCAGGTGTTAAGTAACCTCCTCAGCAGGTGATCTTCTGGGCCTTCGGGTACAATGTCCTTTGGTTGCAGTAAGAAATGTAGTTATCACCAGAGCCAAGGTTAGTTTTCTATGCCAGACGGTTGCCTGTGTAAACTCCATTGACGTATATTTGTAGTTCCTTTCTGACGTCAATTACATTGCCATGTCCAACACAATGAAGTTAAGAGTATGTGTATCGCTGCAATGCACAGCATACATCAAAATGAATGATAAAAAAAAAAAACTACTATCCTTCTCTATCACTATCCATCTGTGATTGTGTGTCTGTGTGTGTGCATGCATAAGTGTGTGTGTGTGTGTGTGTGTGTTTGTGTGTGTGTGTAGTGAGGCATCAAGGCCAACAGTGGAACAGCAGTGTGCCCAACTGATTATCAACAATGGAATGCGTGCTCACTCTGCGCTCCCATAATTTGTGGCATAAAGAAAGCGAATCCTGACAGTCTTCATTCTATATTACTGCCCATAGAGAATAATCTGCAAAAACAAATACGAAAGGGAATATTCTAGGCCACCTGTGCAACTGGTGAATGCCTTGGGCTTAGGTACATTCAAACAATTGAAGGTCAAAGTCTTACATTGTGAAGTAAAGATTAAGACATGTAAAATGATACCAGCAATGTCCCTGAAAGTCCTTGAAACGTCAAATCAATAACCTTGGCTTTGAGCAAATGTGTCTGTTAGAAGGGAACCGTGCATGAAACCGCAACATTAGTAAACAAAACTAAATTCATCTACATACTAAAGATTACTCAACATAGCCTACCCTGGAGAGTAATGTACTCTTAGAGCCTCACGCCCACTGTGGCCCCACATATTCGATTACTTATTCTGTCAGTCAATATTCATCAGTCAATATCACCCAGGCTAACAGATTGCAGGCCGTCTGTGCACTTTATTCTTCTGTTCATGCTGGACCCAAAGGCATCCAGCTCTTTAGAATGGTGTCAAGCTGATGGTGCACCCACCCACCATCACGTCCTGGGCCTCCAGTGCTGTGTCCTCATTGGTGTGTGGGGGTGTGTGTGGTTGCTGAGGGGGAGGTTGGGGGGGTGGGTACCCTTTGCAAGCTAGGCCTTGTCGTACATGTGGAGGGCATCCTCCAGCTTGCTAGTAATCTTCTGGAAGAACCCAATCTGCTCGTGCAGGTAGTGCTGCATCTGAGCCTTGAAGTCACGCACCCGTGTGCGATGGAAGTGCTGAATCTCAGCCATTGTGGCGCAGGAAATGATGTTGCAGCGCTCGCTCACGCCACCATCTGCTGCACCATGCTGGCACTCCTTCACCTTCGTAAGTGCTCCTGAGGGAAAGAGAGGGAAAAGGGGAGAGATGGGAAAAGAACTGAATCATAAAGTGACCCTCTAGACATGATCTTCCAAACCCTGCAATTAAGGATGGAACATTTTGTCTCAAACACATTGAAAAATGACAGTTATATGTGTAGCATACATTTCCACAAATGCAGTTTTGTATGCATTCTTCTCTTGCCCTAGCCTTGTCATGCTTTCTTGGCACTTCCGCTTGATTATCATCTCCCTTACAGTACTAGTCTCGATTCGATCCCATTGAGCTTGTTGTCTCGGGAGGCATTATAACCTGTCCAATCAGCTAACAGAGGGAGGCGTCGTGAATGCAGAGCTACAATGCTATCAGTCAGGGCAGGCTATCAGTTGGGGGCTAATCCAGTCTTTTTAAACTTAAACACCTCAAGCAAGCATTCGAATCTCACTGCCGAATGCCCAGACCCTCTGTAAGAAACGAAAGTGTAGAACGAGGGTCTGGTTTTATTACCAGGCTACTCTTGCTCTCGCTCTGCCTGGAAATGTTGAATACAGGCCCTGTGACTCGCTTAAGGCATGTATAAATGCAACTCCAGAGCCTTAAAGCCCATGATTTACAGCTTACCAATCTGAAGTATTCAGGCTAAGCAGCACTGCAAGACACAACTAGCACTAGTGCAAAGGTGAAGCTAGTAGAAAGCTAGTGTTCAGTGCTATCAGTGGTTAAATAAAACTGTTTTTTAACTAACTAAAAATATCTTTGCCTGTACCAGATTGCCCTTGTCTGTTTCCTGGCATTAGTTCCACTATGGTTTAGTTGTTTCAGTGTAGTAGTTTTAAACAGCCCAGCCAAAAGTATGTCACCAATATGTCAAACAGTGAAACGACATAATGCAGCTCAGAAAAGTTCTAAGAACAAAGTTTACTTTCTCCAAAGATAGTATAATTACTGTTCAAGACTGTGGAGAGGGCATCCATACACCGTGTTTGAGGTATAGGCAAAGGAAATCTGGAAGGACTGAGGAGTCCACCTCCCCCTCCCCTGAGGAGAGGAATTTGACACTGGGCTAGCTCCATTCCACACTGGATGCCACATGTCTCCAGGGCAACACAGGAAAGCCTGGCTGGGCACCCTCTTTCTCCACAGGACAGATCACCAGCCCTCCCACAACCACTAAACCCCTTCCACTTCAACTTCTGTTTCATTTTACCTAAGCAGCTCCAGTCAATCATTTTAATTTGTGTGTCCCAGACTTACTTTAAGAGGATGTTTTTTAACTACAGTTATGCTCCAGATGTATAATTACACAGTAACATCACTTCAATTCATTTACACTTTTTACAGCATGCAACACATGCATAACTGACAACATGTTCATAGCATAGCTAAACCCTGAATCCTGTATCATGGCTGGCTTAAAACCACAAACTTGTTAAGACCACAAATTGTGTCAGCAATTTTTTCTTTATGAGAGATAGAGATAAAAACTCTCGCCAACCTTTCTGGACATGGATGATGTCAGGGAAGTTGGTTAGGTGTCCTTGATAAATGGCTAAAAGGTCTGAGATAGGGTCAATGTCGTGACGAGGCTGGTCAGCAAAATAGTCTCCAATGGCCTCATAGGCCTCTCCTGTGAAGGCAATGGCTTGATTCAGAGGCACAGAATAAGGCTGCTGGTCCATTTCAAATGCTTGACTAAGCAGTCGGAAAGACTGGCCAACTCTTTGGTACTCTTTTTTGAACCCAATCGTTTGCTTCCTGGCAAATTCGTTTATGGTGACATTGACCTGGATGAGGTTTTCGTCCATCTTTTTGGTAAAAGCCTTAAACACCTCCACTTTGCTCTCCACATCCTGCAGGTCAAGGGGCACGGCGGGCGTACTGATGGTGAGAAAGAAGTTGCACCGACCATGTCATCTTTTTCTGCCTTTCGTTTCCCTTGTTTCCAGGCCTTTTCATCATTGCTGCTGCAGGTGAGAAAATGTTGGAAAACATCACACTGGGACAAGACTGGGTGACTCGCCATGTGATTCATCCACCATATGAGGCCTTTCCGTCGCTTTGAAATGAAGTCCTCTTCAAATCGGCCGGTGGCTTGCTTCTCGGGCAGATGAGGGACTGAGATGACGGGAAACTTTTCGACCAGACGTGCATAAAGCCAGTCAAAGTGTTTATATCTCCTCTGCACTTGACTTTGCGTGTGACTTGGGGTAAGCTTGTAAGACATGTAACTTTTCATACCTTTGAATTTGGTCTGCTTTGTGGGGTCATCTATGGAGCACGAGAAAGGATAAGGGTTCTCTTGCCACTCAGGGCCACAGTCACCCATGACAACAAAGATCTTGTCACCATCTTTGACAAATCCTGAAGCTTCACCCAACAGAAATGCCTCTCCACCAGATTTCACAAAAGTTGAGAATCTGTTGAGATTTCTACCTACAGTTGCTGAGCCTTTTTGCTGATGAGACCGTGGAGAGGTATTAATTGAATACCCAGACTGTCTATCTTTATTCTGACTGGCGGATGGCTCGTCAGCCACCGTTGAGCTGTCATCCCAGTCATCGTCCCAATCGTCGTCACTCCCTTGACTTGTCTGATAACTGTGCCTTTGATGTGCCTGAGCAGGATAAGCAGAATGAGTTGGAGTAGAAGTTTTCGGCACTTCCACGGGGTGACTTTCGCGGCTACTTGTGGAATGGTTTCCATAATACCCATCTCCAGATGTGCCGTTGTTGTTCTGCGAAATATTCGCATCGAGATGACTGTTCAGTATTTCCACGTATGAGGCAGGGAAGAGTCCGGTCTCTCCCCTTGCATTAGTTCCCTCTAACCATCCTTCGACAACTTCTTCGCTATATAAAGTTAAAAGTTCGTTTTCACTTATTGATATTTCCCCTGGGTTTTCGGCATTGAAATCATACAAAGCTCTCGCTCTGAGCGCCATAATATAAGCCGCAGACGGGCAGAACCGTGGCGAACAGGCTCTGAACAACACTCGTAACAGTACCTTACAACCCACGTACCATACAGTATATCCCGCTTCGTGTAAGTAGTTTTTGTCCTCTTTGATGCCAGTGGAGTGAAGAAAGAGAGCCGAAAATGATTCTTGAAAATACTTATGCAGTTTAGGGTATGTCCAAAAAAATTTGCTGAGGCCAGGCGTTCGAACTCGAGTTCCAGATGCTTCGGAACGGCAATAGTATCAGTCATACGTATTCTAACTAGCCAGACCGATCGTGGGTGGAGCCAATCGGAACAATTAAACTGAGAATACGGATAGTTATCTTTTTCTGGACAGAAGTGATAAATTGATGTACAGTGGATTTTATCGTGTAATGGTCCTCGATTAAAAAACAAAACAAAACAAAAAAAAACAACAACTATTGAATGAACTACTGAATTTAAAACAAGGAGCTCAAGTGGCCATGGCCTATATAGGCTTTATTAAAACATTTGGGATACACACTTTTGAACCACATTTAATAAGCAACTATCTCATGAGGAGAGTAGATTCCTACTCCAAGTTGCATATTTTTATTAGCTCATAGACCTATGTCTTTCTGAGCTGTGTGAACATGTTGTTTTTGTGTCACTCTTATGCCAAAAGTGATGGGAGATATTTTCATTGTCAAACAGGTAAAGAAGACATAACCTAGGCCTAAGAGCTCATGGAAATGCATAATGTGGAGTGGGAACCTGTTGTCAAAGTTGAATCATGTGGTATCCAAATGATTCAAAAAAGTTTGTGTGTCTTGTTACTCTGTGTGCCTCTCTAAACAAATTGTCTCAATGTCAGTTTTGTTTGCAGCAAATAGCCTACGCTGTTCCTGGTAAAGAGTCTTGAGTGTTAGGCCAAAGTTTGCTTTTGTTGCCATAGCCTACAAAACTAAACTGATTTAGGTCATAAGTTAAACGTTGTGTCTGTTTCCATCTTCAAGTTCACAAATGCCTCTACTCCTCAGCTGACATTCCTTTACATACATGTTCGCCTTATGATAACCAAAAAATCATAACCCCAGGTTTTGGCATTATGTGACATAGACCCTAATCTATCTATCTGACATGAAAGACGTTGGTAAAAAGACATGTGAAATGTTTTCTTTCTAGACTTTCTTGACGTCATGTTAGTGATGAATGCATTGTGTACATAGCAATTAGATTGGGATGTTTATACAACAGACTATGTTTCTTATTAATGCGGAATTTGTTCACTAATGTAGCCCACACTAGGCCTAGGTTACATGCTGGCCGGCAAAAATCTCTACGTGCATTTGGTAATTTCTCAGTACCACCTCTAGATGTCAGTACAACAAAGATAGCAAGAAACACCACAGTCACATGATAAGTGTGGCTAACATCGTCATGGATGACAAAAGCCAAGAAAAAAAAGGAAAACAAGATTGACCACTCGCTTTCTTTTAACTACATTGGGCAACATTCACTTAACCATCTATCGTGTAGTCATATGTCTGATTGCTCGTATTATGTAAAAAAATAATTAGAGCATCTACATTTTACCGGAAGATTTTAAGGCTTTAATTGCCCGTTTTCTCTAGAAATCCACTGACGTTTGAATGTGGTAGGCTACGTCTTCGTTTTAGAGAATCTTTGATCGTGCTACGTAACATCTGAAAAAGGGATTTCCATAGTTCCTGCAACATTGTAGCTAGCTATCACTACAGCCACCGCCAAACTCGGATATTTAGGTACCAAAGTAAACACGAGAGAATAGAGAGCTATGCATGAGAAATAACAAATAGCGTAGAATCTCCCCCAAGTACAGTACACTTGTTTAATCTCGCAACCTCAGAGAAACCAAATAGCTGTCGCTAACTACAGTAACTTCATATATTTTCCAGTGGAAAGGCGGGGAATACAAAGCTGCAAAGCCATCAACACAGACTTCTGGATGCATCAAATTAACACCAAATACTTCCCAGACAATCATCGTTAATAGGATTAGACTTTCTTGAGGACCACGACCAATTAATCGGGCAGTACATGGATTATCTGGTATGATCTTTACCGTTCTCATTTATCTCTGAAGCCGGTTGTTTGCTTGTCTAATGTTGATTTTGTATACATAAAGATAGCTAGCTTTACCGTTGGCTAACAGAAATGTTAGCTTAATGTTAGCTTCAGTCCAAACAGTTATGAGGTAACGTTATTTTTACCTGGGGTAGCACGCCGAACCCCTTTCTTAATGAGACGCAATGAAAGAAAGAAGAGTCGTAACACTGGGCCTTAACATTACCGTTACCTTTACTTGGATGAGCTTTTGTGAGTTAGTCTGGAATGTGATAAGATATGATGTGTTACTTTAACTTGAACGAACTTGCTACATTCCAGTGACGTATATATTAGGATCACTACCACGCCGAACCGCTGCTGAATTGTTAGGACTGTCTTGAGATGTTAATTATATTCAGTTAACCATGGTCCGTCCTCCAAATGACTTCAGACTAACCATTGCAGATGTTGATGTGTAACAAGGCGAGTTTGTGTCCAGTAAAGTCTGATAAGTTAACTGACACCATCTTGCTCGTACGGAGAGTGAATCGACCATGTTCAGTTAACGCTATCTGAGTCAGTGTAACCGACTGCTCAATCAATTGAGGTTTTAACTTAAAACTATGTTTTGTAAGTTTTGGATTCCATGCAGTCCATAACGTTAGATGGTCTTCTCATGCGTGTGTCTTTTCACACGAGTAACAGCTGGTTTAGTCGACCAGGTAAATAAGTCCCATTAATGGAGTTCCTAAATTCTGAGTCGAAAACTCGGGACCCATTCATTGAATAAAACACACGCACGGGTCACCGGGGCGTTTCCGTGCTGTGAAGTGATTCTCAGAATAGAATCATTTCCTCAAGAAACAGGGCCTAAAAAAGACCATAAAAGCTGGCTTTAAACCAACTGGAGCGGATTAGGCGCACAGTCTATTGTATAAATATACATCACCTTTACAAATTCTAACTCACATGGCTTAGTGTAGGTTGCAGCTACATGCGTATAATCGTGTTCTTTTCTCATCGGCTGTCTCATACAAATTAGGTTTACGCAGTCTGACACTCATCAGACATATAGATGTCCAATGTGTCTTGAAACCAGGGCAATGTACTGTCAATAACACTAGCCTGCTGTCATAAGAAATGACTTGCAATACAGTCTGTCCTCCGCCCTACCTATGCTATTTATGAGGTGAAACAGATCGACCTGGATATGTAAAGTAATGACAAAAAAGCAACATGATGGTTGTAACACTGATGGTTTACAGCTGTGCAACAGTTAATTTGGAATTATTTGCCTTGCCCATGCCTCTTACTTTTAAGTTAATGTAAAGTGAGTAGAGGCAGAAAATGGACAAGATGAACATGAAGTTGTGTACTGTTTGGCTCCGTTTACAGAGTGTTTGTGCTTTTTTAATGTTTTTGCATAAGAGATTGTTGACCATGTCAAATGACCAAATTATGCACATTACAAATGACAGAAGTCATAATCCAGCAAAGAGTTAAAAAGCTGCAGATCAAAAACCATTGTGGACCTGGAGTGTTTTTTTCCGTACAGCTCCTGGCTAGCTGGTTGTTTTCACAATTCCTCAGTGGAAAAAGTGCACAGTCCCCTTGTAGACTTTAGAGGAGTGTGTGTGTGTGTGTGTGGGGGGGGGGGGGGTCATTTCAGCAGAGAGGGGTGTAACACATAGCTCAGCCATTGCTTGTGGCACCTGTGTGTTTATTCAGAGGGCATACTGCTTCCCCAACACCATGTGTTTTCAGTTTGAGGAAGAGTCGGAGCTTGCCTGTTTTGCAGTGTGTTGTGATGTTTTTTTAATATGTCGTGATGTGGCTAACCCCTTGCCACCCTATGCCTTTCATTATTTAAGTACATAACATTGGGTACATTAAACTCTCTATTTATAGAGCTGGCCTTATTAAGTCAAGGCCATTCTCAACAGTAAATTTAACTCTGAATGCTCTAACAGTAAATTTCAACAGTAAATTCAATTTAAGCGTCTTTCCTCCAATGTATTGAAGATTTTGTCTAAATTCAGTATGCCAACAGATGGCTTTCAATTGTTGGCAAGGCTAATAGTCCTTTATCACCTCATAGGCATACGCATTGACACAATCAATCTTTCTCTTGCCTTAACCCAACACAGGTGTATATATACACACACACACACATAGACTCACTTACTCACACAAACGCACACAGATGTACACAAACGCACACACTGCAACACCACCTGTTAAGAGCAGCTGTGGACCTTCACCCTGTGAGTGAGAAAGAGAGGTTCTCCCCCTCGGTTAAGATGGAAAAATCATCTACCTCTGAGCATCACGTTGCCTGCCTGTAGCTGGTAGCACATTAACCCAGTTTAGATCTTTTTTTGAGTGTCTCTTTCACACATACCTCATGGTTTGTTTTGAATAATGGACTGATTTAGCAAGGATTCAAGGATACATCGATATTTATAGCCAATAGCCAGTAGGTGTATGGCAATGCAGAGCAGCAAAGTACTACCTATGTAATTTTTTAAAAATTTCAACAGTCTTTACTGACTCTCATCTAAAACATAGGCATATATAACTCATTTTGAGAAATATTAGTTTTAAAATGGGCCTAGTTGCAAATAGAGTGTGTTTTAGAACCAAGTCATTTATTAGGTTTGGGTAGCCAAACAACATCACCTTCTTATCTTTTGTCTTTCACATATAGATGATTGAATGAGGAATTGTTTCTCCTTTGCGCATTGGGTTTAGGCCTACCCTGTGTTTAGCTTTACTGTGGAATAGTTCAGTGGTTGACTCACATAGCATGATCTTGAAAGACATGTGAAAAACTTAGGCTTTGCTTCCTAAAGACGGTTAAGGTTTGTTTAAACATTACTCTGGCACAGTGACGAAGGTTTGGTCTGGTTAGCCGTTATCGCCGTAAGTCTAATGTGTTAGTCAGACACAGGCAGTATTTGAGGCTATTTAGAGCAGATTGCAAGGATTGTCATTTTACAAGCTATCTGCCAAAACGTTTGTGTTTTTTTTTGTTTGTTTTTTTAAGTTCCAGCCGGAGACTGTATAATTTGCTTAACTGGCCCAAGCTCACTGTCAGACTGTGCCTGCAATTTATTTGGTGCACTGGCAAGTGTTCTCTCCTCATTCGGATGTGTTGTAGTTGAAAAGGCACAAAGGCCAAGGTGTTGGCTTGAGTCCTCATCTTTTGAAATCCTTTCCCCTTGAGGTGGACGGCATTGTGATTTCATCTCTGCGTTGGACTGACCTGTATAACGGGCCAGAACTTGGTTCAAGCTCCTTGTTCTCTGGCTCACTTTGGGTGACCTGAAACTGCTTTTTTTTGGCCTCTCTCTTTTGCCAATGGCGCTAAGAACTTTGCTGTGGACCGTGTCAGAGTGTGCACCGCTCAGCTCATTTGTTTGCAGGATTGGAGTGTACACGGTAAGAAATAGCATTATTAAAAACTGGGAACAGCGATGAGTCTTCCTCCTTTCTTTTTTTCCTAAATTAGTGTTTTAATTGTATCATCAGAATAAGTGGGAATAAAAGGACAATGTTCTCCAAGATTACAGCAACCTATTTCCATTCTGCTAATGAGGCCTGACGATCTGGGCCCTGACGTAGTCGACACCCTGTATACAGAGAGGAGTCTAAAATAAGCAACTTATCCTATATAGTAGCCCTATTATTAAAGCATAGACTGAGACATCTCACTTTGAGAAGTAAGTATAACAAATGTCAGCCACATACTGTTGTATTGAAAGCTTAGTGGTCAAAAAAGCATGTTAGAAAACAATTTTTAGTGGGTGTTGGATTGCTTTGTGGGTTGTGCTGAGTCGTCTTCTCAGAAGGCCTGCTTGAATTCCAGGGCAGGACTTATCCAGTTACAAACAGCTGATATTCTACCAGCTGATATTCTACCTGGGCCAGATGTGACGTGAAGGCTGCAGTCGAATACCACATGTTGGCAGGGCTGAAGTATTTGTAAAATTCCAAATCAGCCTTGCCCAAAATACTGGGAAACAGGTGCTTTGCAGCAGTCTTCAACAAAGCATTGTCATGACAACTACTAGTTCAACATATTTTCCATGTTTGTTATTGAACACAGGCTTGCCACACCAGGCAGCCATTAGCAATCACATCAGGTTGTTATTTTCTTCTCAATAATCATTTATTCTCCAAGTTGGATATGAGACAGGCTTGCTGTACTGTGTGTGAGGTTTTCTTCACATTCCCTATGTGGTAATGATTCACAGGGGATGTTTTTCATCCACTTGCCCATCTATGGTTAAAAAGTCAGACTGCCATATTTTACGAATTGTGCTAGTAAGAATGAAGCAATCATATTTTGCACGCAATGAAACACAAAGTTGTGTGTCTTTAAGACAACCAATATGAACACATCTGCTAATTAACCATCTTGGAACTCAGAACTGAAGATTGATCCACCCATCTGGGCAGTTATGAGGGTACATTGTCAGCATTCTTCACTCTGGTGTGAAATGCTCACCCCTAACCAGTAGCTGGAGTTGAAACCAAAGTGGAAGTTGAGGCTCTTTGCAGGATCTATTTTCTGGAAATCTGATCTGCAAAGGATCGTTTAACTTGTGGTATGATGACAACCTCACCGTAGAGAATGTCTGCTGTGGGAGCTATTTGTTGGAGTCGACTACAGGGCTGTAGTTTATGTGATACGCAGGTATACGGCGTATAACCACTTAAAAGGTTCTTGGGTTTGTACATATCCAGTAAAACACTGGCTGCAATATTGACAACAGTGTGATACTGCATGACAGTAGAACCACTGCAGTCACAGGCAGTATACTCACTACAGCAGTAACCCCACTAAGGCAAACTAGACTACAGCACTGGTCGACTGTGATGGTCCTAACAAGAATGCAAGTTCCAGTGCTCTCAAGCCAAATTGGGTTTTAGAGTTTTGCTTGGACCCTTTTCAGCCAGGGCCATGTGCTGGCCTGGGTGCTGTTCTGCTTGTCCCCTGCTTTTGTTTGGTCAGGAGGTGACCCTGCAAGAGGAGACATCGCAGCTCCCACTGATAATGACAACAAGGTCAAGTGCTCTATTTTTTAATCCACTCGTATTTGGTAAAGCATTGTTTCATAAGTGAGCAGGATACATGAGAACAGCGCTATAGCCACTCAAAATCTACTGTCCGTGGTCAGGCACAAATTGAAACAACAATTTTTGTATTACAGCTTCAGTACCATCACTAGGATATGTTATATGCCATCTTCCTCAAATTTAATTATGTGGTTCCTGAGAATTCTGCAATCCAGGAATGGTGCAATATCCAAGAAGTAGTTGTGTAAGTAGGCTAGCTAGAGCACCAAACTCGGCTACACTCTATTCAGTTGTTCACCGTGGCTCGTGGCCTTGTGGTCCTGGTCTTGTGGTAGCGTCTGTTGACTGTACGGCTGAGCAGTCAGGCTTGGTGGTCCTGGGCCTTGTGGTCAGCACTCTGTCTTTCTCTTGGCACTGCTAAATGTCTCTCATTAGCGGCTGGTTGGCCTTTGAGCATTCAGCTGCAATGGAGTGTGAAAGTGCAGTGTTATCAGCGGGATCTCCTAATGTGGCGCTGCGAGGTCAACACAGGCTGGCGCAGGGAGAAAGTCACTGTTCTCTCATCTTTATTCAGCAGCCATAGCCTTGTCTCAAGAGCCAAGAATATAGAAACACACTTGTTCTGAAGACTGATAATAATTCATAACATAATAATAATCTGACCTGATAATAATTCATTGATTTCTCTGTGTTGCTGTTAAAAAAAAAACAATGTGAACAACTGTGAATAGGCTTGACCTGTGTAAGTGGAAAGGTAGAGTAATTCTGTCTTTTTGTCCATAGCTAAAAACACGTCTGGGCCTGTAACAATGTCGTAGGTTCATTCAGGGTTTTTCCTGTTCTGGGAAAGTGTATAACAATAGCAAAAAAAGGAAAGAGACAATGTATGGGAGCAGACAGTCTGTTTCTCGTGGTCTCACAATTACATCATGAATTACTGAAGGAGTTTTTGTTTTTATTTTTGACAACAAGACCTACATTCTGCCCCCTTTTTAAGCTGATTTACTAGTTAGCATCAGCGTTGTTTCCTAAAACAGGCTTATTGTCGGAAAAGCAGAAAAGCTCTCAGATGTAAGCTTATTTTGCGTGCTGGATTTAAGCCTTTATTAGTTCCAGACTGAGTTGTGTTCTTTTCCCATGTGTTCATCACTAGTATGTAATATGGATATCAAAACATCCACTTCATATTACATTAGGTTACGTATATTACAGGATATCAAAATATCCTGAAAGGGGTCGTGTATGTTATATCTTTCTTCTGTATTTCTTCTACATCTCTCTCTCTCTCCAAGTCTCCTACCCAAACACTCAGCTCTGTTTAACAGTGATGTTGTTTCCCAGAGGTGTGTCCTCCTTCCACACACACACCCACCCCTTCCCAAGGTCTGTCTTTTGGGTCTGGTTCCGTAAACTCGGGTTTGGTCTCAGTCTGTCTGCCCGCCCCGGTGGAGCCGGACTGGTGATGGAACGGAGGCTGGTGGAGCGCGGATTCCGCACGCTTGACTTCCGTGCTTTGATAAGGCAGGATGTGGCAGTCAGGCGGCTCAGTTCCGCTCTGGCCAGTAAAGGGGAATATCCCACAGTTTAGTTCAGAATAAGCTACCCCACACGTCACCACCACCACAACAACAACAACCACCACCACTACTACCCACCCATCCATCCTCCCTATCCAGCTCCCACCCCTGCTGTTTCTCTCCCCAGTGCTGCTGAACCCTGCTGGGTGTCACCCAGACAGCACTTGAATCGAGAGGAGATCCGGCCTGTAGGAGCCTCCAAGAGCCCAAACAGGATGTCATTAACACAACACAGCCCTGTTTGAAAAAGGTGGGAACTGGATAGGAATCGGACGAAAGATGTGTGAATGGTCAAAGTGCTAATTTAAGCTCGGCACGTAGGCCGGCTCCACTGCCACAAGCTACCACCATTATCCATTGTCATGCGGTCGCGATGATGTTGCTCTTAATTAAACTCATTTTGACAACAAGAGCTGCATTCTGCACCTTTTTAGACAGTTTCCATCATATTCTTGTCATTCATGTGTGCAGTGGGAATTTTGTGCATGGACGGATGCCGCCTCCCTTCTGCTCCTTCTATAGTGGGAGCAAGGTGCCCCAATCAGCACACTAGAGGGTAGGTTCAAGTGGAAGAGGATGGGTGGACAGGGGTGTGGTGTGGGTTGGCACTGGTACGCAGTCTAGTCTGCATGTGACCATCCTCCTGCCATTAGTGACACAGCGGTGGCAGACCACTGCAGCTTAGCTGGGTTTTGCTGATCCCTGGCAGCCCTTATCCTGCTGAAATTTTAATACGGTGCAAATCCCCCGAACATACTCACTCATTTGTGCTCGCTCGCTCTCTCGCTCTCTCTCTTTCTCTCTCTCTCTCTCTCTCTCTCTCTCTCTCTCTCTCTTTCTCTGTCTCCAGTTTGCATGCCCACTGCTTCTTGCCTCTGACAGGGTGAGGTGAACCATGCGCAGAGACCCAAGCAAGTCTGCCTGAGGGCAGAGGAGGATGTAGGAGAGCTGAACTGTCAGTGCTCAACACGTTTGGTTTAGCTCATCTCAGTGGGTTCTAGGAGAAGCCTCGGTTCTCTCTGATGTGTGTTAAGATTATGTTAAGGATCAGAGTGGCTCATTGTGGCCCCAAGGGCCAGAGAAGTACAAAAAAGTGAAATACTTTGTTATTTTACCCAGAAAACCCAGCATTTTCCCACAGACCAATCCTCATAGTACCTCTTTGTAATATGAGGTATGGCTCAAGAAAGGACATGTTGAAACTTGTTGATTTTACGTCAGAAGTCGAACTTTAGTCAACTTGACAATTAACCTCTACCCTCAATCTCAGCTCTGGTGTTTTATCTCTCAGGCCACACCATGAACTTAGACATATAAATCGAATGATAACACTGATAACATAGCTACATCCCTACCAAAAATTCTAGAACGGAGTTCTAGAATCATTTGTCTTTAGTTTAAATGCTCCTTAAAAGGAACTGGATCAGAGAGGGTAAAAGCGGAGCGAGAGGCACAAATGTTTGTTAAGTTCCATGTTCTATTTTCGCAAAGGGGAGGGGGGAATATCCCCCTTTATGTAGACCAGAGTCGAGTCCTCATACACTGATACAGAAGATCATTGAAAAGTTCATACTGTGATGTTATGTGACACTTCCACTTATGCAGACAGGAACGATTCACGTTTGCTCCCTCTGTAACGTATTATGTTGCTCTATCTTGGTCAGTATTCAATGGTCTTTGACTGTATTGTTACACAAATATTGCTGGTGGTGGTGTTGAAATGCTAAGGTGTCCCTGGAGACTTGGGCAAGACATGGGTAGGACCTGTTTCCTCCCCTCCCTCTTTGTGCCATCAATCATAGGTCAATTGTGCTTCCTGTTTCCTGTTGTTGGATGCAACCAGCTGGCAAACAACTGCCCAGTGCAGCATGGCCTTCACCTGCCCGTCATGGCAAGCACAAAGCAGAAGGATGTGCAGACCAAGGAGCCATGTATTAATTTCCATCGGTCATGCTTGAAGGATTGGTGTTGGTGTGGTTTGGTCTCTGGGCCTCCATTGGCTAAGCTGCGGGTGAAAGTCAAGTTTAGGTTAAGGGGCTCTGACCTCTTATTTGACTTCCATTGTGTGCTCTTTGGACTGAGAGAGTCTCCAGGCAGTGTAGTGTGTTGACTCACATCTTTTTTCACACCAGCTCGTTGAAGCAAAATAATCCTGAATGATGTGGTGGTGGTGGGTGTGTAATGACGTCCACAGTACAAGGCAGGCCTTGAGTGGCTGGATTGGAAAGACTTTGCTAAGCCAAAGACTTAGCTTAGCCATAGCTGTCATTTTTTCTATTAAACCTTGGTTCAGTACTGTGAAAAGTAAAAGCAGTGGATCGGTTTGGCATCGGTCATGCAGTCCAAAGTGATCTGGAGACCATGATTTTGAGATTCATATTTGGTGGGGCCGAGAAAAGTGACTGAAATGTTGATGAATAGGTTGACAAAGCTCAAGAAGAGTGTAAGGGTTTCCTTTCTGCAGACTGAGTGCCTTTGCTAACAAATGGGTGTGTGGCCTTGTCCTTGTGATCAAAGGTGTGTTTGAGAGTGAAGTTGTAGCCTCCAGCGATAGAGTTTCACTCTAGAAAACCGCTTGTTGTGTTATCATCCTACTGGTTTAACCTGTCGGTCATGCTTGTAAAAAAGGCTTAAGGCCTGAAAGAGGCTTTTCTCTAACTGAGAATATTTTATATAAACTCCTTTTGTACTCACAGTGGTAGAGACACGTTCTTCAATCCTGTCAACAGCCTGTAATATGTTCCCAAAACTAACTAGATGTTAGGCCTCACTGGACTGCTAAATATCAATAAATATATCAATATGAAGCTGACTGAGGACAGTGTATTTACAAGGATACAATGAAATTTTGTCACATGCATATGGTTACTGAGTGTTAAAAAAAATGCAGTGATTTTTTTTTTCGGGGTGATGGTGGCGCAGGTGGTTGAGGTGCCGTTCAGCAACCGGAGGGTTGCAGGTTCAAGCCCCACTCTGCCTGACCACATCAAAGTGTCCTTGAGCAAGATACTGAACCCCAAATAGCTCCCGTTGGCAGGTCGGTGTCTTGCAACCGTGTGAATGCATGTGTGTGAATGGGTGAATGTGAGGCACACACTGTAAAGCGCCTTGAGTACTCGTTGGAGTAGTAAAGTGCTACATAAATACAGTCCATTTAGCTTTTAGGATGGGGCAGTGTTCACTCTCCTCCTTCCCCTTCACAGATGTAAACAGAAAGCTTTGCCATTGTGGAGCAGACTGAAGGCACCATGTACAGTAGCACAGGCACTTTGAAAAGTACCCAGGCTGCCATATGCGTTTCCATCAACATCAGCTTATATTTAAGGTGCATTAACTTGGTTGATGCTAACAGACCCCTGTCCTGAAGAGTGAAATGGAAGTGCTCATGCTCTTAAGCTAGCGGAGGGGCTCAGTACTGAGTTTCTTGTTGATATACAGTAAGCCATGCTTATAGAGGTCCATTAAAAATGGCAACAGTCCAGCTGCCCAATCTGACGATAGAGCAAGCGGAATAGGGTTTTGCCCATTTCTTCTGCCTCTCTTGCTACTTGTTCATTTTAACATTTAAACCACAATATTACTTCCACAGCTTTCAAGGCATCCACAGCACATCCGAAAGCCAGTCAAATACCAGACATTATGTGAATTATTCTGTAAACCTGTTTGGAGGCCATTTAGACCAAACTTTTCCTTTGCCATTTTTAGATTACTATAATCACAATTCTTCAGAGAAAGTTTTATGTCATAGATTCATTGCCTTTTGCCAGGTATTTCAAGTGGTTGAATAGCAGTTGCTTGTGTGTTGCAGTGTTAAAGAACAGCCTTATCTGTCTGAAGTGGGTGGAGAGTTGGTGTGATATGTTTTGTTGTATGTTGTAATCCTCTGTTTAAATACAATAAGAGTTAAAAAAAAAAAAAAGGCAGGCTCATGCATTTTGGTCTTATACTGTCATGTTGTTCCCTTTGCTAGCAAAGCAGCACTGTATCTCAGAGGCACTGTGGCCCTCCATCAGCTCTGCTCTTCCTGCATTAGCTATTCCTAGGGTTAGCAGTTATCTGAAGCATTAGAGGTGTTTTATCTTTGAGATGAGTTTATTGTTGACTCACAGAAAGCAGTCTGTTGAACCACCAGATGAAGCCATGATGACATTTTGGAAAGACTTGACTTGGGGCTGGCTGTTGTCATATAATGTCTCACATGTTTCTGTTAAGTGACTCAACTCTGAACAGTCTTGTTTAGTTGGAAACAAGTGAAAATTAATGACTTTATTTGAAGTGGCCCAGACGTTTTTCCCTTATAAGGTTTAGATCAAAGCTGAGTAGCATTGTGTCAGTACTCTCTAAAGTTCACAAGGCAGTTTATAACTGTGATTTACTTAATTTTTTGGCAGTGTCATACATTTTTTGGGCCTCCCCAGCCTGTGATCTTGCCCCACCTCTCCATTTAATGAAGTCGCCTACCCCTTCTCTGAAAAAGTCATTCATAGATCCCTCCCACACCTTGTTTTCCCTCATAGTTGCTTTGTATTGTCAACACTTTTTGAAAAATGGGTGGCCTTCTGCCTTGTGACCTCACTCATAAGGAGGATGTCATAATCATGCTCACATCATGTTGTGGACCATAGAAGGAAATGTCAAGTTCTTCTTTTTTTCTTTTTTTTTTTTTTTTTTGGTCTCCTACAAGGACAGAAAGATGTGTTCAATTGGATGTACACTAGAACAATTACTGGGTGGTTAACTGAGTCCTGATCAAGTAGCCTAGTTATGGCAACAATAAACTGCTCTTTCCAATTGTTTGTGGATGTTTAGGGTACCTCCTCCACCATTCAAAGTAGTTCTCCAACCTTGTCACTAGAGGGCAGTGTTTGACATGTAATATCTAATCGCTGTGTTCCCTTGTCTGTCGCTGCAGAAATGTTGGTGCCTATACAGCACTGTACTTACACATAGTTTTCATCTTATAATCTGTCAGTATTAACATCCTGCTTAACAGTTCCAAACGGTTTCCCTTACAGGAAGACATTTTTAAGCTGATGAGGCAAACCACCACAGTTTTTATGCTATTGAGAAACTTCATCACCACAAAATTGTTGAGCGAAAGTTTGGCTTGTATACCCCCCAGTTGTGCACAGTCACATGTGCAGTGAGGGCTATTGGTAAATTGGTCAAACCCCAGGAATTTTCATTGTTTGGTCATGCAGAATTTTGGCAAAGTGTTGACAATCTTTTGCATGTAGTTTGTCATGGAACTTCCTTTACAAAATTAGTATTTGATATATTGAACTTAGTTTCTCTTACATGTAAAAGTCTTTACAGTAATTTCTTTATTTTACTCGCCCATTCTTGTGTTTCTCTATCTGTGCACAACAGGGAAAAAAAGAAAGCTGATTGTGCACAATGCGTAGAAGTTAAAGTGGATTCAAACTTTGCTTTGTTTGTTTTCAGACAGAAAAGTCGAAAGTCGAAAAAAGGTTTACATCGTCTTTTGTTTTGTGCTCATTGCTCAAGGTTTTTGCTCTGCAGCAGCCAAGCGTCGTAACTAAAGAGCCCAGGCACTGATTTGCCCACATGCTAACTGGCAGTGTATTAGTAGTGCTGTTGGCAGGGCTGCGGTATGAAGACTTTTCTTAAATTTCATGGGGTGTTCTGACCCAAACTGAAGCGCTGCGGCGCAAAGACTAAATGGGTAATGGGAACAACAGGTGTGTTTATCCCACCCTCGCATGACCATATTCCATCACAATTCATTTTAGACTGGTGCCAAAAGTAGGCTAGTTTCTCATATTAAAAAAGGGGGAAAAAAACCCAGCAACAGCTTGTTGCATAATACTGCTTTAAATAATATTTGACTCAATTCTCATAGTGAGGAAAAGCTGAATGAGCGTACTTTCAGAGTTCTGCTCTGTGTAAATGCTGCTCTGTCTAAATGGCCTCACCAGAACATAAGAACTTATTTTCATCCTCGACTTAGTGGGTTTACTGGAAGGGAGGACATTCCGCATTTGTCAAACAAGCTGTATGATTATTTGAAAGGCTGCCTTCCAGGAAACAACAAAAAATTCTGTTTGTGGGTATATCACAGCCTGACAGATCCCAGACAACTTCAGTCTCCCACTATTCCTCCTACGTGATCCCGTAACTCTTGCTTACCCCTTCGTGGGGCTCTTCCCTAGGTTGGCAGTGAGAAGTTATTGCCAGACCTGTAGGGAGATGCCTAACAGGCTCCGAAGAAGTCTGCTGATCTTCAGAACCTGTCTTATTCTATTAGACAGTTTTTTTGTTGGGAGGGAAAAGAAATGGCCCCTCACTGCATCATAGCTCTGAGTCAAAACATGTTAAATATTATCCAGTGAGTTCTGTTTTTACTGAAGAGAGGCCCCAACCATGACACACACACAGACACATGCACAGAGAACATGCACGCAAGCACAGACACACACACACACACACACACACACACACACACGGACACACACAGACGCACAAATAGATGCATACACCTACCCATACACGCACACACACACACTTACACACATGGATGCACAAACATATACGTGCATATTTATGCACACACACACACACACACACACACACATGCACACATGCATGTACACATACGCTCTAAATAACACACATGCATGTGCATGTCTACCCTGCTCCCATCATATGGCAAGGGACTTCAATAGGGGGCCCCCTTCCACTTTGATCTTCCTTGTCTCTTCAGACCGCCATCGTTTGATCTGCTGTGGGCTTGAAGGGAACTGTTTCATGGTGTCCTTGGTCAGACTTGCAAATGCGCCAAGCAAGGCTGCTTTGCCACAGGAAGCAAAAAGTCTCACAATCTCTCTACATTTCGTAGGCATTGTTTTCACGTCTTCATAAGTGAAGCTCTGTCACTACTGTGTAGTCTTATCCTATCTTGTGTACAACACTAGAGCACTCTGGTAACATCACAAAAGTCATCTGATTGCAATGAAAGATTGTGGTGTAACTTTCGCAAAACCAGATGGGGAAACAGATGGGAGTGCACACTCCTTTTTCTCTTACAATGCAGATGTCTTCCCTCTTTCTCTCTCTCTCTCTCTTTCTCTTCTCTCTCTCTCTCTCGGTGTCTGTCACTCTCTCCCTATCCCTCTCCTTCTTTCTCCCCCTCTGTCTCTCTCTTTCTCTCTCTCTCTTTCTCTGACCCTCTCTGACCATCTTTCTCTTTTGGCTGTGGGTAGTTTCTTGAGAGTCTGTGCCCCACAAATATCCACCACAGGGAAGTATGTGCAGCAGCCGAGAAACTGCTTTGTCATGAGAATGCATCCATGTATCCCTCCTTGTTGTGTTTTGCAGAGTGTCGCCTATACACACAGACACACACACGTGTACATGTGACATCAGTCTACTCTCTCACCTCTCTCTCTGTCCTCCTCTATCTCTCTGTCTTTCTTCTCTTCTCTGTGACTTCTCTCATTCTCTCCTTTTTCTCTTTCCACAGTGTTTTAGGACGTTGTGCTGTAAAGGACCTCCCCCACCTCGACCTGAGTATGACGTAGTGTGCATTGGCCTGACCGGCTCAGGAAAAACCAGTCTCCTCTCCAGACTCTGCAACGAAGCCACTGATAACATTATTCCCACCACAGGTCAGGAAATGCATATGCACATGCACACACACACACACACACACACACACACACACACACACACACACACACACACACACACACACGTGCACCTATGCAGATCAAACCTACATATGCAAGTACACACACACACACACACACTCACCCACTCACCCGACACCCACTTAGTACTCTAAAACAAATAAATACACTTTATTTTGTGGGAACGTATATATCAAAAGCCCATATCAACATGTGTCAGGCAAACTTCAAAAGAATGAGACTGCATACCCCAGGAGTTCTCCTGCAAGCCATAGCATCTTTCACTCAGAAATGGTTTTGAAATATCTACAATCATGTCATGGCCTTCATTTCCCATGCCAGAGAAGTTGTAAGTGATTGCCACACATTCCAGCTAGTGGTAGATTGGATGGAGATAGCTGTATGTGAAACATTGCTCCTCCTCCATAATCTTTTCAATCTCTTCATCCCCAGGGTTTAGCATCAAAGCAGTGCCGTTTCAGAACGCCATATTAAATGTGAAGGAACTCGGAGGTAAAGTGCTCTTTTATTCACCCTCATATTCTGATAGTGTTGAATGTATCGGTTGCGTAAGTCACTAGATCATCCAAAGTCACTCACAAATTATCCAAGATATGCCATCTCAGTGAATGTCTATACTATTGCTGATTTAATGCTAGCAGTGCAATGTTAGTAGTCAGGATTAATATACTTTTGGAAATGTGCAGTTGGCATCATGTGGTATGTTTAACCCACAATGGTAAAAGCTGGGAGCTGTAGATTAAACTTTACAATGAAAATGAGTAAGAATATAAATTAAAGTCTGTATACAGTTTCATGGGTAGTCACTGGCAATTATTGTTACATTTCCTTTTCTTCAAGTAACCCACATTAAACAGTAAACTTTGAAGTAGACATCACATCCTAGACTACACAACACATGTGAAAAATAGAATCATGTACATGTGTTTAAGAAATAAAATAATAAACATATGGGCACGTTTTGCTCTGGTTTTGTTATTCCATGGACTGAACAACAATTTATCAGGACAGAAAATCAAAACTATTGTAGCTGAAACAATGGAAGCTTTGTCCATAAAGTAAACCTGACAAACATCACTGTCCTGTCCTCTGGGCGAGAGACGGTCTCGTGTTCTTTGACCTTCTTTCTGCTCATCAGTAAGTTTCTGTCAGAGGAGCTCTCGACTTGGAGGCAGGGAGATGTGGAATACGATTACAAGATGGCTCGACCTTGGCGTTTCATTGTCGTAACAAGGACAAAATCTTCCGTAATTTCCTGGGCTCTTTTATAAGTCCTGTCCGGGTGGCTTTCATTTGTACGTCCTTTTTGTCTATTCTTAGAGTGGGCACTGTGCAGTGGCAATGGCGATGATTCTGAGTAAGACCCAGGACAGATGCGTTTCTCTTCACACAGAGGCGAAAGTGTGTGTGTGTGTGTGTTGTGTGTGTGTGTGTGTGTGTGTGTGTGTGTGTGCACGCTAGTTACCATGAACCACTTCAATTTAAATAATGATGCTAAGCGCTAACCACACCAAGGCCATGGGTACACCTGACAGGAAGCACATGCTCTGACAACTGCCAATGACCTCTCACTCCTCAAGTCATCTGTTGACTGGGGGAATGTAACTGCAACAAAGATGTGAAATGAACTTGATGTTCAGTCACCTTTTTTTCCACATTAACACTAGACACACATCTGGATTTTAAAACAGTGCAGATTCACTCTAAAATCAACATCCTAATCTCTCTGTATTAGCATGTAGTCCAGAACTATTTCCATCCTCCTCCTGTGACTGCCTCCTGCCATATGTCACTGCTAGATATGCCTGAGTGCACCTCAGTCAGTCAGTCAATCAATCAATCAATCACACTATTTGATTAGCTGGGAGCACCTCAGTTAGAAATGCAAGATCTCAGTCGAGTGTGGCGAGAGGAATAATGGATAGAAAATATTTTGGCAAGGAAGAGGATTGACAAACCCTGTTTTGGGCAATATGTGTGCTGTTTATCCTCGTCCTCCCAAACTGAGTCTTTCACGTACAGATCATTTAAAGTTTAGCTACACTTCTAGTCAAAATGTAAAAGGTCATTTTGACCCAAACAGAACGTAATCCCCAGAGGAACGAGGGGAGATACACGGTTGTTATGCGTGACTTGTCGGGCAAAGCCGAGCAAAGCCCCACTCAGTATTCAGCAGAACATAAAAGTCATCACCATCCGGTTAGCAAATTGCTCCCCGACCCGCGACAACAAAAAAGTCTGCCGTCCGTGAGTCATGGCTGTGGAATAAACTGTGTAAAAAGCGCCTCACATTTGGTAAATAAACACGCAATGGGAGGTTCCAAACAAACGTTTTGAAATGTCACTCCCTCTCTGCAAAAGCCATAGTGACCAAGCCTCTCCTTCAGAATGGGCCCTGTGGCATCTCAGGGAGGGGCAGTCTGTAAGGGGGTCTTCCCTTGCCTGGAGCTAACCGGAGGACGAGGAGGAGGAGGAGGATGTAGTCGAGTACTTCTGAACAGATTTTGAGGACTCACCCTGCAGAACTGGCAAAGACTTATCCGTTTCGCATGGCACAGTTGTCTGAGATTAATTCACATTTTATTCACCACTGAGGAATCCATGCAAAACATCAAAGACTTGACTACAACAAATGGATTTGAATGAAAAGTGGTTGGAGCGTCAGGAGACAGGGAGAGACAAGCATGTTACATATTGTTTTAACTATAGTCAGGCAGCGATGGTTATGATATCCTGTCTTTGTATCCTCTGTAATCCCCCCCCACCCCCAAACAAACAAATAAATAAATCCTTTCATAGATTGGGTGAGGGGTTGAGAACCCCGCTACTTAATCAAGCGTACCTAATGGTAGCAGTTAATTTATAATTTTTTTTTTTTTAATTCCACCTTTCTATGCATTTCCAGGTAGCAGTATACTGCCGTACGTTACACATCCTTAGTGAGGTCATGAGATATGTCAAGGTCGTACTTCCGTGCCTTGCATCGCAAATGTGAGTTGTTTTTATCTCTCGTTCCCGGAGTGCTCCGGTGAGTGTCGTAACCCTTTATGGGGGACCCTTTTTCTTCTACTTAAGCACAAGTATCACATTACGTTGGGAGTGTTAACCTCAGAGTGGTCTTCTGCCTTTTTTTTTTTTTTTTTTTTTTTACGGTGAAGGCATGTAGACATGGCGTGACTAGTGAAACCTGCACTGCCTGATATGTGATGTTACTGGATGGTCGGGACTGGGGTGGGCTGGCTTGGCCTGTAACGGACCTACACACATGCACACACACGCACACACACACACGCACACACACACTTTACTCTATCTTTGCCTTTTCAACACACACACACGTATACACACAAACACACAAATGTGTGGGCGCACATAGAGACGCACAGACACACACACACTGTTACTCATTTGTGTCTGTGTCTGTTTTTGCTTTTTTACTTGAGTTATGTCAGAAAGATGGTGGGGAATGGAGTGGTGGGGAGATCAAAGCCAGCCCCAGGCTGAATGCATTTCCCATCAATGCTACAGATACAACAGCCCTGGGAAACATACACACACACACACACACATACACACACACATACACATACACATACACATACACACACACACACACACGCGTGCACAAACAAACAGCCAGCCAGCCACTACCACCACGCACACCGACAGCACCAACCATCTGAAAACATTTAGCCTCAACTCTTTGTTATCCTCTGCCGCCTTTGCCCCCCACGCATGTTAAAGGCCAGATGATGTCATGATTTCAGTGGGCTTTTGTGACGTTGTCACATGTGATTCTAATGCACTTGATGTTGCTAGCTAATAGGTGCTTGGCCAGCTGTCAGACCCCCCCCAACTCTATTGCTGTCTCCCCTTTCCAGCATATGTTGTTTATGCATTTGAAATTGGAGCAAACCGCTGTTTTTTCAAAGCCTAATTTATCGCCCTGGACCTCCCAGACAGTCATTCCCAGTCTGTTGCCCTTCGAAGTCTGCAACCACTAGGTGGCACCTTGCAGCAGTCCTTGGGTGATGCTGATGTGTAATTAGTTTTTCTTCCCTAATTAATATTCTCCTACCTGTTAAGATTCAGAGAAAAACTAGCCTTTGAGACTTTTAAAATGAAAGGAGTTTAGTTGTGGTGCTGCTTAGATTGACTTTTTAAAGCAGGTCACTAGCAGGGCACTAAATATTTGATGTAGATGCAACATGTGAACTTTTCCTCATCTCAGCTGTAGTAATGTGGCAGAGAGTAACAGTTTTCACAAGATGTAATAATGATAGACTCCTTGGTGACGTGTGCACAAACACCAGAAGTTTCTTTTTCAGTGCTACTGTCTTTAGTTAGGTCCCCCCACAGTATGTCAAACATTGTCTAATGATGCAGTCCTGACCATCAAAGCATTCAAATGGAAGAAGACTCTCTCTGTGTTTGTGTGTGTGTGAGTGTCTGTGTCTGTATATTTGTGAGTGTGTTTGTACATATATTCTCAGATAGGTTGCAGTCAGTGACACAAATGACCTGAGTGCCTCTTTTAAAGTGGTTTTCCCTTAGTTTTATGTAACAATTTCCTTGGCGACTGCGGAAACAGGCCTAACTGGGACCAGTGAATGAGGAGCCTTTTTCAGGGCAGACATTCCGAGTGGAGACATGACAGGAAGTACTATAGCATTTCCTGTGGGATACTACATGTAGCAGAGAGGTCAGAGGTCACCGTTTGTTCGTTGTGACAAGACAGGCAGCTCAGAACAACCAAACCGTCCACTGTTGTCAAACAAACAACGAGATCATGCCTCCCCTTGTTATAGTGAGTCACACACACACACTTACTCACACTTAACCAAAGCCATGCTTGTCATCCTTCTCTGACTGAGAGTGTGTGTGTGTGTGTGTGTGTGTGTGTGTGTGTGTGTGTGTGTGTGTGTGTGTGTGTGTGTGTGTGTGTGTGTGTGTGTGTGTGTGTGTGTGTGTCTTGGTGGCCACATTTTTTGTACCCCCCTAAATTGCTGTGCACAAGAGAAACCATATGTCGACTGTAAGAAAAAAAGGTGAAAGAACGAGGGGAAAAAAACAGGATTGAGAGAGGGAGAGAGAGAGAGAAAGAAAGAAAGAAAGAAAGAAAGAGAAGGAGAGAAGTGGGTCCATTTGAACTATCCTGTAGACTGACCATCAGTAGGGAAAAGCGCTTTAGAATGCTCGCGGGGGCGACATGAAAACCAGCCCCGTGTGTGGAGCGCACTTCATTTGGACAGGACTCCTCTCCACTTTTCTCTTTTCGAAAGCCTGGTTGGCATGCAGGGTTTGGAAGTCATGAAAATACATAATGTAATATCCGCAATGACTTCTCTCTTTCAGGGTGGGGGTGCATGAAGTGGAGGCCGATGTGGTGTGTGTGTGTGTGTGTGTGTGTGTGTGTGTGTGTGTGTGTGTGTGTGGGGTGTGGTGTGGGGGGGGAGTCTTGCAAAACACATTCCAGCCACGCAGTTCTCTCTCTCTCTTTCTATCTTTCCCCCTCTCTCTTTCTTTCTCTCCCTTTCTCCTTTTAAAACTATGTTGAAATTCTCTGTTTTGTGGCCCCTTTTCCCCTGCAACCAGAGCAGTTGCAACGTGGGATGAATGACTTGCAGTTTTTCCATAACAAAACTTTCAAAAGCGTAGCTATAAAAAACAAATAAAATCTGTATTGTTCACTGAAAATGTTGCAATACTGCATGAATGAGAACTAGGCTCATATAATGGCTCTACCGGATGAGTGACTTAAGTGTGAGAGTGTGTGTGTATGTGTGTGTGTATGGCTTTAGCTAAAGTGCGTGCGTGCGTGCGTGCATGCATACGTGCATATGTGACTACATGAGTGTTTGTTGGGTATTTGCACAACATGTAGAGATGAACCAACCATGCAGACAGTTCTCCCTTCTCTTATTTGTGCGTGCGTGTGTGTCTGTCTTTGTGTGTGTGTGTGTGTGTGTGTGTGTGTGTGTGTGTGTGTGTGTGTGTGTGTGTGTGTGTGTGTGTGAATGTTGAAGGAGCGGACTCCATCAAGAAATACTGGAGCCGGTACTACCAGGGCTCCCAGGGGGTGGTGTTTGTGCTAGACAGTGCCTCGTCGGAAGAGGACCTGGAGGTGGCCCGCACCGAGCTCCACTCGGCCCTGCAGCACCCGCAGCTCTGCACGCTGCCCTTCCTCATCTTGGCTAACCACCAGGACAAACCCGCAGCACGCTCCGTACAGGAGGTAGGTACGAAACCCACAAGAGCAGTGCAGCAGTCTCTCTCATTCAGAGGGACAGGCGGCTATCTATCAGATCGATCTATCTGTCTATCCATCCATCCATCCATCTATCTATCCATCTATCAATCTATCTATCTATCCATTTATTTATGGATGTCTGAGCAATGACCCCATTTTTTACTCATACACTAATTTTCTTTTTAATATTGAAAGAAAAAGAAATACACAGCCAAAAAATAAATATTATGAATGTTTAATACTTCATAAACGATTTAACATATTAGTATAATTTTGCAGTCTTTATTATTATAGGCAAATTAAAATTTAGGCTTGCCTCACAATTTTTGTCATTTCCAGGAATTAGTGCATGTGTTCAAGGTCAGGGGTTTAAGAGAAAACGATGAAGTCATGAGTTATGATGCCATGAAGTGCGCTCTTAAGTGTAGCTAAGTAACACTGCTTTCGGTTGTAGCCATGCCGTTTTGTACTTCAGAGCAGTAAATATGTTTATGATCTCCTCGTCACAAAGTTGTAACCTGACTCTCAAGTTGAGCATGCTTAATTTTCACCGTAGTTATGGCAGCCTAAAGTTTACTCTTGGCCACAGGTGCTCAACCTTTCAGATGTTATCCTTTCCCTAAAATTGCAGGGCTATAACTTATGGAGGAAAGGCTCTATACTCTCAGCGGACCTAACGAGGGGGTAAATTCACTATTAGTGGTTTTGGTGTAAGTTTACCCTTTAGCCATGGGACACTAAGTCTACTCAAACACTCCTTCAGACTTGAATTTACTTCCTAACATCAGGGAACAGTTTTAGTCTAGTAACAAGGGTATACTTTTTTCTGGATCTATTCAGTAGATTTATGCATGGTTCTCCCTGAAGCTTTTTTGAAGCGGTCTGTGTTGAAAAATTGCACCGAGGTGATTTTCAACCCATCTGGTCCAAAGAAGCATATTTTATAAAAACAAAAAATATGACTTGCTTTGGCATAAACACAAAGTTTTTTTTTTTTTTTTTTTTTTTTTTGCACGCAAAGCCTACCGCTGTGAATTTGGCCTTCTAGAGGCACTGTAGTAGTGTGTTGCTGTGGCAACTCTAGAAACTGTCTGGGGCTGGCCTCAGTCCAAGACTTACAGCAACCTGAAGATAGGATGTAATCTTGTCTAATCACAGGGGCGTAACTTTACATTTACTTATGAGATTAAATGTAAACACATTTGTAGGCGTATAATTACCAGTTGCAGGGATCGACCTTTGTGCCAAGGCTCATGCACAGATGCATAAAAAAATGAACTAGGCAGGAGACAGACATTCAGCTTCTAGTTTTGATGCCAAAATACTGATGTGCGAAAAAATGGCTTCAGGCGCCACAAACCACCAACAGTAGCTATTGTGTCGGGTGTAAGCTTGGTTTGTCTGCAGGTGTGTTGCTTCCGAAAACCGGAGGCCTCGCTTGGATTAAGTGCACATGTTGGGTTGTGGAGCAGCCACCGCGGTTGGATCCAGACCCGACGCTTTTCCAAGCAGAAAGCTGTGTGCTCTGCTGGTGCATGGCCCTGTGCCTGGCCTCAAGAGTGCATCAAACCATCACACACAGACATGCGCACGTGTGTGAAACATACACACACACACACACACACACACACACACACACACACACACACACACACAGAGGCGTGCACACATGCACACACACTCTCGGTCTCAGTCACACCTTTCGCACATAAAACAAGCAAAAACATCCTCTGATGATCCGCGCCCATGATGCATTGCATGCAAGCGTGGCCTGACGCTGCGTGGCATGATGTGACCATTCAGGCCTGGCTTCACTGGTCTGCGTGGAGCAAAGAGGGTGGCAGCTATTTTTGAAGCTCACCCTTATTTCCACCCATGCAAGCTAAACCAATCAAACCCACTGTCTGATTACCCCTGTTAACCTGCCTATTTAAAGCCTGTCAACGGTAATTGCATTAGTGTTTTGCTTCGCTTCACCCCGCGTGAACAGAGCAAGCAGAAGAGTGTATGACGCGTTTCTCTGTTAGTGCGCAGTGTGTCTGTGTGCGTGCTTGCCTGTGCGTCTCTCTTTGTGTGTGTGTGTGTGTGTGTTTGTTTGTTTTTATTTTGGTCTGAGCGGATTTACGCACTGTTTGCAAACATTCCCCAGACTGGGCTGCCCACCCATGCGGCAGGTTTCCTCCACCCACGCACACACACACACACACACACACACACACACACACACACACACACTGGCAGGCTATCGTTCAGGTCTGACCTGGGCGCCGTCTGCGCAGTAGAGGGGATTAGCTACTCAGTGGCGGCCCCTCGGCCTCCGGGCCTCCGCAGGCAAGGTCTCTGTGAGACCAGCTGTGCTGCCGCAGCCAGCGTTGGCTGGCCTCCGGCTAATTTTTGCTCTTTGCTCTGCAAAAGTTCTGGTGCAGGCACCAAAACAGTCGTTTTGGACATGGTAGCTGGAGCAAAGAAAGTGAATGTCTTTTTCAGCTGTCATAAGTGATGCAGGGAAGCCAAACATGTTTGGATGATGTGTCCCTCGTCATCATCTCTTCTCGAGGTGATGCTTTTTTTATGATCTCAAAATGCCTTGACCCCCTCAGAGTATCTGAGGACCGACACATTTGTGTGCTTGCATGTTTGCACTTTCGCACTAACTCCACTGTGCATATGTGAGCGAAAGTGTGTGTGTTTGTGCGTTTGGTGCATGTGTGTTAGATTTTGCATGTTGGTGTTAGCGTGCACGTGTGACGTGTGTGCGCTCACATCTGCCTGTGCGTAGTGGTGAAGTAAGCCTGCGGGTTGTACGATTGAGCCCAATGCACAAAACGCTAATTAACTGGCTGCAAAAGTGGTCCTGAGTGAGCAGTGAATATCTGCCTTTGGAGACTCCCACATCCCAATCCACTGATGTGTGTCAGATTGGGGCTACGGAGTTGGCAGCTCAGAGCGCTCCCTCTCCCCACTCTACTGTAGATATGGCCAGTCTTACACAAGAGGGGGGTCATCATATGACTTGCTGATATGCTGTAGCTAAGCAAACACAAAAAATGGAAGATTTTTTTTTTTAACCCTTCTTCTCTCTCAGGCTTTTTTGTGCGAATGAAAAGAGGTGAGATGTATAAATGAGCTGAAGCCATAGGGGATGAAAATTTAATTAAACAAATGAATAGAAAAATATATATGGTTGAAGTAATATCAGTAAAGATACTGCTTCCTCGCTGACCACTTCTCCATCAACAGTCCCCACAGTCACAAACTGATCAAACATACAAAAACAGACTAGTATCCCCTTTCACTCGACTGCTCACTGCCCCAGAGATTTCTCTGGTGACACCGCTGATTGGGGCACTAGCAGGGTCTTTAGAAAAAGAAAAAAAGGCAACATGTCAAATGACCAGGTTCTGCTTTAGTGATTGCTCCTCTGTGGTAACGTAAACGAACCCAGCGGTCCTGTCAGACAGACTATTTGTCAGAGTTACGATACGGCATTTCTCATCGACCGCAGTCCTCCCTCACAAACTCCAGCTGCATACTGACTCATCAAATACTGCGTCCTATACGTCCCTCTCCCCTTACCCAATGAGCAATCGTTTCCCTGCCTGTCTTGGCTAATTAGGATTCAGCTTAATGTTTCTCTGGCCTTTTGTTTTGAGAGGAATCTGGTCAGTTGGTAAGGGTTTTTGGGAAGAGAGCAGTAAATGAGGACTCTGTTAATCATGTTCCAGAAACACAATCCCTGCACATTGTACTTGCTCCATTTGTCACTGCTCTTTGGGGACAACCCCCTCTCCTACTCCAACCAACCCCCAACCCTCCCCTCACACCAAGAAATATTTCATGTTTCTAAAGCGGTGAACCACTGGGAGTGAAAAAGCGCGGTGTCAGGTTTGTGTGTTCCAGCACACATGCAGCAGTCCAGGCAGGTCGAGAGGCCTGGCTTCCAAGCCAGTAAGGCCTGTTCTATTCGATACTTAAGGGGGTAATGATGATTGATCGTCTGTTCGAAGTCCGTCGTAGCGCAGAGGACGGTTAACTTCCACATGACAATGTGTTTGGTTTCCAGTATGAATTCCGGCTGTTCCAGGGTGTTTCTTGAAAGAGGCGTCCCTCCGCCGCGGCGAAGACTTTGACACTCTAAGTGGCTCGCGTTTGAATTATTGGACATTTAAGAGAGCGTTTTGTTTGACGCCTTCCATGGCAGACTGGCTATTTTCGGAAAGGTCAACCAAGGACAATTGTGAAGTTGTCACCCCCGCCCCAATCCCCCGCGTCCCTCTCTGCGTGTCTGCCTCTTTCATTCTCACTTGCACTCTTTTTGTCACTCTCTTTCTCTTTCCCCCTCTTTAGAAGTTGCCAGAAACGGAACAGGACATCTTGTACCACAGGACTACTTAAATGTGCTGCAGTTTGGACACTGCTGTTTTGCATAGTAAATATTACCCCATTAACCACTGACTTGGGATGCTTCAGCATAACCATCACCACCAGAGACTCCAAAAGGCTGTCCGTCTCTCTGTCCCTTCAGACCATCTACACAACAGTCTGGAGTTTCTCAGGGATTGATGAGTTCTCCGTAACCAAGTTCTACATTGACACTCGTAGTGGCAGAGACTGCGCGGATCTAATGAAGCATTAGAATGTCTTGGCCCATCTCCAGATAGAATCCCAAGTCAAGAGATAAACAGGGAGATGTTACCAAGGCGTCGTGCTACATATTTCATTTAAACCCAGGAGTTCCAGGATGACCAAATACTCTTCCAATGGTTGGAAAGACATGACGTTCCAGTGCTGTGATCTACCATGTTGAAAGGAGTTGTGTGAGTTATGTTCACTTGCCTCCCCTTCCCCTTCGCTCTCAGTAGGCTTATTTGACAGGTATTGCTCAAGTCCATGACTAGGCGGAAGGATGCATGGGTGGACATTTCCATGCACACAAACAGTAGCTTTATAAAGGCCCACATCCAAGCATGTAGCAGTACCTTGATGTAAAAGCTAGGCTAACCTTTTAGGTCGGGGTGGCCAAACTAAGGTCCGGGGGCCAATTGCAGCCTTTTGCTCTCTTTCGTGCGGCCAGCCATGAAGTCAAAAAATAAGATGTAATGTGGCCCATTGTTACATTAATTTAATATTATATATCCGTCGCACATAATAGTTTCAGTACTAGTTCGACATGCTTGTCAATAGTATCATTGAACAGTGTAACATTAGACAGCCTACAGTTGGTCTTTCACTTGAAACTGGTTAAAAACTAGGCTCTTGATTTTGCGTCGGCCCTTGGCATCTTCGATTTTTCAGGATGTGGCCTGCAAACAGAAACGTTTGGCCACCCCTGTTTTTGGGTATCAAGTTTTTTTTTTAAGCCACAGGTCCATTTGTTCTTTTGCATACAAAAATGTGCATTCTCATAAATGAGTCATGGTGTCACTCAATACCACTCACACAATTGGGCGCACTGTGTTTGTGATGGGTGTGATAAATGTGTGAGAATGAGGCCACAAAGAATCCAGAGTTTGATGCAAAACAACAGGAATAGACTTAGGGCTTGTGGTGGCATCCCAACATTCCCTCCTTAAATGGGTTTTGCACTCTTAAATATTGTTATTGCACAGCGAACGAGGGTTAAGACATCTTAATCTTAATCTTAATTTCCGTCTTAATTTCCCCAACGGGATCAATAGAGTGTGTGTGTGTGTGTGTGTGTGTGTGTGTGTGTATATTTATATATATATACACACACACACACACACACACACATACATGCATACGTACATACATACATACACGTTTCTATCCTTTTGGAAGTTTAAGACCTCTTTATTGGCCTACTTGTTCCTCATCTTTTTAATCCTGTAGACTTAACTACGACAAAAAAAAAATCTGCTCCCTTCATCGTTTCCTCATTTAAGATGCCTCTGCACGCATCTCTGGGCTGCATTAAGACCGAAAAGGACGTTTTGTCTCAGCGTTTGGGGCACGTCGGCGAAGCTGGTAGCTGGTATGGTGGTGGCAGCAGGGCTGGAATGTGTGCCCGTGTCCTTGTTCGTCCCCCGTGGGCAGACAGCGTGCCCCAGGCCCAAACAACAGGGCCATTTGTGTTTTTGTCCCCCCTGAGGCCAGGGAATTCACTCAGCCGACACTGGCACGGACGCTAGAACTGGGTGCCAAGGCCGGCCATGGAGCAGCGGGAGAAACACCCCCCCCCCCCCCCACACACACACACACAAACACACACAAACACACACATATACATACACACACACACACTCTCTCTCTCTCTTTCTCTCTCTCCCTCTTATTTGTATATGCATACAACTGAATGCTTAGATATTATCACACTCACATGTAGACTTACATGTGTGCTAATGCACAGGCACACACACACACACACACACACACACACAATGAAGCTCACATGTAGTACATACACACTAACAGAAATGAAAGAAAAAATGAAAGACACACACGCATACACACGCACACACACATACACACACGCACTCTCACACAAACAAGCAGTCATTCACAAACACACAGTCACGCAGACACCCACACGCTGGCACGCCGAGCCTCACACCTCACACACTCACACACCCATCTGTCTGGTCGTCTGGTCCGGTCTCCCTGCGCTACCTCTGTCTCGCTCGTGACACTTCCGCTGCCAGGAAAAGCTCCTTTCCTCTCCTCTCCTCTCTCCTCTCCTCTCCTCTCTTCTCTCCACTCCACTCCTCCACTCTCCTCTCTGGTCCTCTTCTTTCTCCTCTCCTGTCCTCTCCTTTCCTCTCCTCTCTGGTCCTCTCCTTTCCTCTCCTCTCTGGTCCTCTCCTTTCTCCTCTCTCCTCTCCTTTCTCCTCTCCTCTCCTCTCCTCTCTTGGTTCAGCTCACTCCCTGTCTGCTGAAGAATACTCCAGGGACCGTTGCCATTGTCACCAAGCTCTGTCAGGCGCTCTCTCCGTCTGTCTGCCATCCCTCTTTCTTTCTCTCTCTCTCTTCTCTCTTTTTCTGTGTCCATTTCTCTTCCTTTCTCTCTCTGTCTGTTTCTCTTTATTCCTCTCATGGTGGTTTTCTCCTGCTTTCTTTCTCTCCCTCTTAGTCTGTCTGTGTCCCTGTTTCTCTCTTTCATGGTGCCCCTTCTCTCTCTCTCTCCCCCAGCTTTCTCTCTCTCTCACTCTTTCTCTGTCTCTCTCACCTTGTTTTTTTGTTTTGTTTTGTTTTGTTTTGTTTTGAGGACTTTTTTGCCTCCTGTCATGATGGATATCCCTTCGGTCATGTAGATGTGACAAAAAGGCGTGTTTTGAGGAAGTGGTCTCTTAAGAATTTTAAACCACACTGTCAAATCATTATTATCATTATTTATTTATTTATTTATTTATTTATTTTCTTTTTCCTCTTTGCCTCACCCCGGCCCCTGTCCCCATCTCACTCTGTTTCTTTCTCTCTCTCTCTCTCTCTCTCTTTCTCTTTCTCTTTCTCTCTCTCCAACATTCAGCGCTTGAAGTGTTTGATCTGTGGGGTTATTGTAAATCACACTGGTTTTTCCCAGTGGAAGCGAAAGGGGCTGTGGATTTGCCCGACTGAACCCTCCACTCTCACTTTGGGGTTCCAGTCTGTGGCTGACTCACAATTTTCCTACTGCGCCACTCCTGACATCTTGAACACTTTGTTAGGAAGCTGGATCCCCTTGAAGTATAAAAACTTGAAATTATCTCTGTCTCTGGCGTAGATGTAAACATTTTGCATGTTGTGTGTGTGTGTGTGTGTCTGTGTGTGTCTGTGTGCTTATGCCCATATGTTTTTGTGTGTGTCTATCTACACAAATGCTTTCCTTGTGTTTAAGAGAAAAGGTCCTGTCGGGCTGGTTATTGATGTGTGCTGTTCCTGTAGACCAGTACAGCCCCCACTTTGACCACCACACACACCCCCCCAACACCGCCTTCACTCCTTCTCCACTTCCAGCCAACTCCCAAACTCCCCACCCACCCACCCACCCTGGAGCATCTGAAACTCAACCCAGCTCTGCCCCAGTCAGTGGACTGATTCTGGTCCCCCCTCTCACCATCCGTGGAAAGTGGATTTCCCCTGCGCAGTCAGAAAATGAATAAGAGAAGCAGGATAGTGTCTTGCCTCTTTAAAGGAATCTAGTTGAGACAACACACTTACACACACTTACACACACACACACACACACACACACACACACACCACTCTGCGACCACTCTTCCCACCCACCACTCCTCACCCACCCCCCACCTCACCCCCCTCCGTCTGATGTGACTGGGTCATGATTTAGAGTGATAATAAAATTACACCACAGCAGCAGAGGAAAGCAGACAGGGCACCCTGAACATCTGTCTCTAATCGAGTTATTACTGATAGGGAACGGTGTGGTCTGCACACACAGAAACACACACACACGTACACACGCACACACACACACACACACACACACACACAGACGCACACTCTCTTGCACAGGAGACATACTTCAGATGTTACAGGTGGGGGAAGAAAAGGGGGAGGAAAAAAGGAAACGTTTTTGAAAACTTAGAGTGGGGTTTTTGGGGGGGGGCGTTGAAGGCAGGCTGCAGAGTTGGAAGTTGATGTGTGGGTTGGGGGGGGGGGGGGGGTTTGGAGGGCAAGGTTTACATTGAGTCACTCAAAAGGAACGCTGCAGGGGCGACCACCATATGTGGCTGGGATCGGCAATACCCAGAGAACCTCAGTACAGCACAGTTTCGGTGTGTTTGTGTTTGGGGAGGACGGTGTGTGTGGGGGTCATATGGGGGTGTCATGAGCTGAAGGCCTGAAGCCTGGCACGGCACCCCTTAATGCAGTCCATGAGTTCTGAGTTGGCAGCTGAGATGGACGCAATGTGAAGGCAACAGGTCTTTGGAAGGCCATCAAAGAGCTCTCCGACAAGACCCATTGCAGAGCCGTTGGGGAACACGTGTGGCTGCTCCTCCTCGTGTTCAATTGTTTTTGCTCTGTTTTCCTGGCAGGAACATAAATCAAACATATGCTGTTATATCAAGGATGTTGTCACCTTCAGCAACCTGGTCTGTCAAAGGTATCAGAAAAGGGAAAATTTGATTATTTTTTTTTAAAGACAAACACACGTGCATATTTCTCGTGCATATGTTATAACACTTTGATGTCGGTATGTTTATGAAGTCATCTGCTAAAGACGGAGGAGAGGGCTGGGATGGGGATGGGGAAGGGGGTTGCATAACACTCTGTTCCTTTCTCATCACTCTTGTGTAATAATTATGAGCTATTATGCTAATAGCTTGCACCATTTCCCTCTCTCTCGCTCTCACACACACACACACACACACACACACACATAGGGATGTGTCTGCCGCAAGTCTCATCCAGCAGACGGCTCTTGCTGGCTTCTGAGACTCTTCCGAGCTCCAGACGGTGTCCGTATGAATCGCACCGTTGTATCTGCCTTGCTGTGGGAGACGAGCACACAGATTTGGCACGGAGTCACTCCCCTGGGCCTGCTGTCATCAGACTAGCCTGGCATCTCGAGGGAGAAGCGTATGTGGCCCGTCTACCTCGACAGAGTGCTGTCAAGTGGCCTTGAAAGTGACCTAGTGGATGGAAGCAGTCTGAAGCCGGCAAATAAGAAGAGGGGGGAAAAAAAAACAGTCAGGGGCTGTCAATTTGGAGATGTTTTCACAGAGCAGTGGAATTCTCACTATCTTATTCTCTCTCGTTCATATTCGTTCTCTGTTTGTCTCTCACTTTTTCAGCCTTTTTTCTTTTCTCTCTCTTTCTCTCTCTCTATTTATCTATCTCTCTCTCTCTCTGTCTGCCACTTTCTTCCTTTATTTCTGTCTGCTTCTCCTCGTCCATCCTGAAAAGATATGTTTGAGACGGCGGGGACAAAGGCCATGTTGTCTCACTGCTGGAGGAGGAGGAGGGTTGGACTGTGGCAGAACTGTCTGGCTGGGGCGATCGAGTGCATTGCGGTCTACCCGGAAGCTGTGAGAGACCACAGTACCAAGCTCCAGACAGGCATTGTGTGTGTGTGTGTGTGTGTGTGTGTGTGTGTGTGTGTGTGTGTGTGTTCATGACTCCTCAGCTGGCTAGACTACCTCATTGTTAATGGGCAAAAAAAAAAAAATATATGGCCGCTCCTTTTTAGAGCAGTCACATGAAAGTCCATTCTTACATCTGTTGTCAGTAGCATAAGGACTTTGAGGAGTCAGGGGTCAAACACACATTAACAATTTTTTCTAGACTAAACAAACTGTCTAAATAGCACAAATGAGTCAAGTGCTCATCAAGACAAGGAAACGAGAAGGGTTCTGAAAGTCATCAGTTTCACAAAGATTGCCTCATTTCTTGACTCGCATCATAATAAACACCAAGGGGACCTCCTGCGTGAAATTGCCCATTCATTCTGCCCAGTAAAATAAATTCTGTGTCTCTGCGGAGCGATCCCTATCCTCTTTATGTGTGCAATGTGAGGGGAAACCCATAAAACAGTGACCGGCCCCTTCTGGCCTTGAAAAATCCGTTCCTTCCACCTCCTCCCTTTCAACCTTGCAGACTTTCATCCATCTCCTCATCGTCTCGATCAGATTTGCTTCGGGCAAACAAGCTTGGTCTTTCATGCTCGCTCTGTCTTTCTTTCTCTCTCTCACACACACAAGCTAGCTTGCGCTCTTCCAAAAGCATGTGTGAAAAAAACCTAAAGGATGAGCCCCCCCGGCACCAGAGGGGCAGAAAGACAGATCAACAGACAGACACAGACAGACAGACCTGTGCCTCGACGCACAGACGCCTGCCCCAGCGAGCAGCGGTAACACGAACCACGCCGCTGGTGTCTGCAGCCGGGGACCTTGTGACCCGACCGGCGGGGCAGACGGACGGACTGCTGACATCTCAGAATAGCAAGCGTCTGGCCCGGGCAAGAGCCCATTTTTGTCTGCAGCGCTGGCCGTAATCGAATCACCAACCCTCATGGGCAACTATTACTTTTGCCAATTAGGTATTTTTAACCAATTCGATTTGCTGTCCCGGGAGTCTGAACAGCGCGTCTAGTTATGCAGCGTGGAGGTGAGCCCCTCTGTGTGTGTGTGTGTGTGTGTGTGTGTGTGTGTATGTATGTGTGCTTGTGCATACATGTACGTGTATGTGCGTGTATGTGAGTACGTGGACACACTTTCTTGCATTTAGGTGTCCTCTTTTCCGTTGCCTTTCTGATACAAATTTGTGTGTATGTGAGTCAATGCATCTTTTTTTTGTCTGCATGTGAGACTGAGTTCTACAACAACATTGCCCCAGTTAATGTTACCAGCTTCTTGGGTTGGCATGAGTTTGTTCTGTGCTTGACACAGAAGGACCCCAGATCCATAATAGGCAGTTTTTTTACACAAGCTGTTTTAAGACTAGTCCACCCCTTCAGGACCCCTCTCAGGGTCATTCTTTGAGAGAAATAAGTATCTGCCCTCGGGTAGGTAACCCTGTGAGGCCCAAAAAATTCGAGGTGGAGTTTGCGGTCGTGGTTTATGGTTATTGGTTAAGTGTGGCTTGAGTGGAAGACGAGTATCATTTTTAAAACTTGACAGAATACAATTCCAGAGGTTGGATGGTGTGTACAGCCAAATGAATTATAGAGTTAACTTGATGAGGTTACGGTTGCAGAATGAACACAAGCAAAAAGTCAGATGAATTATGGGCTTTAATCAAGCAATAGTAGTACTAGTGTCTTCATTTAGGCTATCAAATCGTTGCTCCGAAGCCATTTCATTGAGTGCAAGATCCAACTGTTTGCCTGGCCTTGAGTGAATCCTAACGTTGTTTAGAAATTCTCTAGTCTAATGACCTGGTGTTGGTGTTGACACTGCTGAAATACATCATTATTTTGTCGTGAATTCCTGACGCAAAACCGGTTGTTCTTGCACCACAGTGGAAACCAACAGACAAGAAGTAAGCACTGGGCTTTTCCTGTGAACATTCGTGCCAGTTTAGAATACCACAAAGTCCTGAAGTGGAAACAACATCCTGAGATACAAACACATTTATCCACCTTCCCTTTCATGTGTGTCTCCCATACCAGTTTGCCAGTCATCTTCTCTCTCCTCTCCCTCCTCACTCACTCTCTCTCTCTCTCTCTCTCTCTCTCTCTCTCCCTCTCTCTCCCTCTCTCTCCCTCTCTCTCCCTCCCTCCCTCCCTCCCTCCCTCCTTCTCTTCCTGACCCAATATGGTTCTAATGTTCCAGGAGGGCCACTGTCTAGGCAGTCGTCTGAGTGAGTTATAACCAGGTCAAGCTTTTCCTTGGTGAAACACCATAGCTTCTATCGCTTAACATTGTGGTTGCAGGACATTTGATGTAAGGATCTATGCTTCATACACACTCATAAATATACACACACACACACGCACAGACGCACAGGCTCCAAACCCATAGCTTAGTTGATGTCATGACCAAATTCATATAAGCCCACAGACACACACACAAATATATCCGTATGTTCATGTCTCGGTATGTAGACGAGGAAAGATTCTCATTGTTGCATAGAAAGATACTTCTTTTTTTACTTCACACACTTGCAATTCACAAATAATGCCTTTTTTTCTTCCTTCTGAGGGCCCAAGTTGGCCTGTCAGTATGATTGGCATGCAAGATTCTCTCCTCTTCCATTGCTTTGGTTTCTGGCGCCCTATGGTGCACTGTCTGATGTATGCTTGAAGCACTCTTGACTAGGGCCTGAAAAACACCCCCCCGACCTCTCTAGACTCGCACTAATAAATCTTCCTCCGGACCTGGATCTGTCAGAAGTCACGATCAGAGAAGTGGAGGTCACGGAGAGGTCACGGCGGTTTTTGGAGAATGCCATCGTTTGCTTTTGTCTGTGATTTTAAAACTGGTCGTGCCTCCTAAAATGCCTCTGGGAGCACCATCTCCAGACCATTCATGAGTGGTGGTGCTATCACGTGTTACATAGTAATGGCTGTGGAAAGAAAACACTGTTTTCTCTGTGAAATTGTTTGCAGGTGAAGGGGAAGTCAAGGCAGTTAGAAAGTGTACGTTTTGTGGTTAAATCTGCAGGGCAAGATTTAAAGGCGTTGCCAAAGTCATTGTCACATTCCCCCCAAACAGTGTTTGCCTTGGTTGTTCAGGGCCAGTTTGGGTTGTCATATAGTTCAGGGTTTGGCCTGTGCAGTTCTTGGTATGACCCACAGCTCATTGATGTTCTGGTGTCAATAATCGTGGCTCGGTAATAATCAGTTATTCATGGCTGCAGAGCAAGACCCACACGCACTCACTCACTCTCTCACTCACATAGATACACAGACACACACACACACACACTACACTTTTTTTTTAGTGGGAGTGCTATTCTGGCTGGAACGCTCACTGCTGAGCTACTTCAGCAGGAATGTAGAGGAATCCCCAGCGACGAGGCCCTTTACTATCCAAAATGAAATATTATTCCGCTTGTGAAGATGAGGAAATCTCTGGAAAAAGAACGGACGGCAGGAGAAGGAACTGCAATGCAGTTGGGAGAAAAAGAAGGAGAAGCAAGTGTGTGTGTGTGTGTGTGTGTTTGTGTGTGTGTGTGTGTGTGTGTGTGTGTGTGTGTGTGTGTGTGTGTGTGTGTGGAAAGGGGGGGGCATGCCTGTTTCAAAAAAATGAAGAGACACAACCTTTGACCTGCTGTGGTGTCTGGGTTTGGAATGATGACATATAGAATGTTTTAAGTATTCCCTCACGAATGACCAGAAACACAAACTGCCGAGTGGGGAAACAGTGTTGAGGGTGGATGTTTGGGGGGGCGGAGTGGGAGGGGGGAGGGGTTGGAGTTGCGAGGGGTTTTAGGATTAGGGGGGTTAGGGGTGTTGGTGGTGGAAGTAGCACTACTTTTGTTCTGGGAGTGAGCATGTCAAAATCAGGGGAGAGGGCGTTGGAGGCACTGGGGTGCCTGGCTTGCATACTTATGGAAAAGAGTACTGATATGTGGGACATATCAGATCAAGTTTGCGCAATTCATGCAGATGTTTGAACTGGATATTGTTTTTGTGTGTGTGTGTGAGTGTTTCTGCGTTTGTATGTGCGCGTGCATGTTTCTCTGTGCACGTTTGTTTCTTTGTGTGTGTGTGTGTGTGTGTGTGTGTTTTGTGTATGTTTTGGGCATGTGTCTAGATTTTGGTGTTTTTAGATGTCCACATCCCTGAATGTATTAACTGGTGTTTAGCCCCTTGTCATGCCTGCTTTGGAATGCATTTGCATGGATATCCATAACTGAACTCCTTCCTCTGCATTTTATTCATTTTCTACATTGGCACTGGTACCAGATTTACTTTTACTGTGATGGCAAATCAATCAATGTTTTGGTCTTTTATGTTGCTCTGTTTTTCTTTACTGTAAGTGATAAATAATGGCAAGTGATGTCTGTTTTTATTGCTTTGTGAATGATTTGGCACAAGTGCATGATGGGTTTTGTCAGAGAGAATTATAGGTAATCCATCCTGATCGGTCTGGCGAGAGTTTCTTCCTGTAGTCCATGCTGTTATGTTTAAAGCCTACCAGGATTGTCATCAGGGTGGATGATTCGCCGTCTTGACATGGGATAACAGTGTGTGTGTGTGTGCGTGTGTGCGCGTGTGTGTGCGTGCGTCTGTGTGTGTCTCAGTGGGGTGTTCTGGGTGTGTGGTTTTAAGCACTTATAGATTTCAGATGGAACTGTTGATATGGGACTTGCCAGTGGATTACCTGTCAGCAAGTGTGTGTGTGTGTACGTGTTCTATCCATGTGTGGATTTGGCTGAGTCTGTGGGTGGTGTGTCTATGAGTGTGTGTGTGCTTGTGTGTGTGTGTATGGCTTTAGTTGAGTCTCTGTGGGTGTTGTGTTGTGAGTGAGTAAAGGAGTGTGTGTGTGTGTGTGTGTCTGTGTGTCTGTGTGTCTGGTTCTCTCATGAGGGGGCCTTTGTAGCAGCGTTCCAGCGTCTGAGATGGGTTGGGGGGGATGGGGTGGAGGGGTTCACCCTGTACACAGCGACTCCGCGTGTACCCCACTGGCCCGCCGCAGTTACCCCCCACAACCAGCACCTGTTTCACCCCATGTCCCAGTCGCCTTCAGTCATGTTGCAAGTCCAGATGGGAGCTGTCGGACTCCCTGTAAATTGAGTTACTGTAGGTTTGTACCTCGGCCAAACAGGCAAAACGAACTAGCTTTGGGGAGGTCGGGTGTGTGGGTGGTGGTGTGTGTGTGGGGGGGGGGGGGGGACTCTGTGAGTGAGTGTGTGTGAATGTGTGTGTGTTTGGCTAAATGACTGGCGTGTTGGCTGACTGCGCACACAACTTTCAGTAGTAATCAGGCTCATGCCTCAAGTGCCCAACAGGTTAGTCACGGGTGCTGCTTCCATGGCCCTCTGAAAATCGGAACGACCATGCAAGAACGAGAACGCCCTCCTCAACAAGTTTCTCATGCTGTCGCTCGGCCAGCACCCCCTTCCTCTTTGCCAAATTCTGGAAGGCTCAGAATTGGTCTTTTGGGAGTTATCGGAATGTCAAATGGTGAATGGGCTCATACTACCAAATGCGGTGAAAAGCAGGTCGAATAAGGCTGTGCACTGACCACACCAGCGTTTGCTCTGTCATGGATTTCAAGGCAGTGCACAGGTTTGGTGTTGCTGCAGAGCGGGGATGGGTGGGGGGGGGTTAAGCCCCTCCTTGCTTCCAGGCCGACTCCTGACCTGACTCATCAAGGCTTTGGAGGAGAGGCAGCAGATCGTTTCTAATCAAACTCATCCTCAATACTGGTGCAAACAGATGGGCCTTCCTTTATCCTCTCTACCGCACCTTATCACCTGGTGTTTTCAATTAACACACCTGCCAACTCTTTTCTACTTCCCTAAGCTGTGGCTCAAACTACTCTCGCCCAGTGACCTGCTTTGGCGTTCTGGCTGTGGTGCAGCTCTCTCAATCTCCTGATGCACAAACACCTCTTCCTTCATGCCCATAACGCATGACTCATCATCACCCCTTTTTTTCCTCATTGAACGCAAGCTGCGTTTGCTGTCATTTTGCGCCTCTTCAACCAGGGAGCTAACGGTTGCTGTCCAGACAGATTGGTGCATCACAGCACTGTGTTGGCAACCATCAACTACCAACCTGTCCTCTGTCCCTTCTTGCAGCATTTTATTGCGGATCTTGAATGTGCTCCACCACAAGGAACAATGGACAAACACCATGAAGCGTTCCAAGCCTGCTCCGACTCTTGGAAGCAGCGGGATTGTGTAATTTTGTAGCGATGAATTCCCAGACAGGGAAATCTTAATCAACATTCTTGGCAATGATATGGAGAGACATTGGCTCAAAGGATGTTTTGTTTATTCTTTTTTTTTTTCTCTCTCTCTCTCTCTTCCCTCTTCTCACTGTCTCCCTACTTCTGTTGTTTCCCCTTTGCTCTTTCTCTGCCCCACTCTCTCTCTTTCCTGTTTTTTTTTTGGACAGGTCCTTGCTGTCTATAATCCAGAATGTCCTTCTGATTGTGCAGATTTGACAGTAATGCAGCATTTGAGCCTTTTTGCAGAAAGAAGTCTCCATAGATTAAGCATAGTTCAATTTGCAGATTGAACTACGGTGTATAGATTTTCACTATGCTCCACACTCTCCTTGCCAATAGCTCAATTTGTATGTTTTGGCCACTGAAGACCAACATTTAAAGCTGCCATTATCCTGGTCTGTTTCAAATTACAGCCTGGTTGAGCATAATTCTATTACAAGCTCTTAGTTATGTGGCTATCCCACAATGAAAAAAAAGGTGGCGAGGGGGGGGGCAATCATAATGGCATCTATTGTACTTTTTAACTTGGCTCGTGAAGCAGATTGTTAAGCTCATGTTTGAATGGTCTGTCTCTCAGTCATTGAAATGCATCAGATATGCTGGTGTGCATGCAGGAGCGGTAATAAGTACTGTAGTGCTTCAGATACATATATTTTCAACCCCAACTATTTTGAAGGGGGTTGGTGCTTGTTGATAGGTATTTTTAGGCTTTATTTTATTTCTATAATGGCCATTTTTTTGAATACTGATGAAACCTTAGCTCACTCAGTAGTACACCACTGCACTCAGAGTGGAGATTGGGGGATGGTAAAGAATGTACATTATTTTGGCTCGATTTCAAGTTGAGTCACTAAGGGTCTCCTTTCTAGTCTCGCTCTCTCACACACACACAAAACCACCACACGACCACCTCAAAGCTCCCAAGAGTCCTCTGACATCTGGAGTTTGAAGGATACCTGCGTTCGTTCCCAACCACCGTTCCCTGGTGTTGGAGGCTGTTGCGTTCCGAAAATTCCTGAACTCGGCTCCGAAGTCCGTCAGTCAGTCAGTCTGGCTACTCCTCATGTTCATGGTCACCGCTGGCTCACATCGCCTGTTGTTTCAGAAAAAAACAAGGGAGCCATGATCTTCGCTGACCACGCAATGTGTGTGGGGTGGCCTCTTGCTTGCACTCTTGCCGCATTTGTTTATTTTTGCCGTCCAAGTTCGTGTCTTCGTCGAAGCCAGCACTGATCTTTGGTAATCCTGATTATCACATCTGTGCCCCAACAGCCCCCCACCCCCCAAAACCCTCCCCTTAGTCCCTCTCCAACTCTTTTCTTGGCTCTCTTTCTCTGTGCCCCCCCATCCTCTCTCTCTCTCTCTCTCTCTCTCTCTCTCTCTCTTTCTCTCACACACACTCTGGTGAAATCCAGGCAAAGCGTATGGCTCCTGCTTATTGTCTTTTGGAGATGGGAGGGAAAGGAATGTGTTGTCAGGCCTCTTCTCACAATGAACTTTATATCAGTGTGCAGTCGAAGCAACGGTGGCGTGTGGACCCCCCCCCCAATCCCACCCACTTTCACAGTTAGGGTGACCCTGGGCAGAGGGTTCGATTGTATTTTCATTCATTTTGAACGCAGCACGTTTGTTAGTTCACACCAAATGTGCTGTTATTAATCCCTTTTCCTCTCTCTCTCTTTCTCTCTCTTTCTTTCTTTGTCTTTCTCTTGCTCCTTCTCCCTTTACCCTTGCCCTCTTTCTCCCAGATAAAGAAGTATTTTGAGCTGGAGCCACTAGCACGAGGGAAGAGCTGGGTGCTGGAGGGAAGCTCAGTGGACAACATGGACGCAGTGAAAGACAGCTTTCAGCAACTCATCCACCTTCTGGAAGACAAGGACCAGGACACAGGCAGGATATGACCCCCTCCAAAAAAACAGAAAACATAACAAAACAAAACAGAAGAAACTACAAATCCCAGAATGCCACACAACTACAAACAACTACAGATCTCCAAGGACTCAATAGCCCAAGCAGGAAGCAGTCCTTTTGGGCCATCATGTTAAGTATGGCAATGATGAGGAGGTTGAACACAAGAACTGTGAACTGTGAACAATAGAATGTGTATCCACAGAATGACATCTTTAGCTAAGCATATGGATACATGTGAGGACAGTATCACATTTTGTGACCAATGTTTTCTCCTTGTCTGAAATGATATCGCCTAACTACAGTTAACATTGAACACTTGATTGCTATTTCTATCATGGAATATGGTTGTGCGCATTCTGTCTTAAGATAAGAAGGTAGTTGCACATTGCTACTGAATAGTTGATGTTAACAAATTGCTTGGTGTGTAGAACAACTGGAAATCATGTAAAGTTATTTCCCCATTGTTGGTATGTCCATGTGTCACAATGTGGTTGAGATGCTGGGTTGAACTTAAAAAAAAAAAAAAAAAAAAAAAGAAAAGCCTTAAAGTTTGTACAGATTTAAATGTTTAGATGTGTTCCGCCTTCTAACCCAACTGACAGTAACTACTTAACGTCATGTAGCATCACTTCTCATTAGCCCCCAGACCACATCACTCCAAATTCTGATTCTCATTCATTCACGCACGAAAGGTTAGAAAGCAGATTTCAACAAACCATGCTGCTGTTCAGTGTTAATATAATAGAATCACAATGATTTTGTAGAGTTTATGTCAGCTCTTGTTTCTATTATGTTTTCTTTGTATAGATTCTCAGGATTTTCATGTGAACCTCTTATTCTTTGAAATCCTCATCATTGAGATCTTGTGCGTTTCATATCGTTTGCCATATCACCTTGACAGTCAAACAAACAATGGTTTGCCTTGCATTCACACTATTACTGCGCCAAAGCAAACAGTCCGTTTGCATATCTTGTAGTTTCACTTGCGGAAGCAATCATTTTGCTTTAACTGTGGTTAATCTCTTAGGTTTGCACAATCACTAATTATAACCACATGTTGTGTTACCCATTGAAACCAACAGGATGTAGTAACTGATATACAGTATTTTCACCATAGGGTATAGGCGGTTACTCTAAATATTGGGCATTGCCATCACTGTTGAATGTAAAAGAAGAAAAAGGAAAAAAAAAACAAGCTTCCAAGCTTCTCCTAAATGTCAGTTCACCTGAAAGTCTGTTGTGCCTGTTGTTTCTTTTGATCTCTCTCTATCTCTCTCTTGGCCCATGGTATCATGAGTACTCAGTGACTGGTGCTCAGTGCCCAAACTAAACATGTGCCACAGATCAAAAGGTGTTCAGTTAAAACACTAGAACCTGGACCTGTGCAAATGGTCTTTTTAGAGTCATGCGGGGTTCATTTTACGTGTATTTATATCAATCAAATAATTTTATACCCTCCTAGCCAATTCAGCTGCCTTTTTGTAATTAAAAATATAAATATATGTTTGTACGTTTGTTACAGATAGTCTTGTCGACAGAAAGGGCACGTGCCTGTCTTTGTACTGGAAGAACAATCTGTGCTGTGTGGTTTGTCAAATGTTGGCGTAAAGTTGTTCACACATTCAACTGTATATATACTGTATGTAATTTATGCTTAATTTCCACCTGACAACAAGGACAATAAAGGCTGGACAAGCAAAAAGGAGTTCATGCTTCATTTTGGGCGAGTGGATAGTGACGTCCCACTGTACCACCAGTATAAGTACTATGACATTAAAGGGATGGTTTGGCATAAATCAATTCGCTATCTTGTATCGCAGTCAGTGAGTGCTATTAGTAAAAAGAAGAATGAGACATTTTGTTACAACATAAAGCAAATAGGGAAATAGCGGCTCACGCTAACTGACGAGGGCAAGGAAGCTCCGTGTCAGTATCAGTTTTCCTTACCCCATTCAGTTACCATTAGCTGCCGGTTTGCAAATTCGGTCTATGTTATACCAAACTTTCATGTTCTTCTTCCTATCGCCAGCGCTCAGACCTCTAACAACAAGGCTATGGATTGATTTGCCATGGACTTATCTCTTAATGGGTCAAGGTTTCCATCCTGATTAGCTCTGATTATTGTTTAATGGGCAGATGCCCCTCAGTCTTTTGTAAACCAAAACTGTCACTTTGTGTAAAATGGTGGGCCACAGAAACAGATTGATAATATTCTCCAAAAGCATTTGACATTTATATCTTTGAAAAATGCACCATTTTGCAAATTCTCATAATATCCAATTAGGGAAGCTTTGCATAATGTTTACCTCAGCTGACATTTGGAAAAGCGTTGATTTATTTATTTATTAGATAATTTATTTGTTTATTTATGTACTCAGTTAGACTCTCTTGAACCCTCTCATTTTTGGCACCAAGGCGACCCTCTTTGCAGAGCCCTGTGGGCCACTGCACCGGTCAATGAGTTTCCCCAACAACTGATGACTCATTCTCCTACTTTATTTGAGGCATTTACTCGAACACACACACGCATGCAGAGGAAGCATGGGGACTTCCTGTATGGCGGCCCTTGTGGGGCAAATCTTAGCTGAGTTCACCCGTGTAATGTTGCGTGCTGTAAGTATATTAAAGAAATGGGGAGTTCAGGGTGTATTTTAAGGACAGCAGAGGAATCGCTAATTTGAGAAGATGATGAGATTTTGTCTCTGCCACATCATTTAATCTAATTTACACCCAAAGTCTGTTGGATATTTTGCGTGTGCTTTCTACCGCAACTTGACACACTTTAGCTATAATGTCTTGATTTTTTTTGTTTCAAGTAGTGAGTATAACACACACTTCAAAATAATGGCAACCATATAGCATGAACACTGAAACGAAAAACAACCTATGACAAAACCTTCATTCAAAAAGTAAAAAAAAAAAAGTGAGTGAATAAAAGCATTTTGGCATGCAATGTACTTTACACATTTATATAGCTCATTTCAATCACAAGTGCCTTGCATGGAACATTTAAGAGCATAAAAGATATTTATAAGAACCGTATTGAACAGGAGGTTGATCTAGACCACCCATACAGACTCAAACAACTGCAGACTCCTCAGAGGGTGGCACTGCCGCTTGAGCTTTTAATAGTTAGTGACTCAGGTTTTTTTTTTTTTTTTTTTTTTTTACTCCGATAGTTACTATAGACGGGCTCAAATTTTTGGAAGGCGCATAAACTTTCTCCACAGACACAGAGAGACAATGAAATGAAATGAAATGGAACAAAAATATCTCCCAAATATCTGATATTGTGTCTGGCTGAAGACATCTGTATTTTAAGGGAACTTAAGACTGTGTCAGATTGCTCAGCCATCTCCCGCTATCTTCCAGACAAATATTAGTATGCAGACAGATGAACAGCCCGGATTAATCTTTAAACTTTAACCATGTCTGAACAACTTCACAAAGCCGTCTGCAAGACAGAAACTTTAAATCTGTTCCCCTTTTTATCCAGTGTCAGTCTGGCAGGGAGCATTATGCTAATCTGCTTTAAAAAAGTCAATTCTCTTTCCATTCCATTACACCTGGATGGAGAGGGGAAAGCCTACCTCTCAAAGTGTAGGTGAGAAAATGATCACTTTTTAACAGCAATTCTCGACTATTTCTTTGTCACTGGGGCATATTAATGACTGTTTTCACAAATAACTCTTTTCAGTTTAGATTAGATAGACTGAATTTTTATGTTTGCATTTATTACAATTGTTCAAAAGAAACTTTGCAGCTTATGGTAATAACAGCATAATATGTTAATATGGTGGATCCCAAACTTTTAACTGTTGCGTACCCCTTAGACACTATCTTCTACAATCACAGACCTCTTGCTATAAAAATGAATATTTTTGCATAAATATTGCGGCATAAACAAAATGTGAACACGTTATTAGGCTACATAGAGTGTATTCTTTTTCTATGTTATCTTTATGCAAATGAGAGCTGAGAACTCATTCACAGATCTATTTTGCGTACCCCCTAGAATTGTACCCCAGTTTGACAACCACTGTGTTAATGTATCAATTATGGCAGCAGTATGAACATAGATTTTTATAATACATGTTATTCATGGTTAATATGTGTCTAAGTCTGTATCATGGTTATATACTGTGTGAGCAGTGTAAGCCCTGACACAAACATATAGTCAACATAGCTAAAACACTTTCAAGATAAAATTATCTACAAATTACCAACTTGCCAAAATCTCTAGAAAGTATGATATGACTTTTGATCTGCCCAGTTTCTTGTATGCAGACCTTTCATGTATGTCCTTTTACATGTATGAAATTATATGAAAACTTAGTCATATGAGCAAGACATCACAGCATTTTTATGCTGTAGATGTGGACAGCTTTATGTATCTTTTTACATTTCTATCGTTAAACATTCTTTATACGCACCGCGAAATGTTTCCCCTTTGTATTGTAGTGCCTTTATGAACCATACACAATGTGCGACCCTAAATCATGTTACTTTTAAAAGGCTTACCACACAGGGAACAAAATGTTCATTCCTCTCATGTTCGTGAAGGTCATTCATTTCGGTGGCCCCATCAAAGTGGGGTGTAACGAGGAATGCATGCTCATTTGGGGCGCATAGTGCAGACTTTTGTCCGGGGTAGCACACTTTCCCATAGGCCTCCATTGTCTTTCATAAATATGTTTTCGTTAACGAAAGAAATGGCAACAATCGGCCGCCATGATATATGGCATGTCTCTGTCATAATGTTTCAAAGCCAACAGGCGGTGTGCTCTCTTGCCAATTACTGGAGAGACATTGCTTTCTCCCTCGCTGCACTCTAAGTGCATTTGCTAAGAACACTGTTACATGTTCCATTAACAGCGCTTAATGGATTGCAAACCTCACCAAGTCCTTTGACTGGGATTGTAGGTCCCACGCCACAGTTGTAATACCTATAAATTAGCTAAGACAAAAAGCTGTGAACCTGCATGACCTCAAATCCTATAGGCAACAGGATTCACAAGCTGCTAATTCCCCACCCCCTTACCCTCATAACATTTGGCCTGTATGCATGCTAATTGTGAAAATACACCAACACACAGATCATAGCTTGGTCTTTCATGCACAGCATTGCAAAGTAAACTAACAAAACTAGTCAGTCTTCTTGCCCACAGCATATATGTGCTTACACTGCATGTGGACAACTACACAGACATGAGATCGTTTCTCGTTTTGATCACTGCTGTGTTAGCAGCAGGGCAAATTTCAATACAAACCCTGAAGTCCAGTCTATTTTGAGCCACATCTGATGTGTGCGCTGTGAACGCACAGACCTCGGCTGACCGGTCTGGCACTGTCTCATAGGCATTGACTGGCTCGCACGTTCCTATCGAACTCCTGGGATAGCCCCAGCAGGGGATTGCTGGTCAAACTGTCTGCCCGGGATGTGCCGAGACACACACACACACAGACATGCACACACACTATGCCCTGACAATGCTGGGAAACGACCCACGAGGACTATCAGCTCTCTCTGCTGGGAGTTTGGTGACGGAGAAGGGATTGGGGATGAGGGAGGGGATGGGTGTAGGGAAACTGTCATTTGCACACATAAGAAGAGAACCACAAGAAAAACAAAAAGAGAAATCCTTGTTTGCTTTTACCTGCCAACTCTGGATGAGATCTTTACACCTCAGACTGTGGAGACTGTTTATTTAGAGGAACGCCTCTTTCAATACCTTGTGGTTTCTGTGTCGTGATCACAATAACGCCTCCCACACACACGTACACACATGTACACACACAAACACACACTATTATCTGAAGAAAAAGAAAGTTGTTAGAAAAGATGGTGTCCTCATTTGAACTCATCTGAATTGATATTATCATCACCACTCCTCTCTCTGAAACAGGACAAGCGACTAGACTTTGGGCAACCTCCCTAACTTTCAAGGACAATAGCATCGTCCCTGAGGGAAGAAACACCATGGGAAGAAGAGACACACAACACACACACACACAAAACCTTTCTGTACTATCACGTCAGCTTTTCTTTTAACAACATTACGCAGGCAGAGTGCTGTTTATTTATTTATTTATTTTTTCTTCTCCCCTTTGCGTTTTCCAAAACAGACGCAGACATGCTCTGTCCCACAGCATGGTCTGATAACAATCTCGCTGGCTGTAGTAATGTGAAATGTGATTAGATCCGCGCTCAGTCTCCTGAGCCATTGCAGATGCCGCCTGGCAGGGTAGTGGGCAGCCCTGATGCCTCCATCCACTAGCAACCCAACGCCCACACCCCCTCCCCCATCCCCACTTTTTTTTTCAGAGATATCAGTGCAAACAGAGCCAGCCAAACCTAACACTGCTGACTCAGCTCTCCTTTCTGCGAGTGAGAGTGAGAGAAGGAGAGATATGTGCTCCGCCATAGACAAGCATGGCAGACATCTGTACCAGTCTTTTTTTTTTTTTTTTTCATTTTCTTTTTAAAGGGCAGCTGACTCCAGCCCAGAGTGGAAGATTATGATAAGGCCATCTGAAACACTGGGTTGACCTCTTTGGATGTCACAGGGGGCCAAATGTAGCGTAGCACCGACTCGGCTACTAATGAAGCAGTTAAAACTCCCACACGGCCCGATTAAACGCAGACCTCCAAGAATTCCCTGATTAATTGTAACCATCCAGCCAAGACAGGGGGAACGAAACAGGACAGTGTTTGTCTTCCTCGCCACTTAGCCCTGTCTGTGCAACTTCCTGGCAAAAATTTGTTTCCCCCACCTCCTCATGTCTTATTGACTAGCCAGACGTTGGGTAGCTTACTTGTAAGGACTGCTGCTGACTGTGCGCAGCTACTTTAACCGCCCTCTCAGGTAACCCACTTCTCACGAGCACAAGATAATGCCCTGCCCATGGCCACGGGGGAGTGCTTTGGGGTTAATCCTCAAGGTCAAGGCTAATTAAGTTAGCTAAGATAGCGCTACACTAGTGCTAACATGCTATGGCTAAGCCCTAAGTTAGTCTTCTTTTAAAAGAATCTAATACATGGCATTACTGTGGGAGCTACATGGGCTACAGTCAGAAAAAGTCACAGTGCATATCTCATGGAATACATTTCTTTTTAATTACTGTATGACTATATATTTTTGCTTTACAAATAGCATCATAACCATTTATATACATTAGACATTTACATTAAAATACAAAACTATAAATTTATAACTGATCTACAACATTAAAAAATACATAAAGAGAAAAATATATATTAATGAGAAAAAATATATAATGCAAAGACTGATATTGAGTTAACATCTGTACATCATGATAAACCAACTTTGTTCTGTAGCTGTACATGGAACAGAACATTGACTGCATAAGTATTGGCATAAATGGTGTTCAAGCTTCATCAATGGCACATTTTCGACAACCAAAGAGTGGAGAAAACAGAAAAAGAAAACAATGGTCTTCAACAATTTAATGTAGAAAAGAACACAAACTTGTCGTAGTGTCACAATATCACCCACTCCAACACAAAACGAGATGCTTCAAAAAAAAGAAGACATAAGATGCATCAGGAAAAAAAAATGAACAAAGCCCCTTTGGTCAGCTTTGATTTGTAAACAGAAACAGATCCATTTTTCACACTAGCCATACATTTATTAGTGAGCATCAGATTTTCCATTAAATAAACCACATGCAGGTTAACGTTGTATTCCACTTACTAGGACTGGAGATAAAAATGGCCAACACAAGCATACAATATTTGTACAGATCACCAAATAGGCAATTTACAGCTTACCAAAGACTTCTAACATTCACTGGGTAGCATTGCACCTCATAATAAATAAAACTGTCTCCAGAGGGTCATATACAAACTGTGAGATATAGGTTTACAGTCAGTCATCCACTGCAGATGTATAAATAGAAAGAGAAAAAAAACAAATGTGTATTATAAATAGTCATCCAGAACACACAATGAGACATAACCGCATCTGTTTCCTTTCACGTAAAATAAATAAGCACACGCAGTATATACAGTTATAAACATGACTCTGCAGGCCAGATTTGAGAGTCCCGTTATCGATGTTGGACTATCCGGTCACAAGGGGAGACACATATGTATAATCCATGTAGTCCTGGTCCTCATCTTCCACATCCTCTTCCAGCTTTTCAGAGATGGCTACACGAAGGAATATATTTATACATATATATGTATATATATGTATATATATATACTGTATATATACAAAAAAATGTATGCATGTACATAGAGAGCTGTTGCATCATCAGCAGTCCCACTGTTCTGACCATAAAGGCAATGGCTGCTGCGCCCTCTCTTTCTCCTCTCTGTCTCTCTCTCTCTTTCTCTTTTTCTCTCTCTCTCTCTCTCTCTCTCTCTCACTGCACTCAACTGGCTGGCTGTGTTCTGCTGCTGCCGTTGCCGTCGCTGCTGCTGGTGCTGTTTTGCTCGCCTCGGCGCGCTCCGCGGCGAGTGAGATTACGCAATGCGATTTCACACAAGGGCCCTCAGGATGGAGCGTAGAGCAGATCTGGGGTGGGCTGGAGGGAGAGGGAAGGGATGGTGGAATGGGGTGGGGGTGGTGTGTGTTGTGAGGGTCTGTAGGTTCAGTGGCCTATAAGCCTAGAAACAGAAAGAGACAGAGAGAGAGAGAGAGAGAGAGAGAGAGGCTCTCATTTTGGCACTGGTGAGTCCAGCTGGTTCCCTATGGTCCTGGGGTTCTGCAGGTCTCTGTTTTTCATTTTCATTTTTCACTGTTGCTTCTTTTTTTCCCTGTTTCGTTTTAAGGCAGCCAATTTTGCCAGCAGAATGTTTTGTTTAACTTGAAACAATAAAAAAACTAAAGCAGAAACACACACACACACACACACACACACACACACACACACAAAGCATTCCCTTATAAACTTCACTTTTCTATGGACTGACTACACTACTGACACAGAAACCAGTCTCAACTGGTCCGAAAATGAGTGCATTTACAGAGCATTAGTCCATAACTCCTCAGAGATTGCACCACCTCTGTGTCATTACAGTAGTAATATGATCATTCTCGAGTTGTGACATTGCACATGATTTACCTTCGATGCTCTGATCCTAAGATCTCTCAATTTGATTCTGGTAAACAATCACAGACATCACACAATATTTACTCTCTCACTCTCTCTGTCTCTCTTTCTGACTCACACACACAGACAGACAGACAGACATAACAACAGTATTTCAGGCATAAAGAATGCAGTACACTTCATAGAGTGATAAAGACTTAATGTGCCTATTTACACCAGGAAGACTGTGACATACTTTCCCACTTTTTCTTTGAGAGCACTGTATAAAATCGTAGTTTCCATTTCAAATGTCTGAAAGCAATCTGATTTTGTGTCACTCCGGAGATTTCCGTGCACATTTGCCCAGAACAGAGCACTTCGGTAATGAAGGATCTGACATGATTTAAAGTGGCCAATTGAAATTACCACATAACTCAAGGACACAAATATTGACACTACAGATGAAGTAGAAACATCTCACTTTTTTGTGCTCCGAATCCTGTCCAAAATCAATGTATCAGACTAATCTGTGATAGATTTATTGTCCTGTTTTGCTGGATAGTGATGAATAATGAAAGTCGCAGAGCACAGAGGGCACATACAAGCACAGCTGTTTTTCAAAGAGTCCATTTCCTTCTGATGCCCTGTGGTCTACACCAGGGATTTGGTGTTTTTTGAATGGGTCTGGAGCAAGGGGAGAGAGTGACATGTGGGTGAGGAGGTGGAGAGACATAGAAGAGGTGGCGGTGGAGAGTGTGTGTGTGTGTGTGGCGGGGGGGGCTGCTGGGACGCTGTTTTCTTTTAGGGGTACCGTTTGTTTGTGATCCAAATTTGACTTTTTTGTGGAGTGTTTAGCTCTGGCCTGTGTGTGTTCTATTTGGTTAAGTTGATTTTTGTTTTGTTTTGTTTTTTTAAGGCTCTGCTACTTACAGTTGCAGGACCCAGAGTGTTTGACCTCCAGGACCAGGCCCTTGTCGCAGGCCGCCTGCTTCATGGCGCACTCGCTGGGGTAGGTGGTGTTGTCGCTGGCACACACACTCTCCCCTGCGCCCCCCTCAGGACAGGCATCCTCGCACGCGGCACAGCGACCCCGGCCAGTACGCGCGTCCCACAGACATTTCCTTCCGCTGCGACACGGGATGTCCGCACATGACCGGGCATCTTTGAGGGACAGAATAACATTGTTAAGAGCTGACTATGCATGGTGATGATTTTATCATTTAAAACTGTGTGCGTAGTTTTCTGCACACATAAATGGCTGTAATGTTATAAGAGTTGAACTGCAGGAAGCACTATTTGAATGAAGTCAGCGGTCAGTCTCCCCTTCTTAAGGGGATTTATCGCGCTTGCGAAATACTGCTGCACTGCTGTGAAGGAGTGCTAATCTAACATCATATCTAATGCGCCTTTTCTACTCCTTCCATGGTATAGCAATGTGAATTAATACCAGACCTAAAACACATGTTAAATCTGAAACAGAATTCTATGGCAGGGAAGCACAGCTTGGGGTGATCAGATCAAGGAACAACTGAGCGCATGGCAGCCAAGAGAAATACTTAAGACTCTACATTTTGCTATTTTAAAGGGGTCTTTAGAGGGGTCAGATGAGATTTACCCACAGCTCTACACACCTATGCATTTTCCTTCGTAGGCGACTCCAATGGACCTTCCCAAGATGCATGTGGCTCTCCTAAGGTGACAAGCACTAGCATAAACAATCCCATCATTCCCACAGAGGTACTGCTCCGGTAGCGACGGCTCAGGGCACAGACGATTGCACGTCACGCAGAAGGCACTATTAGTCTGATCGACCACACAAGTTGCGGTTCCTGGACACTGGACCTCATCGCACGTTTCTGTGAAGACACAATGCATTTTTACATGCATCAATAGTATCAAAGCTGAATCACTGACTTTCCTTTTGTTCTGGCAAGTTTCAATGGATGACATGAACGTCTGGCATTCAGGGTGGGGCACTTACTTCGGCACTTGCCCTGGTACTGGGTGGTCAGGTCTGGGTGTCGTTTGCAGCGGGCCCGGAGGAGGGCACACTCATTGCGATATGTCTTGCCATCTGACCCACACACTGGGCCTTTCCAGGTGAGGTTAGAGCAGTCAGGAGCACAGATGCAGCGAGGTTTCTCCCTTTTGTTCATTTTGCACCTCTTTCCTGGACCACAGTCTACGTTGTCACATGTCTCTAAATCAGTCGGATAAAAATTGTACCACCAGTCAGCCAACAAGTGAGGTCACTAAGGTCATTTTTTTGCGCATGGATGACACATAAGAAAAGTGTGAATGTCATCTAATTGAAGTCTACTTTTTGACTAATAACTGTGTAATAACGCAGTTAAGACGTATGCGTAATGCGTCACTTGAAACGCACAAAACGCATATTTTAAATACCTTTGCAAGGAATACAATTCGGGGCTCCGCCATTGAAGATCAGCCACCGGAAGAGAGTGTTGTTGGGAACATCCTCCTCTGTCCATGCGGTGCCTAGGCGGCCTCCCCTGCAGCACTCCTCTCGACTCATCCCAGACATATAGAGGACCTGACACCTTCCATTCTTTCCTTGCTGAAGCCAGCAATTGCCCGCTGTAAACAAACAAAAAGCAAGAGAAAAACAAGTCTATTCACTTAAAAGTCTGAGCAACGGATCATCCCACTTGTATTGTTTTGTTGATATTAATTCGGTTAACAGGCATTATCAATCTATGGAATGAGAGTGGGCTGTTTACGAAAGTCATGTGAATCTATAAGCTACTGAAAACACTTGCGCAAAACTTCTCAAGACAACTCAGCATTCCAAAGTACTCCGCAGTCGCGCAGCGGTTCAGAGAGAGAGAGACATGCTGTCTCAATGTTAATGCAAGGTTTTACTCCTCTAAAATTCTTACACAAATATCATTAAAGTAACTTTTTGTAAATTTACTAAAATTCAGCTGTGTGTTACTTTAACTCATAAAACACAACTGACAAATTGTTTAAATAGTAAAAATAAAAAAAACAACTTTTTGGACATGACTGAACAGGCAGGGTTCCAAATAACGTACAGGCGTCCGTACAAGTGTAAGCAGCAAACTCCTCACGTTCTATGCCACAGCAAAAATGCATGCACATGCAATTATATCCACAATTTTACAATCTGAACAATTGTATTAGTTCTGTTCGCCAAACCGCCAAAAGATTGTTGAAATAAAAACTTTACGCTTTCAAAGGCTGTGCTGTTTTCGCTAAGCAGTTTCACAAATTGCAACTGCAATGTAAATGACAAATTTCCAATTTTTAGTCGGGTTAAGACATATCATGCGTCGTCTAAGCAACTGCACTGTACCTTGCACTTTGTGTTCGTCCATAAAATGAGAGAACCATAAGAAAAGCGCGATGACGCTTTGGCGAAGCTGCAGTGACCGTAGCATCCTAAGCAAATTGGGACGTCTGAGCGACTAAGATAGCCAGCTGAGTTTTCTGCTGACGATGTCCCGCACTCAATGACTGTCATTCAGCCGGATTCTGACTCGCTTTTAAATCTATATGAGGGTCTCTTGCCGAATGTCTGTGGTGGGCGGTCTTCAAAGTTGTGGGGGGTGGAGAAAGTATTAGAAAAGTTCCCCTCACCAAAATATATCAGGTGACTTTATGGGGCTAGCGACTCCCCTGAAGAACAGAAGTGTTTGGCGACTAGTGGTGGCGCGCGACTGACAGTTTTTTCCTCTGATATGAGACATACCTTTTAGTCTGACGTATTTGCAATTGACCAAGTTCATTTGCAGCTCTGCTTTGTTATTTATACGCAGAGCATGTGAGAGCCGCTGCATTTAAAATCATCAGCGCGTGTCTGTTTTCATAAAATGGTGAATTTTAATTGTCTTTTTTTCAAAATCGTGCTATAACGATGCTTTTGTATCAGAAATAAAATGTTACATATTTAATGTTTAGGCGAACGTAGAGTATGGAGAATAGCCCATTTCCTTTGAGACTAATTGACATTCAAATAAAACGGTGGGCCATTACAGTGAATTCTTACTGATAACAAAAGTGGGGATAGCCTACGGAGTTCTAATAATAGATCTAGTTGGGACAGTTGTTTGGTCATCCCCCGGGTCAAACTTGTAAAAATAGCCTAACAAATCCTATTTCAAAAGAAGCGGTGGACACGTCAAGAGTATTACATTACAGTTAATGTGGTGCAGGGACCGAAATTCTGCCTCTTGCTACATCTGACAATGTTCATCGCGCTTCTCAGGTAGTAACCACGAACAGGATAATGCGCAGGTAGACGATGATATCACTACCATGAAAACTGAAAGCGACTCAATGACCCCTCTGCCGGTAGACAGAGAAAATTACAGTGTCTGTGCCCCGTCACCGTAATAAAGTTACAGTGGCTTGACAAAGGCCTTTCGAGTCAGCATCTTGGTTTCAAGATTTGTTTATTGACTTGTCCTAGAGGGGAACATTGGCTATAAATCCTTCAGGGGTGATAGCCTACATTGATGGCGGTCTATTTCAGGAATGACGTAATGATTTATAGACCCTCAACCTGAAACAGAAATCCTCTATCGACAGCCTGCTGTATAGGCTATAGGGCACATAGGCCAACATTATATGCCGTTTTACAAATGTGACACATTGAACGCTAGGTTAATTAAGGTCTAGGTGGCACAATCGCAAAAAATGAACCTCCTTTCAAATGGAGACACCTGCTGGCCCGAGTTCATAAAAGAAAGTGGCATATGACAGTACGTCGAGAACAGGCGCACAGCATACTGAATTACTCTGCACAACATTGTCTGATAACGCATTCTAATACATATTACACTTCATTCACACGTAGCCTAGAAATTAAAACATGGTCATACTGATCATAAGCATCTTTAAATATGAAGGACTCTCAGTCATGCTAAGGAACTGAGCCCACTCTCAAAAGCAGACCAGTAGAAAGGCCTTCCTCTGCCTGACTCTGACCTTTCCATGCGATAGACAATCCAAGTGGTCAATAAATGATCCTCAATATTGTTTCTATGTGTTTGGGGAGAAATTTGTCGCTCGCTGTCACATGGGTCAGGTCCCTCATTTCCTGCTTTGACGTCACATGATTTTTGCACAGCCAATAGTAGAATAGCTTTGAGGAAATGCAGAGACACTCATCTACCATTCCTGACCAGAAAACTGCTGCACACTGGTAGTGCTGTAGGCTACACCAAGGTCCATTCATGATCTCCGAGGTAGGAGATTCCTTTTTTTCTATTCATTTAGACTAAGTGGAGCATTTCCATGCATGAACGCATGTAATGAACAAGTGCGTTGAGTCTGTGCAAAAATTAATAAACTCACATGTCTCACAAATCTGCTCGTCTGCGTTTGTCGCACTTGTTCGTGAAAACAGAGGGACGTGGATGTTTTTTAGTGGTTACAGATATTGTGCGTCTCTCTCCTATTAGGTGTCAGTGCTCTACTTCGCCAAAGGTGCTGAATTAACGGGGCTCAAGTCAGAGACCGTCAAACTTCCATCTGAGTTGACTACTCTTCAGCTGTGGCAAGAACTGGAGAGAAGACACCCAAAGTAGGTTCATTATATACTCTATAGACGTGAGAGTTGCTTCCATTTAATGCGTTTAAGTTACCTTTATTTTATTTTCTCGCGGCAGACTGTGCGTATTGCGCGAGCAGGTGGTGCTGGCTGTGCGTCAAGAGTACGTGGCCTTGGGTGACCAAACTGTCAGTTTACACAACGGGGACGAAGTGGCAGTCATTCCGCCGATAAGCGGGGGTTAATCCCAGGTTTGGATGTCTTTGTTCAACATATAATTTAGTCCTTCTGATCTATACAATGTGTTGGGCAAGTCCAAAAGTATCATTTAAAAACACCAGAATCTCATATTTACTTGTCAGTGAAAATTAAGAGAAATTCCTAAACCAAAATGTCCTCTGAGGTCTGTTTGCTCTAGCAGCAACCAAAAAATGCATTTTTCCTTCAGAACTGTGAAGTGTCCAATTCTTGAAGGGATGTCTGAGGATATGGACAGTCCACAAGACCTTATCAAACTTACACATGAAAAACTCTCAGCTGAAGTTGTGTCCAATTCTGTCTCCTGTCCATCTTGTGGAGCCATTTCTATGTTCATTGGTGAGATAGCAAGATACCATTCAGTGTTCACACCATAGGCCTACATTTAGCTATTCTTATGTGCTGACAAGATGGAGGCAATTTCATACATTTCATGCATTTGCTTCCTTTTTTAAAAAGCAACACTGCAGTTTTTGATGTAAAATTGGTGAACTAGATATAAAACGTACATAAAACCTTACAATCATTTTCCAGAGCCTTATTGACATTGCTACTACATGCATTATAATGTCAGCAAGTATGCATTTTTTTTTTTTGTATCTTTACTACATATGTGTGGATGGCTGGTGTGATTTACACTTGTAGTTATTTACCCTTCACATGACTATATGCCATTGAAATACATTTGGAAATGGTACCAAAATGATTTTTCTGACAAAGGGATACCATAGATATTGGTGGAAAGTTTATCATGTTGCTTTAAGCAGAAATCTGGAGTAATTTAATCCATAGCTCTGTTGTTCGAAGTCACAGAGTGCTGTTGGTAGGTAAAAGAAAGGGAAAATTTGATACAACAGACTAAATAGTGAACCGTCAGCAAACACTAACTGAATGGAACACAGAAACTTACTAAAGTTTTGTCTTCCTATGCCCTACTGAGTTAGTATTGGTTGCCAGCTTGCTATTCAGTCTATGTTGTATCGTCTATTGTATTTTCTCTTTTTTTTTCTACAGACAGTACAGTGACCTCACACAACAGGGAAATGGATTGAATCACACTGGATTTCTCCCATAAGGCTTTAGACTTTGCACCCATCATTTAAATAATGTCATTGTTTTTTTGTTTGTTTTTTTGCTATTTAAAGGAACCACAAGAGACAATTTTGAGGGTAAGAAGGTGATCAAGCTGGAGTATGAAGCATACATTCCCATGGCTGAGCAGGAGATGAAGAAGATCTGTGCCAGCATCAGAGCCAAGTGGCCAACTATAAAACATATCTGTATCCAGCACAGATTGGGGTCAGCTACTTTTCTGTCATGAAGCATCTATATCTCTTCCTCATTTTCTCTGTGCATGTCAATTAGACATTTCAGATGAAAATGTAATCAAAATTTGTATTGTGGACTGTTCTTTTTTTCTGTGGTTTGTAGTGTTGTCCCGGTGACTGAGGCCAGTGTGATCGTGGGGATTTCATCCCCTCATAGATCAGACTCTTTGGAAGCAGTCAGTTTCTGCATCGACACCCTCAAAGCCACTGTGCCCATTTGGAAAAAGGTTCTAAACTACTTACCATCGTCAAACACTTCAATCTGTAATCATTCTTTGCTGGGTTATGCTAAATTTGAACGTATTTTCAACCAAGAGTATCAGTTTGTTGTCATTGGCTGTACATGTCCTAATGTAGGAATTGGGATTGCATGTGTAGGTAGCACTGTTAAAAGCGGGGGGGGGGGGGGTGGGTTGTCTGCATGACATCAATAGGACAAGAAAGCAAAGCCAATTTGCCTTGCCATGTGACTTGGAGTAGTCTTGTGATTCTGGTCTTTTCTTGTGTGAAAGAATGAAAGCATTTCATACAGGAATCAGGAGACTCGTCAGACCTCTGGTTGTGTCTGACCTTTCAACTTGGAGTTGCGGTCACTAAACCCACTAAATGTGCTAATAGATGTTTTATTGGAATTTACATTTTATTGTAGTGAAATTTTGTCCATATTAATCATAATATTTGTTTTATTGGAGTTTTGTGGATATGTGTTGAAGTTGAATATTTATCATTATTGTTCAAATTATCATGTTTTTTCACCAATGTTACAAGGAACTTAAATGGGAAATGTATTTAGTTTCAAATTTTTCACTGCTCAGTCCATATCCGTGTTTTTATTAGCTAACGATTCCATAACCTGTTATCCGATCACTTGTAAAACTTCAGCAAACATGTAAAACATTGAGTTTTTGTTGTCATTGTAGGAGGTCTATGAAATAGAAGAGGCCTGCTGGAAACAGAACAAGGAGTGTTTGTGGTCAGTTGCCGGGAAGAAATGAAGAATGCATGTATATTTAGCCCACAAGATTCACACAGGAACAAATCTGTTATGACATTTCAAATCACTTCACAAACAGGGTTGCTCTTCCAACTATTTTTTTTGTTATGAAATATAACACCCTTGGCTTTAATGCAGTAATCTAATGTCAGACTCTACAAAGAATGACAACACAAACAACAAGTCTGTCATCATATGAATCTATGCCTTTCCATTCAGAATAATGTCTATTAAACATTATTAAATAAAAAGTAAATGAATAAAAACATTTACACTGAGGAATGTATTGAAGATTGTATTCTTACTGGGATGCATTAATTGAATAAAGATATCACATTTTTAACTGCAGTTGAGATTATATCCAACGTCACACTTCACTGTTCAGTAATAGTCTAAACTATTCGGACTTTAGGGCACATAAATGTCATATAGCCACTGGACAATATTAGCAAGTGACACTCACGTTTAAGGTAAAGCATGATCAATTTTGTTGCCTTCACAATGATTGATGGTTTAAAAATTCTAAAATATTTTCAAGTTCCAAACATTCAAATATGCCCTTAACTGTAGTGTAACCAGTACATGAAATACTGTATATACAAATGCATATTTTAAATAATAATAATAATAAAAATACTTAAAAACTGCCAGAGAAATCCATGCCTGCATAGTGATCTCTCTAGTTGTCAAGAATTAATGCCACTTTCTTTTCCCCTCTTTAAGTTCCAAACCCATTAGACACATACTAACCCCCCATCCTTATGGAGACCCACTTGTTTGAACAATCACTCTTTTCCACAGGCCTTCCATCCCGTCTGACCAGAACACAAAGCTGCTTTTCAAAGAAGCCCAAGCTGTGCTGGCCGCCCAGATGGGTTTAAAGGGCTCTGTAGTAGCCCTAGTGGAGGAGGAAGACTTTGTTCTCCTGGTGTGTTCTCGTGCTTGGGCTTCAGTCTGTGTCATCCTCACCATCCATCATAGTCAACTGCTGTTTGGGCTTCCTCTTGAAGAACCCAAGCTGGTGAAACACAGGCCACATAATTTATACCACAGTGTTCTTACATAACAGACTTGCAGTAATTTCACACAAACTCAAAGGTGCTTCGGAAAAAATACATGGTCTCAAGCAGGGCAACAGAAAGATCACAGACTAACCTACCCTTCAAGAGGTAACTTGGGTAAGTATTCATAAACTTGTAGGATGCCTTCCCTTTCCAAACAACATAGCTTACCGTCCACAGTGTTGAGCTGACAATAGCCAGAAGAAGCGTCCCACCAAGCACACTTCCTAGGATTATAACAAAGGGGACATTCGCTTTCCCTCCAGATTTGATAATGGTCACCTTCACCTTTACAGAGAGAATAAACAGTGGTAGATGTAGAAAACACAAGACAATCCACTGAAAAATAATTACACCAACAGATACTCCTCCCTCTCTGAGCTGCATATGGCAATATTACATGAACAGTAAAGGACACTGGCATTGATAGAACTCAAGTGGAAGTAGTATAATGTGCTTGGATAGTCTCACACGTTTATTCATAACTCTTACTTATATATTCTTATGCTAAACATATACACAGACATCTTACAAATGTCCAATGCTTACAACGCTGGATCAGCAGCAGACTTTCTTTCTAAAAAACTATTTCTAATCCAACAAGAGCACAACTAAACTTTCCTGAACTTTCACCACTGAACTTTTCAGCCCATTTTTTTAGCCTCTCTTTTTTTTGGACTCGTTTGGAACTTTCAAACTTGGTTAATGTCTTGTTGTTCCAGCCCACCCATAAAACATTATTTCAGATATTTATTGTTCAAATCCCCCCTAGGTTGTATAAAAAGATATATCCTATGTCACACAGATGCATACAATATGTGTAGCCCTGTAAGAGTATGTTGGGCTACACAGAAATGCTTGCTGGTGTGTGGTACCTCGCAGTGTTTGTCAGTAATCTCCAGCAGATCTGGCATGTCAGTCTCAATAACAACGCTCACACCCACAGACACGGCCTTAAATGATGCCTGTAAGTAGCAGATGACAAGAATGAGTCAGAAGAGTATACTGGTGTGCTCATCACAGTCAAGATACAAAGATGCAAGAATGGGCAGTGTTTATGATCATATGAAATATGTATTTAAAAGTAATTTTTATTCCCTTTCATCGTTCCATATTTTCAGTATGTTTTAAAATAAAATGATAGTGTTTTGTTTTGATGTATGACATTGCCATTTCATTTCATTAGTTAGTTTAATGCACTTAAAATAATTTCATTAAAAAAAAAAAAATGTATGTATTTTCACCCATTGCTGCCCATCTATTATTTATTTATTTATTTATTATTTATTTTTATCGATATAAATTCTACTGTAAAAGTGATAATTGAGGTCTTAAATAACACTAGCATACCCCAGGATGGCAATTCAGAAAATATTTCAGAGGAAAAAGTATTGACATTAAATTCTGATTTACATACTAAAGCAAAGGTGTTGTTCCATATCCGTGTTGTAACGTTTACAGAGTAGAGGCTCTTGATTGCCACATTTTTGAGAACACATGATATCATCTGGCATTTTGCGGTGTTGCAATCCTGTAAAAGGAGCAAGATTATGAGATTAGTTCATAATACATAACAGAATACTTTATTTATTTACAATTATTTGAAATCATTTTGTTGTCTAATAACCATTACATAGCCTTTTGCATAGTATCCTTTTTCTTCATGCAAAAATAACTACCTGCCCACTTACTGTACATAATCTACTTTTAAGACTATTTGTTGAATAAGATACAGTGTATTATTAGTAATATAGCAGATAGAACTGAGGAGGGCCACTCCTCTGATATCAGTGTGATTGCTAACTATTTCCTCTCACAAACATTCATAGATATATTCATATATTAGATATAGTCATAGATATATTCATATATTAGATATGTTAGATATATTCATAGATATATTAATACACACCAGGCTATCGATGCCCTTAAAAGGCTCTTTGATGAAGGTGGGTGAATGGAGAATTCCACCTTTCATCAGGGGGTTGAGCATCCTATTCACGTCACAGATTACATTACCAGACTGTGGGGAAATGACAGAGGTTGGACAGAAGAGATGATTATTTTAATTGTACTCAACCATTTAAGTGACAAGCAATATTATTTTTGAATCTGCTTCAACTCAGTACCTATTTCAAATACAAATGCCAAATCCTAAAGTAAATGATTTCACTGGAGCATTTCTTATTCTTCCAAGTTATTTTGTAGTCTGGGATACACAATGACACTCTTTACTGGAGTCCCTGCTTTGCTTACCTACTAATACAGCATGTGCTATGTTAAGTTATACTGCTCTTTATCACAAGTCAGTTAACAATAAAGAAACATACTTCTGGAATAAACTTTAAGAAACACACACTATGTCTTTTATCATGAATGGATTATGTATAACGATGTCTACAAACATGAATGTGTTTAGGCCCTAGGTCACTATCGGCGTGTAGTAGCACTTTAGTGCTAGCCAGACTAGCGCCGTCCAGTGCTTCCGCTCCATATTATATTTCACTACAGCACGGTCAGGGATCTCTCCATAAGCTTAGGTTTCCTGAACAGATTTTTGGCTGAGCAATCAGTGAACAGAAGTTCATAGAGAGTATCTACCCACGAGGAAGGAAACATATGCCAACAGAAGGATTCCAGCCAGTTTGCACAAAGTGAAACGATGTGAAAGTGTTTGGTGTACCAGTAGGGTTGCCAACTGTCCCGAATTGCCTGGGACATCCCAAATTATGGGTGAATTTAATTTGTCCTATCAGGGACAGCTCCAGTCCTGTACTCCAATCACAGCCTCGTCAGCCAAAAATAGACTCCTGCAAATGCGCCAAAACTCATGCAAACGTTGCCACCTGGAAGAAAGTGCCCCTCATTTGGGGTTGAGGAAGTTGGCTACCCTATGCACCAGGCTACTGGACTGCCGGCTCTTTCACTAAATATAAATAAATACTTCCAGAAACATGATCTTTGATAGTGCCAAATGTTATTCAGTGTGCATGAACTGTAGCACATGGTCTTTATAGTACATAGAACAACTTACGGGTGCTGTCGTTACTCCAGTCAAATGAAGTAAAGGGTTCCTCCGAACTGATTGAACTGGCAGAGAGACTGTGAGATAGATCAAGTTGACAGGGAAATTCCCAGTAGAAACCTTTTGGAAGCAACACCACCAAAAACACCATCATGCAGCTTCTTTCACTTCATAGGCACTTATTGGAGAACATGGAGAACATACCTATACAGTATGTACATACATATAGCCAGGGGAGTAGTGTACATTGGACACGTGGGGATACAGAGTCCCCTCCATGTCTTGGACAGATCATTTATGTAGGCTATTTACCACTTTTTAAAAATTAGGCATTAATTTATACATTAATACATTTATACATTAACATTTAATCACGTACCCCCACCAAACTCTCCACTACACCTCTGCATAACTGAGGCAAATCAACATGATATACAATAGTTTGTGTTCATTTATATCTCACTAGTATTTCTCAAAAACCTTACTACTGAGATAATAATTATATTTGTGTAAATTACTGGATGGTTCCTTACCTTCAGTGTAAAGTTAAATTCTGGGCCAATGTCTTCAAAACGTGTCATTTCAGTCCGAACTTTGTAAGCGTTGTCAACCATGTAAAAAGACACATCAGTTTCCCTGATGAGAACAAAGAATAAATAAATAATCAATGGAAATGTGTGCTCCCTGTCTAAATGCTCTGGTTCTATGTCAGCACAGCAGAAATAGGACCAGTCTGTTTTCATGCTGGAAACCAGCAATGTTCAATAATATTTTTGTTTTCAAAAAATATTCATAGTGCTACTATAGTACTAGTTGTCATCAAACCTGGTTAGAATGATCTCTGAGTCATATCGCACAGGAATGGTGTGCTGAACCATATTATCTATGGGGTCCTCCTCTTCGCTATCGCTGTAAGAGATCACATGGAAAGAGTAAGGTCTTCAGTTCTCCAGTTGGTTTCACTACATGGTTTTATTGTGGCATAGAAAATAATATAATTCAACAAAGCTGTACCTTTGGGCTTCAAAGGTAACCTGGACCTGTCTCTGAAGCTGATCAATATTAAAATCAAAAATAATCTCAAAAGTCACCTGTTGACAGCAAGAGTATAAGTTGGCATTAGACCAAAAATCACACACACACACACACACACATACACACATACACACAGCCATTATGAATTGGTGAGAGATAGACACACACAAGTATCTGTCAGACTCACTGTTTGGTCTCTCCTGAGGGCAGGAAAGCCCACTTGACAGGACAGGATATGAGACTCTACAGGAGATGTGCATTTTACATCAGTGGCATTATTCTGAAACCACGCATACACACACACACACACACACACATACACACACATATTAACTAATACAGTGGATGATGGAGTTAATATATACTAACTGAAACCACAATTATTATATTCATACAGGCTGTGTGAGGGAGGCATAGTAGAGGCTCTTAGAATACATGGCGGAGACTCTGGCGTTGTAGGCATTCTCCTTCTTGTTGGTCACTGATACAGTGAAAGATAGTCTTCTGCTCTTTTGTCTTACCAACAATGGAGAGGAACTAAAACATGCAGAAAAGCATTAATCTACATACGTCTGACATTACTGACACCACACACTCTGAACTATTACACCAAAGACAAAATATAACACAACACAGATTTATACCTTGACAACTCGTCACTTATTCTCACCCTCAGTTGCAAGTCACTCACACACACATCATCTGTGCCACAGTCTTTTGAAAATGGGATCTGGAAAAAGCACAAGGCAATCTATATTATATTTGGGACAGTTAGTTTCATAAATATTAGGATTTGACTTGGCAGTAGAATAAAAAAAAATCAAAGCGAATAAAGATTCCCAGAAAAAGAGCTTTTAGTCTAGGACTAGTGTAAATCTGTATTCTGGTAACAATCCACTGTGTTTTGTGGATATTTATTTTCTCAGATCATATATTTGAAAATCAAATGTAGACTCAGTAACAGTAACTGGCAGTAACAGGTTTTTTGTGATACTCTGCTATTGTAAACACTCACAAAGAAGTCCCATGCAGTTGTACTGAATACGTCTAAAACTGGGTTGGAATCTGGTTCTTGGGGAGCAATGTCCACTCGCAAAGCAAACAAACTCATCACGTCAGAAGATTCCTGCAGGACGGAGGTGTAACGTAATCCATCAATCTGCTTTAGCACCCAACAGTACAGTCAGTTTATTTCAGGAGGACATTCAAGAACATTCAATAATAAAACACTGGAGAAAGGTAGGCTAATATTAACACTTCCTAGGTATAAAGCATATTGACTAACCTGTATATGAACACTATCATTTTGCTGTTATACCACAAAAATGTTACAGTTAAGAGAAAAACTGCAATAAATATTGCTGCTTACCTGCAGATAAACAGTATGATCTTCACACAGTGTCTGCGTGCCAAAACGGATGTCCTTCTGCAGAGTGCGCTCTGAGTTACTGAACTGGCCTCTGGAGCTGACTCTAGACGACTGGAGGTCAGCATCCAGAGTGAGGTTGTATGTTACGGCTTTAAAAACATTGAGTGATGGAAGAGTGTTTCCAAATTAGCCATTTAAAATGTTTGTGAGAAATTCTGTGACTTATTCGAAAATACTATTGCAGATGCACAGAGGAAAAAAAAGTGTCTGCCACACTTTTCTGTTTCACTCTCTGGAGAGTACTGCTTACCCACTGGTCCCATAAGCATAGTGGGCCTGAGCTGCGCAGTGAAGCACACCTTTGCCACGAAACAGGATGCCAACCTCCCCCTCAAAGAACAGGTCTTATTTTGGATGCTGATTCTGTCTGGTGTACAGGAGACCTCAGCAGTGACCACAGCTATTCCCTGAGACCTACCTCCAGATGAAAAGGTGTCAGTCAGAACATGGGTCATCTGAATTGCTATTGTACTTATGAACATGAGGCTAAAACAGCTTTGGCATAGTAATATAATATGTGTTAACTATTATGTTTTTTTTTTATTTATCTTTTTTCTACACTCCCCTCTAGATTTTTCTGTGCAGAATTATATTGCTTATACCCCTTCGTAATCTAATTTAAATGGGTTCTAATTCTAGAGTGAAGCGACAGTTGGCAGACAGTGGAGGCACGCATGTTAATGCAACGTTCCCATGTCAATCAAATTAGTGCTTTTTTTTGGCATATCAGTGCAATGGCAGCCATATCAGCATGGAATGTTCTGGCATTCTGGATGTCTTGGATTGGGTAGTGTCCATCATTGCTCATTTCACACACATCACTCCAGAGGGGTCTAGGGTTGGTTTGACATGAGAAAAGACATTTCACAATGGTCTGCTGTCTCTACAACTCAGAGGCAATAGACCAGATTTGAGACAGACTTGTAATGTCATTTAGGACAAAGCAGAGAGCCTTGTAAATCACTAACAAGTGAATCGCTTAAAAAAGGAATTTGGCCCGACTCACCAGAGCTGCACCACCTTCCCATAAGCCCCCACTGAGATGTCTGGGATGGAGTCTCCATTTAGGTCTCCACTGCCATCCAGAGAGCGCCCAAAGTACTGCAACTCAGTGTCCACCTTCAATCCCACAATTCTCTACAGTAACCAAGATTATGATGTAACTTCTAGCAGAGGAACATTGGGGTTGTGTGAAATCGGTTGGCTGGCTGCCTGACTTAGATGCATGCTGGACTTTGACTCAATACTACTTTTTCATTGGCAATTGTCCATGATGTACGCATTCTGCTCATGGACTTTGGCCCAATGAAAAAGTCCATGAAAACAATCCTATTCTATTTATTCACACCAGTGAGAGGCTTACACATCGCTGAGGTATTTTATGCTCACAACTACAATGAGTTTTTACAATGACATGGATTTTAATTCAAAACTTCAAAAGATTTTTGACTGTTTTTTCACCCCTGGTATCTGACCTTTAATACAGTTCTATATCTAAGTAAAATAAATAGTGATGTTTCAGTAGAGTACAAAATAATTATTATGAGACATAATGGTCATATCTGACATGGTATGTTAACCTGTGAGTGTTGCAGTCTGACAGTGGTCTTGTCTCCAAAGTAGACATAAATGACTCCATGGCTGTTATCCTCCAGAGGTGCTCCCACCACAACGTCACTGAACCCGTCCAGGTTGAGGTCAGGCACTGCAGAGATGGCCATCCCAAAGCGGGCGTTCTCCACAGCAGAGGGACCCTCCAGGAAGCCCTGGTCACTCAATATCCCCTGAAGTTGGGTGCAGGTGTAATGCTTGCAAATATCATTTATCTGTTCCAAATATTCATTAGTAATCTAAAATTGATTTATCCTTACTTGATAGCACATTACCAACAGCTGTTTTTTTAACACTATAGCTAGCACTAAAACTATTCTATTAATCTAAAAATTATCCTTATTCATCAATGAATTGTCTGATTAATAAAATGTTAGAAACAGCCCTAGTGTTTGTCAACACACCAGAGACTTAGTTTACCATCACAGAGAAGTAAGTAAGGCAAAAATGCTTGCCTTTAGAAGCTGAAATGAGTACATTTTAAGGTATTTTTCTCAAAATATCACACAAAACAAAATATTTGGCAAATAATTTGATACTTGATAGCTAATTGTTGCAGTTTTAAATCTAGCTGTATTTGGATTGTAAGTGGTAATGTGACTCACATTGGTGATGGAAAACACATAGACCTTCCCCGTCTCCTTCTTCTCTGCGCTCATAAACATGGGTGCTCCCACCAGCAGTACGTCAGTCAAGCCATCTTTATTCACATCCAGAGGACACAGTACACTGCCAAAGTAGGAGCCCACCTGTAAAAACACACATGGTTACATGACACATGTTAGTCATTCTATGACCTATGTGTTATTTTTAAAATATAGTGCAATTTGCGTCATTTTAAGGTGTTTCCAACCCATTTCCTAAACCTATTGCTGAACCTGACATTAACCCCTAACCTATGACCCTCAATCTCCGCACCTAACATTGACTTCAAACAGACACCTTTAACATGTAATCCCCTTTCAGAAACTTATCCCTAACCCTAACCTGGTATAAAACCAGACCCTCGTTCTACACTTTCTTTTCATACAGAGGGTCTGGACATTCGGTAGTGAGATTTGATTGCTTGCTTGAGGTGTTTATTTTTGAAAAGATTGGACCAGCCTCTGACTGACACCTTGCCTTGACTGATAGCATTCTAGCTCTACATTCACAACGCCTTTTTTCTGTTCACTGATTGGACAGGTTAAAATGCCTCCTGAGACGACGAGCTCAATGGGATTAAATCCAGATTAGCACTGTAGGGAGATGAGAATCAAAGATGATAATCAAGTCCTATCCTAACCCTAACCAAAACCACAAACCTCTTTAGCTCAACATTCTACCATAAAACTTACTGCAGCAATGCAATTCCTTCAAGCCATGGACACAAACTCTAAATCAACCTACAATTGGTACACATCATGGCTGGCTCCTCCTGACACCAAAATACCTACCGCCTCCAGTTACCTCAAACCTTAGACCCAAGACCTTTTTTAATCATACAACAGACTGAAGAAGTCCCCAACAGAACATGCTGTGGTTAGAACTGTATATGCTGCAGCAACAATGTCCCCTAAATCTTCCCCTTCAGTCAACCAACATATATGCCCAATTCCAGCAAGTGGGAATGCAACATCAGTTCAAAGATTCAAGGATTTTGAATAGGAAAATCATGTGAATTTTACTCAAGCTGTGCAGTAACAGTAGCAGCTCATGCCTGTGAATATTGAAATGATTTAATGATGTAACCATCGTCTTGGTTGCCACAATTAGTTAACTAGCAAATAAGTGACATTTATATAGTTACCTGAGTGCCCCTCTGTGTATCTATGATGGAGGCCTGTGCTGAGCTGTCAAGTGTGTAGACCACAACCAGGCCTGAGTGGTTGGCCCGCGGAGCTCCAGCAACAAAGTACTCAGTGCTGCCGTGTCTCAGTGAGGTCACTGAGTAGCCTGAGTGAACAAAGAACTGGTCAATTTCAAAATTTGAACTGTGATTTAAAGTAGATTAGCAGTATCAACTAAATACTGTATTGGCCCGTATATAAGACGATTCTAAGTATTATCAACAACGGGTCAAGAGATACTCTTATGAAGTGCATGCAAACCTAGTCATTCTTTTACACCACTCGTAGTAGTAGGCCAATGAGACGGTGACGTTTTTTTCACTATTTTTGTTTTGTCCGCAAATATAAGACAACCCCCCTTTTTTCAGAAGTATTTACAGGACAAAAATATCGTCTTATATTCAGGCTAATACATTAATCAATATCAATATCTCACAATCAAATGGCTTTATAGATGGCAGGAATTGGCACTACGTAGATACAACTACTAACCCAGATAGGAACTATGATCCTTGTCATGTAAGATGCTCCTGAAGGTCTTTTCAGGCAAGATGTCAGATTTGTGCCCTTTCTGATGAACAACCGTTCCACTCCAGCCATATGCTCCCACTGCTCCCAATATCACTACTCCCTACAACAGCCGAAATGAAACCACACATTCCCTACACGCATGAGTTGCAACTGGGTGATGAGCGGGATAACGGCCTTCGAGGTGTGCTGTTATATGGAATGAATGAACGAGGCGGAGGCAAAAACTTTACGCTGCTGTAAGGCCTCCACACCTCATCGGCCGTTATCCCTTACATATCCAACCACCCGACAAACAAAACCAGCCACAAACAACGACAAAATAAGCTTGCAAACTGCGGTTCACCAAAGAGATTTAAAGTCATATAATCATGTCATCAATATGAACAACAAATAGATACAGTACCACTGGTTTGGTTTTGAATAAAACTTCAAATTCTTCACTTCATACTAGTAGCAGATTGCAAGTGTCTAAGTGTTTCTGGCGGCTTGGTCATAGCACTAACAAGCTAAGATTGGTTGAGAGGTTGAGAGTAAACCAGTGAGAAGAAGATGAAAGAAGTGACTGACACCTCTTTGCTGGTCTGGTGCGCACTGAAACCAACTTGGGCAAACTCCATCTGGAAATCTTCACCTTTCCCAATTCCTGCGGTTTGAAGACATGGTACACATGTGCATAAACATGACACAAAATCAGTTCTACAGAACGTTTATGGCATTTCAGTCACAACCATATCCTAGATCAAAAGCCTGCATAAGAGTCGTCAAACTAAATAAAAAGGTGAAAAACACATTACTGCAAAATCAAAATGCATGTTCAACACATACCTTCAATATTGAAAATGCGATCTCCCAGAGTTCCTGCTATCTCCTGGAGAGCCTCCTCTTCTGCTACATGGAAGCAGTGGCGGTCTGTTGGGGTGCTCGCTATAGACTCCATCTCAGTGATTAAACTTTTGGGGTCGATATTGTTCCTGTTGTAGTAGCCGAGGACCTGTAGAAGCAAGAGTTATGTAAGCCTCGAGAGACACAAAGATTTAACACAGACTCTGTTCAGTTCGAAGTGAATGTAAGTGACTCACAGCAATGCTAAAGCGGGTGATGCCCTCTTGTTCACACGCTGCAATCACTTGGTCTCGTATGGCTTTATCATTAGACTCACCATCAGACACCACCACCATCACTTTAGTGGCTCCTGGACGACCGCCATACTGTGGGAGGAAAGCATACTCACTGATACACACACACACACACACACGCACATACACACACACACACGCACACATATTCACATACATACAATTACATAATCACCTCAGAGAGAAATGGAGAGAAGAAAAAAGAGAGAGAACTGAAAAAAAGGAAAAATAATATAGATCCTACCTGGCAAAGCGAATGGCTGAGAAGGTATTCGTCTGGTCCCCTCGTTTCTGGTACATGTCAGTCACTGCAGCGAGCATGGATTCTTTTGTTCGATAAGAGTTGAACCGGAACTCAAAAGATGTGTCAACAGCATACTGCATGACACTGACCTAAGTGCATCAGGGATCAATGGGACATTTAGTGTCTTTGCGTTCAGTATAGGTCGTATCAAGAACGACTTGCCTGAAGAAAAAAACTTGCCTGAGTTTTATCAGGTCCAATGTCCACATTCTCTAGCAGTTTCTTGAGGAACGCAGTGACAGAAGGCCATGGATATATACTGTCTGACCCATCCAATACAACCATTATGTCCACTGGCCCACAGTCTGTTAAATAATGGACATAAAATGTAAACTCACTGTGACAATTACACTGGTTTTCAAACCAGTAACCCCACTAATTTTGCATTCTTATGCAGTGACATCAAATACAATAGAAAGCTATCTGTGAGTCTGTGTAATATAATATATATATATAATATATTTGTCAGCAAAAAGTAGACTAACTAATAATAGTTAATTTTTGTAAACTGCACATGGATGTCCGTTAAACGCACAGACTAGAGCACAATAAAATAGGAACAATAAAATAATAAAATGTATATACATGTCAATAAACAAACACCACTCATTGCCATTTTGCCTTGAATGAATCCAAAAGCCAGTGTAAATGTATGAAGCTCATCTTACTCAGCCGGGCGGGAGAAAACACTTGAAGTGGACTGAAATGAGAGCTGACTTCAGCACAGATTCCTGGGTAGAAGTAATGGCTCCCACACTTCTGAGCCCAAAGAGGCCCACATGTCTGAGAAACATTCACACACAATACATGAGCAAGTTCAGATTACAGTAATGTGTGAGGAAGAGGAACCAGACAGCCAGAGAAAAGAAAACCTGAAATATTTCTTGTAATGGACGTACGTTACCATGAAAGCCTCACTTGTAGGATGAGTCAGCATTGACCCTAAACTCATGTTGACATTAATGTTCTCCACATTTGGAATGATCACTGAGTCTGCAATGGAGAAGACAACACTTTGTTAAGACAATCAAACATAGTACTGCACATAATACATTCAACTCAGCATAAAATCAACCAAAAAAGGAACATCTTTTATATTTTGTGGTATCTGTTGCAACGTTATTGTTACACAAAAATAGCTGCCATCTTACTTTGCAAATTCAGTCTCTCACAGTTCGACTCTGGTCCTGTGATCTCACACCTGTAAATGTCCCCCTCCCTGTCTTCAGGGTTTCCACTCCAGGGAGATCCCACCAGCAACCTAGAGGACAGTACAAATAAGATCTCTCCATATCTTACTTCATTCACGATAATCGATGCTAAAACATCCATTGCAAGTTAGGTACAGGTAGTCCCGGGTACAACAGGTAACAGCAGTAACTAAGCAAGTAAGAGTTACTGACATAAATCATTTCACAACCCGTGCAACAAACATAACACCAATAGACTCTTCTAAGTGTTGGTAAATTGTGTGATGAACAAAATTCTAAACTAACTTCCATGTTTACTGAGGTACAGTACATCTGGGAGGTTGTATACAGGGTCACCACAGAAAACTAATGATACACATCACAATAGTAAAAGTCTGAAGATATCAAACTTGTTTTGGGTTGGCAGAGTCAGTTACGGACCATTTAAGACAGTCATGAATCAGAAATAGCCTGCATAGATGTTTGGCTTTAGTCTTTCACTGTAGTGAAACGTCCAAACAGAAAATTTTGAACAGTGCATATAGAGAATGTAAAGCACAATATCAGTGTTATACTGACTCAGATTCAAGTAGACAATAAAATGTATATTTGAATTTCAAATATATATTTGAAAAGTGTGTATCCAGGAGATCGAATTAGTTTACAAAAATATCAGTGTGTAATGCTGCTTCACATTGGTTAATCTTTCATCTAAAGCTGTCCTTTTAAAACACCTCAGCTTCTCTGGAATAGGAGGATGTGGTTCATTTAACTGAGTCAGTGAACTGTGGCGTTTAATGCTGCAATATTCCTGGGAAGAAAGAGGGGGAGTTCCTGGGGATTTTAGCATGTGCATGTGTTCTCTTCCTGCTCATGGCCCCCTGCTACTAAAGAAAAAATAAACATCCAAAACCCACTGATGTGTTAGATCAAGGATCAGTAAGGTCCAACAGTTCAAAGTTGCAATTGCTACTTTTCTCTTTCGCTTTTATAATGAAAAATATACAACATGTCCACGTTTCAGTGGACTGTTGCTTTATTACTGTTGCTTGCCAGTTTTTTTTTTTTTAAAGATGACACATTTACATTTGTTGTAACTGTATGAAGTGTGTGTGTGTGTGTGTGTGTGTTTGTGTGTGTGTGTGTGTGTGTGTGTGTGTGTGTGATCTAAAGGGAAATCACAATGGGCCTGAGAGATAGAAAAACACACACAGCAGGACTCATCCGGTTCAAAAGACCTTAATTATTTTTAACTTTGCTTCTTCCTTGTGTTATAAACCAAATAAACCAACCACAATACTAATAGGCATGGATCCAAAAGTTAGACAAATAAACCCTGGATGTCCATCACAGAAATTCATTACTTTAGTGATACATTAATGTTTTAGTAGCGCACACACACACACACATACTCGCGCACACACACACACATGCAGATGTCATACCATTTTCCTTGATGATTGGTGAATTGTCGAACAGTATAACCAAACTCTTCCTCCGCTGGGCCAGAGAACACTTTGGCTTCTGTTGTTCCGACACTGAAACACTGGCAACATGAAAATAATGAACCTGCACAAAAAACATAGTATCTGTTACATACACACTTAGTAATTTCCCAAATATAAGCCACACCATGTATAAACCTCAGGTCATGATGTCATGACATAGCAGAATGATGACAAGAAATACATCCCATGCATAGCTCTCACCCATGTATTAACCTTATTGATAATTACAATTTTAAAAATCAATGTATTAACCTCGGTTAATAATCAGGTTATTACAGTAATATTGTTTCTTATTCATTCATATACATTAATTTATAGCCTACACATTTACAAAATCCTCATCTAATAATGGAAATATATGAGTAGATTACATTTTTCCAGAGAAGACAAAAGATATTTCAGCACCCTGGACAGAGAAAATTGATTAGTGGACTCATTAGGAGGGATTTGTAATGGGTTTGCACAGTCATCATACTGTAGCATTATGTTGGCTCTGGATTTGTCATAGTTTGGCTGTTTATAAGATAATGAGTGTTGATTTGAAATGTTTAATTAAAGTACATTCTCAGTAAGAACTGAAGGCTGTTAAATACCAGTATAAAGTCATAAAAGTGAAAAGTATCTCACATACAACTAGCCTGTGCTTAAATTGTGAAACCAGGTGAGAAGGAAACATGGGATTTCAGGTAAATATGGAAATTGTGCTTTCCTCCACAGTTCACAGTGTTAGTATGAACAAAGGTAAAAATATACAAATCTTGGTTTTCAAAAGTTCTGAAGTTTTCTTGTAGAGTCCTTAATAAGTCATTTGTGTTGAGGAGTGTGGTCGTTTGGTTAAGATAAGCCCCATTGTGTGCGCTGCAACTTTATAACACACATGCCTAACCATGCAAACCATGCAAATTCCCCCATATGTCATTGTGGATGTGGGAATTCCACGCAGGGATCAGCGCTGCCATCACCACAAGGATATACTATTAAGAAAATAACAGACTGGAAAAGCACAGCATCTCCAAGTACAGAAGACTTGGTTAATATGGCATTTGTCCATTTATTTGACATTTTCATCTAAAGTCTCCCCATAAAAGCACACATAATATGCGGCCACAAACACAGAGTCAAGTAAGAGAGAGGCTGAGCGGTTGCACATGTTTTAAACTGACGTAATATTTAACTCAAGTGGCTTATTCCTTTATATTTATTTATTACATGGAAGTCAGACAGATGATTCTGTCTTAGTAACTTCTGACTTAATAACTAAGTCAGTTCATTACCAATTGTCAAATTTAGAAAATAACACCAAAGAATTTGGCAAAACAGATGCATGACGCAAAGAACTTGGAGAAACAGTTGCATGACGCAGAACAAAAATAGACGTGTCTATTCATAGTCAAATAAAATATTCCTACCTTGCATTAAAAACAACAAAGCGAAGTCCGTTGAAAATATGTCCATGATAGAGCCGAAGGTTCAGTGTAGCCTAGCTAGCTTTCACATCGCTCCTCTGCATCCATTGTACTGGGGATACACTGTACTTATTTAGGGCAGTGTAAACAATGAAACAAATTTCCCTAAAACTCCCGTCATCAAATAAGCCACGCACACTTCCATGTTGTTGTTGTTTTTTTTTTTTTTGCTCTCTCTCTCTCTGTGAAATGAATAATCCTCTGGAAAAAAATGGTTAAATTTTCGTGATAATTAATAATATTCTTTTCTTTCCACAGCTTCATATTTCTCCGTTCCTATAGCACCATAATACGATGCATACCATTGCGCATCACATTAGGATAGTCATTCGCTCCCTTTCAGCACAGTTTTGTGCTATTTTGTCATTTATTCTCTACTACCCACACTCTAGTAGAATATGGTTCACATTCTGTGATTAAGTGGATATAAACCAGGGCAGTGCCCAAAAAATGAGCTTTGGCAGCATGGAAATGCATAAATCAGAGTCAAAATTTCACAAATAACTCAGCCACTCTTTAAAAAAAAATCTTTAATGCATTGAAGCACATTTCAAACTTTGTGATCCTGTTGTATGTAATATCAAAACAAGTGGTTTTATACCCATTCGTAGTTCAAAAAAGCTCAAGAACAAGTTTAATGCTGTAAACATCTAAAGTACCCCAAATCGGTAGTAACCCATCAAAACTGTTCTGTATGAAGAAAAACTGCTACTGTTGAGCGCAAAAGCCCTCTGCAATGTTCATGCATGTCCATAAATATTATTTCTGAATACAGTTTAAATGAGTGAGACTCTGAATCCACATTTCATTGCATGAAAGACCACCATGTTGGGTGTATTTATGCTCAGTGTAGACAAATGACAAATGAGACACTCGTCATTTTGTGGGGGTGCCAACAATCCCATACAATGAACCACACATTTAACACCTGCGTGAAAAGCTTCAATGAAGGGGACACAGTGCATTCTTATTTTTACAGTAATCATTTTCTCACATATTCTGACTGCATATACACAGACCTATATGAGCACAACATTCATTATATACATTTTTCTTTCCTGTGAGGGGGAAATGACCAGTGATTAATGTACATACATGTACATAACATACTGACCCTGACTGAACACAACATGACTGATAATTCAGGATATTTCGAATGGGTTTCCTATTCTGGTGCTTCTAATATTCAGTCTGAAATTCATTAAAACTCATTTAGCGTCAAATAAATTAACATTATAATTCACATTTTACAATACCCTGACTATTATGCCAGCATACAATGAAATATTTGCTTTTTTTAAGCTACATTATCTTTTTCAACAAATATTTTATAGGACAAATATTGCTAAGTAACATGATTCTGAAATATATACAGCAGGCCTCTGTGCTTCAGTCAGTCCAGCATGGCTCTGACTGAAACACCAGAATGCATTCAAGTCCATATCAGATATATGCAGTCCAGCTTTTTTGACAAAAAGGACACCAAAAGCAACATCACTTTCAGTCCACTGCCTGACTATTACAGTAGTATAACGGAAATATCTGGACCCTTAAAAGGTGAGTGGAAGTACACTGACAGACAAGTAAAAGAGATACTAGATGAAAATCACTATGCCAACATGGTGTGACTACTATCCTCTTTCTCTCCGCAGCCTCAGAGAGTCTTCTTAGTTCTTCTTTGGTTTGTAGGAAACTAGTCACTTGCTGCAGCCCCCCAAGCTCCACACTCATGCAACACTCTCAACCCCCATCCCCTTGCAAATGCCACGTGTCATGTGCTGAACAATGGTTCTTTTAAGAAATTTCATTCCATGTCTTTCCATCACACCGACTATTTGTGCTCAGAGCCCTCACAGTCCCTCAGCCCATCCCTGTAGGACCAGAGGGATCCAGGGAGTCTCTGGTTAAGTCTCTCAGTGCTTCTTGTGGGCAGGGTTGGTTGGCAGGGTTGAAGGGTAAAACTTCACCACTAGGGGGCGTCGTTCTGCTGCAGTGCCTCGTTTTCACCCTCATCCGCCCCGTCGTCTTTCCTTAGCTGCTCATACTTCCTCTTAAAGAACCCAAGCTGGAGGAACAACACCATATTTTATCTTGTAGTTCTTGAAATGCACGCTTTTTTTCAGCAATCACGAAGTCACAAAAGCCAATAAGCCGAAAGATCAATATGCAGTACTGCGGACGTACTATGTTAACTTTATGACCAGCAGACTTTTAAAAATACATTTACAGAGACAGAGACTAGAGAAAATGGGCAGAACACTACCTTCCACAACACTGCTGTGGCTATGGCCAGAAGAAGCAGACCACCAATCACACTCCCAACAATGACACCAACAGGTATCTCACCCTTCTCTCCAGGTTTGCCGATGGTTACTTCAACCTATAGAGAATTCAGAGAGCAACTTTCACACTAGACACCTTCTGTGAGCACTGTGTCTCCTTGAGCAATTGTTCATTTCACTCTGTGTTCTGAAGAGGGCAGTATATCAAAATAGGAACATGGTTGATTTATTCAGAGGGGACTTTTATGTTTTGTCAGCTATATAGTACTGCTTCGTGTTATATTAATGCACAGTACTGTTTCCTGATATATTAATGTAAAACTGGTGCTGATACTATTGAAGATAACAGACACAACAGTTAACCAAGAGAAATGGTACTGTGATGATGATAGGATGTTTGCCGGTGTAGGTCTACCTCGCGGTGTTTGTCTGTGATCACTATCAGCTCTGGCTGTGCAGTCTCCATGTCAGCCCCCACACTCAAAGTCACAGCCTGAAAAGATGCCTGCATCAAAACAAAACAAAACAAAACACAGAATCCATCAAGTAATTATCCAAATAGCTCGGGAAAAGCACAAAGCACCTGTACAAAGACATCTTCAATGCTGATTAGTATTTTGTATTTAATGTCAAGTGTCTGTAAGGTACCTAATTTCAAGAACTCTATTTGTAAAACAAAAAGGCTTAGGTTAGTCACTTACAGAAGCAAAGGTTCCGTTCCATATCCGTGTTGTTACATTCACAAAGTAATGGCTCTTGATGGCCAGGTCTTTCAGGACACATTTCATTGTTTCACACGTTGAGGTCTTACAGTCCTACCAATCAAGAAAGTGTAAAGTATTCAGCACACAGTAGACACGGAGGAGGTGTCCTATAACAATCTTCCCTAAATCTAGACTAAGAGTCTGAGTATAAAAGAGCATTCAGCCTTCTTCCAAGTCCCAGTAAAGTCCCATTCACAAAGTGCCAAGCGTGACATCTATTTAGGTGATATCTTCTAACATTCAATAGCCAATGCATACATGTAAATGTCCTAAAAATCAACAGCCAATGCCATACACACATCACACATCAAACACACACACACACACACACACACACACACACACACACACACATCACACATCAAACACACACAAACATGCACAGACACACAGACACAGACACACACACCAGAGCGCACATACGCACCAGTTTCTTTGTGTCCCAGAAGGACTCCTTGGTAAAGGTGACTGAGTGAGAACTGCCTCCTATCTTCAGTGGATTGATCAGTCCAGTCCCATCACAGCTCACCTCACTGGGCTGGAGACAGGATTAACATTAGACACGAACTAGCTGAACCTTTATGCTGCAGTACCTGCTGTCAAGTGCCAAGATTAACTAGAATTTACCTGTGTCAAAATTACAACGGTACAAAATTATCTACAAATAACTTTGCCGGTAATAGGAATTTCACAAGTTACTTTTACAGCCAAATTGTGTGATCTTATTTTTCCAGGAATTATGAAAAGGGTATCTATTCATCAGCATGTTATCTACAGTCACGTTGATGCATCATCGTAGGAAAGAAACATAAACTCATACTTCACTTCCAAAAGGAACATTTTTAGATTACACATATCATAGCATGATTTAGTGTGTTGTGGGAAAACTTACTGGTGCAGTCTTCACCTCAGTCACATAAAGCAGGGGATTCCCTCCTTTGGTTTTGGTTGGTATGGAGATATTAAGATAGACCAGTTTAACTGGGAAGTTCACTGTGGAGGCCTGTGAGGGAATAACAATACATATTACCCTATGCTATAACTGCAGAGAATAGAACTAGAGGCAGTCCTTTTCAGTGTACTGTACAACAGTAGAGTTAAGTATGTACTGAAAAGTATCAAAGGTAACAAAGCTAACTTTATCTTGTATGGAAACACGAGTTAACCAGTCAAAGAATCCAAACAGAAAATTGTCTCTCTATTGTTCTATTTGACCTCTCACCCCTACCTTCAGCATAAAGTTGAATTCAGGTCCAATGTCACCATAGCTTGCAACAGTAGTCTTAACATTGTCCTCCTTGTCAACCAGATAAGAATTCATGTTGGCCTCCCTGGTAAGACCAAACGCAAGACAACAACATATGAGTCTTTTTCACCCTTTTCCGCCTTTGATTCTTTGTTTCATAGACCTCAATCAGCAGCTAAGTAACTCTCACATGGCAGAAATATGACTTTGTGTTGTCACACCTGGTGATGATGACCTCAGAGTCATACTGCAAAGGAATGGAAAGAGAAGCTTTGTTGTCCATGGGAGTTTCTTCTTTACTGTCACTGCAAGCAAGCAGAGAAGTCATACTTTGGTCAGTTGTGGTCTGAGGCTGGTTACCCATGTTGCTACAGAGGCAAGCTGTGAACCAGAGACGCAGAAACCACCCTGAAAACTGCCACTGAGAACTACTTCCCTGTCTGAAGCATTACGTATGCCCATCATCATTGCACAAACGAGTGCAAATAAATACATAAAATGGTGGCAAATGGTGACAACATGGTCATTTGGACCATCCAAATAAATCCAAAATACTCCTGCAATATGTCTAAGCTCAATTAGGACTTGGAGACAATCCAAAATACTCCTGCAATATGTCTAACATGTAACACCTCACATTGTGCAACAAACTAGTAGATGAATTAAATTAAGGAAGGGGATATGTTATAGATAAACAGAATAAAAAAAAACAAAACACATTGGAAACAACTGTTGGAAATATGAAATCTTTACCTTTGCGCTTCAAAGGTAACTCTGGCTTCTTTTTGCAGTCGATTGAAATTGAAGTCAAAGATTAACTCAAATGTTACCTGTGGACAAATGCACACACTTACTAAGATCTAGCCAGACTACTTTTTGTAAATGTAGGCCATTTAATGTCCAGTGCTATGATCAGACTAACCGTTTGGTCTTTCTGCAGAGCAGGGTAGCCCACTTGACAGGACAGGGTTTGAGATTCAGCCACTGAGGTGCACTTCACCTCTGTGCCATCACTCTGAAATAGAGTACACACACACACACACACACACACACACACACACACACACACACACGTGAAATTCTTAGGACCCTGAGTCCAAGGCAAATAAAGCACAGACTTTTGGGGATTTCAAGTCAGTCAAACACAAACACAATGAAAAAAAATACTGCCCCATTCAAGGCTCAAGTGGAAGTAATCATGCAGTGTTGTTAATTTTATATTCAATGTTAATGTGTGATATTAAAATATAATATGAAAATATGCTTTCTTCCGGCATATAGCTGGCATTAATATATTTTACACATGTACTCTTGAGGTAACTCGTACATAAAGAACAGTATGTAATGGTAGCACTAGTATTAAGTACATACAGGCTGTGTGAGGGAGGCATAGTAGAGGTTCTCTGAATACATAGTGGAGACTCGGGTGTTGTAGGCATTCTCCTTCTTGTTGGTCACTGATATGGTGAAAGAAAGCAGTTTGTTCTTCTGGCTCACCAGCATCGGAGAAGAACTACAAAACAAAACTAAATTTTAACGAAGATCTTACAAACACAAAAACAATTAACAAAGCCTGTTTGTTCCTTGGTAATATGAGATTACAGGGCCTATCACGTCAGGCTACAAATTGGCCTAATTTATCAGCCATGATACGCTAGTGAACTTATACACGTCTACTAACTCCCAATACGTTGAACATGCTCCACACAGCTCTCCATGACTGTAGACGGTTATTGATTTTAGGATACACATAATAGAAACATATGTGATACTGGCACTTTAGGTAACAGTATAGCGGGCATTTCCCTGAAATGACTGACCACCCATTCATCAAATCATGTACAGTATCCTGTCTTGAGGGAAAACAATGAGGCCACTGAGAAAGGGAAATCCTAAATCCTTCTAGGGTCTTTGTCCTGAAACACCATCCATGGCTGTAAAGTCCATCAAAAGGCCAGTTAATGACTGGTACAACATTAACAACACGCTGTTGCTGTTGTGTGTCTGGTGTTTTCAAGAGAAGTCTTGGCAGTAGCTGGTTAAGCATTTAAAAGGCTTAATTTAAAATTTTATTAAGGGTGTTGTCACTGCCCACATAAAACCAGAGAAATCTGAATGTTCTTACACAGCAGCAGTGAACCACATTAAACCATGTTCTGCTTTTCAATGTTTGCAATTGAAATCCATGTGATTTTTCTCATTTTTTTTTTTTTTCCAAAAAGTTTACTGTCCCTCTTTGCTCCCTCTATTTGTCTTACTGGATTATATTAGATTGAAATACAATATATGAAACCAATAATGTTTTTTATGACACATACAAAATGAGAGAACACACATACATATCAATAAAACACCAAAAAATACTCTTGCTACACTGCTGAAGTATCCACCAGAATGGCTGAGCAAACTCATTATGTTGGTGCCATTTCTCCATTCGCTGGTCAAGCACACTAACTTCCCTGTTGGCTCACCTTGACTGCTCTCCGCTCCTCTTCACGCTCAGCTGCAGGTTGCTCACACACTCATCATCCATCCCACAGTCCTTTGAGAATGGGATCTGAGCCAAACAAGAGGAATGCACTCAGCCTTGAGTATGTTTACAAATGCACACGATAGTTATTTGCAGCACTGGCTCAATGTGTTGTGTACAAACAGCAGACTACAAACACAACTTAGAGAATAAATCGAATGCATAACTGAAGCAAGCCACTATTTAGTTCTGCTGCAGACACTCACAAAGAACTCCCACGCATTTTTGCTGAACGTGTCCAAGACGGGGCTGGCGTCTGGGTTCTGAAGGGCGATGTCCACTCGCAAAGCAACAGACGTAACAAAGTCAGGAGTCTCCTACAAGAGTGATACGTATCTATAACTCCTGCCTCTCTCTCCTCACACGGACCATCAATCATGAGCAAATTTTGATGATACAAGTCACATAATTTTGTCATTACACCCCAAAAATGTTATACTGTTTTTAAACTAGTACACAGTGCTGCTTACCTGCACATAAACAATGTGATCTTCACAATGTGGCTGTTTGCTGATGCGGATATCCTTCTGCAGAGTGCGCTCTAAGTTACTGAACTGGCCTCTGGAGCTGACTCTAGAGGACTGGAGGTCAGCGTCCAGGGTGAGGTTGTATTTTATGGCTTTGGGACAAGAAATGAACGGACTTGATCTGTGTGTCACGGCTCTGTCATTTGCAACAATTTCTACAGGCAAGAGTAATTTGTACCTCAGGCTATGACCAATTCAGTGAGTCTAAACAATAAATTTACATATAAATTTCTATACTACCCATCTATCAAAATAGCCCAAATAACATTACCTATAATCCACAGCAGTGCATATTGGCACAAAGGCCTACTAAACAGCATGACAGGGCAGCCTTACCCACTGGTCCTACGGGTGTACTGGGCCTGAAAGTGGCACTGAAGCACACCCTGGCAGTGAAACAGGAGACCTGCCTTGCCCCAAGGGGGCAGGTCTTATTCAGGATGCTGATCTTATCAGGCGTAAAAGAGACATCCGCAGTGACTACAGCCACTCCTCTGGACCTGCAGGTGGAGAAAATAGAGGAGAGAGAGACACTGAGTGTTAACACGGTGGCATTAAAGGCATACTTAGCAAGTCTGCGATTTTGTTAGCAACGGAACCCCTCTAAAGTCGCCAATTTTTTTGCAACTATCACCCAATCGTCCTAAATTCTCAGAAACACATGTGGATTTGTTTGCAAACTAAAGAATTGAAAGCAGCCATGATAATTTTTAAAAAGTTTTTGAAGAGGTAACGCCCAAAGCAATGGAGGATTATTTAGAGCTTGGCATGTGTTAACTGATCATACTACCAGAGGTATTTTACACCTGCATTTATGGAAGACAGATGGAAGAATGAGACTAAAATAATAAATAGAGACATGACAGAGCACTATTTCCTGGTCCAGTCCAGATATAATTTGACAAACCATGAATGCAATTTACATTACATTTATGCATTTAGCAGACGCTTAAAATTAAGTGACTTACATTTGTTAACTATCAATTAGCGGTCGGTCTCCCCTGGGGCAACTTAGGGTTAAGTGCTTTTCTCAAGGGCACAACGGTGGCAACTGGGATACAAACCCACAACTTCCAGGCTACTAGCATGCTAGCCAGGTTCCTTTATCGCTACCTACCACTGCCACTATAGAGGAAAGCACAGCTGGATGGACCCTCTCTTCATTTAGTCATTAATGAAGAGGAGAGAAGGTTTAGCTGGACTAATCCACTGTTCCCATGTCAAATCAGCACAGCTGTTCCTCTGCTACACTTGAAATGATGTACATGGGGGGATAAAAATGACCCAAACCCAACCCATTGGGCATGGAATATCTGGCTCTCGACATTTGGCCTTCTGCACTCCAAATCTGCACTCCTGCAATACATCATACAGTACATCTACACCATGCATATTCAAACATGTATCCAATTGTATATATTGGAAATTGCGGGATCGAATCCTGGTCGCTACCGCTGTGCCCTTGAGCAAGACACTTAACCCTGAGTTGCTCTAGGGGAGACTGGCCCTAAAGTAATTGATGAATGTTAGCCAAATGCATAAATAAGTAAACAATTGTCACATTTCGAAGTGTGGTCTGCCAGGCATGGACTCACCAGAGCTGCACCACCTTCCCATATGCCCCCACTGAGATGTCTGGAATGGTGTCTCCATTCAGGTCTCCACTGCCATCCAAAGAGCGTCCAAAATATTGCAGCCTCGGGTCCACTTTCACTCCCACAATCCTCTGCAACAACCAATATTCTTATATGACTCATTGGAATATCTCATAGAACTTATAGTGCACCAAATCATTTCTATGTTGTAACCTTTATCTGCTGAGCTGTAGGGTACAATATGCATCACACAAATATAATTGTTATCAAATAGCAAATAAAAGTTAATTCTGTAACAGATGTGTACCCATGTCAGGGCCAGATCTAGTCAGTGATCATCTACTGCCAAAGAGCTATGAAGAACCCCCATTCTATAAGTGTTTATACCTGTGAGTGTTGCAGTCTGACAGTGGTCTTGTCTCCAAAGTAGACATAAATGACTCCATGGCTGTTATCCTCCAAAGGTGCTCCCACCACAACGTCACTGAACCCATCCAGGTTGAGGTCAGGCACTGCAGAGATGGCCATCCCAAAGCGGGCGTTCTCCACAGCAGAGGGACCCTCCAGGAAGCCCTGGTCACTCAAAATCCCCTAAAAGGAATCAATTTTAGTCTTAGCAGCAAACATAAAACAACTACAGACAATAAAACAAAAAATACATACATTGTGAAAACTATAGGTCACAAAGAACTATAGGTACAAAGAGCCTGTCTATTAGTAAGTACCCTCTCAGACCAGACAGGCTGAACTATTCCCTAATATGCCGTTGTGAGTTGTGATGGGTACCTCTTTTCACAATGTTTTCATTTGAAACGCTGGAGTATTTACACAAGGACACTTTAAACATTGCTCTAATTGAATCCTTCATGCTTAAAGGCTACTGCACTGTATTTTAGGACATTTGTTTTGGCACCCTGCCTGCTTCATCTTTGGACTTGACAGACTCCCTAAATGCTTCTTGCTAAGGGGATATCCCGGGCTTTTTGCAGTGCGGTTAATAATAGCCTTTGTTTTCTTGCACTTTGTGCGCATGAATAAGCTTGCTTCCTGGCATGGAACAAACGGGAGAGAGAGAGCCCAGAGACACCCACATACCAAACTTATTTAATTCAAATCCTTTATGTAAAAAAGGAAAAAACTCTCACGTCAAACCCATTCTTTCTGACTTGGTGCTAAATCAGCAATGACACATCAGCTTTGATATCTCTTAGTTCTAAGTTCTGAAGGAAATAGATTTTTTTTTTTTAAATGTTTCATCAAATTGGTTGCAACTTTTCTGGAAAACTCATTTCGACTCGGCCCAGAGCTGGGGCAGGATCAAGGAGGTTTGAGAGAATTGTCAAAGACTAAATGAGTGCTGACTGAGTGCTGACAGGGCTCCTACTCACATTGGTGACGGAGAAAACGTAGACCTTCCCCATCTCCTTTTTCTCTGCGCTCATGAACATGGGTGCTCCTACTAGCAGCAAGTCAGTCACACCATTGTTATCCACATCCAGAGGACACAGCACACTGCCAAAGTATGAGCCAACCTGCAAAAAAACACAGTGGTTAAAACAGAGCACCAAAAAAACCCCCAAAAAACAGATACATGTTCAACTCTCCACATGTCGACCATATCAGTCGAACATTCAGCTGAAACAGCCCAAACCACAGTATTCAATGTGTGCAATATATCTAGTAATTAACACTGACCTAAAAAATGCTACATACTGGTTCATGTCTATGAAGATTGTTGATGGAATCACCATGAATAACCATGTCCACCTTTCTAACCAATGCCACAATTAGACAACTAGTAAAAAAGTGCATCATAGTGACCTGAGTGCCCCTCTGTGTGTCTATGATGGAGGCCTGTGCTGAGCTGTCGAGTGTGTAGACCACAACCAGGCCTGAGTGGTTGGCCCGCGGGGCTCCAGCAACAAAGTACTCAGTGCTGCCATGTCTCAGTGAGGTCACTGAGTACCCTGAGGAAACCCAAGAAAATACTAGTTTGAGGACTGATTAAAACTCAACAGCTAATATCTCTCTTGCACAACTGCTTTGCAGTTTGTAGTTAGGTGTATCATATATGTGCCAAGAATATTTTAAATATCTAAAACAGGACTATACTGTACGTTTGTGGGACCTGAACTTCTTGAATAATCAACAGAGAAGGAAGTGCGGTGAAGAAATAACACCAAGATTACTTATTTTCACATGTATTTGTTAGTCTTCTCGCAGTTTTGAAAGCATAAGAGTGATCTGGAAGATTGCATTGACTTCCTCACCCAAATAAGAACTGTGGTTCCTGTCATCCAGCGTGATTTCAAAGACTTTCTGGGGGAGTGCGTCAAATTTCTGTCCCGTTTGATGAACAACTGTTCCACTCCACCCATATGCTCCCACTGCCCCAAGCATTACAGCATCCTGCAACAACCATCACACTGTGAGTTACAGGGTCCCTTTTAACTTGAGAATACTGCAGAATTCGCAGGGAAGTTACTATTACTGAAAGAACCATATAAGTATTAGCATTTAAATGCTATGCAGTTGATTCAAATTCACATCAAAACATCAAATCGACAATGATATTTTGGTTTGACTATGCATTTGCTCGCTATGATCTGATAACTACTTACAAGGGGTGGGAATCAAAAGCCGTGAATCGAGTAGAACTGAGAAACGAATGCATCAATTCACTTTAATTGTACCCCTCTGACATTATCAATTATCAGTGTCGGCATGTTTTTCAGACCATGGTCAATGGGTCTCTGAATACAAAATTGAAATAGACAACACAGCTCTACATGGTTTCTCTCATTCTAATAAGCTGCTATGGTCACCTTAGGAGAATAGGCTACATTACAAGCCTATGTGCTGATACTGAAAACCTGTACACAATACCTTTTGAACTTTATGGAATTGATAAAGAATTGGACTAATAAGCAGAATCGACAATGGCATTGATACTGATAAAATCCCATCAGTTCCCACACCTACTGCTTACTGTAGTGTGCTGGTTAAAAGAAATGTGTGATAACTATTACAGCATCAAACACACATTGTATTCAAAGACAGAAATGCAGTTCCAATGTATAAGATGTCTATTTGGGGTAACAGTGGTAATGAGAAATAGTGAGTAAGGACACAGCACGTACCGCCTTATTTGTCTGATGCGCACTGAAGCCAACTTGGGAAAATTCCATCTGGAAATTACTGCCTTTGCCAGTCCCTGAAGACACCATGACCATACCACCCACAAAAAACATACATACAGAAAACACACACAAACACATATGCACAAAAAGACACACACACACAAACCACAGTCAGGGTTAATTAGAAACAATGTGATAACCTAAGAACAACCACCGTTTATTTCTTGACCGTTAATCATAGCTAACAACAATTAGCACGTCTAAGGGCAGACAAGGAAGAGGAGCAAACACAATATATATACCCTCTATGTTGAAGATGCGATCTCCCAGGGTTCCTGCTATCTTCAGCAAGGCCGCTTCCTCAGACACATTAAAATAGTGTGTATCCGTTGGAGTGCTGGCTATGGACTTGATTTCTTCAATCAGTTTCATGGGATCTATGTTGTTCCTGATGTAGTAACCTAGGACCTAGACATGCATAAGGAAGATTCATTCCTTCATATGATATGAAATGAAAATTTCCCTCTCACATAGAAACAACGTTTCAAAATATCCAATGCATACACAGCATTCACGAGGAAGAGAAACACACAGTACAAACACACATACACACACATACACACCCAGATCTATGAATGGCCGATGGTTATAGATCTGTCTGAGTAGTTAGGCTTACTATATATTTGCCTAGCCTTAGAATGTTTAACTATCTAAACAGGACTGAGTTTGTGCATGAAATGTCAAAGAAGAGGATTGGGAGAGAGTTCTAGTTCACTTTAGCTATGATTTGTTTGCTACCTTATCACTATGGCACTGTGGCTTACCCTCATGCCACATTGGTCTCATAAGGACACCAAATTCTCTGTTATCAGACACCTACATCACCCAGCCATTTATTTGTCTGTTGCCTTCAAGAGAGTATAGCCAATACTTTTTTTCCCCCCAAAATAACAGTGCAGTAGGGTGACTTTTCTCCAGTACTCCTGAACTCATATCCCATTGGTCATAATACTGTACACAAATGGTCTTAAAAAGCAATGATAGATTATTTCAAAGGACTACCAGTGGAACATAATTCAATGTCTAGGGAAAATTTGGGGATTTAAATGGTTAAGTCAGGATTTCCGTTTGTGTCAGGGTAGCATTAGCAGATGTTAAGGTCCCTATAATAAATGTTTCAGACCAAAAGAAATGTGTTTACACAGCATTTTGTTGTTCCTTTCCCCAATTTGCCACAGAGAGAAAAGGGTTGCAATGAACCAAGAAGGCTCTCTTTCTACAACCTTTTCTCAAAGCTTCTTCAAAACCTCTAAATGACCACAATGAACATTTTCCCTGGCAAAATCAGAAGCTGTGTACAACATCAGAAACTGCATCCAAATAATTGATGAATGATATAGCAACACTGAGGTGGGTTCTAGAGGGCCTTTGACTTACAGCAATACTGAAGCGGGTTATCTTCTGCTTCTCACACTCTTCAATCACTTTGTCTCGCAACTCTTTGTCATGAGACTCCCCATCTGTCACCACCACCATCACTTTAGTAGCACCTGTACGCCCTCCATACTGTGGGAGGAAAGCGTTTTGACTGACACACACACACACACACACACACACACACACACACACACACACACACACACACACACCACACACACCATATATACGTACACACATTCATAAAGTAAAAAGCAAAGAGGAGAGAGAGAGAGAGAGAGAGACAGAAGGAGCAAGAGATCATATTAATCTTCAAAGACTACTATTGTATTAAATGTTAAGAGTGATGTCCCAGGTGCTGGGAGCTGTGGTGAGCATCAAAGGTGTGTGAAATACGTACCTGGCATAGCGAATGGCTGCAAATGTTCTGGTCTCCAGTCCCCCTTTTTGTCTAAGTTTGCTCGCAGCACCTAGCATAGACTCCTTGGTTTTGTAAGAATTCAAATAGAACTGGAAGGTTGTGTCCTCCCCATACTGTAAGACACTGACCTAATACAAAATAATCAAACATTCAAGGAGTGGCATTGTCACGTACTGTCCATTGACATATCTAAGTAAATGTGCATTCTGTTAGTCAGCCTATCCTGTAAATAAGTGTGCATATGTGTGTGTTTGTGTGTGTGTGTGTGTGTGTGTGGTAATAATTTACATAGCTGAAAAAAATCTACCTGTCAAAATAAAGCCAGCGAAGTTTTGGCAAAGAGAAGCAAGCAAAGTTCAAATCTGAGTTTCACCTGGGTGTTTTGGGGACCAATGCCCAGACTCTCCAGAAGTTTCACAAGAAATTCAGCAACTGGTTTCCATGGATAGATGCTGTTTGAACCATCCAACACAATGGCTATGTCCATCGGACCTCCACATGCTGTTAAAATAGCTCAGTTGAAATATTACATTCAATAGTACAGCCTAAGAAAAACTGTGATATGAATCATCACGCAGCATGCATGATAACATTTAATGTTATGGCTAATCATCATACTTGCACACACCATATTTTCTGACATTATGTTTGTACAGTATAGTGTAATAACTGAACACAGGGTATAACTGAGAAATGTACAGACTGGGAAATGTATAGACTCTTACTTTGAAGGGCTGGAACAAAGGCAGGAAGTGATCTGAATCGTGGGGTGACTTCGGCACACATCCCTGGGTAATAATACTGACTACCACACCTCTGGGCCCACAGAGGCCCACACGTCTGCAAGGTCAGGTGCAAACAGTACTCAGAACAGATGGCTGAATAATATGGCCTACAATTAATTTCTTAGATTTAGATAGATAGACAGATACTTTATTTATCCCCAGTAGGAAATTGTGGTGTTACAGCAGCAATTTACAAAAGTAGCTCACCATAAACACAGAGTGTTGACACAAATATTCACAACGTAACCGAATGAATCATAAAATGCAACATTACCATGAAGTTGTCTTTGTTTGTTGCCCGTGTGAGTGTCAAACCCAAACTCATGTTAACATTAACTTCCATTGTGTTCGGCACAGTGACTGTGTCTGCAAAAGTGCAGAGGGAGATTAAAAACTCATTAGAGAAACATCTCAATTTCTCAAGGGTTGTATTGTATGTACCTCTGAAAATACGGCAATATACATCGCACCCCTGACCCGAGTTGAGACTTGGCTCACAAATACAGGCTGTCAAGCTATATATTCAATGTGAGTGACTCTTTCACGGATGGTGAGTGTCAGTCAAATTTCATGCAACAAGATAAAAGTATGCAGATTCTCTCTCTCTCTTTGCTCTTGAAAATTTCTGGAATGGGAGGAAGGCAGACTTACTTTGAAGATTCAGTCTCTCACAGTTGGATCCTGGGCCTGTAATCTCACACTTGTAAACATCCCCTTTCCTATTATTGGGTGTTCCACTCCAAGGAGATCCCACCAACAACCTAGAGGACAGTACCAATAACGCACACACGCACACACACACACACACACACACACACACACACACAATATTGTGAAGATTACAATAGGTTCTCAAACACATGGCTTTGTTTCATCCAGAGTCAAGCATGGCCATTCAGTGTGCAAAATTTGGCACTTAGGAGAGTCTGTAATCTATCCTGTCAGTCATTTGAAAAACTTCCATAATTTCCTTAAAGTTTTCTGAAGATTGTAACTAATGGAATTGTTTCAAGCGTTCATTTATTTAATGTTATGTTATGGATATACAGATATACATTAGATTAGGAGACACAAAATGACAACAAATGGAATTTCACAATGGAAAAATGTAAATATCAAAGTGCTGATGATACTGTCAGAAAATTGTGAACTATTATCAGAGCACCACTCAGACACAACATGCTCTTGTAGTCCTCAATAAAAGGAAAAAGAAATCTGATTGCAGCTTGTGCAATAACTTATTTAATGACTATGGCCAGACAGCGTAGGTGTTGTAGTAAACTCATTTAATTATGTGTGCAGTTGTCTGAACGACTGTCCCAACCCACCAAATAAGACTGATAAGGCTTAGTGGACAGACTAATGACACATCTCAGGAGACTAAACTGTACATTCCTCACTGTGTTATCAGTGGATAGTTTACCACAAAAAACCAACGAACAATCTCAGCTTGAGGATTTGTTGGCACCAGGAAGAGGAGGGACGGCTATGAGCCATCTCTAAATGATGATGTTGAAACTTACTATGTGCTTTTGAGGAGTGCTACATTACGTGCTAGAGAATTGTCTGACACAGTGGAAGGGAGGGCCCGGTACGAGTCATCTAAAAATGATGATGCTCAAGTTACTATTTGTATTTTGACAATGTCAGTGATCTCCCATGGTAATCACTTCTAAACATCCCGTTACAGAATAAATATACAGTATTCACATTGTTTGGATAGACACAGAAGTTTAAAACAGAAGTGAGAGAGCCAGGACCTGTACACCAGGCTCAATAATTTACACATAAGAGAATGGGCAGACATCTGTGTAACAATCCAAAAACCAAGATGCTAACTTCATTCTGATAGTGAAGAGATTTCTTGTGGTATCAGGATAGGCCAATCAGTAAGACAAATGACCAGAGCCGCTATTTCATGCTGGCCATGACTGTACTAACATTCATAGTCTCAACCACTTCCAGAGAAGTCTGGGATGCATCAATGCGCCCAAGGGGGCAAAGGGTTTGAAGTATCACCTCTGTTTCGTTTAGTGTGGTAGTGGTCCCGGTTGTTTAACTTATCCCAAAGAAGTGACTGACTCAGGTGGGCCTTTGAGTCAGCTGTGTGTGGGTGACTGTTTGAGGATTGAGAATGATGGGAATGATGTCACAGGCTCGGCGTCTCCTCTCAGTTCTGGCACAAAAGCTCCCTGTGTCAGAGGAAGTTGCTCATTTGGAGAGGGTGAACTCTGCCCTGTGTCGGTGACGCAACATGGAATTTACAACTAAAGGGGAGTTTCCACACTTCTTGTACACCTCTTAGCTCTCCTCAAATGCATGGCAACTAAAACAGGCACAACCAAAGTATCCATACTTGCTCTGAAGACTCTTAAGTAATCTTAACAAGACTCAACACTCCGACTGACATCATTTTTTTTTTCCTAGTGCAAACCTCAGTAATTCATCCAAATCTGTCCAGTACTTCTCAAGTTATTTTGTACACAGACAGACAAACAGACAGACAGACAGACAAATGCCTGTGATAACATAACTGTTGGATTAATGTAAATATTTGATTCCATGTTATCCAATTATGTGTACAAGCTAAACATTTTTATTGTCTCTCTGCTATGTTACTAAAACTGTTAGAGGAGCTTTGACCTTTATCGAAGCTGGCAGATGGCTCCAGCAAGCATGAGTGTTGTCTGTCTGCCAAAGGCATGGTTCCTGATAATAAAAACAGTGTTTTACTATAGATTATGCGAGATAATTGCGCTGCATAAGCTTTGACGTTTAACAAGTATGTCTCAACTGGCCAGACTTCCCCTTTCCCTTAGCAGTTTGAGACATGGTGTAACCAGGGTGTCCCAAAATAAATAGCAGGAGAGCAGAAGACTGCTTCAGAGTGAGTAAGGACGATTGTAACTGAGCAGTCTCCTGTCACTCTCCTTGCAAGAAAAACAAACTCAATTCTCTGTGTCTTTTTCTTGTGTGCAGGTTTTCTGAAACAAATGTTGGTGGTTTAAACCTAACAATAACCTCCTTGGCGGAGGTCATAATCAAGTTCTAATAAACTAGAAGAACTTTGATGTTAGAGGGAAAGCTCTAATTCCCATTACAGCCCTATAATAACCATAACAGAGAAGTTACAGAATTAGGAAAGAGGGTGATCACAGAAGTGATGTGATTCAAACTGGCATTTCATTGAATTAATTTTCATTGCATGTCCTGAAACCAATAGTTTGAGACGTATAAAGCACAGGAAAATGAAAGTAACACTAAATGATGTCACCTGATGTCATTTTGCTTTGCTGGGCAGAACAGGAAATCCTTTGAAGTGTGAAGTCACTGAATTTTCCATCGTACCAAACCAAACCAAATTCAGCAGATATTTACGACAGATCTTGTGTACTACAAGTAAGCCAATGAAATCTACTGACATACTGACAATCTACTGGCTTATATATATATATATATATATATATATATATATTTATATATTTGTATACACACACACAAAGGCTGGGTAGCATTCCTGCAGGGCCAGAAACAGAATAAATTCCCTGGGAATTGTTGGGAATTGCTGGGAATCTTATGTAGAATCTGCAGGATGCAAGGATATTGTAGGAATGGGAGGAAGTGTCCGAGGTGAGACAAATGCAGCCTCAGGAAGTCCAAGTCAAATGTATGTTTGAGTGATATAAAGTATGGCCATCTAATGAGTGTGTGTGTGTGAGTGATATGAAGAATATGGCTGAGTATTGTGTGTGTGTGTGTGCATGTGTGTACTGTATGTGTGTGTGTACTGCACATTTGTGTCTGTGTGCCTCTTATATCAGAAGGTGCCAGAACAACACTAATACACATGTTACAGGGTGATAATGTCTATCCATCTCAGACATGAGTGAGCAAAATGCATATGTGATGGTGAACATCCACTACACACAATGCTAAAAGTCACAACAACCCAGCCAAACAGGACATGTTCTAATCAGGTCACTGGACATGGCCTGTGAGTTGGACCAGTATTTAAAAGTCGTGTTAAAAATAAATATAATTCCCATCTGTCCTAACAGAATAATGTATAATCCCAGCTCAATAGTTCTATAGTTCAATCTGCCGACATGGTTACAGGCTAATGCAAACATGCAACCTCCCTACTTACTTACAGGTGTTTGTTCAGCCCGCCCCCCCAAAAAAGAGGTGTGAACAAACATTAACCCAGATGGATACGCAAAGCCAGCACTTTATGTGTCTGTAAATTGATTGTCGTTGGTTTTTCTGGTGTGACACGTTAATCTAAACATGGCAGAGCTGCATGACATTTGATCGCTTGGAAATGCAATCATTGCACGCTGCCTCGGTGGACCTGACACAAACACACTTGTACACACACATACACACACACGAATACAAATGCATGGACACATACAGTGCATTCACATACATGCAGGACCCATACCATTTCCCTTGATAATTAGAGAATTGCTGAACAGTGTAACCGAACTCCTCCACCGCTGGTCCAGAGAATACTTTGGCTCCTGACGTTCCTACATTAAAACTCTGGCAATGCAGAATCAACCAACCTGCAAACAAAACAGATTAGCATCACTTCATATGTACTGTTGCTGATACATTCTAAAACATCACTCACTCATCATTCTAACTCTTTAACAGAGTGAAAAACAAGATAAGCACACTCAGCATCATCCAGTCATCAAGTCATGTTGTCGTCCGAAACAAACTGCATGTTTGACTGAAATTAAGTTGTGTAATGTAATGTCAAGTAAACGGCATGCACAATAAACATGACACTACAGACTGACATAACATAGTATAAGTCAAAAGAACAAGATGACTTGTCTAGGTTATGACGAATGTGATGCCCTGTCCAACATACAATACTGCAGTGCAAAACCTATGTGTTCACTTTTGTTTTTTTCTGCTATTTTTTTCCAGTTCAGTCCCTGACCAAAAATATATGACATGAAACCAGACACACGCCAGCGGGCCTGCTTAAGAGATGGCGTCTGAGATATGACATCGTCAGATACAGTGGGTGGAACATGGGCTAGGAAGGTCTGGCAGCGACTGTATCAGAGATCGCCAAAATCTGAACAAGCTACGGCATGACCCTGTGCTCCAGTCTATGGCTCATGTCTAAGTATGAGACATGTTGGTGCAATGGCAGCTCATGGCTAAACACAGGGTCAACACAGACTGAGAAACTCTTATTAGTGCTCTGTTGAAGATCACAAACAGTACTTATCATGCACAGAAGGATCAAGTCAGTAGGATTACCTCTCTGTTTCACTCAGACAATCACCCACAAGCCACCTGATCAACTCCTCCAAAACACATTTACAGACAAGGAGGGTTAGGTAACTCAACGGCTCATGAACGAACTTCCTTCTCAAAACAACAACATCTACAACATCTCTATGACGTGGTATCATTTTAATCTTCAGAGCAGCAGAATGATTTGTGACTTCCTGGCAATCGCAGAGACTCTACACATACACAGTCATCTATGGTCAGGTCACAGCAAGACCTGTTCAATTTTATTACCATGTGCAAAACAACGCTATTCTCAGGGTGAAGGACATGATACAAAGGAGCGTCGCGGACACTCCCAAGTCTGCTAGACTTTGCACTGAGGCAGGCATACCAAGGTTATCTTTTGATGTAAATGGATTGATGAGCCACATATATTCTGGCATACAGTAGGCTACCACATTTTCATTAAACGAGTGGGAGCTTCATGTTTTTTTTCCTTGTAAATAATGTTTATCATCCAGGGCTTTCCTCCTGTAGGCAATGGGGGTGGCTTCATCTTACCCACCATAAGCATTTTTCACTTCGCCACTGAGACATGCCACAGAAAAACTCTACCATCAGCAATCATGGAACTAAGACAAAAATCACACAAATCCAAAACAATTCCCACAAACCCCGGAGCCTCAATGAGGGGGGTATTTTTTCTTCTTTTTTTCCAAAACAAAGAGACAACATGTCAGCACTTGACCTCCCAGTACAGAGTTACACAATAAAGGCACACTTCCTATGTTTACAAAGGTGGGCCATCAGACACGCCCCTGAACAATGTGAATAATTTATGACTCAGTGAGTGTTTGGAGGGGTGTTGGTCACTCCTCAATACAATAAGAACATGGGTAAGGAACTATGCAGAGTTTTGTCCTTCCTACTGTTCTTACACACTCATGTGCCATTCATCTACCATCTACCATTCTAGAAGTCAAACACATTGAGCAGCTGGACTTTTATTGAGGGCGTGGGTCTCAGTATAGAAGGTCACTGTCTGACAGTTCAGCATGCATGGTTTCCGCTTTAACACTGGCAAACAGCTTGGGTCCAGCAGAGTCGCTGAGAGACAAGTGTGGAGAAATTCGCCCCTGAGCTTGACCACCATGACTGAGGTCACCCATATGCTCCCCCACTGGGCTTCCCCATCTGTCACCGTGGAAACGGGAATTCCGGGCAAAAGCAAGCTCTGGCCAACAAAGAGGAGCTTTTTAAAAGGAATATGACAGTCTGACACGACAGGCATAGGAAACCAGCATACCGAAAAGGGGAAAGAGAGAGGGAGAGAGATAGATAGATAGATAGAGAGAGAGAGAGAGAGAGAGAATCTCATTGACCCTACTAACTGCTGATTCTACTCCAATGTAGTTCCAGCCCACTGGCCGCTTTGTGGTCAGTAAGCTGAATAACCCAGTTTAGATCCTAGCTCTGTGTGCTATAGTCAGGTGGAGCAGCCTATCTTTCTGACCAATACAGCAGCTGGTTAGGTACCACCGTCTGATGTTGGCCATGGCAAAATGTTCATAGTGAAGAGAGGACAGGGCATCAGGCATATCCAAACAATATGGAGAGTTATAAAAGTCAACAGACTTCATGTTCATTTACATGTTCTTGATATTTTTAGGCAGAACCAAAAAATCAAATAAGATAATGCACATCTGAAATTCATTACAGATTACCAGATGTTTGGGTTTCAAAGCAGATCGTTCAATCTTATTCATGCGGTCAAAAGATGCTCATTCGTGATCCGCACACCTTCAATCAGTCAAGGTAAATAATGTATCTATGTAGGTTACCAGATGTGCCTGCTATAAGTAAAGAGTTTATCATTAGTCTTAAAATATGGCACAATATCATGCAGCTGTTAGGCCTAGTCTAAAAATAAGGGTTAAATTAATGAAACTTTTCAGAAATCAAACGGCAGAAGAAGAAGATACATTGTAATGTTACAGGAAAAGGCTCTACACTGAATTGATGGATTATACTTCGTAACTACTGCTAAAAACAAACGGTTGAATTGACAACAACTTTACAATTAAAAACAGTCAGAACCGCAGAATCCTACACAGCACACCCGAAGCAGCAGCAGCAAGGTGTACACACAATTGCGCATGTTGTTAAGCATTTTCAGCACTGATCGTTGTACGAATCTATAAATCAAGAAACATTCCCTTTTACAGAGAGACTGAACTTACTTTGAATAAAAAGCCTCAGTGTAAGCATCCTGTCAAGCGATGCGTACATGTCCGAACTTCTGTGAGGTGTAGACAACTTTAGGAACTAAACATAGCACATACCACTAGACCGCGCGGAGGGCGGACCAGGAGAGTCGTGACGTCTACGAAGTTGTCCGACTCAGGTAATGGCTTCATCTTCCACGCCTCCACATTGCAGAATTTGTGGCGCTCTTCCGAGGGAAGTCCATATTCGGCTGATCTGGTAACACTGAAGGCTCAACTTTGATATGATGTATTCGACTTATCAGCATCGGAATGCATAATTTACCCCAAAATAAGTCTTACCACATAGCCTAGCCTACTGTAGGCTATCGGATGTGAGTGCTATATTTACAAAATTGACTTGTTTGAAAGCTGGCGCCCTGCTGGCTACTTTCTATATTTAAATGTTCAAAGGCAATTGTGTTCTGATCAAGGTGGGCATTAAAGAGGTCCTAGTGCTGACTCTTTTGCAGTAAAATTATCACCACTTCCATCTTAAAAAGCAAAGCCAGTTCTCGTTTTTATTTTAGAATTGGTTGAGTGGGTAAAAGGTTGGCCGGTTATCTGTGGTTAGTCTGGGCTACTCAGTGCATAGCCTACTGCTGAGAGACTGCTGTGTGAGTGCTCTTTGTCGCCTAATGTGTCATACAAGGTTGGTTAGACAGGAAACTAATAATGACCCTGTTATCACAACATAGATCATAAAGTGAGTCAAAACTAACTTATTGAGTGTGTGAACTAGACTTAATATCTGCGTTGTGTCAGGGTATACCCATGCGTAAATTGCCTCAGAATGGTAAGCGCAGTTAAACATGGTAGCTATGGTAACAATGTATAGTCAGGTTCTCACACACTGATTTGCTATTTAACTCAGTTCGGCTACGTACCTGTCATCTCTCTCACTTCCCTGAGGCAAAATTAACAGATCAAAATGCCTCTGCAGGCACTGTTCAGATCAAATGTGGCCTAGGGCAGCAAAAAGGCCAGAGCAGGCCCTGGCTGTAGGCTACACACTTTATGTAAATTTCAATTCAGTTTGTCAACTTCAATGTTACTTAAACTGACAGTAAGTTTATACAACGGGCAAAATTGCGCCATTTCCTCTATTAGGAACATCTTACAAGTAGGAGTGAGATGGGGAGAGGGTTTGGGACATTCCCTCAGGTCAGACTTAGCCTTGGCCTGTGGTCACTGAGTCTGAGTTTGTGGTATGACACTCATTCTTTTGGTGCTCTACGTCTTTCCTGACATAGCATTTTTATATTTATCTGCTGATTTCATCAGCCCATGCGATTCAAGTCCCACCTGGGCTTAAGTCTTACCTCACGCTCCCCATGAGATTATTTCCTTGCCCCAGCTTTTCAGTAAAGCTGATGTAAAGACAGATGTTTGTCTACTGAAAACTTCTGACTCAGGAAACTGGCTGAGACAAGAAGATCTTTCGATTTAAGGACAGCCAAGTAATTATGCTTCATAGAATAATTTGATGTAGTCCAAGTGAACTTTGATGGATTATTATACCCTTTCTGATATAAAGTTCTTTAATTAAACTGAGGGGTAAGGTCTTTAGTGTCTGTCTAGCAAAACGTATCACATTGCAGTGTCCCATTGAAATGTTTCTGCAGTTTGGAAATGTGCAGGCTTAATTTCCCCACTTAATCACATAAAGAAACACTGATATAAAGATTGCACTGGAGGTTTCTCAGCCAAGTCCTTGTTAGAGCATGAATGTGTTGGGCGTGTCAGTGCAACACTTACCAACTTTCTCTCTATGTATCCAAGTTGTCATGGTTAGGTGTGAGATCCATGCACATAGCACACCATACATGGGCACAAAGACTGGAGAGAGAAACTGGAATTGTTGAGGTGAAACTTTACACGATGCCAGAGAATAGAACATCTGTAGTGTAGTTTCAGCTTATGCTTTAGAGGAATTTCTGTTCTTAAGTTACGTTAAACTCTCTCACCTTCCTTTGGAAAGTGGAAACATTTTCGATGGGGATGATGGGTCCCCCTTGACCAGAAACAATGTTTTTGATTTCAAATTAAATTTCCATCAAATTATCCAGAACCAATTGTTTCTCTTTTTTCCTCCCCACACTGTCTTTCTTCCTACCTCTCCCTCTCTAAGACCCTGTTTATAGATAGATAGTTTTCAGATATTTACATATAGAGATCTAGATATTTTTGCAAACGGATATTTTTTTGTCTGTTTATTTTTGAAATTGCATTTACACGTATCCAGTGTAATCCAGAAAATACAGCATTTGGAAAAATCTCAACTTTGGGAGGCCGTTTTAAAAAAATACCCATTTGAGGTCGCTAAAAGTCTTTACATGCAGACAAGAGGTCCAAACGGATAAAAAAAAAAACATTTTAAAAACTAGACACATGTAAACAGGATCTAAGTTTTTGTTATTCTCCTCCCTCTTTCTTCTAAGAAGCACAGCAGTTCTGTATAAACCTGCCACAGTAGCATCACTGAGAGGTCATGTGATGTAGGCTTCTTTTCTAACAGTAATGGTTTGTGTTGCCAAAGAGAGTGATAGAGAGACTTGAATGCACTGGATCTCACTGAGGAGGGCCTCACTTCAAAGAGAAAGACATCATTGCCCCTCTCTCTCTTACTCTGCTCTGCCAGAGGCCAATTCCTGTGCTGACTCAAGAATTTTATCTCTCTAAGTATATCCTTATTTTTCTGAGCTCTTCCCAAACAGCATAAGACAGCTACCATAACATTTTGTCATACGGAAGTAAACAAGTCTGAAAGCTGTGATGTTGTTTGCACTGCAGGAAATACCAAACTACGTGTCATGCAGGTGGGTTGTCCTTTAAAAAAAAAAAAAAAAACTAGGAGTTGTCCTAGGTTGTGCATGTGATTTGCACTTTTAAAAGGTCAAGTATTCCCCTCAGGTAATAATCTGTCCATTTATTTATTTATTTATTTATTTATTTTACAAGATGATCCTTTGAACAAGGATTTCTTGGTGCATTCCTTTGATTCGCCTCTTTTCAATGCATCTTTTGTTGTATATGGATTAGCCAAACAAAATCCGTTTTGTAGTACAGTATGTGTAGTATGTACATTCACTGATAAGACTCAATAATTCAGAATCACACTAGATGATGACTTCAAAAAAACACTGAAAGCATGTTTTTTTGATTCATCCTAATTCTCCCTCCAGTAGGACACTGTGTGTCTGTGTGAGACACAGAGAGGAAGAAAGTTGTGCTGTGAAATGCCAATACTGCAGATCTAGTTTGTGCACACTGCCACCTACTGGGAAGTATATACTATAACAGACCTGTGGAGCTATTCTTGTTTTGCACAGGTAGTTACGCATCAAGCCAAAAGGAAAAATGAAGACTTTGCAAAAATAACAGTACTATTCACTTTGTTTTGTCATTAAAATGTCAGCCATCTGTGACCTGCTGAGTTGCCTATCTGTTCCTTGTATCCAGATCCTTGATATTACATACTGCTGACACAAACAAACAATACTGATCCACATTCTGAGGTGAGAAATTTCAAACTTAAATACTCAAAAGATGTTGGAAATGGGGTTAAGGTGGCGGTGCGTGGGCTACCCTGGAGCTGAAAGGATTAATGGGTGCAGTGGCTAATCTTGCACGCATGAACAACTTGTCGGCAGGAAGCAGAACACGGCCAAAGCGGCTCAAAAGAGACTCTACTGCTCTCCTATCCCACTGAACTCATGGTTATCATTTGATGCCTTCTACACATTACAGTATACTGTATTAGACAAGTATGAATGAACAGAAGACAGACAGACACAAACACACACAGTGTACACTGGTACCCTTGCACATATTTACACTTATATACAGGACACACACATCACTCACCCAAGTACAGACACAATCTACTGCATGCAAGCAGAAAAATATTCACAAGTACAACAAAAATATTTTTTTTATTTCTCTGCATATTTCTCTTGAAAGCATGTGCAATGACATTTTCTTTACTTGGGTTCGTGCTGAGGAGTACACACATACAGTATACTGAACCAGTGCATTACATAGAAATTTCACAGCAGTGCCCGTGACTGGTACGTCTATCCACCTCTTGCTGCCTGTCCTTTTCCTATCTGAGCGTAGGTCTGAAGTCTGAATGGGAGACGTCTGACTTATTGTTGTCTCAGCAATATTGTGTCAACATTGGAATATCACAACACCCGGAGGATATTATCACAATTATTTAAGATTGTTTACATTTCTTTTTGGCTCAGACATAATCAAACGTATAGAAAACACACAACATGAGTGCAGAATAGAAAATACCAGAGTCCTTGAGCCAAAGGGGGTATGCATAGCAATCCTGTGAAAATGTGCATGCATTGGAAAATTCTATTTCAAATACATTAGCCAGTGCTCTGCTCTGGGTTCATAGAGAGACCAGCAATGGGTTCTTTGGTTGTCTGTAGCTGATAGGATAAATGGGAGGGTTAGCACCAGACAACTGACAAACTGAGACATTTGGGACAAAGTGCTTATTGTTAGACTGAACAGACTAGGCCTATTTGGTGACTGTTAAGGCTGGGCTTGTTTCCAACTGTGAACAAAATGGGCTACAATCTTTTGAAGTTACAAAAAAAAGCCGTGAGCTATTAAGTTTAGGAACTCGATTCCAAATTAGACCCGAGGTCACTGTATACATGCAGACGTTACATAAACACCTAGACACCAGTGAAATGTGAATGCTTTTGGATGTGAACTTACATACAATACAAATGCGTGGTGAATAAGGATCTTCTGTGCAGATTACTCAAAAAGTGTTGATAAAGAAAGGAAAAATATCTGTGGCTGACTGGTTTGATTCTGCACTGTCTATTCTAACGACTGTAGATACCTTATACAGTCAATGGTGTGGACCTATTGGTTGATTGGTTGGTTACAGGTTTTTACTCTTAAAAAGTGCTGCAATATGATAGATGTCATTATGGACATATCTTATGATGTGAACGTGAGAGCATTGCTATAGCTGAAAAGCAAGGCCATAAACTGAAGTCTGATGAAATTCAAACACACAGAATATGCATACAGATATACCTGAATTGCTAAACCTGAACCTAAACTTTGGATTGGATAGTTGCAAACTATATGAATAAAGACAAGCAGAGATTGTAGTCATTTTGTGGGCAACATCTAGGCAACATCACATATTATGAAGAAAAACTGAGATAGATGATCAAGGGGGGGGGGACTAAAAGCAAAACCGAATGGAATTGGTGAATAAATACATTCATCCATTTCACCAACAATAACAAATCTCAAATGGAAGCAAACATGGCCTTATTGTGTTAATACTTCAACACATATGAAGTCATAAACTCAGTATTTACATATTTTGCAGACCTGGTTCTCAGTTCATGATTACATGCCATACCTTAAAGTCATGACGAACTACATCACCTGAGTAGCAAGTTCTGGGTCATTACCAATTCAGTCTCTCAGTTATCAAGAATCAGCTTCTTAAATTATGCACTTTGCACAAAAACTAACATAATATGTACAATTTAAGCTTTACAAATACTTACAATTACAGTACAATCAATTTTAAAGTCAGATGAGAATATGATGCATGTGAAACAGATCAGTGTCATTTCCGAAACATTAGCTTCAAAGCTTAGAAGGAATGTGCCCCACAAAAATGGATTAACATGACTACCCAAAAAAATGCACACACACACACACACACACACACACACACACACACACACACATACATACACACACAAAAAAAACTTAGACTCAGCTACAAAAAATTAACACAACTATGTTCAGTATTTGACAGAGAACCAACATACAGTGTTTCAAGTTAGAAAACAAAATAGAATGGTGAAACTAGGAACACAGTGGGCCTTCAGCCCAGGTCAGGTGCCCACAGGAGGTTGTCTGGTTTTGAGGGGTGTGGGCATCATTCGGAAGTTATGAAGTCACAGAGAGATCAGTGCTGTGGTGGGTTACAACCTGAGGCATCTGATGCCAGAAGATGGATGACAGTTCTCTGCCATTAGGATCCAGAGTCTAGGGGGCCTGACAAACCTTAGCTGGTTGGCTGGTAGGATGTGCTCGTGTGCCGTTGCCATCATAGACGTGTGCTGCTTTCAAGAAAGAAGCACTGCCAGACTCGGTGAACAGCTTGTGAAAAGTTCAGAAAGCCTGCTCTGTGCCTTTTCCCTGCAGTTGCATAGCCAAACGTGCTTGACTGTACTCCACAAATTACAATCTGATCTAATGTGTCCAACAGTGACAAGAACATGGATGTATGTATATACACAATGATACAGTGGGACAGGTGAAATTTCAGATTCAAGGTTTAAACTGGTGCCAACTGGTACTGGTCCCTTAAAAGGCACCATGAGGCATCATTAAGACATTAAATCCTCCATGAATGAGTTGCTCTTAAGTTGCTCTAAGTTGCTCTCCAAAGGTGAAACTCTGATGTTAGGAGGAGGGTTTCTCTGTGTGTGGTTCAGACAGTGTGTGGGAATCACAGAGGGGGTTCTCCTCCAGTGAAGAGCGGATACTTGGCACAAGGTGAAGGCTGGAAGGATGGAAGAATCTAGCTGGACGTGTGGAGCCTGAAGAGCCTCAGTCGTCCCTCATCTCCTCTTTCATGTCCTCCACGGATTTCCGCTTGAAGAATCCAGCCTATGGGGGAATTGAGGAAACAGACACATTTACATTTACATTTATGCATTTAGCAGACGCTTTTATCCAAAGCAACTTACAACTCATCAACTATCAATTGTTCCGGGCCAGTCTCCCCTAGAGCAACTTAGGGTTAAGTGCCTTGCTCAAGGGCACAACGGTGGCAGCCGGGATTCGAACCCACAACTTTTCAGGCTACTTACACACTAGCCAGGTTCCTTAACCACTACGCTACCACCACCCCCAGACACATTACTAAGGAGTTAGAGTTGCATATTTAATGGTTTGAAGTGCAAAGGTTTTGTGAGGTTTTTCAAAAAGGGTCATTGGACACTGGTTTCATGGATATTCATTTCAAGATTTCTAGGTTTGGCAGAGTAAACTTATTAATCATTATGGCAAAGAAGTACTTCTGGGTTCTCAAGAAGTGCACAAGGTTTAGTTTTTTTTGTGAAAATGGCTAATGTTACCTAATTTTATTAATTTATACAAAAACTGGCCATAACACTAAGCATGAACTACAGTACATTTCGAAGCTGGTGTGTACTGGGCGTTCCAGCGCATAATGGCTGCCGTGCATCACCCAGGTGGACACATTGGTGGTGGTCAGTGAGGTTCCACTTCCACTGTAAAGCGCTTTCAGTTTTATGTAAGCATTGTTGTTGTTGTTGTTGTTGTTGTTGTTGTATTACCATACAGAGCCATAACAAAGACAGGCTTCCTACCTTCCATAAACAGAAGATGACCAGGGCTAGTAACAGAAGGCCTATCAGGATACTTAGGATTATAATCCACAACGGAATTCCACCCAGGGATTCTTTGGTGATCTGCACTTTGACCTGCCGTCAACAGTAGGAGTTAGACAAGCTCAACAAGCATAGACCCACATCTGCCTCTGAAGGGCTGACTGTGACAAATAGAAGAAATGCAAGCGAGCACTCACTTCTCTGGCGATGCTGTTGGCATTCAAAACAAATAGCTCTGTGTTCTGGTTCTTCAGCGTGGCATTGACTATCATGGACATGGAGGAATATTCTGCCTGTATTATGCAAAAAGGTTTTTACAGTTACACTGGGACAACAGGGTCTGGTATCATTTTGTAACATTAATAGCCAAGGCCGACACAACCGGGAAGATGCTCTCTAAGAGCCAGTGGGAAAGCCGTTGGAAAGCAATTTCTTTTCACAAAGGGACCTCTAATGTTAGCTATTTGTGTCTCCATAAGTTGTTTTACCTCTTCGGTCTCATAAAATCAGACTGGCCTGCCTCATAATTGTCCCCACCATATTAAATCCCTTAAATTTAAGCCCTAAAGACATACTGCATTATAATTATGCTGGTGGATAGTAATGGCTGCATGTCACTGGAGGTGGTTATAGAGCAGTTGTATATATAAAACAGTAAATTGTATAGCAATTGTAGTATATAAACATAGCGAAAGTAGTATGGGGACAAAATACAATGTTCAGGCATAGTCTTTGTTTTTACTGTTGAAATGGTCGATATATGGTCAAGAGTAGCCTAGTAACAAAACCAGACCCTCGTTCTACACTTTCGTTTCCTACAGATGGTCTGGACATTTGGTAGTAAGATTCAATTGCTGGCTTGAGGTGTTTAAGTTCACAGAGACTGGATTAGCTCCTGACTGATAGCTTGCCTTGACTACTAGCATTCTAGCTCTGCATTCACAACGCCTCCCTCTGTTTGCCGGTTGGACAGGTCAACATGCCTCCTGAGACAACCAGCTCAATGTGCTCAAAACCAGACTAGCACTGTAGGGTGAGGAAGAGGAAGGCAAGGCCAGGCACGGTCAAGAGGTACTCACTTTGACAAATGTGGGCTTCCATACTCTAAAGCTGACGTTCACCTGGTTGATGGCAGCAGAAGGCAGGAAGCAGATAAACGATACACATGTCAGCTGTTGACAGCTCTGAAACAGAGATAGGACAAACCATGGACCATGTACAAGAACAGTATGATCTCCCATATCATCATTAGAATATCAATATAGATTCAAGACCTCTGAAACAGTATGAGATAACTTACCACTAGGTACTGGCTCAGAGTTTCTTTTTTGGGGTTTGGTTTGTAAGGGTTCTTTGGGTTGATACGCAAGGGATTTGTATTGCTTTGTCCACCGCATGTCACACCCTGTGTGTAAAAAAAGCAACATTCAATCATCATCAAGTCTAAGGCAGACAAATCCTGTGGTAACACTTTACTTGATGCCGTTGACATAAGAGTGTCATGATCCTGTCATAAACATGACATGATGTGTCATGAGCATTAATCACACTTTTTGTCATTGTCAGTTTTTGTAATGTAAAGTTGACACTGTTTGGGGTGCTGACATTCACAAATAAAACGAATGGCACTTAATGATAAGTCATATGCATGAACACTAGAATTACCTTAGAATGTGAAACACTTGTAAGATAGAGCAGTCTGTTGTTCAAGGGTGAGATCTCTGGATACATTACTGTGAGTGTGAGGTTCGGAGTCTCCATGTTGGGCTCCTTTTCAATCTGGGGGGAAGTCAGGAGTGTGGAGGGGAGGACAATGCTTATGAGAGAGCTATGGAGTTCAGAAGACTGGCTAGGAATCCACACCTCTTTTATTGGAGTGTGATTTGGAACAAGAGAGGTTAGGTCAGCAGCTCTATATCCAGCTGTGTTATGAGGGGCACAACAAATCCGTCATGATATATCGTTCACCTTGCACAATAAACAAAACATCACAACAATTTCACCTACACTATGCTACACACACACACAGTACATCATGCCTTACCTACATTACATACATTACCTGTCAGCTAAATATATTTAACCATATATGACCTTTGGCTTGACTAACCATGCTTGTGTATTAGTATCTCATTAAGCATTATAAGTTCTTGATGGTGGACAAAGAACTATGAGAAGCCTTTTTTTATTTCCTGCTAATTGTGTTGACTTGTTTTGTTCTTTGCTGTTTACCGTGTAAGTGATGTTCATCTCGTCACCAATCACACTGGTATGGTTAAATACGCTTGGGAATGTCTCGCCCTCCTTAATGACTATGTGGTCTTCTTTCATGGTCTTAATTCTGTAAGTAGGGAAGAATACAGAAATGTTTTTATATATATATATAACTGGTATGCACCCAGAAGTAGAATACATCATTGTTACCGCTGGGTTGTCTACATTGCAGTACTGAGCTTTTACAACAGGGGGCAGGCTTAGATCACATGGATGTATACTCTTCCTGTTTCAGCCTGATTAGATATATGGAGGATGTCATGAGAAACAGTTTTCAGCTTAACAGTAGCCTACTTTTTCTCAGCAAAATTTGTTATTTATCAGACATTCCGCATAATTGCATCACTTTTTTTTACAGAATCTTACCAAAATAAAGAATGTCCAAATGCCTCCAGAATCCCAGGTCAAATAAGTCAGAAAGGTCAGAAATGTTGTAAGTGTAACAAATATTGACATTGAACTCAGACCCTCTGCTTCATTCTTTCACATATAATTTGAATTGATCTCACTCACGCAGTGAACTTGATGCCAGCCTCATACTGCACAGGGATGGTGATTTGCACCAGGTTGTCAGTTGATTTCTCTTCCTCACTGTCACTAAAGAACAACAAGAGCAAGAGCATCTAAGCCTCAGAATCCACTGGACAAGTACCGCTGAAGGATTTTACTCAAAAAAGTTATAGATCAAGGATTCTTTTGAGTGAATTGTTGGAGATGGAATGTCTTACGTCGAGGCCTCCACTTTGATGGAAATGTCCCTCTGAACATGAGATGGATTCACCTCAAAATGGATGAGAAATTCCCCCTGGTTTTGAAATAATACGGGGATAGAACAGAACCTTAATGTTATTTAGAAAAGAAGAATTTTTATTTCAGTTCACACAGCCAAATATCATTACAAAAGTGGCTTGTATTGTTTTCTTAATGCTCATGCCAGTCAATATATCAATATATAATATATGTTGTGTCAGTGCAGCTGTGGGGTCCCTACCTCTGTATCTGTTTTCAGGAATGGATAGCCCACAGCACAGACCACTGTGTTGTCGCTGGGTTCACACACTGTGTCCCTATTATCCCTGCTGACAGGCTTTCGATCAGGGAGACAAGTGAACAAAGCAGAAAGAAATATCAAATATAAATCAATATGTGAGCGCATGCTCTCTTTTTTAAATACTGCTGTAGTGCCTGATGGCAAGCCAGGTCATTTCAGAGTGAAAACAAATGGCAGCGACTGATAGATATGACTACGCAGTAGTCAGCTTATAAAGGTCATAACAAAACAAAAAAGCCATTTTCAACCTAGGTTTGTATTTAGGTAAGACATTTAAGACAACATCCCACTTTTCTTGTCTTAGCTACTGTGTAAAATAAGGTCAAAGATGAACTTACCTCCACTTTGACATAGTTGATGTTTTCTGAGTAGATTAAGCTCACTTTAGTGTTGTAGGCATTGTCTTTGCTGTTCTTGACAGACACGCTGACATAGAATTTCTCATGATCTGCCTTGATGAGCATTCTGGGTGAATTTGGGAGTGGGAAAACAACTGTCTTACTTTCAAAGAAACATGTTAACAATTTTACTGTTTATACACCAGGGGGCACTGTGCCCCCTGTAAAGCAGGAGACAGGAGCTCTGTCAGCTTTTGGTTTGGTGAAAGTTTCCATGCTTTGCTCATACTGGAAAAGAACTAATCATCACAGCAGAGCAGACCAGTGATTACGACTCAGTTGCAAGCGTACAAATATATCTCAGTGGCTGATGAAAACAGATGGTCCAACACTGCTTAATCAAGCCATGCAAGTGAGTTCTTATAAGGAACACTGTAGTACCTATCAATGCTCGGCGTAGCTTTGAGTTGCAGATCTGCAATGCAGATGTCTTCATTTCCACAGTCAACTAGGGGGATCTGAAAGACAGCCAGAGCAGATCTCATACACACGTCATCATAAACTTCAGGCTTTTATCCCTTTGAACGGTTAGATATGCATGGAAATGTCAGATGGAGCAGCAACTATGAACAACAAAAATGGAATGGAGAAGAATATGACATTTATATTTACATTTATGCATTTAGCAGACACTTTTATCCAAAGCGACTTACATTTGTCAACTATCAATTACATCAGGGACAGTCTTCCCTAGAGCAACTTGGGTTAAGTGCCTTGCTCAAAGGCACAATGGTGGGATCCAAGATTCAAACCCACAATTTCCAGGCTACTGCATGCTAGCCAGGTTCCTTAACCACTATGCCACCACCACCACATGTGAGAGGTCAGACACCAGTTGGATGGGGTGGGGAGGCTGGCTACACATTTTTCTGTCTCTCTTCTTATTCTGCATGATGCTGTTTGCTGAACTTGAACTGTCAACTGAAATGCTCTTAAAGTTCTGAGGCTAAAGGCGCTAGTCTGTTCCTGCTGAGAACTCTCTGGTCTCACTGGAGACGGGACAACATCAACAGAGTGAGTCCAGGAGGGAGACTGGTCAGTGGTCAGACATTTGCTCTGTAAAAGTCTTAGGAAGCCAATGCTTCCATGAGATAAATCCATGGTGTGTGTGGGTTTGCGTGAGTATGCGTGTCTGTAGGCTATGTGTCTGTCTGTTTGTGTTTGAGTATGTATTGGTGTGTCTCTTCATGGTTATGCTTGAATGTGCATTTCAGTGTTCAGAGGACATCTGCTCCATGTACAAATCAGACTTCATTTAATTTTGTATGTCTGTGTGTGTGTGTGTGTGTGTCTGTTTGCCTGCATACTTCTGTGTGTGTGTGTGTGTGTGTGTGTGTGTGTGTATGCGTGTGTCAGACATGTGTGCTGTATCAAAGAGAAAGACCCTACTGTTCTTACTCTCTGTCCTCTGACAGCTTGAGGACCTCCAGACTCTGATAACAGACACCCAGTTCCACTGTGCCGCTGTAAAACTCAGGTCTGAAATTGCTGATTACGGCTTCTCTTTCCCTCTTTCTTCCTCTCTCTCTCACACACACTCACACAAACATGCACCATTACTAAAGACCTGTCTCTTAGTCATATCTTCCTCAGAGTGATGCAGTTGACTGGAGTGGTTTGTTGTCTGGACCGTGTGTGTCTGTGCTGACTTAAGAATTGTGGGAGCTTTTCATCTTGCAAGAGGCCTCTTAATGTGGTGTAGAAACTCATCTGACTCATCCATACAGATTTATGCTTCCACTATAAACCTAATGACACCAAATAAGAGCATCCTCATGTCAACCTACTGGGTGGTCTAAGAAGCTGGACTTCAAAGCCCAGCTAACCATCTAAGACATGAGCTTGACATGGACTAGTTGTATACTGAGCTGTGACCTTGTGTCCTTGAACTTGCAGATGCTCCACGTCCATGATGAGCAATGGAGTATCACCATGTTTGCATCTCCAATAAATTTAATTTGTGAGAAAACCATAGGCTTAAACAACATAAGAGTGACCTCTGGGTGTTTAAGAAAACAATTAGCACAACACACAACATCTGTTGACCATGACTCTATGGTAGCTTCCTGGATAGGGCAAAACTTTGTGCCCAGGGCAAGACTCAGGGCTCTGAGGAGGAAAATCCATTGGCTACTACACCAATGTGGGCTAATGTGAAACACATTTAACATCATTTGCAACCTGGCTTAAATGTGGATTCCTCTTAGATTAAGCAAATTGAAGGCAAACAGTTCATTTGACTCTATCCGAGATTGCCCCTACAGACTTGCATAGCTGGCAATACATCCTTCTGTGCTGATGTTTGCACATGTGGGAGGGAAAGATTTGGGAACATCTGCTGACCCAATATTGAAGTGTAGTGGGGTTTCTGAGCCTCTCTCTCTCTCTCTCTCTCTCTCACACACACACACACACACACACACACACACACACACACACACACACACTCTACTAGCCTCATCAGCAATTTTACACTTGGGCCAAGACAAACTGTGCAATGGGCATGTCTGTGTATCTCATTGAAAAAAGTAACGCAGTGCTGTTCACTCACAGCTCATACTCCATATTCACAGAATACTACTTCACTCATACTACTTCACACATACTACTTTCATATTGCAAGGCATGCCAAAACATTCTACAGTAGTGACCAGACAAAACCTGTATCGTGATTCCCAGTCAAACATTCTTACCGTTTTGTTGATGGATGTGGGCAAGTTTCCGTCCATGACCGGGCCATTGTCCGGGTCAGCTAAGCCAAAGTTCAGCGAAACCATGATCGGATCTCGGAAGTCCACTCTTTCCTGTAGAAGCAAAGGTTGAAAGATGTTTCATTTGCATTCAACTACTGTGAACAGGGATTTGAATTATATGAAATTTCATAATATCAATGTTCTTCCATCTACAACAATGCCCTCTCTAAAAGTATGTGTGAAAAGTATTTTGTGCTGAATTGATACTGCCCTTTTCAATATGTTGGACAAGCTGGAAAATTCAGCGCATTAATAGTGGTGAAACTCAGTGGCACAGAATGTGATGCATTTATCACCATACAGTCACCAGCATTCAGCTGTCATTTAACTGGAAAACTGAGTTATCCCATCAGGGGCCTCGACAGTCTTTATTTGTGAACTTAAAGAGTGACATTGACTTAGGGTGAGATGATGTCTTGCACGTCATGTGTGATGTTGAATCACAGTGTCAGTGTTCAGTCCGTCTCCACTGTGTCATCTGGATGGTAACGTGTGAATGCACAAGAGATGGAGTCAAAACACCAAGGTCAGTCAGTGCTGTCAGTCGGGGAGACCGGAGACAGTAGCTTCACATGTGTGTGATAAAAGTGTGGGATTTCCCTGCTCTTGCGAACCGACACAGATGTTGTGTAATGACAAAGGACTTGGGCTTGGAATTTTGACTAAAAAAGTATGTGCGCAAGTTGATTTATAATGAAAGAAGAAAAGCGTGTGAATACCTAAAGATTATACAATTCATAAACAGTTATGCCACAATTTGTCACATGAGTTATTATGCAATACTGTGGGATGTGAATGATATTTGCAGCGCTTTGTGATTTCTAGATCTTCTACAATCTGTATTGTGTCTGTATTTTGTCAATGTTTTTTTTCTTTTGGATTAAAAATCACGAACTGTGTTTCAGTATCATTTAGTCTGTATAGTACAGGTCTGACTTCATTTGTCTCTGTTTACATATCTCTGTGTCATTGTTATTCCTCGTCTCTCCCTCTCTCTCTGTCCATGTCTCTTTCTCTTTCTCTCTCTCTCTCTCTCGCTCTCTCTCCTTTTCCCCCTCATGAACATGTGTTAGCTATCCTGTTCTCAGAGCAGTGGTGGACCACTGGGGGATATCTCCAGCTGCCTTCTCTCACTGCCTTCACCATAGAGGCTGTGGGCAATTAGGACTGTTAGGGTCCAGGCATTCTCTCAGTTGCTTTGATCCACACTACTCTGTTTCTCATTACCCAACCCAACCCAAGCACCCGTCATCTCAAGTGTTTAGCAAACACCTCACCGTTCTCATTAGGATTCATTCACTGCTAAAATAAAAAAAAAAATAATGGTGGAACCATGTTCTTTAGGGAAGCTCCAACTAAGGAGCTATCGAACATCAGCATGTTTATCATGTTTTCCAGTGCTGTGCTTTTCAAAGGTCAGACACTTTGAAGATGGCGAGATCACTGTCTTTGTAAATGGCTTCACCGTAAAGAGAGATAAAAGTCTGAGAGATAACTTTTTTCTATGCGTAGGTAATGAAAACAACATGAGGATGCACATGTCTCAAAAATTTCTAAACTCAATAAAACGTGTGTTGTGGCGGTAAACAGCTACCACAACCATTTAAATACAGAGACTGTAGCCCACCGTGGCAGGGGGAATCTCATGTGTGTCTGAGAATGGATCTTTGTTGCCACTGCATATAGTTACACTCCTATAAACATCCTTAAATGGATGCCATTTAGGCCTTTACAAAGGCCCTGCAGTCCACAATTCCAACACTGACATATAATCATTTGAAAACTGTCTCCAATATATCTTACTGTAAAAACTCAAGCAGAGGGACAATTCTCTACCATTTTGCTCACTGGACTGCAGAAGCAAAAATCTTAGAAAGTTACCGTTCTCAAGGTTTTTCAGGTGAGACAAGCATATCCATTCTGGCTTAGTTTAAATGAAAGACAGTGACTTGGATGTGAACCCTACAACCTTCGGGCTGAACCACTGTGTAACACTGACACTTGCAACAAAATGAGAGAGCCAAATGAGAGCATTTAGCCATGTGAGACTTCTCAAGCCAGTGGCCTATTTATTTCTTCTATGCCCTGAAGATACACTATCACCAATCGAAAGTAGGATAATTGCCCCATTATCCTATAGAATGGTAGCATTTGTGTGACTGAAAGTCTTTGTGGCTTGAAAGGGCGGCAGACAGTGCTCTTGGCCTTGGGAGAAAAACAAGCCCTCTCTTACTGTGACCCCGCATAACAACACGATCCAAATGTCTTCAATTCAATTTCATTTATTTGTATAGAGCCATTAACTGTGAAGACTGTCTCAAGGCGCTTTGCAGAGTTCAAAGCCTAGAGACACTCAAAGACAAAAACAGAGGCAACAGTGGCAGAGAATTTGCCTTCTTTTTTCCGTAACAGGAAGAAACCTTAAGCGTATCCCTCCTCAGGAGTTGAGGGCCTCTTTCCTGAGGTCACACAAGCAATGAGACAGCGTGACGAGAAGAGGAGAAAACTGAAAACGGAAAAGGAAACCAGTAGAGGCTGTTGTGTTTTAGATTCGTGAAGAGACACTGAGGTAGAGTATTTTTGTTCAATCTTTGGAGCACTGCAGTAAATTACAGAAGACATTTATCTGGAATGCTTCTAGGCTTGATTGTCTCTAGCTTCCTTCCTCATTCCTTTCTGAGCTGCACTACCTGTCTTGTAAGGGGACAGATTTACTTGCCAACATGTAGAAGGTGTGCTCTGTGCAGAGGGAATCCCTGATAGTCACAGTGGCCTGCTGCCGCCTCTCGTCTGAGCGGATGAACCTCCCTCGCGATGTGGATCTCAGAGCATCCAGGACCAGTCCGTACCGCACATCTGCAACACCACCAGCTGGGAGTGTTACTTAACGGACAAGAGTGTGTGTGTGTGTGTGTGTGTGTGTGTGTGGGTGTGTGTGTGTGTGTGTGTGTGTGCGTGTGTGTGTATGTGTGCGTGTGTGTGTGTGTGTGTGTGTGTGTTTCTAAAATAGTCTGAGATTCTCATTTGGACCAAATGTCATGCATACTACAGTTAGGCCAAAGAAAACATTACATTCAGACACTGACTTATGTCAGCGTTTCCAATTACAGGACCATGAATGCATGTGAAAGACATTAAACTGCGAGATGCTAAAACTAAAACCTAATATGTAGATGTAATATTGTGCCATTCACTTTACAACATCAAAATGACTCCCAGCTGCCAATAACAATTACGTTAAGAAACAGATTCACATGAATATTTTAATGTGTTTTTCATTTTACAGTTTCATTATTGGTCAGTCGATGATTTCATTCTGAAGAAAATCGTTAAATTAGCAGGCCCCACCGCCAGCTGACTTCAATTAATATGTTGTTGAGAATAGCACATTGCTTCACGCATTTACCGGTAGTATCAATTATCATATCCTGCCCTAGCTAAAGTAGCAATGACTGAAGTCCTAATATAATTATGACTTATCCACTCACCGGTGACTGGGTTTATGCCTTTGTTAGATTTGACCTTATAGGAGAAGCAGATTTTGGTTTTCACGCAAGCCGTTTTGTCTGGGTCCTCTACACAAGATGGCTGCTGAAGGTTGATCTTTGTTGGATCAAAGGTCATGTTGGCATGGAGATCGGCGACATCTCGAGACCTAGATACACAAACACAAAAACACTCACCATGAGCGCCGATCTAGCATGAGAGGAAAGAATGAAGGGAGTGTCTGTGTAAAGAACGCCGTCTGACAAAATGATGCTTCTGTGAGCATTACAATAACACAGATGCCACACGGTGAATGAGGTAAATAGATAGACTTGAGTTTATCCTTTGATGTTCCCCATCACACTCAACATGCACTCATTACCAACACCATGGAGGCTTCAAAGACATGACAACACAACGCAACAAAACTTAACCAAACAAAACTTTAAAAAAACTGGCAATCCAGCAATGATAACCACCAGGGTACACGAAGGTCACTGATTTCCACTCAGTACCACTGCTGCTGGTCTCAGACAGCTGTGGAATCGCACAGTCGAGAGGGTTCGCTTGTGTGGTGAGTCTGGAATTAGGGAGTGAACTCTGCAGCCAGGGGCTCCATTAAAGGTCAGTTCTCTGGAGTGTTTCTGTGTTTGTATGTGTGTGTGTGTGTTTGTATGTGTGTGGAGAGCTGTGGTGCTAGCCCACTGCAGCCATGGGAGTTTCTCACAAAGTGCCTGGCTGGAGTTCAGTTGGTCCAGCCACCAGAGGGTTGGAGAAGAGTCTAAGACTGTAGAGGCAGATGTAATCTGTATCAGAGCCAGAGAATGTTTGTGTGGTCTGTCTGTATGTGTGTGTGTGTGTGTGTGTGTTTGTGTGTGTGTGTTTACAGGGGGAGGAGCGTGTGTATGCGTGTGTATGGGAGGATGTCTATGGCAGTGTGTGTCCTGAGGTTTCTATCTGTTTTTGATGCCCTGCTATTGACTCGTGAAGGAGTCTAAATTGTGAGGAAGAGGAAGAAAAAGAAGCCTCTACACAATCTCTGTATTCTATGCCAGCCTACAAAACACTTTATACGTCTGCACATACATTTATTTAGCACACACTTTTACCTATAGAGGTGCAAAGCCACAAATGGCATATCAATCCTCATTGCTGACAATACTTTGTCCTTAACTGCTCTACTTTATAAAAGTTTTCAAAAATAAACCTTAAATATATATTTCAGGCAGGACACAGTGGAGTTGCCATCTTCTGTTGTTGTGCAATGAGGTCAGTCCTCTCCAGGGATGGGAAGAAGGGAGGAGGGAAGGACACAAGGACGCGAGGACACAAAGAGGGGACGGCATGCTAATCTGCAGCCAGAGATGAGCCATGGGCTCAAGGAACTATTCTGGTCGTCTCAAAAGCCACAGGTTGATGACATACTAGGGATCTGCCATATGCATTTGAGCTCAAGAGAAGGAGTCTGGGATGGAACAGTTCAGCAGGGAGTAGAAGGAGCGTGCGGTGCGTGACTGGGGTCGTTTGGATTGACGGGCTTTAAGAATACTGGCTAAACCAAGAACAGTTTAAAAGCCATGGCAAGTGTACAATGTCAGCTCAGGCCATAAAGACCAAGCGAATAGCTGAGATCAGCGTACTCAACCCAACCAAATTTGAGCACCCCACCCATTTCACACACACACACACATACTTATACGCACACATGAATGTAGGACACACACACATGAAACCAGGGCACACACACACACACGTATGCACACACACTCACCAGTAAAGAGATGCTCCACCCAAACCTCCAATGGTGACATCAATGATACCATCGTTATTCAAATCCATGATTCCATGGATAGACTGGCCAAAAAACTTCACTTTCTCGCCATCCCCTCCAGCAGCGATGCGCTAAAACACACACACACACACACACACATACACAGACACACGCACACACACACACACACAATAAATAAATGAACAAAACATCTCTGACCAAACCATTCAATTCCAATGTCTCCATGCCCTCAACTTTTCTCTTTCAGCATACCTGCACATACTTCTGCTTAAGAGTCTTCTGCTTATTGCCATGGTAAATATATACTGCTCCCCTGTGGTCGTTCTCCAGTGGCGAGCCAATCACCACGTCGGCCGCGCCGTCCAGGTTGAGGTCTGGGACGGTGGCGATGGCCGTGCCGAAGCGGGCGCCGCAGGGCTCGTGCTTGGCGGCGCTCTTGTTGTGGGCACAGACCTGAGGCTCTGGCTTCAGGGTCATGTCGAGCTCAAACATGCCATCCTCCTAGGAGACACAAGAGAGAGAGAGAGGAGCCGTGACGCTACAGACGCTACAAACAACAAGCCTGGCTGGTGAGCGGCAGACTGTCCTCTGAGTCCTCTGTTCTGGAATGATGGGAATTCTGAGTTTATTCTTTGTTGTTGTACTAGTAAGCAAGCAGCTGGGAGTGTTTTTTTGGTGAAGACACACTTCTACTGCAGACATTTCAACGCCACCCTCCTCAAGGGGGTGAGCGAAAAAAGACATCCATTTTCAGGCCGTGTGGATAGTCATAGCAAACAGAGCTGAGGGTGCATAGACACATAGAAGGTTCTGCAGTGCCATGATGTCAGCCATTCTGACATGATCTACTAGCTCATTTAATCTCTTCTGATGTAATATGGATTGATGCTCATTGGTCTAGATGACAGGATAGCAATGGCATCCTGGACCATTTCCAGACCACAATGTACAATGTAAAACTGTTGTTTAATTGTTGTTCAGAGTCAGACTGTTATGATTTTGTTTTTGACAGCATTTCTTATTGAGTGTTGTTTAGTTTAGTCAGGGTTTGAAATTAAGTGTGCTTTTTACATTACAATGTATTTAACATCACATGCAGAAAATCTGCATTAGTCTACTGCTTGACTGAGTGCACAATATATTGTGCTGTACACAATATAAGATTAAATTGGTTTATTTGGACCATTGCATCAATATGTCATTTATTTGAACTGCTCATCTGACCATCTGACGACCATCTGAAATGAGTTTTACTACTTGATTTGATCATCTTAGGGTCCAGCTCCCTTCTTAAGTCGCATGGATCTGTTTGAAGTGGACCTGCTACACCAAAGTGTACATTCTACTGACCCTCCCCCCTTCCCTATGATGTAAACCTGTCTCCACTAATGTCTCTAGAGATTTGGATTTTACCTCTTGCCCTTTGGATATACAGAGTGGCCTCAGAATAAGTTAAAGTGGAGGGATTTACAACAAACACATGCTCTCAATATGCGGCACAGAGTTAGAAATACACAGTGCATGAGACATACTGTACACAGTATATAAAGGGCATGTGTATGCAAGGGTCAGATCTGGCCTTTATGGATGTATACAACTTGTATACTTGAAATGTAGGACACACAACCGCATGGCAGTTTTCAGTACAACCCTGGTATGTGCAGTATGCATCCATCCAGTTCACAAACAGTGCCGCAATCATGTCACATCTTGTGTTATATACCCGATAAACAACTCAAGTGTTTTAAGTCCACTCAAGTCAGCTGACACATGGATACACACACACACACACACACAGACACAGATACTCAGCATACACACCATACACACTTACCTTTAATTTGAAGACGTACACCTGACCTTGCTCGTCCCTCTCTGGTCCCATATACGTGGGGGCCCCGACCAAGAGCAGATCAGTGTAGGAGTCCATGTCCACATCGACTGTCTGCAACACACTACCGAAGTAGGAGCCAATCTAAAGAGGAGGAAACATATTTTAATTTTACTTATTGTACGTATGGTTTCTTATTTCATTTGACTTATTGAACTAATGCCTTCCAAACAGAGTTTTAAAAAAGGATGGATATTCATCTAGGACAAAATGAATAATAATAATAACAAAAAGTACTTAAAAACAAAAAGTACTTAAAAACATTTTTTAAGTACTACCTTACATGATAACCAGAGACTGATAATGTAGCTATCAATCAAACATCATTAAGACCAGACCCTTACTACAAACTATCAGCTTTTAGCCAGCCAGAAATTAATCACACTGATTGAATGAGAGAATGATGTGTATTGTGTGTTGGTGAATGAGTGTTTGTGTTTGAGATTGGAGGTGAAATGAGGTCAACAGACAGATGGCAGCGGCAGGAAGACCCACCTGCTCTCCCTTCAGGGTCTGAGTGATGGTGATGTTTTGGCCATCGAAGCGGTAGATGGTCACACGGCCCGTGTGGTTGTACCGAGGGGCCCCGGTGATGTACAGCATACCATCACGAGTGTTTGCTGACTGCACGTCATAACCTGCACAAAGAAAAATCACAGAGCTTTACAGGTAATTGGCCCAATTTTCATGTTATGGGTTGAACCTCCCTAGTTTTTAGATGCACTGAGACAACTGTTCAATGACAGGAGGTTAACCATCTTGAACTTTCTCTCTTTCAGTTGTAATGACAGTACAATTTTTTGCAACTATAGTATGCTTGATGTACAAATAACCACACCAGCCATTTAGTTCTTAAAAAAAAAAAAAGAAAAAAAAAACAAATCTAGTTCCCTAATATATGAGGTAATTAAGTCTACACTAATTATGTTGCTAACAAAAATCTCTGATTAATGCCAAGCCACACACACATAATTCCATCCCACAGAGCTAGTACATCTGGTTCTAATGAGTCAGTGTTTTGGAGGGACTTTGTAGAACACCTTGTGTGTGTGTGTGTGTGTGTGTGTGTGTGTGTGTGTGTGTGTGTGTGTGTGTGTGTGTGTGTGTGTGTGTGGCGACAATACAGTCCTCACTAATTTAGCCACCGTATAGAGCTTGTTTTATTCACCACCAGCTGTTCGCTGTGCTTACAGTCAGCATTCATCTCTATAAAAAAAAGATTGCAGAATGAGATTAAATAGCACCATTATGGCTCAAACAGTTTCCCTTTAAGGCTCAGGCACCAGTAGCTAGGCTATGCAACACCAGGGCCCTTAAAAGGAAAAAGGATGGTAAGAAGTGGTCCTATTTTAGGTCGAGGCTGTCAGCCATTTTGGTTTGGGTGTCTGTTTATGGCCTGCAAACCAGATCCCGAACAGTGTTTAGACTGGAGTTGCGATGCACTTCAGATTGACAAATGTGGGGCCACTGTCTCACTCACAAGAATGGAATGGGCATAATGGAAATTCTCTTCTATGTTTATGTGCTCCTCCATTGCAGTGCAACACAACAGAAGGACTAACACACTTCACAGTCAGTGTGAAGACATCACCACACGTACTTCACACACATATTTCAACCTAATGTGACTGCAGGTGACATCCAGCAGTGAGGTAAGGTCTTGATAACCCTTGCACTGGCATCATCCATGTATTGTTGCATCACAGTAGGCCTAATAGTGAGAACAGTGTTTCTAGAACTTTCTAGATCACCCAGGGTCCTGTGTCACGCACCAATAATAATAATAATAATTCCACGTGGACTCCATTGGCATTTATTTTTTAATTCATCTAAGGGCTAATATCTCATCCAATCACAGAACTTAGTCTCAACCTCACACAGTGTCATCCGGGTACATGCAGTAAAACATCCAAAAAAACATGACACCCTGAATGGCTGACATGGTTTGGGCGTTTCTTTTCAACCACTGTTGTGGTTTTTTCACAATGGGGGTGAGGCAAGGTGTCAGCCAGGTCGGAGTGCCCTGTACTCACCCACGTAGCCTGCCAGACCCTCGTATCTCTCCTCCAGGGGGTTGTGGAAGGTGGTCCTGGGGGGCTGCACGCTGACCCCCTCCTGTTGCATGACCACCGTGCCGTTCCAGTCGAAGGCCCCCACCGCCCCGAGCATCAGGGCCTCCTGTCGCGCAGGAAGCCGTACGGAAACCAGACAGGAAGGGGCGGATCAGCACAAAAGAGTAAACACATTGTAGGGGGGGAGGAGGAGGATGGGGAGGGGGGCAAAAGGGGAAATGCTGCGGGACAATGTACTACTGGTACGAAGTGTTGCAACAGTAAGCAGGGTCAAGAGAGAAATGAATCGTCTGTGTGTGTGTGTGTGTGTGTGTGTGTGTGTGTGTGTGAGAGAGAGAGAGAGAGAGAGAGAGAGAAGTGTGATTATGTGTGTGTGTGTGAGAGAGGGAGAGAAGTGTGATTGTGTGTGTGTGTGTGTGTGTGTGTGTGTGTGTGTGTGCGTGTGCGTGTGAGCATGAGGAGGGTGTGTCGCTAGTTTTATTCATTCAAACCGTCAAACCCTTATGTACTTTCACCAATTCTTTGAACAAGTTTGACTTACGGTAAAACAATTATACAATAGCAACAATATGTGTGACCTGACTCTCTGGTCTAAAATGAATTTGAATATAACCTTCTAACCCTCTTCACAATGACCATATAAGTCTTACTGACTCCATATCAGTCTTGAGCACTTAATGACTTACAGTAACTACAATGGCATGCAGGGGTTTCCAGATAGCGGCATCTCAGTGCTTCATAGTCAGGTGTGTGGGTTGGAGAGTGCCAGCAGATTGTGTTTACAGATAGGGGCTGCTGATGAGGACACAGGAAATGCTTTGTGACTTTCCCTTATGCTTTCACCAGCTTGACTCTTCCGTCTCCTCGTAAACAACTGCTGCGTTTAAGCAAATCTCATGCTAAACACATTAAACATAATGCATGTCCTTAGAAGTTTTAAGAAAACTATCTCTCTCTCTTGCTCTCTTTCTAGTTTCTTTTTAAGACAGGAATGTGAAATGAGTTTGATTGAAATGATTGTGAGTCATCATGCAGGGGGTGGGGGTGAGGGTGTATTACTGATTGAAAACAGATAAACAAGAAGGATGCAGTTTAGTCAAAGATTATCTGAGTATTTTCAGGGATAAAGATGTGAAATTTGATAAACAAAATGTCTCAGAACATGAGTAAGCACAGAAATTGGATTTTGTACATTTTTCATGTAACCGCTACCGCTGAATGCAGATAAATCTTCATACTGAATTGCCCATCTATTCCTGAGCAAAATGCAACTCACTGCCTTTGCGGGATGACAGTTTCGTTTTGAACCGTGTGTGTGTGTGTTTGTATAACCACATTCACACTGATTGATTTGTGCCACCTATCCTATCCGTGTGATCCGTGGGACTTACTTTGGAGGCGTGGGCACTGAAACCAGCCTGGGACATCTCCATTTCAAATGAAGATGTGTGTTTGCCAGATGTAGCTGCAAAACAAAAAACAAACTATTGTTGTCTGACTTCCTGTTTTTGGTCTCATCACAAAAGCCTGAGCATCAATGTTTACACATGCCCACGCCATCCATCAGTAGTAGCCCTTTCAACAAGACATCTGTTGTACTACCCCTGAACTTGCACTACCAGAACCCAGGGGACACAGTGATGGACTGGATCCAAGACAGCACTTATAAACACAGGCCTGATCTGGGCGTTCAGACTCACTGTGACTGAGGAGCCCTCGTCCTTCCCATCCCAATGGGTCCCTCTTCTCGTTGCCTATTTTTCTTTATTACCCCCCACTAATGTGTTCAAGTTGTCCTTCTCTAGGCTTAAAACAAACAACCTCTTGCTTTCCACTGAGAGATCCACCCCCAGCTCTCCCACAATGGATTTCGAAACACATTAAATGCACTTGATATACACTGGAAAAGAAAGGGGATTTTCTACAGATTTGAACTTGCCGTTTTCGTCTCTTTATTCATGAATGCTTGTTCATAGCTGATGCTATCGGCAGGAAATGTGAGGCCGTGAAGCAGAAAGACACACCAGGAGGTGCAAGAACTTGTGTGGAAAAAAAGGGAGTGAGTGTGTGTGTGTGTGTGTGTGTTGGGATAGGGGGGGTTCTTACCTTCTAAAGCGAAGATGCGGCTGCCAAGGGCGTCCACGATGGTCAGCAGTGCCACCTCATCGGACACGTTATAGAAGTGGTCACTCTTGGGCAAGCTGGCAATCGATTCAATCTCCTCAATGAACTTCTTCACTTGCTCAATGCTTTTGTTTTGCCTGTTGTAATCACCAAGGACCTTGAGGGAGAAAGCAAAACGAATATCTAACACTCAACTCAACGCCATTACCAAAGAATTGGTATGTCCCTTGGCATCAGTGTTGTTTAGAACATTATTTAGGGCTGAGATACCCAAGACTGAAAGGGTACTCAACAACATCAAATAGTAGAATAGCAAGCATGGGCACACATTGGCAACATCAGATCACGTATTCAATAATTGCCTGGCTGCAGCTTAATTTCCCTTGGTGGGATAATAAATTTGACTTGACTTGACTTGATATTCTCCTTATTACAAGTCTGTGTAATTTTAAGGTAAAAGAACAGCATGCTGTTACTTTAATATGGTCAAGTTTTCATGATTTCTCATAAGATTACATTTATAACACAACCCTACAAATATTAGCTAACTTACTTCCATTATTAGTATAATGCTCAACAAGCATCAAAATCTTTTATGGTGTTGACTGCAATTTTATGTTTTTTGGTTATCACAGACCCCAGTGTTTAGTTTGCTGTAGAATCAAATAATGGTTTGACATAACTGGACTATATATAGCTGTCTGGAAAATCAACTCCACAGACAGCTTTACAGCAGCACTTTATGGCTCCCAGTGTGACAGCTGACATCAAGCGGACTCAAGAGGACCCTAAATCAAAGCTCTGCCACGTCTGTGAAATGCAATTTCCTTCATTTTATTCAGCAGATTCTTAAACAGAAGAGATGGAGGAGGCACAAGTGACACACAAAAGCTGCAAAAATGGTAAGTATGAGTATTTAGAATCTGTGCTTGTGTGTGTGTGTGTTTCTGTGTAGGTGAGGTGGAGACTCACAGCAATGGAGAATCTTTCAATGCCATCTTCTTCACAGTCATCAATGACTTTTTGTAGTCTGTAGTTGTCGTGTGACTCGCCGTCCGTAACAATCACCATGACCTTCTTGGCATCTGGACGGGCACCCCTCTCTGGTGTGAAGGCCTGTTCCCTGTGTTTGTGTGTGTGTGTGTGTTGGGGAGGGGGGGTTGTAAAATAGTATAAACATTCTCCTACAATCATCCATCAATTCTCTTTTCATTAACAGAGCAACTGAAATATCACACAGTCATGCGTGAAAAACATTTGTGAAAGATCATACTGACAGACTGTAACTGAAGACTGAAAGACTAAAAGGAAATGTGTACGGCAAAACAAAGGAAACACATAATCACACCTACGTTCTCACAATGAGTTTCATCTCATTGAACTCAGTGAACTCAGAGAACAGAGTAGATTTAGACTGAAGTTAGATGGCCTGTACTACATGCTATTGTTGAGAACAAGTTATTTCTGTGGGGCCGTACCTTGCCGTATCAATGCCCAGTGCTGTCATGGTCTTCAGGCCTGTGCGCTGTGGGATCAGTCTTGCATGTCTCAGAAGGTCATTGGTGTTGTCAAATGTGCTGAGGTTGAACTCATGTCCAACGTTGTCTCCATACGACACAATGCCCACCTGTGGAGGGAGCCGGCTGTAATTAGTGTAAGCAAGAATTGTGTATTTTTCCAAGTAATTTTGTAAATGTTACTTGTTTTGCTGGATTGGTGTAAGGTTTTATGATTTGTGTGTTGAGTTAGGAAATGGTTGCAAAAATTGTGCAGAAAAAACTCAGCTCAAACAGCAGGGTAAGCCCAAGGGCACATGGGTGTGTGTCTGTGTGTGTATGTGTGTGTGTGTGTGTGTGTGTGTGGTGCATACCCACTGACAGTAATGAAGCTTGGTTAACTAAACCATTCACCCCTCTATTCTACAGTTACATAACACACATGTCACCCCTGCCAATTTGGGTCTTTAAAGAGCAAGCAATAATTATCATAAAACTGGTGTTAAAAACCCACACATACACACATTTACACACACACACACGCACACACACACACACACACAAACACAATCTCCTCCCCCACCCTCAAACATATTCACAAATACAAACATTCAAGTTCACTAGTACCAGACATCCCACTACCATCTGTCTGTCTGTCTGCTTCTTACCTCCACCCCAAATATAACCATGAATTTACCTCCACCTTGTCCCACCCACTCTACACACACACACACACATACACACACACAAAGCTAAGTCTGTTATTCTTTGCGGTCGTCTCCCTGAAGGGCATAATGTGCTCGTGCTCTCTTCGAATATGAAAAGCAAAGCTTTGTGAGTTTTTATCCAGCCTTGGAATATGTGGTCATCCTCCGCTGAGGTTTATGGGCCTGTATTTTCCAGTGCCACAGGCAGGAAAACTTACATTTCCTCAACGCTCACCCGCTCAGGTCCTCAGTAGCCAAGGACACCGGCTAATATACACAGTCCTATTTTAAGTTGTGCTTATACTAGCTTATAAAAGACCATTATTCAGCTAGAATGGAGAATTTAGACAAAGAAGGCCTTGGCTAACCTGGTGTGTGAGTGGGGCTAACCTGGTGTGTGACACTATGTTCATGCTGTACACGTCTGTTGACAGATCCCATTGACTTTGCATGAGGCGCTCTTGAAATGCATTGTGGGTACATCCGTTCTGTCGGCTCTGTTGCTTGCGTCAAAAAGTTCAGGCGGATCCGTCAGCCAAACAAATCCCGTGTGTGATTTATTGGCCATTGGCTGTGTCTGCAAAGACTACTCCCCCCATACGGCAAACACGCCCTCCGTTATACGTCAACGGATGTGTACAGTGTGAACGTACCGTGAGTGTGACTGGGGTGCCTTGATGAACCTGTTGTATGAGTGTGACTGGGATGCCTTGGCTAACCTGGTGTGTGAGCGTGACATGAATGGGTGCCCTAATTACGAGTCTTTACAGTTCATCTTATCTATTAAACCATATATGTAACACAAGTGCGTAAATACAGTAATTTATGTCCAGAATGTACATAATTTACAAGCCCGTCTGGAAATGTTTACAATATATTCCTTTGGAATGTATACACTTTACACACGCCATACAGTAGCTACACTTGAATGTTATTTTAATATCACACAAATATGCCAGTGGTCTCGTACAATACCGCCCTGAATGGACGCCGTACCTGGGACAGTGTGGGACCGATTTCAATGTTCTGCAGAAACCTTTCCAGGAACTCGGTGATACTGGACCAAGGGAAAATACTGTTGGAACCGTCCAACACAATTACAATATCCAGTGGTTTGGAGCAATCTATAGAAAAAAAAACGTTTCCATGTCATTTATGCAATCTGGTTCAGTTCAATTTAATTCTGCCTTCCAAAAATGGCACCAATGTTGATCTGCTTGGACATTATGTAAGCAATGCTGTCAGATAAGGTTCAGGAATCAAGATTTGATCTCAAGTCTTTTTCACATCTCATTATACTAGTATAAGAGAGTAAAATTCTTGTGATTTTGCTTGTACTTTGTGTTTTGTTTTTTGTTAAGGTTGTGAAGTTTGATGTCAGGCTACTTCTATGTAGCTGTAAGTGAGAGATGAAAGGTTTATTCAATAGTTTATGCTTCTCCATCTGAAGTAATCACTAAATTAAACAGTCTTGCACTACAGGCCGCAGTCAGTTGATGCGTTGCACTCAGCCTACAAGTATAAATAGGAAGTGGTCGAGGAAAGACTCAATACTGGATAGGAATTTTTTGAAAGACTGCAAGACACCTGCAGCTGTTCTGTGTATGTAAGTTTGTGTATTTGTGTGTGTGTTATTGCGTGTCTATCTGCATGTACAGTGCTATGTGTAACTCTCTGCTTGTATGAGGATCTACATACAAGTGAACAAACTAGAGTATCTATGTGACTGAGTAGGAATTTGTGTGTATGTGTATAGGTGTGTGTATGTGTGTGTGTTTACCACACCCGGTATTTACTCTCTGTGTACAAGCTTGTATATCCGTGTATAAGACTGTGTGTGTGTATATATATGTGTATGTGTGTGTGTGTGTGTGTGTGTGTGTGTGTGTGTGTGTGTGTGTGCATATGTGTGAATGTGTGTGTACTCTGTATTTACTCTGAGCCGTTGTGTCTGTGCAGGCTGAGATGACATGTCTTTCTAAACTCTCTCCTAACTTGGGCAACAGGGGCAGAGCGTGCTGGCTATGGTTTACCCCAGGAATGCACAAATGTACACTTACGGCTGCCCTGGCCATGTGTGTCTCACGAGGGAAAAAAACGTGTGTGTGTATACGCACGGTCAGAGAAACAGACACAAAGAGAGTGAGTAATGGAGAGAGAGAGAGAGGGAGAGAGAGAGAGACATGTCTGACAGTTGGTACCTTGCACTGATGGGGCGATGGAGTTTACCACCTTGAATGAGGAACTGACGTTTGCACAGACCCCTGTGATGTACTGCTGGTTCCCACACATGTGGCCATACTGCGGACCACAAGCCTGCATTCAACACACACACACACACACACACACACACACACACACAAACATACATGAGCACAAACACATATATACACAAACACATATACAGAAATATACTCACACACACACACACAGAGAAAGAGATAGAAGAAAAACGTAGATGAAGAGCAGGACAAATGATGGACCCAGTTGACTAACATTCCTCTCTTTCACACACTCTCTTTTACTCTCTCTCTCTCTCTCTCTCTCTCTCTCGCACTCTCTCTTTCTTTCTTTGTGGAAAACCAGCCCTGCAGTCTCGGGAAGGAAGCGGGGGGAAAAATCGAGTCAGAGCCCTGATATTCCTATTCTGAGGCTTCAGTTAGAGCAGTTAGAGGGCACTCGACTGCGCTGCCTGAGCTGACATCCTGGGAGACTCTCCACCGCAGACTGAGAGGCAGAGACAGACACACGCATGGCAGCAGGGTCTCTATAATTACAAACAATATCTGGAAAATGTGATTTACTTCAAATAAATCTCGGCAAATCATGTCCGGAGCCTTCTTCCCATATCCTCAATTCCCAGTTTTTTGTTTCCATGCAAGAGTTACACACTAATAATGACTGGCAACAATTCCAAGGGCCTTTAAGCAGAGATTTACTTTTGATCTATTTACAGGATTCTGCTTCTGTTTTTTTTTTCTTTTTTTTCTTTTCTTTGGTAGCACATTAGCACATACTGTTTAAAGGGGATTGGCCTACCAGAAATCCACCATTGGGATTGGAGACCAGTGTCGTTCCCATAGTCATGTTTTCCTTGACTTCATGTATGTCCGGGATTGTCGTGTCCGCTGGGGAAAAGAGACGGATAAATAAATAAAGGCCCAAATGAGCGCTGTGAAAATAGCTGTGGCTAGACTAGGTGCTCCTGGCCATTTTTCCCATAAAGCTAAAGGGAACGCTGTCAGATTGTTTTCTCTGCTGTCACTCAGTGAGGGCACTAAAGTGCATGATGGGTTTGCGATGATGTCAGTGTATGTGTTTGTTTGTCAGTGTGTTTGTGTGTGTGTGTGTGTGTATGTGTGTGTGCTTGCAAATATGCACATGTATCAGTCTCCCTCTGTGTCTTAACACTTGTGCAATAGTCTTACCACTTCTACAATGGAATTTTGTGTGGCCTCAGGGAGGAAAAAGATTGTGTTCTGTGAGATAGTGCTTGTAAATGAATGTGTGTGTGTGTGTGTGTGTGTGTGTGTGTGTGTGTGTGTGTGTGTGTGTGTGTGTATGAATGTGTCTGTGTGTGTGTAAATGTATGAGCTTGCCAGCATGTAGCCATTTTTGTGTGTCAGCATGTGTGGGTGAGTGTGTGTCAGTCAAACCATGTATATGGTGTGTGTGTGTGTGTGTAAATGTGTGATCTTGCTAGCATGTAGCCATTTCTGTGTGTCAGCATTTGTGGGTAAGCACGCATTAGTCAAAGCATGTGTGTGTGCGTGTATGTGTGTACTTGCACATATGCACATGTATCAGTCTCCCCCTGTGTCTTAACACTTGTGCAATGGTCTTACCACTTCTACAATGGAATTTTGTGTGGCTTCACAGCAAATTGCTTTCAGACATTTGCACCAAACTCATTGTTTATATACCTCAATCTTACTCAAAGGATACAAACCAAATCAAGACAGCGGAGAGGTTTTCACTCCATTAGATTGCGGTGTGTATCTGCCATCTGCCTAATCCCCACCACGCCCTCTACAACCCGCTTTCCACGGAGAAACAAGTCGTCTGCTAAATCATGTGTGGCCTTTCCCATCAGTGCAATGCAGCAGTGAAAGAGGCAGCATACAGCCCACCCATAAATCATGACACATTCATGCCAGAATACTGCCAACATTGTTGGGCTCCTACATGAGGCTTTTAGCTTGATAATAAAGGCATTGTAATCCACTGCAGGGGCCCTTTATTCTCAGACCAAGCCCCCACATCATAGCTTGACCTGGGCCATGTCCATTAATCTAACACCTACGTTTGAGCTCAGTATAATGTCTTGCTACTGGACAAAGGCTACTCAGAATGTATGCCCTCTGGCTAAAATGCAATTATACTAAACCAAAAAATCAGCACAACATGAAATACTCTCAGCGATTTAACTGAGTCACAGTCAATACCAGTTGTTGTTGTTACATACATTAGTAAGTTATGGCTCTAAGATTTCAGATTATTAAAGTTACAGTCATGAATTTGTTGACAGACATCTACACAAATAGTCATCTGTGAGCATGGAATAATATGACAAAATATCATGTTTCAGTTCAAAACACATCGGTCCAAAACATTTTCCATTCATATTTATGTTCAGTGTGTCTGATGCAAAAATGATTGCTGGTTTAAAATGAATCAGTGCCAAAGTGAAATGGGAGGGCAAAGAACACCCAATGCGCCACAAGGGGCAGTTTTTGGCTATCTGGTTAATGATGATGTCCAGTAATTATGTGTGGATGGGACACTGGAATCCTGTTTACTTAGGCCCTTCCTGTGTTGCAGTTCCCAGTGTCTGGTACGGTCCTCACTGGCACATAGACATTCAACTGAGCCACTGAGGTAAGGCTCCCAATGACCAAACAATGATTTTATATCCTGGCTTTAATAATTTCAGCATTAAATATTGATGATAATGATGATGATATTTAATGCAGTTTAATATGAGAGAATCAATAGCACGTATTGGCTTTAACAGCTGACATTAGTTAAGTAAAATGTCTATCTAACACACTGTGATAAATGTTCAGTATGATACAGGAAGAGAATAAAACCCAGGGAGTGAGAGACTGCCTGAGTTAACTATTTCTCACCTGATATGCTGGTTCGAAAGCAGTCAGAACCAGTGCCATCACGGACCGGGCACTTGTAGACCTGTCCCATCGTGTTCTTTGGTTGACCCTCCAGTGGTGCACCAATCAAAACCCTAGAAAGGCAATGGGTTATTTTCGACCAATGGGGATTAGAGATTTCAAGGGTTACGAATTCCACACTTGTCCCAGACCACAGAAGCCCACTAGAGATTTATGGGAAAACAGAGGCAACAGCTGAAGCCCATTTAAATAAAGTGGAGCTGATTGTTTCTCTTGTTGTTGCCAGGCAGAGTGAAAAGGAAAAACACAGAAATGTGACTTTCTGGGATGATGCATCATGGGAACATAACACCGAGAGACAAGGGAGCAGAAACAAGCAATAGGGATCAGGAGGGTATATTGAAAAATATAACAAATCCTGATAGGATTTTAAGTTTACACTACAGGAATGTAAACACAACTAAATTCTTTTTGTGTAGCGCATGTTTGTAAACAAACGGTGAGAATAAATGAACATGAACAGAAAACGAACAAACAATATTATTCAGCTATCTTCACTTGTGCAAGCACTGATTGGGTTCCTGTAACCAAATCTAACAGGATGGATATTTGTGTACTCCCTTCTCCTGTCGATTTTTTGATATGGTGGTTAAGTTGTGATACACTATCCTTCATCATCATGTAAACAAGCCAAGGTCATTAACATTCCTCGCCTCAAATGGCCCCTGATGAATTATAATGGAAATACTCTCCAACAGTCTCACAATCTTCCAGTGGCTCCCTTTTATGAACTCACTATATCTAATCAATCATTATCGTCTCAGTGTTCAAGCCATACGAGAATCTATCAGGAAGTTAAGAGCTTTTTTTCTAATAATGTACTTATCTTAATATATCTTACTATTCCTGTCCAAGGGTCATGGGAAAACAGTAGCATGTTAGCTGACACTGGTTTATCTATTCAAATGTTTATTCAGTATTCAGTTAACTGTGAGTGTCATCTGTTGCATTAACTCAGGATGCTGAGGATGTTGTTGATACGTTATTAAGCTTGATTTATACTCCCATTTCATACTAACACAGCTCTGTTTTAGCTTTGTTTTGTCCGTATCCATTCAGACACGTTCAGAAAACACGCAAAAGATGTACGACGTGAACGTAAAACGCAGACACCAGGCACCACCTGCGTACTCACATTTAACACGGAGCATAAAATAACCTCCATGTAACCATTCACAGGACTTGTGAGAGACTGCAAATTTAAAGGGCGATTGTCAGTCCAAAATGTGTCTTAAAGTGCCGTGCTGAATGACTCCTGCTGGTGGGTGATCTGTAACACGACACTGAAAAGTGAGATGGTCACTAGGGGCAATGAAAAGGTTATGTGTCTCAGCACCTTTCAACCTAAAAAGCATGTCAACAGCATATCTCATACTGGTCTCGTTAGTGGGCAGAAGCAGGTGGTGGTGGGCAGCGATAAGCATCCCCTTGTGGCCTCCATATGGGCATAGCACTGGTGGTCATTTACAACCGTGTACAAAGTATTCAGCTCATTCTGAAGACACGGTTGATTGATTCTGTGATAGAAGTTGGAAACAAATGGAAAAGTGAGTGACTGTGTGTCTACGAAGTGAAAAACATCTTCCTGGGTCTAGTCGAGTGCCTGATGGTTTGGAATTGTTATGTGACACGAAGAACACAGGTTGAGGAACACTTTATGAAAATGTCAGTAGACTGTACCAGAACATTCTGTTATTTTTGTCAAAACTAAAACCAATTCCCCTACTTGAAGAAAGTGCCGCGGCTGCTTATTTTTCGGTCTCAATCAGTACGATACTTTGAGCTGCGCTTACACAAGGCATTGGATTGGATTCAGCATTTCGAACACGGTAAACACACAAATCATTCCCACCCTGAAACACTCCTACATTCCTCAACTGTTGTCCCTATATGTGTATTGTAATGGAACTCTCACTGTATAAACCTGACAAACAGTACAAGGTTACTGTATCATAGTATGAGAAACCTCTGACATCTTACCCTCCCTCTACCCTTACCCTCACGCCATGTTGGCATTGGTAAGGATGTTGAGTATAATGCAAGAAGACAAGACTCAGACTGACAGCTGACATGTTTTGAAATAAGTAAGTGGCTTTGTCCCAAGACCTGATTTTTTTTTTTTTTTGGGTTTCAGTGACATCTGATTAGATCCGTATGCAATACTAGCAAATGAGGTTCATACTGACTGTCTCTCAGGGAGGTCTGGCCTGGACATGTTGATGTATTACAGATGGCGTGGAGGCTGATGTATCTTCAGACCATGAAATGTCAACTTCTGTTTAACCAGCGCATGTTCGAGGGCAACGACATTTGGAGGTGGTGTGGGGTGGGGTGGGGTACAGGGGGTGAACATTTGTAGATGTTAACATCTGAAACACATGCCCTGGTGCAAGTGATACCTTCTCAAGGGCCTGGTCATTAAAAGAAAGAAGAACCGAATGACCGGCAAAGTCACTGCTGAAGTAAGAAATCTTCCTCAAGATGCTGCTTTACAGAGCGTTCAGAATACTCACCACTTCCCCTCTGGGTTCTCAAACTGCTGCACCGTGTAGCCAAACAAGTCTTCAATATTGCCATTGAAAGACATCCCGTTCTTTTCATCCACATTAAAAGTTGTTAACATGGGCAGCAACACTGTAGAAGGAAAAAAGAAAAAAGAGAAAACTTGACGCCATAGAGTAGAGAGAGCAACCACCCAAAACAGCCTAGGGACAGCAAGAAGGAAAAAAGCAACATGGTACGACAAAGAAAAAAACGAGGACAATAATACACATTTCAGACCAGCTCTGCCTCACAGTGGGTCTGTTTCTGTCGTGCAATATTGACTATACTGGAATATTGGGCACGTCATGTTTATTATTTTGTTTTTTGTCAACAAACAACAACTCAAAGTAAACACTTAGTTGAAGTCACAGAGCTTGGTGGAAGGGCTCTCTATTTTCTTTGGCGCTGTTATCTGCCAGAAGTGGCTAAATGGTACGCATGGGACTGTGGAATATTTGGTTTCCAGTGAGGGCAGGGAAGGCGACTGGGCCAAAGGAATTTTGTAATGAAATGCTGAAGGGCCTCACTGCGCCACTGTCCCCTCTGTCTTCACTGACCTCCCTGCACAGAGAAAGAGTTTCTTCTCCCACAGGGGCCTTGTTCTCTCTCCTTCTTTCTCCCCTTCTCTCTCTTTACCCCCACCCCCCATATGTCTATCCATCTCTGTCTTTTTCCCTCTCCAGCTATCCTTCTCCCCCTCTCTTTCTCATCTCCCTCCCCTTCTCTCTCTCTCTCACTCTCTCTTTCTCCCCCTCCCACACTCTCTCTCTCTCTTCCTGCAAATGAAAGCACAGATAAATATAGAGTCCTCAAAAAATCATCTCATTGTCTGTGCTGGCACAGTGGGACCCTTTCACATGCGGCAGTTCTGTGGAATTCCTGCCTGCAATTTATTAGATTCCTGGATGTCAGAGACAGGGCGAAAAATATTAACAAATCATACAGAACGCTAAGTGGACTCCAGTCCAGAGTTGCCACAGATGGATGTCAGAATGACAGAAGACCACAGAGGAGAAAGAGAAAATGAGAGAGAGAGTGTTCTCCACTGACAAGCAACGCAGCTGAACGTTAGATGAATACATTGCAGCGCTTGGGGACACATTACTTGGACCAGAGTAGACATATGGATACTGTACTTTGGTTAAATATAGTATGTACAGACACCAGGTGGTCAAGGAAATAACTCTGGGATGGTGGAATGATTTAAACTAAGGAAGCCTTGAAGCAACAGATAATCCATTGTCCAGTGAAACTCAACTTACATGAATTAATTTTTATACAAAGCAATTTACTAGCAAGGTACAACACTCAGACTACAGTAAGTTTGGGGGCCCAGCTCTGCCTGTCACCCAGTAAAGAGCAGAGAGGGAGATGTATACTGTGCAGTATGTGTGACAGAGAGCAAGGAAGAGGTTGCTTAGAAGGGAAAGGGGTGGTGGTAGCGTAGTGGTTAGGGAACCTGGCTAGTGTGTAAGTAGCCTGAAAAGTTTTGGGTTCGAATCCCGGCTGCCACCGTTGTGCCCTTGAGCAAGGCACTTAACCCTTAGTTGCTCTAGGGGAGACTGGCCCGGAACAATTGATAGTTGATGATTTGTAAGTCGCTTTGGATAAAAGCGTCTGCTAAATGCATAAATGTAATGTAAATGTAAATGGAAAGATATTAAGGTGATTTCTGACGTGTTTTGTGAACCATCTGCTCTGTGTTATGGTGGACATCTCTTGAAAAGGTCTGCTGACCGAATGGACACACTCTCTCCACTCAAAGGCAATCAGCAGCAATTAATATTTCCAGAGGAGCTTCCAGAATCCAGCCCCTCTTTGTTCCTCTGTGGCTGGTTATGTTGTGTGTGTACATGTGCGTGAAGATTTGCGTGTGTGTGTGTGTGTGTGTGTGTGCATGAGAGAAAGAAAGAGAATGAGAGATGCGAGTAAGACTAAGACTTTGTTTCTGTTTCAAATTCTTTTATTAAGCTCTCCTCCTTCTTAGCAAGATCATTTATAAATATCTGATTCCATGTCCCTGCCATGTATAGTTATGTTATTGTAATGGACAAGAACACGGATCACCCAAGTGTGTATTTCTTTAATCTGTTATCTTTTGTTTCTTTTGCCCTCCTTCACCATTTTTCAGTACCAAAACAGTGGTTGACCTGAGGCTAACCAGGCAAGCCACTCCTTAGTAGCACTGTCTACACTGCTAACCTGATTAGCATGACTTCTGCATTACTAATGGAAGCTAAACACATCTATGGCAGACCACAGTGCAGTAATCTATGGCTCAATACAGTGACTCACCAAGACTGTTACAAGAACGTGCTAGGCAATGGGTCTGTGTTTTCTCTCTGAGCAACAGGTTTGTTTTGGGGTAGGATTAGGAGGCTAAATAAACAGACTGAGTTTCCGTTACGATCTCTGATGGGCTTATACAGGGAGACACAAAGCCAGAGGCTGTGGGAGAGAGAGAGAGAGAGAGAGAGAGGGGCACGCAGGGAAAGGGGGCAGGAGGCTGAGTTCCAGACCATTTAGTCTATTAGCCTGCCTGTCTACGAAAACAGGACTAGATTAATGAAACGTCCCATCGTGAACTGGATGTTAATATTGGTTAATATTGCAGTCTGTGATGAGGACTTTGGGTCGGACCTGAAGGCACTCAGAGCTATAGGTGAATGCAGGGTGAATGTGAGCATCCAGAAAGCATGGCAGTAGAGTTACATATTCAACATGGCGAATCAGAGCCAGGTGACTCCAGTGGGGTACATGGAAACCATAACAGAGAAACTACAGCACGGTGGAGTTTTCAATGAAGTACCCTTTTCTCCCAGCAAATGTCTAAATGGCACCCCTATTCTGTTTCACAATGTCCCCTGACTTGATAAACGGTGTTAGACTGTGAAATTAAAACAGTATGCAGCTGTTTGTCACTTTCTGTCTTCTGTTGAATGTTTTCACAGGCAAATAGTTTAGGATCTTCGGTTTCAATCTAATGGTAAATGATGGTGTTAAGAACTGACTAGGACAGCTGTTGCTCCCTGTGGTCGAACTGGGCTATATCTTCACCATGCAGTTCTGTCTGTTCCAAGATTAACCAAACTGGTTTAAAAGGCCTCACACCATTACCAAATCACCAAAACACACCATTATCATTGCACTCAACTTTGACGTTGTTGAGTATGGCAAGGATCTTGCATGTGTAGGTACTTTTACACCCAAAAATCCCTTAGTACTGCTTTTAAAGTTCCATAGAACAAATGACATTAGTTTGTAAACCACTGCACATCCACAGGTTCTTGCCTGGAGTTACTGGCACCAACGACGGTCTTGCAGTCAGAAGTAAACAAGGGCACCAGAAAGGAAAGGAGCTAATGCTGGTGCTGAACATGAATGTCTGACTGCTTACTGAAAAGCTCCTGCATCTGAACCCTTAAAAGACGGAGAGAGAGAGAGAGAGAGGGAGAGAGAGAGCAAGAGAGAGAGAGTGAAATATTCAAGCTCTTAAGCCATCTTGTTCACGTTTGGCTGTGCTAGTAATGTTTATTTTTTCATTTGATTTACGGTAATTACCACAGCTCATTACTCCTCACAGGGAGGAACTGCGAAGTCATCAGACAAAATCCCAGTCAGGTAACCCTAGAGCCATCTCCATGCAGACAAGATCAATTATCAATTTCCTGGCAAGTTGACCCTAATACGTCAGTGAGAGCGGGAGAAACTACTATTTTGCTAATTCAAAATGGCGCCTCGCCAGGCTGAAGGCTTTTACATTGATCACAAATTGAGATGATGCCCAGGCCTGTTGCCCAGGGGATAACTAAAAAAAAGCTCCTCTTTCTGTTACCTGTGTGCACTTTGTGTGGTAGTTTTGTTGGATATGCTTACAACTGTAATGACAAGACACAGAAGGAAAATGTGTTAATAAAATTGGGCCAAAATTGCCCAAATTGGTCAAATTACCCTCTGGTCATTTTACACATGGTTGCCCTTGCCAGCACTCAAGAAATGAGAGCACTTTCAAGCAACACTCCACCGCACCAATCTACTGTTAATCCTTTTGAGATGTGGTGGTAGCAGAGAGTTCAAGGTTGGTTAAACTATTAATGGGCAATTGCACAGAAAATTGACTTTTTTCACGTCTGTAATGGTAATAAAATGCTGTGGTATTTGTATGATGTGAATGATTATGTGAAATGTTTCGTATACTTTTTCATGTAAGTTCTACAGACAAAAAATAGCAAATGCTCAAATTCCATGTAATCATTCACATCATCCAACACCATAGCGTTTTATCCCTTCCCATGCTTATATAGGCTGAGAAACAGACACAATTTCACAGCATTTTTTACACTCAGTAACTACATGCATGTGACAATAACATTTCCTTGTGTCTTGTACCATTGCATATCAAGCTAAAGTTACGCCTATAGCAATGAAAATGTCATATACTTTAATCTGTCTACTTCTTGGTCTCTGTAGCATCAGAATAAGTAAGATGTTCTTATCTAATGTCTAGTTCTTCTCTTCTCTTCTCTTCTCTTCTCTTCTTCTCTTTTATGATCGTTTTTAATTGTCAGTTATAGAGGAGCTGAATTTAGCCACAACTGAGACTAGGTGGACCAGAATATAGCAGAACATGATCACGGTCCAGTCCAGCATGGCCTTGCCTTCCTAGCACTTCCTCTTGATTATCATCTCCCTACAGTGCTAGTCTGGATTTGATCCCACTGAGCTTGTTGTCTCAAGAGGCATTTTAGCCTGTCCAATCAGCGAAAAGAGGGGGGCATTGTGAATGCAGAGCTAGAGTGCTATCAGTCAAGGCAAGCTATCAGTTAGGAGCTGATCCAATCTTTTTAAACTTAAACACCACAAGCAAGCAATTGAATCTCACTACCAAATGTCCAGACCCTCTGTACGAAACGAAAGTTTAGAACAAGAGTGTGGTTTTATTACCAGCCTAGGTCCATTCCACATTTGTCTTTATAAGTTGCTGGAACAAAGATGGACCCCATTAACTTGCATTACAAAGGTCTTAAATCTGCTGAGCACTCGCGTTGTGAGTTGTACAGCCTCTACAGATTTAAGAACTGACCCCAAATCAGTCAGTGTGGCACTTATAGGGCACAAATGAGAAGTGGTCAGCAACAGCAGACTGTTTGGCATCAGCAGACTGTTTTAACAAGATGGGGTGAAGGCACTCCCTCTCTCTCTCTCTCTTTCTCCTTCTATCATCACCATCTCTCTCTCTCTCTCTACCTCAATCTCTTTCCCTGTGTGCTCGTCCTCACAAACTGGCATGACAAAGCAGCTCTCAGACTAATAAAGTTAAAGTCAGAGACAGAGTTAATCTTCTAAATGAGCTCTCATTTAGCATTCTCTCTCACCCTATTCCTCTCCTTGTCTGGCTGCCCACACGCATACACACACAGAGAGTAGCTCCACTGTAATGTCCTCGCATAATAAATAAAATGCCATCCTTTTGACATATGCTTATTACAGCGAGATCCCCTGAGTGAGTATCTTGAAAACATGTGAGCACACACACACACACATGCACACACACACACAAAATAAGAGAACGAGAGATACTGATAGAGAGAGAGAGAGTGAGAGACTCTATGTATATAGATTCATAAGCTGCATGTCCCACACCTTCTGAAGGTCAGAACTGATGATATTATTTCTAACCCTAACATCAATGTTTTTCTCTGACAAACACTCTGTCTCTGTCTTGCCACCTAAATCTGAAAGGCTTTTTAAGAAAATCCTAGATTACTGCTAGATTACTTATTGTCTTAATTTAGCTACAGTCTGTCCTTTCCTCCCACTGTGTACATCAGCATCCTATGTATGGGCCAGAGCATTGGTATAGAGAGGGGAGAGAGGGGAGAGGAGGAGAGGGAGGGCGACTCATCTACGTCTGTGTATCATATGGACTGCTGTATATATTTTGCGAGACAGATGGGTTAATAACCTAATGCACGGGCCTTCTCAGCGTCCTGGCCCAGGAACACGAGCTGACTCTCAGTGGTAGAGAATTAGACAGGATGTATGGAGGCAGGAGACACTCCACTCTGCATTAGGCCTGACTAACAACAGCAGCCCAGGCTGTCCCAAAGTACCGGAGAAGAGAGACCCTACCGCAACCCATCCCCCCATGGACCTGCCCAGACACACACACACACACACACACGCATACACACACATACTACTAGCACCATCACCTCTACATGGTCTCTACACTGTACACTGGCCACTATATCCCCTTACCCATCACCACCACCTACCACCACTCCATTCCAACCCATCTCATCCACACTCCTATGCAGAGGAAGGGCCACAGGGCTGCCTGTCCTGCCTGCCGGTGTCCAGTTTCCAGATCCACCGTCTCTCTCTCCAGATGTACTCCCTGGCCACGTTTTTATTGGCCGCGAAAAAGAAATCACAGGTCCACCCCCGGAATGACATAATACTCCCCATTGGTTGTGAAGGCTTTTATCCCACAGCCCCCAACCCTCTCAACCCCTCAACATTTTCTGCCCCTGCCATCAGCACACACACACAGACACACACAATGTGCACCGCACACACACCCTACCCACCCACAGCAGCAAGGGGGATCTCTGCTGTGAACACGTTTGGACACTTACTCACCCAGTGACCTGAAACTCCAAAGAAACGCTGAGCCATGCAACCTTTGCTGCACAGGATGAAAGCATCCTCTTATATAAATAACCTAAACCTCAGAACCTTCCATAACACTTTAGCTAGAATTTTGCAGATGACAGACGGAAGACAGCGCTTCTTGAAACATTTCCCAGGGTGATCAAAAATACGCAAGACGACACCCAGGTCAGGTCACTTCCTGTGTCTCACGCATTGATCAGAAGTGCAAAAATAAACGGTGGGTGTTATTATCTGTAAAGGAAAGGGCCCACGTTTGTGAGTAAATCCACACCCTTGCACACTACAGCTGTTTTTACTGTTTGGGTCAACATACAGAGAAACACTTCAGTGACCATCCATACCACTCCTTTGTATAAGAATCGTAAATCTCTGTATGGAAATAAAAACCATCTGTACAGGCAGAGCAACATGTGTATGAGTAGTATGTGTAATTAACATGTTATAGACATCAGTAAGCATCTATAGCAGCATCTCAGTTGTATATAATAGCATATATATACCCTGATTGGAGATCCAGCCTTTCCTCGCTTTGGCTAGTTTTACACAGCAAAATCCAGACTTGGAGTATAGCATGGGGAATGTTCCAGAAAAAAAGGGGGAAAAAATCTAAACCACATTCCCATTCTAACGCAAGGGAACAGATCCAGGATTGGCTCTTGCGAGCAGAGCGAGGGAAGTAAAAAAGTATCTCCAGAGGGACGCTGGCTAACGTGACACATGTGATTGTTCCGCCCTGGAAGTCCAGTTTCCCACTGGCAGTGGATCCAGATCCCTGCTCCGGATATCAGCCAAGTTCACTTCCTACAGCTGCAGGGAAGGGGGGTGGGGGGAGGCCACTAATCGAAAAGATGGATTTCGCACAGGCCAGAATTCTCACCGTTTGTGTCAATGTGGGAAGAGAATCTAGTCATGCTTCAGGTGCAGTGATTAACGCATCATATAAATGCTGGTATTTAAATGGTGTGCAAGCCTCAATCACAACCACATGACACAATATGAAGCTTTTCATCGAGGCAGTTATTGAATGGTTTTGCAATAATAATGTGCAGCCTTCCATTATGTGAACTGACAATTGACAAGTCAATTGACAACTACAATTACTGCCATGTACTGCAATACAAGTACAACAAAAGTCAAAGTAGGGGGGAAAAGGCCTGAACAATGAGCATGAGCACAATAAACTGTCTTTGAAAATATTTTAGGATCCTTTTAGGTCCTTCCTTAAAAGCACTCTTTGAGCGCTGGTACAAACACTTTGTGTTTGGGTGAGAGAGCCCCTGCTGTTCCAACCTCTCTGCTAATGTGAAATAGATGGTGCCCCAGGCCGTCTGCATATTTACCCAGTTTGATGAATGACCAAGGATGTGCTGGGGAATTTGGGGAGAGGGATGGGGTAAGGGGAGGGAAGAACAGGGAAAAGAAAGAAAAGAGGGATGAACAGGAGGAGAGGGAGGAGGAGAGAGGCCTGGTGCACAGATGATGCCATTTTGTTCAGCTTTAGCCAAAGCTGTCTGCACCAGACCAGCTGCTTAACATTTAGTGGTCAGTCTCATGTGCTGACAGACCAACACATTTGTGTGCATATGTGTAAGTAAGTGTGCATGCAGTCAGTGTGTTTATGTGTGGAGTGTATCTCTGCATGCAGGTATGTTTATACTGCATGTGTGTAAAGCCTAAGTGTAGTATGTGCAGGTAAGTGTGTGTGTGTGTGTGTGTGTGTGTGTATGTGCATGTGTGTGTGTGTGTGTATGTGCTTGTGTGTGTATGAGTATGTGTGTATTTATGCATGTGTGTGTGTGTTTGTGCATGTGTGTGTATATGTATGTACGTATGTGTGTGTGTGTGTGTGTGTCTATGGCGTGCACTACAATCTGTATGTGAACAAGTCCATCTTGTCTGTTGAGAGAACCTGATTGCAAAAATAACCCAGAAGGAAATCATTACTCAGCATCACCATCAACAACTTGGCCCCTGCACTGCGAGCATTAAAATCCCCCTCCTCTCTTCTCCTCTCCTCTCCTCTCCTCTCCCCTGTCCTCCTCTCTCCTGGCTCAGCTATTCTTCCTTCTCTCTTCCTCTTTTCTCCTTGCCTCTACTCTCTCCTCCTGTCCTCTCCTTTTTCTTTTTTCTCTTCCTTCCAACCCCTTCACTCAATCCTTCACACACTCCTCCTCTCTGCTCCTCTCTGTTCTCTCTGACAGACGAGACTGTGGCCCTGCTTGTTAAGACTCCAGGCCAGAGGCTTGTTTCGCTTGTTGTTGTGCTAAAGAAGACATAATGTAATCTCCACTGCTCCTCCCCCCCCGTCTTCCACCCTCCACCACAGCCCCTTTCCCCCACATCTCTCTGATGCCTTGCCTTCCACACTAGTGAGTCACATGACGGAACACTGCTTCTTGTCTAGTCAATCATCCTCCCTTAAACTACTTCAAGCATGCACCCCGCATTGCCCTCCTCTACACTTCCTCTCTCTCTCTCTCTCTCTCTCTCCATCTGTCTCTCCACACAAACACACCCCAACCGCTTTTTTAGTCTGACTTGCTTCAGTCTCTGCCTTCCATTGCTTCACAGACTGCTGGAACTCTCTGTGGTAAAACTCCAGTACCCATATGGTTGCTATTTTGGGATGATCTGGTCGAAAACCCCCATGGTTGGGGTAGGGGTGAGGGAGGTGGGGTTGATGGAGGGGTCAGTGGAGTACTGTCCCACACTGTGTTTTCCCATTCTATATTTCTACACTTAAGGGAGTATGGGGTGGCAGGGGGAAGTGGGTGGGGGATGAGGGGTTGTCTGCTCTGGGAAAAGTCAGATCACAGGATCGTGACCTTGAAGCCATAACATGAGAGCGCTGCTAATGTGGTGTCACACCTGCCCCCGACCCCCACAGAGTCTCGACTTGTTATTCAAACATTTTATGGGAGAGCTGGGGTTTTTTTGCCCTATTACATTTCATTAGTCAGATCTTGGAACCTGGAACACGCTTCATTGATGGAGGCTTCTAAAGCAGACTTCTGGGAGGTCGAATTGTGATTTGGATAAGTAGGCCTTCAAAACGTTTAAATGAACATAGTTATTTACGTCTACATGACGTGATTTTATTTACCACTTTTTACTGATGTCATGGTGTCATTTCAAAGAAGCAGCTCTACAGCAGCTCTGTCGTAAGCCAAGGCTTCTGCAAAACACTCTCGGTTCTTTCTGCATGCACAGCATACTTTAGCAAAGGCATGGAGATGGCGTGACTTCCTGCAAAGTATTTTCAGAATGTCCCTTTTCACTTCTAAGAGTAATAATGAAAGGTTTAAGAACAGTAGAACAGGTCTGTTCTTAAGTAAGTCTAAAGTAACATGCAAGCTGTTGCAGTGCAAATCCTTGTGCATTTTGCTCATAATGTCATTATACTGTATTCTTAAATCATCACACTGCATTATGAAAATATATATTTTACGAGGAAAATAAAACTCATGATGTAAATATGGCCAGAAGCGAATCCATCAAAACAAGACTGGCTGACCAGCAGAAGAATGCTTTTCTTGGTTCTTAAACTATGAGAGGAGGAGACAGCTCACAACAAGGTCCTGGGGCATCTGGCGAAGATTCAGGATTTACGACCACGGACAGATCTACCGTGCCAGCGAGGCGGGAGCCCGGGCCCGTTGTGTACTTTTCTGCTCACTCCAGTTCCTTCTCCGGCCCTTAAGAGCTCCAGAGGGGCCATCTTTTTTCTCAGCTCCTCTCGCAACGACGCAGAACACACCACACGGGACCTAGGATGCAGCAGCGTGCACAAGGGCCCTTCTCTGTGACACTCTGAAACCAAAAGTTTCCACCCGTCTCACTAGATTCTCTCACCACTGAGAGGCCACACCTTGACAACTGAAAAAAAATCTCAGGGCAAGAAATCTCATCTTCTTTGATTATCAAGTTACATCTAAACCCAGCCTCCCCACCCCAGTAATACCAGTTGCCTTCTCATCATTCATTTCATCATGTACATATCAATTTCTGATTGATATGCAGCATGTATATTTAATTAGCCATGAAAAGTCTGCAGTCATAAATCTGTCTGGAGAGGTCATTGGAAAGCATGCTAGGAGTGGAATCAATGCAGTGGATGATTGAAACACCATCGTCCAATGGGGTACATATATCATACACAAGGGAACATAAACTTTAAAAACTACTAGAGCTCTACTCTCCATCCATGAATCCCCCTTGAGACGCCGGTGCAATTGCCCTTTAAGAAGCATTTGCACACAGCATTCCATACATGGGGCACACGGGCAAAGGAACGCACGCTTATCGCTGTTGCCAGGGCACTGCCGGCTGTCTGATATACGATGAAAAGGAGAGACATAGGTCATAATCCTCCCCAGCTGATTGTCAGGACTCCCTTCTCCTCCTCGCTGGGTTATCTGTGCATAATTGGCATTTCTGTGTCAGACAAGTTGTTTCTGCCTGACTGTCAGTGTGCACAGCAAGACAGTTGGGCGGTCATGATGTGGGGGATCTGTTCACAGTTTTTTTTTTTTATCATTTGTTTTTAAAGCTTTCAAAGAAACATTCTTTCTACGTTCTCTTGAAAGATACAGTTACACCCATAGCGTTTCCACACGGGCAATCAAAAATCATTCATAAAGACATAATAAAGAATCAAATATGAGTAAGTTGTCTTACAATTTCAATATGTTTTTTAAAAAAAATATTTAAAAAATCTATTTCATGTTGTGTGATGATATAACAACCGATGATATCTTCTAGTGACAACTTAATAACCCACTGTAGATATTATTTCATAAGTACATCAAAGCCGATGTACGTAAGGTAAGTGAATAAGCGAATGTGGAACATGTCAAATGATGCAGTCATCCAGGGAACCACAATGTGTGGAGATGTTATGCAAAAACATCCCAGTACAAATAGATCAACACCTTTACCCTAATAAGAATAACACCTGGCATATGTTGCCATGTGTGGTCATGTAAAAGCAAACTATTTGAGCATGTGTCGGTTTACGTGTGTGTATGGGGAGGTAAGTGTGTGTGCATGTGAATGGTTGTGTGTACATGCAGGCGTGCGTGGGTTTTTCAAGCACCCATATTAAGTTCACTTGTCCCCCCCCCCCCCCACACACACACACACACGTATGATTGAAACCAGATGTCGGACTCCCAGGTCCCAAACCAAAAACACCTGCACGCTCATCTCCGTTAGGAGTTTATGCAGCTTAAATGCCGCCACTACAATAACCACATCTGGGACTGGTGGTGGTGGTGGTGGGGGGGGGGGGCATTTGAGGAGCTCTCATAGCACAACATAGGATACCTCAGTGCATTCCCAGCAGCAGCTAAGCCACTCATAGACCAGCACCCTCTGACTTCTACACACCAAGTTCAGCAAGGTAGATGAGGCCACTTTCAAAACTTAACATCATTTTTTTCTTTACTTCTGGATCTAATTGTGGAGTTTAGGAGGTGAGAGTTTCCTTGTGTTACATTCTGGCTGAGACATGCCCCGGGAGGTAGCCCTGGTAAAGGGAGGAGCCGGTCCAAGCTCTGGGGAGGTTCCAATGGCGCGAGCGAGCCGAGGCTAATTGAACTGGGCTGGGACCCTGACGCGAGGTGACTGCTTGCTAATACTGACTGCTATCTACAGCTGCATCTTTAACTCAATTCTCTAATGAGTGTCACGAGCCCCTATCACATGTGTGCCCAGGAATCCGAGAGAGGGAGGGGGCCGAGAGGAAGATAGATGAAGAACGTATCTAGACGTTTGATTTTTTTTTAGGAACAGAGAGAGTATCTGTTTGTCGTTTTTGATCAATGAGGGGGGATTTATCATAAACGAGCAGGCCACAGTCAACTTTAAGTCACCCCTGTCTTCCAGATAAATCAATATATTTACCAACATTGAAAATCCAACAAGCCTAATTCAAATAGATAAGGCAAATAAGTTACCTGCACATCTTCAGCATCTCTCAACTGCTCATAGCTCTCGAGGTAAGAAGTTCAACGGCAGTCAACAGACAGACAAAAAACTTTTTCTTTTCTGAATATGTAAATCACTCTTACCCACACATAGATACAGTATTGTGGACTGCATATAGGCAAAAGGACACGAGCAAAGCGTACACAGTGCAACTGCTATGACGTGATCATCCATCAATTCTGTAACATCAGCTGAACATACCCGCTTCTGTCAGTACCATGCAAACAATTCTGTATGACAATTTTGCATAAGTTTTTCATTATCACTTTGAACCATTCTCACGATATAGACTATGTACCTATGTGCTTGATGACTTCTATGTAACTTCAACGTCAACAGATTTGCCTATCCGTTTGGATGGAGAGACTTCATTAAATGATTCTATCTGAACAGCTGTCACGTACCGCTAAGTAACAAAGCCCATTAGCTATATATTTAAAGTACACACTTGACAACAGCTTGACCAGTATCAGAAAGACCTGTTGTTGGTGCAAGACAATGCACTGTCATATTCGTAGTGAGATGCTCTCATCATTAATAATGCATTGCAAAGTCATGTAATGGGTGTGCGCATACAATAGCCTCGGTAAATAGTAGCGAACACCCGGCGAATTTAAAGTTTAAGTTATACTGCCTTAATCCACATGCATCTGAAAACAAAATACTCACCAAAAAGCGTTGTTAAAACGAAACAAAACATTCCGTAAGGCATCTTGGGTTGTTCGTAAAGGCAGCGCGAACCCAGGATACCAGACCCTCTCCGCTGGAGGAGCTTGACTCAACTGAACAGCAGTCTCAGGAGGCAATGGGGTTATTGAACTACTCTAGGGCAAGGCATTTCCTGTACACGATCATTTACGTTTGAAGTCTATTCTAGGCGTTTAAAATGATTCAGAGTCCACACAACATGAACACTGTTGGCCAGCTGTTGTTTCGTATTGTATACTCACACCGACCTATTATCAAAGTGCGCGTAAAGAGCGCAACCAATGGGAGAAATGTTATACTACTGTCTAAAGAAATTTATGAAGTGATGCTGCTCTTCATGCAAGGGGAAAATATCAACTGTCAATACAGTTTTAGAAGCTTTTATAAGGATTATTAACATATTATGATATATAGTGCATGCACAAGAGAAAATAGTAACATTCTTGTTGAATGTCATTTACTTTTTAAAAAAAATCTGCATGGCATGGATCTCTCATCACACTTGCTTAGCGTTTAAGTAGGCTACTATACCTTCCTAAACATACTTGAGTGCATGCCTGAAAACCCTCCGAAGCTAGTTACATTACCTAGGGCTTTTAATACCCCCACAGGACTTTGGAATAAGCCATATCCCATAATTTCTGTTCTAAAAACATGTGATAGGTGTGCTCTACTTTCATCACTTTGTCAGAATTCATTACTGCTGAGTTGTGACCCTATGGTCTGGTAGACCTGTAGGATTCCACTCTCATGAACCCCAAATACTATCAATTACATTTTATTTTATGTTTGGAATGACCTGCTTTTCACTCCTCTATTGACCATTGGCATTTTGCAAAATCGAAGCCACCTGACAGCTAGAAGTCAGCATGAAAACAAAATACGTAAAATCAGAATATGCTGAACAAATGTACTTCTTCCCCTTTGCTGACATCTCCCATGTCTTTATGTGCAACTATTCATGTTTGTTTAATCAGGTTGTACATTTTCCTGTGTAAATCTTTTCTTCCCAGGGTTTGCGTTGCCTCTAACTTATTTACAGACTTATAGTTTTCCAGGATGTAAACCTTGGTCTAGTTTCATATTTAGGTAAAAGCGTTTTAATCTTTACATTGTGGAAAATACAACAATGGTTTGCTCCATTTCAGGTAAAGGTTTTTGGCATCATACACACATAAACTCTCTCTCTCACTCTCTCTCGCTCTCTCACACACACACACACACACACACACACATAAACTACTGTAAGAGAAAACATGTCTCTGCCTAATACTCCACAGATGTGTTTTCTTCCCTCATTCTTTATTGCTGCATATGCCACCCACACAATCAGTGTGGCTCCTGTATCATATGTGCTCACAGAGACAGTTTATAGAAGCCTTTCCTGTGTACGCAGGCACAGAAGATCTCTTGTGTGGACAGTGTCTCAGGAAGACTGATTAGAGTTTTCTCTCTCCCACACACCCCTTTTTTCCTCCCTCCTTCCCTCCATCTCTCTCTCTCTTTCTCTCTCTCTCTCTCCCCCAATCTGTTCCCCCGACTGTTACTCTGTCCGTCATCTTTCCACCTTCGCATGAATTGTTTCCAGGGCAACTACATTCAGCGCAGACTTTTATTGTATTGACAAATATTATCATAATCCATAGACATTCATATAACATATCTATCTGCTAGTCATCCCAGTCTAATCCCTGTGTATGAAGGAACTGAGCCTGGAGTCGTCTGAGTGGCAGAGCAGACAAATTTGGCTACTGAAGCATCCCTCATTACGTCATGTGGAATCCCACGTAAATCCGTCCTCAAGAAGTCCATGCCTCGCCAAATTACTTTCCTATTTGCATCTCACTAGGTTGCTCTCTCAGTTTAAAGAGACCTGCTTTCCACATTATTAGGAATTTTTATGGCCACAGAGATTGTTATTCTATCCTAAATTTATTGTTTGTTCTCAAAAGACATACAGGATCTGTCATCTCTAAGACTTTGTTTTATCAGTTTGACAAATGTTTGTTGGTGTAAGTCTTTAAAACTCTTAGACCCAATTAAGAACGTAAAGAAGTAAGGCTTTTAAGCTGTCATTTAGCACACTACTATTAACTGACCGCACCTTGCGATAACGGAAGAGGTTTTGTCTGACATGGCTAAAACAATAAACTGTCCTTTATGGGAATGACACAGATGTTAGATAGAGGGCAGGAAGCTCTTCCCAGTACAAAGTAATCTAATTAACCCCTGCTAAAAGAGGTTGTCTTTCACATTGTCTCCGCTTTTGCTGAAAGTTTTCCCTGACTACTGCTTAAAATCAGGATTTAATCTGTAACAAAGACATTTTGTTTAACTCCATTTGGAGATGCTGTCAACATTGGCCCCAATTCTGTTGGAAAATGCAAATGTTTTGCAAGCTCATGGCCAGGACGAAATGTCTTGCAAGCTTGTGGCTAGGGAGAAATGCTCCTTAAAGGAGAAATCTGGTGTGAATTAGTCAATAGCTCTGTTGTTCACAGAGCTCTGTTGTTCACAGAGCTATGGTCACTGAATGCTGTATGGTGGGAAAAGAACCAGAAAATTTGATGCAATAAAATGCAAAAAATTTGCATAGACTGAAAAATGAACCAATAGCTAAACTGAATGGGGCATAGCAAAATAAAACTGTAAGTAAGCTACTGTGCCCCATTCACTTAGTGTTAGTTGCCAGTTCACTATTCAGTCTATGTTGTATCAATTTTTCCCCACTGACAGCACCTTGAACAACAGGGCTATGGATTGATTCACACAGAATTTCTCCTTTAACTATACTGCACTATACAGTACTACTGATCTTCTGCAGTTTGCTAAAAGCATTTTCTTTTCCTTTCCCAGCCTTTTTCTCTCCTTGATCAGTGGTCTGATTACTTTGGGCCTCTTTTAGATCCACAGATCACTCTGCTTTTTAGACAAAGAGGGATGGTTCTTTTCCGAAAGGTACTTTGGCATGCAATCAAAACCTCAGTGTAGAAAGCCTCTCTCATTCAGTTACACCGCAGATGCAGTTTTATGCATACCTATCGTGGAAACCATGGAAAGTGAGATACCCAGTGCCATAAAGCCCTCAGGTACAGTCATGTAAACACTACAGTGTGTCAAAATTACCCAAATGTTGTTTATACAAGGAAACTGTTCAGCTTATGACAAGGTGTGTGTTTGTGTGTGTGTGTGTGTGTGATGCGTGTGTGTGTGAGAATATATATGTCTGAAGTCTGTGACCATCTACAAGGAGAGTTTTGTTCAAGATGAAAATGTGTCTTGTGCCATGGCCAATGGGAGGCACAGAGTACAAACAGCATTTCTGTTTTTTAAATGAAATTCCAAAACCGATTCATGAAACAATACACAACTATGCAAAACTAAACACACATATAAATCTGATCTGCTACCTGCTGAGGCTCTTCTTCTAGGTTGGACTATATCTTTTACTTTACCGTGATTTGCTTTGCTGCGGGAGTCAAGTAGAGGCTGTGAGTTCATCTGAGACAAGAGCAGTATTTGTGCATATAGGCCAAGGTCTGACTCCATCTATCTGTTAAAAGGCCCCCCCCCCAACAAACACGCACACACACATACACACGCACACACGGGGGATTTGTTGGGGGGGTGATCAGTAGCGTCATCCGATCGACAAACTGATAAAGAGTCCTATCTCAAAGTTAAGATGTGCAAAGTTGTAGGCTTCAAAAGGAGAGGTCAGTCAGAGTCTGTGAGACTTGACTTATGTAAGAGCACTCCAACATCTAATCTGACCCTGTCTGTCTTCTTGTGAACAGAACATAAAATTATGTTTGTGAGAGGAATTCCTTTCCTTTGCTATAGCGTGTAAGTGGTCAGAAAATGAAGCCTAATTTCACAACGTTGTTGAGTTGAGTGAGTGGTATGGGCCATCGCTATGTTAATAGAAACCAAAATTGCTTCCAGTGCTGTCGTTCCCCTAGGCAGCTTCACACCAATTATTTTCAGTTGGTTAATCAACATTGGCAGAGGACTCTCTGGAATGTAGACATGTAGTTCTTTTTGTCGTGCAGCTTGTGCACAACTGTCGGTGTCACAAGACCCTCGGTGCATTTCACAGGGCATGGCATCTGATTGGAGCATATCAGATAACGACTGTACTCCTTACACCATCAGCAAACTGTCTATGTCGGCTATGCTGTGAGAATTTGAGTGTGTGTGTTTGAGTGAGTGAGTGTCTGTGAGCAACAAGTCTGTGTGTGTATGGCTGGGTGTGGGTGGCTGTGACTGTGTCGGGGTGGGGGTTCTGTGTGTGTGTTTGTGTGTGTGTGTGGGGGGGGGGGTGTCTGTATATGGTTGTGTATAAGTGGGTGTGGGTGGTTGTGACTGTTTGTGTGTGTGTGTGTGTGTGTGTCTGTGTATGGGTGTGTATGGGTGGCTGTGACTGTGGGTGTGTTGGGGAGGCTGAAGTCAATTAGCAGTGTCATTCCACGGACATCCCCGAGGAATTTTTACACCTGGGCCTCCAGGCTCTATTTTAGTATTTTGACTTACAATTTTTGGAATTTCTTTACAAACAGACATCCAGACGAGGACAGGACATTCAGACTAGGAACAACAAATGCACACATTAGACACACTTACTTTATGCACACTTAAAAGCCTTTATTACCATATGTTACATTGACTACAGGGATGGTTTGGCAGTCACTGAGAAGACACGAGTTAAAAAATACACAGTTACAGCACCATTGAGATTCATCATCTCTATTTGTTGAAAAAAAGTATTCATTTCCCATTCTAATCTTAAGCAGAAGCCAAGCAAATCACTCTTACATGTAAATGGCCATCCTTCCATCAATCAAAACGCTCTGGGGAGGAGGAAAAGAGAAGGGGGAGATGTGGGCGAACTGTCAGACTTCCACTAGTGGGTGGATGGGAGGTTAGAGAGGTTAGCACTTCAACCGCAATCAGTCCATCAGGCCTCTGTGACCCTCCTGTGGCCTGGCCTGTCCACCTCTGCTGCAGATTCATTGACGGGATGGGAGGCATGTGCAAGCACCGGCATAGCTCTCCTGTTGAACGGACAATACAGCTGATTGGTGTGCACATGTCTGTGTGTGTATGTGTGTGTGTGTGTGTGTGTGTGTGTGTGTGTGTGTGCATGTGCATGTGCATGTGTGAATATCTATCTGTGTGTGCATATATGAGTCTGTTTCACACAGCTGAGTATCTGCAGACCCTGGAGGTCCGTGGGGTTCTATTGTTTAGTACTTCCTCAGCCGATCCCCAAGTAGTGCAAGATTTTGGAGATGGGTGGAGGGGGGTCAGAGAGGAAGGGAGGACCTCTTATTGGGGAACTTGGCAGCCGCTTGCAAAGAGCTCACACTGAATTGGGTAAATATAAGCTACCATACCGGCTGGACAATAAAATCTTACATAGCCAAAATTCATACTCAACACAGAATGCAAACAAACACTCAACACAGAATGCAAACAAATAAAAGGACAAAGGTTAAATAGAACTGCAGATCTTCCGTAGAAATTCCTTGTTGCGAAATGATTTCAGAATGATGACAAAACAGTGTTTATATAAATTAAAGTTCTAAGAATGTGTTTATTGTTGTTATTAGAAAACAAAGCCATTAAAAAGTGCTGATACTTGGATCTCCCTCCCAACACTATAATAAATATATGAAAGTTAAATTGTGAAAGTGAAAATCTCTCATAGGCGTTTGTCTGCTGTGATCATCCACTACAAGGTCAGATGGGTAGACAAACAAGCATCTCATGCTAAAAGTGGCGAGCATACCAAAGACATGCTTGATGGCCATATAGAGATTACATCAGTGTTATTGTTTGTGCCTTTCGAGTGCACGTCATTGTTATCGCACGCTCTCTTGCGAGGCGAGGCAACAGGACGTGACTTCCGACTATTGTGCTGTTAAGCAGAAGAGGCGAAAAAACGTGCCGTCAGTTGGACAAGACTCTACACCCGCCCTCTAGGCCCTCTTCAGCTCATTTCCATGTCTGTCACTATACTAGGTGGTGGCTGTACCTTATATAGTCTCTGTGCTGTGCTGTGTGTGTGTGTGTGTGTGTGAAGACAAAAGGGTACAAAAGACTGTACCCTTCTCATCCATAATAGGGCAATGTTTGGAGACAGCAGTTTACTTACAGTGGTCCTGATAGCTGAAGTGTGTCTGTGAGTCAAGTCCAAATGAAGCCGACTAGACAGGCTGGTTCTCCTCACTGTGAAGACAACTTATTCCCTCCTCTCCTCCCCTCCAGATCACTACGGAGGGATCATCATCCAGTCCATATATTATTCAAGAAAGAGGAGGAAATTGCTTTTGTTGAAAAAAAATACATTAATAAAAGGCTGCCTGGAGTTGATGTATGAGCTGGTTTAACTCTCCTATGGGTCGCAGTCACTTTGACAACCATTTGTGCTCTCTGGGCTTGTTAAAATGTTGTTGGCAATTAGGGGATTTTCATTGTTTTCACTGTTCTCTGGTCAGATTTATGTTGGATGGGTTCTGTGTGAGCTAGTGGGAGTGTTCAGTTAGTTTGAGGGCTTCCTCTGCCTCTGCCTCCCATATCTCTCAGTGGGAGAAAGTGTGTGTGTGTATGTGTGGAGGTGGAGGGGCATGGGGTTTTGATACTGGGTTGTGGTGTGCAGGGGTCGGGGTGATGTGGGTCAACCGTAGAACACCAGAGACAGGAAATGGCTCCAATATGGTGCGGAGTGTGGCCCTTTGAAACACCCCCCTCAGGAGTGATTTAGCATTCCTGTCAGGCCTTGGATCTTGGGTTCAATGAGCAGAGATGTCATAAAAAATGACAAAAGTGAAAAAGGTAAGCAGTGTCAAAGAGAGCATTAGTGGCTGAAACAATTTAATTCCACTCATGGTGTTCACATTTGTTCATCTGTGACTGTGGACCCCAATGGACTGTGAGGATGTCTGTGGCAAGTACAATAACCGGACACTGGAGTTTTTTTGTGTAGATGTTCATTTTAAATAGATTATGTTCACTGTTTGTTTTGACTATTACCTCAAAACAAAAATATATTAATTACTTGTTGATCTCTATCTGTGTCACTACGTATCAGATGTCTGGGATTTGAATTTCCTGTTATGACCACATCACTCTCTATCAACAAATATGGCAATATTAAAGTATAAATTTAGTTCCATTCAGTGACCCGTGAAGAAAAGGTGACTCGACACAAATATTCATTTCAGCAGTGCATCAAAATCTTTTTTTTCCTCTGCTTGGGCCGAGAGCGAAAGAGTCTGTGCTCGAACGTGCGCTGCTGAGTATCTTGTCTTCTTGGACTGTGTGCAAATATGTTACCAAAATGGTCAGGGAGGCCGAGGCTCGCTGTGCTGTTCGGCGCTGCGCTGTGTTGCGCTGAGGCCGTGACGCTCTGTGCAGAAATGGAGTGTTTACACTGAGCATATTTCAGTACCTTGAGGGGATGAACTCCCAGAGGGCCCCAATGGGATGCTGCCTCTGCCTTTGTACTCCTGCTCCCCCTCAGCTCCTCAAAGAGCCCGAGTCCATCAGACTTTAAAATCACTCGGGTTTTAAATTTAGGGATGGTAGATAACCCCGGTTTCAGTGCTGCTTTATGTTCTGAACAGATAGAGTCTGTAGGAGCTTCCCATACCTTGAACTGGCAAACAACTGAGGAAACAACTGATGAGTGATGTTATATCAGGCCAATGCATTAGCTGTATTTCAACTAAATTGGATTTTGTCTTAATCCTGTTGGTTTACGCATTTTCTTCCTGGGCCCCTTACAACCCCACGGTTATGTCATACTTAATATTTATTACCACCCTAGATTGGAAATACTTCAACTCCCCAAAGGAAGTAAAGTCGTAAGCCTTTCTACATGATCATCACTGAATGATTTCTCTCCATATTCCCCACCCTGGCCTTTTTAGCTTTAAATCACTATTAGAAATCATCTCCAATATCAACACTGTTGTCTCCATCGGCACAAACACAGTTTCCCATAAATAAACTTTCCCCCCAAAAACTGAACTCGTTGGGAATTTGAGGGTATTTTAATCCTGCTATGGAACCCATGCTGTCTTTCTCACATGGCCATTGCAGCTATTCTGTTACTCTGTCGGTTTGAGAAGGTCAAAGGGCAAGACGCTGTGCAGCTCTGGGGAAACCAGGGGCCATGTGTGTGGGATATATGTAGCTACTTCTCCGGTCTTATCCAGCAAATTGGATGTCAGAAACTGTGTGTTTTGAGCCTTCCCACTACAGCTAACTCTTTCTCTTTCTCTCTCTCTCTCTCCTCATTCCTTAGTTCTCATTATTCTCTCAGGCCCAGCAGGGTTTTCTTTACTTGCTGATATGATTAAATGTGATTAAAGCTCATAGAGTCAGAACGCCAAAGTTATTTACTTATTTATTTCATCAAGCGTTGTGAAACTGTAACATGACAAAACCAAGCGGGGGTAAAAAATGCTTGGAGCACAGCATAGCTTTTAGCACCATAAATGACTTGAACTTTTACCGGGATTAGGCCCTGGTATTTCTTGCTGAGAAGTACAAAAGTACATGTTGGGTGGTTTCCTTTCGGCAGTGGGATGAGCTCCCCATTTTGTCAGTCATGTCATTGCTGCCCCCCAGTGGACTAACTGAGTTGTTGCGATCAGGCAAGCAGAGGAACCCATTGAAGAGTCTGGCACACAATGAAAAGACCCCATAAATACCAGGCAGGGAATTTTTACAGTATTATTTATAGCCAAACAGCCTCTGTATCTTGTTACCGTGAGACAGGGAGCATTCCTTTAGGTACTGGTCAAAATGTGTGTGTGTGTGTGTGTGTGTGTGTGTGTGTGTGTGTGTGTGTGTGTGTTTAGCACAAGTTTAGCACATTCTTATTTCTTGTTTCAAAAGCTCATTTAACCCATGAACAACCAGATACATTAACAGTGTGTTACATCCCAAATAAAAGTGACAGACTTTTTTTAGAAAGACTTTAGACTAAGAACATTCTCTAGGTACAGTGTGAGCAAATAAAATCATCTAGAGGTATTTGCACAGCAGCCATGGACATGTATTCCTGAAGGAAATCTGTCAAAATCTGATCTCCTTTCCAGGGCTGTGTCAAGGGACCCTGGGGGCCCCTGACATTGCGGTCTAGGCGCCACCTGGACCTATTACTACCCAACCCCCTGACCTTGCAGAATTAGCCAATAAGACTCCGGATTGTGGTTGGTTATTGAGTTTCTCATGATATCAGTAGCAGTTGCCTGAACAAAGTAAAAGATTTTGAAACAGTTATCACAGACTTTTTTAAATTGACCAATATCAGATGTCCTGAAGCCCCCTGAACATGGGACCCAAGACAACTGCGACAGCCCTGCTCCTTTTAAATACATCAATAAATACTTTACAATCTATGGTATACAGTAGATGGAACACTATGTTAATCCTTAATTGCCTTATAGTGTTTCTACCTTACATGTGTATCATTCAGATGTGAATAAAAATGGAGGACATGAAGCAAATTGGGGGAGAAAGAAATCCACTCATCTCATAATCTCATAATAAAAAGTTGAATGCCCCAAAAAACTGTAAGTACAAATACTGCCCCACTCTTCTTTCAATATCATCCCTCTCCATCCCATTTTTTTTTTTTTTTTTTTTTTACGAATAACGCATTGGCAGAAGACATTAATGAACCCCCCAGTATGCATATTAACACTCCAATTATTTGTTGCTGATTTCAATGGCGATCTGTTTCTTCTCTGCGATCCGCACAAGCCTTCATCCTCTTTTGTTTCATCTCGAGTCTCTTCACCTGCTCAAGCACCGGGGCCCTTTGTAAAAGATGGAGAATAGGACTGTTGTCCTTCCCCTTGGGCCATGACTGATGCCCCAGGTTCAGAACAAAAACGCTCCCCCACACCGGTCGCTTCACAGTGAAGGGTTTGCGCAAAGATGAGAATAGCTAATTACAGACTGAGTGCTTGCTCATATCTAGAGAGTCTTAAAACTGAAAAAAGGTATGCAACGCATTTCAGAAAGATGGATGCACAGAAACAAAATGAAAGGAATGATTATTGTTCATCACAATGAACGCATTGTCTGATGCAGCTTAATCAGTGAAGAATACGGTACTTTGATGCACAAATTGAAAAAGAACACTTTGAAGGCTTAGAACACTACATCATTCTGGTTAGGTCCTCCACATTGAACAGGCTATGGACGGCTATATCTACACAGTCTTTGGACTAAAACAATAACTTGAATTTACAATCAAACAAACTGTATCAGAACTGGTGACCACACTTTTCATAATCATTTCAAAGTACTCTGTTCCCTAAACTGAACACCTTGACTACCATGACCTGGATGAATGAGAATCTTCACAGACATACTCTGTTCCCTTATGAAAAAAATAAAATAAAATCACCAAAGCGCTGATCCATGAGTCTGTTCTTTAAATTATGAAAATGCTATTTTTAGTAGCATAATCATAATCACCATTGCTATTAATTCTCACTCCTCTTTCACAATTCCACACAAGGTCTGCTACGTCATTTCAGTTTCATGTTTGATCAAATTATCCCACGCTTGTCCATTCTACTTAAGAATGCTTGTCGATTGACTGGGACTGCATACTCAATCAGAGTCATTATGTTTATTTCCAATTACCAGGGCCAGGGGTGTGCATGATGAACACCTGATTTTTTGACCACCAAAAACACTGAGCAGCCAGAGGACTATGAAGGCCAGTTTCCTGAGTTTGATAAAAAGGAACGTGGGATTAGTCAACATCTTAAATCATCTACTCTAAATTATCATCTAATTTCTAAGGAGACACACTGAGTACAATCTTTTTGCTGACGGTACTCAAATCACATCAAATGCAACAAATTACTGCAGGATTTCCAACACATGCTTCAGAGAGCATTCAGTCAAGACTGTGTCAACACCCATATGTCCACTAAATACATGAAATCCATGGGTTTCTTCAGCATACATGTAATTATGACCCTCGCCATCCATTAAAAATATCTCTTCTCATATGTCAGTAACATTATTGTGGGCAGAACTACATATACTGTATGGTATGAATGTAAAATGAAACCACGAACAGGCACCTTAATGAGGTCAACTGAAAGTTGATCTTTCAGACATTCCGATGCATCTTTAGCTTTTCATATGATACCGTATTTTCTTGGCTATTAACCACTGTTGATACAGTAATTTTCCTGCTATGAGGTTAATACATGGAGAAAGGATATAAATGGCAATTCATTCTTTTTTTTAAAAAATAAAATAAAATCATGGTTTGACTACGGTAATTTAATTGCAGTAATGTTTGATCAACTGTGCAGGGGTAGTTAATATATGGGGCAGTCAGGACACAATGCAACTAATACTCAGGAAATTACCTCGCCCTACCATGGACCATTGCTTCATATTACTCTATGTTGTGTGTCTACATAGAAATATACCAACAGTAACAGTTAGCTGCAGTACATAGGTTTTACATGTTGAATAAGCTACCCATTTAAATCATGTTGAAACACGGAAGCTGTCAAAAAGCAGTTCATCATCAACACGTGTTACTTGTAAACAGGCTGTCTAAATAACTACTCTCCCAATCAAAAGCACGACTAATTACCCTGAAGCCTTTCTCCTACTTCGCATTTCTCCTACTTCGCAAACAAAAACCCCACTGAAAAACAGAGCTGGGGCATGAGATGAAAGCCCTGGGGAGCAAAAAGCACATGTTTGATATATTAATTAATGCCTTTATAGAGATGATGAAATGTTCAGTTGAAGTGCAGGACCTCATTCACTATTTGATCTGGGGCACAAAAGCTGAATGCAAGGGGTTGCAGAAGGAGCCCAACTCGCTTTAGCATCTTCAGACATGGGCATAAGATCTCTCTGCTTAATGTATGCAGATGAGGTGTCTGAATGGATGAATAATTTAACTGAAGTGAGTGTCCAGAACATGGATAAAAACATCATCCACACAACATCTCACATGGGGATGATGAGTGAATTGTGTTGGAGACACGCATTGTAGACACATTTATTTACATATGCAGACACACACACACGCACATGCACGCACGTGCACACACACACACACACAAACACACACACAAACACACTGACATACATAAATTTGTATAAAGAATAATAGAAAGGTGATGATTGTAATGTGTAATATCAATTTCTAGCTATATAATGTTATTAGTTGTGTAACAAAATACTATTTTGTTATGACCTGGTAAACATAATTGTCTGCCCTACAAAGTAACAATGTCTAATCATAAAAAGTTTTCACAGATCATATAGTCTGACGAACATCTAATAAGATGAATCGTCTTCATTCACCTGCAGCACGGAAATAGAGCTTATCAACCTCAAAGTTTGTTTGATCAACCTTGGGGGAAAAAGTGATACATTGACAGGTTTTAATGACAAATGCTTTGAATAAAGTGGGTAGGAAAAAAATTCTTTGCGACTTTGGATAGCTGGGTGTCTTTCTCTCAGTATCTAAGATCCTTGTTAGCACATGATAAGTCTGAGTGAACTGGTCAGTAGTGGTCTCTGAAGTGGTAACTTGACACACCGTCTTTTGATAACACTAACATCTGTTTTGTTTACACAGGCTTCATTCATGCTTTTGTGTAGTGTGAGGTCAGGTCCAAAAAGGTGAACTAGGGTGATCACCCTTTGTTCCAGGCTTTAAAAAAAGTGGGACACTCTTTTGAAAAAAAATGTCAATGCCCTTTCTGTAAATAAGCTGTCAGATGTATCAATAACATTTACTGCTGATAATCGAATTCAAACATGTGACCTCTGGTTTCATGGTATATGTGACTCATGCTTATCATTAGCTTACATTTAGTAATCTGGCCAAGAGAGGCAAAGGGTATTGTGCTTTCAGTACCAGGGTGTACCAAGACTGTTTACCTTGCATCCTAAAAAAGTGAGTATATTTTATATCAAATCAGTTTGCAAACAGAACTAATGGCTCTGTATTTAATACACCATTAAGAAATACTCCCGACTGATGGAAAAATCCAACAAACCTACCTTATGTTACTGCTTTAGTTTGATTTTCATTCATTCATACTCAACGTTAAATTGGGTGAAATTTATCTCAGTGAAAAGTCTCAGTAGATCATAGACAAGAAGCTGAAGTTGACCTCATTCCTGTAAAGTGCCATGGCAAGGGACTGAAATAATTATCCTGTCCAGGAAGGAGCTGTGCTGCTAATATTTATGTCTGAAGCCAAGTATCAGTTAGAAAAAATAGGAGAAATCCAAGGCACTCTTCTTTTCCAAAATATAACTAATTTCTAAAAGAAGTAGCCATGTAAAATAAAGGCTTTTTACATTTTTGCCTCCTTGACCCAAAAGAGCACCTTCAACACATATTCACTTGACATTCCTGAGCTCTATAGACTTTTCTCATTTTACCAAGTATCAGTTACTCCAAGAAAGCTATCTGGAAAAATGCATTTGTGACTGCTTTAGCACTAATATGGATGATAAAGACAAGTACAATTACAATGACAGGCCTTCTCTAACTGACAGAGTAGGCAACCATTTTACCTATTAACCTGTTTATTCTGCTTTATATCCGAAGTCCTAAAACTGTGTTACCTCATTTGCTATCTTTCTTCCTTCTTCCCTTACTTTTGTAACAGATACATGGTCTGAGATTCAGATGTCAAACAATGTTAATTACAACTCAAAGCTGCAAATCTACATGGTAGTCATAGCCTACTCTTTATGATGAGAGATGTATGGCTGGTGCCTTATCAGAATAGCCAGAACTCTGGCATGACATGGAGGGTGTCTGGATTGTGTCTGTCCACACTGTAATCATAGCCTCAGTCTCTGGGGACCACTGACATGGCTTTAACCCCTGCACAGATGTGTTCTAGGTAGCTGAATGTAGACCTTATTTTTTCCTAGTTTCCAAGTTCTATGTTCGGTCCATATTGTTTTGTTCATGAAGGCGACTTTTTGTGTAGTTGTGTGGAGCATGTTTTGAATGTATTTGATAAGCATGTGTTATATGTATGTGTATGTATGTATTATATAAAGGCATAATAAATGACTTTTATGACTATTTAAATGAACACATTCAGGTATTTGTCTTTAAAAACAACAGCTTCAAACATAGTCTGACAGGACACCAAGTTTCTAATACAGAGAATGTTTGAAAATCTCAGTGTGCAACTGGAACATTGCACATAACCTTGTAAGCATGACCCAGCTCATTTTATTTTCACTGGACCTGGTACTGTCTTAGCTCCATATTACTTTGAATATTGTTACCAAGAGGCATAAAGATACATTCAGTTGTGTTTCATTAATCAATTGAATTAATCTAACTGAAATTTAAAAATTGGTTGAAACTTTACCAGGACAAACCTGTATAGTTGCTCTATTGAATTTGGAGATTCCACAAAATGTTCTACCTCTTTGGGAGATCACGAGAGGTTGCTTTATTTACATAAAAATACACAAACATGCTCTAAATCACAAACAAAAGTACAAGAATAAATACTGATATATTACTGTCATGAAGTACAAACAATGCATTTCTTCACATGAAAAAAATACAATAATCTATAAAATCTTAACGACCACACCCGGAACAGGACGTCTCTCTATATGTTACTCTTCACTGTAATAAAATTCTAAAATATTAACTAGTAAAATGAGGATATTCAATACTGACTCCTGCTCATGTCACAAACATACACATAAAAACATTTACACTTTTTAAGATCTACTGACCCAGGGCAGCAGGATGCCACAGCTTTTTTTTCTCCAAGAGGCAAAAATTTTGCTTCAAAGTCTGAAGCAAAATCAGTTTCTTTTAATTTTCCATGTTGAAGTCAGAAATACTGATGTGTTTGGAGCCCATGGGTTGGTTTTCTAGACCCCATTGGAAACTGGACTGGATACCAGACTGCTACAGGGAGTCTCCAAGAACTGAGAGGACAATGACTTGGAATCTGCCTCCCCTGAGGAAGATGTCTGACAAATAAAACAAAAGTGTGTTCATTTTTTCTGCTATGCTCTCCTTCATAAAATGTAAATATAGACAGAGAGATAGAGAGAGTATGCAGATGCAGCATCTAAAACTCACCACCAACCAGTCGTCACACTCAGTTTGCAATGTCAGCTCATTCATAATTTTCCAGGATTGCTGAAACCTCAGGAAGTCCATTGGGCTGTCTGGACAAACTGTTTCCAATGTCTTTTCTGTTTTGATCTTGAGAGACAATTCCACAGAATAAAACAGACAAACTCAAAAGCTCTTGGAACAAGCAAATCATAATTGATAAAAGATTAAATTAATGATCAATACAATGTTTTACACAATGTAATTTTTTGATATCTATAATTATTCTACCTTTTGGGTGGTCTGTATTGTTTGGTGCAGGTGTGTGCTCCTTTTCTTGTCTTTGCACCTCTTGTTCTGAAACCAAACACGAATGACTCTGGAACTCAGGCCAGTCATCTCCACTAACTGCTCCTTCACCAGGGCGTCTGGCCGGGGGTTCGCACTGTAACAGGTCTGTAGCATGTGCAGCTGTTTCTTGCTGAGGACTGTCCTGACCCGAGTGGTCCTTTGCAATGGGGTTGAGATGTGCGTAAGTGACCGTGTGTCCAGTTGTTGGGGCAATTCATCCTCTGCAAATACATAAATAAATCTAAGTGATACACAACAGACTACATGGTTCTTTTCCTTGAGTATAAAAACGGAAATTCATTTAGGTTTTATGAAGAAATAAATTACATAGGCTACTATAAACCAATACCCTTAGCATTGGAAATAGGTGTATGCTGGCTGCGCTCTTCAGTCGGCGTTTCAAATACATCATGATCAGCAGTGCAGAGCAGGTGTCCATCCCGCAGGTGAAACTCATCTCCAGGGAGCAAGTGGCAGTTGCAACTTTCGCACCGAAAGCAATCGAAGTGGTAGATCTTCTTGCAAGTCTTCATCACCAAGTCGTCTTTGCTGAACACTTTTTGACATCTTCCGCAATTCATTCTATATAACCTGAGCGCAAAATATTGGCGAGATAAACATGCTTTGCTGTTTATCAAGTCAAACACTGAAATATAACCTGTTACAAGCAGCCTTGGCTGTATTCAGAGCATTTTTTCAAAACTCATTTGCGCAGCTTAAATGTTAACAAGTGTTCCATGATATGCCAAGCTTCCTATATGCCTACCCAGAAAAAAACATCTTTAAAAACATCCCTGTTTGTTAACCTCATGGAAATGTCTTTAGTCATTATTAATACATTTCGATCCATCACAATTTATGCATAACAAGAAAGTAGGCCATGCACACCTGCAATAATCTTCTTTACAGAGAGTTCTGCCATCCTTTATGAAGCAGGTACCTGACTCATCCAAAGACTTCTTACACTCTGCACACTTTAAACAAGCCACGTGCCACTCCATATCCGGGGAGACCCGCAAGAGGAAACGGTCAAGAATCCGATGCCCACATCCCGCACACAAGGAAACTTGCGGACTTTCTATAGAATGCATCACAAAAGAACACAGGTGGAAGTCCCATGCTGTTATTAAATGCCTGTTAACTATGTGCCAATTACTTCAAAACCGTGTTAAGAGCCTATGAATAGCCTTGAAACAGCAGGGAACATTGCAGAACATTTTATGCATACAGCCAAAGTTAAATTAGCGCCGTTTAATCCAAGATTTCCAAAAAAACATTTAATTCAGTATTATATTCCAGTGGGATAAAAATGTATTGATTACTTTTACTTACCCCATTTTAACGCAGGTTTCTTTGAAAAGTCCATAATGTTAAATTTAACTAGTAAGACCTTAACTTATTTTCCTTCAACGCAGAAAATGGCTAACAACGCATCCGGCAAAACGCTGCGCTCATGCGTTACGCTGTTTCAGAGCGCGCGTGTTTTCATTTGTGCCGCTGTTGGCTATATTTTCAATGTGGAGACGACAATTGGTGGCACCGTCACTGCAGCTGGCAGGATTGGCATGAGAATGTTACTCCTCGTTCATTTACGTGATCAGTGGATTGTATAGGCCTATCTTAGAGGTTTACTTAGTCCTATGCGGCGGTTATTTTGTGTGTTTTGTTTGTTGTTTGAATAGTGTTAGTTAACTCTCCCTCTCTCTCTCTTTCACACACAGCACACACACACACAGATGGACAAGGGCGCACACACACACTATCAGTGAGTGAGTGCGTGTGTGAGAGCGAGAGATAGAAGGAGAGAGAGAGAGAGAGAGAATGGAAATCTGTGCACTGGATTGCCTTGTGCCCGCCTCTGATAAGAGTTTACCACCCAGGTGAGTATTTGTATGTCAAATACAAGATCTGAGTGTAGAAGCACTGAGGTTAATAATTTACTGTTTCTTAACTTTGCCACCTTGCGTGGTCAGAGCATACCCATTTTAGATGAGATGTGAACATATGAACATTTTCACGCTTGTCTCAATGCAATGTCTGCTTTTTCAAAACACTTCATAGTTTTCCCATTTTCACAACAACCATACACTATGCTAGCCAAACAGTTCTCTTTTGAAAGGCTTTCAGACAAATGCATTCAGTCACCACATTATCTAAAATTCATGAACTAGATGTAAGCATTGCCTAATGTTAATTTAGGATTACTTCTATTTTAAGCCGAGAATGTCTGGTATAGTGCACATTATTTCAGTTTCAATAGGCCTAAGCTATCGTTGATAAAACAAGTGTTTATTTTTTTAACTGTTTTTGTGAGAGTTGTAGATTGTGTAGTCTAACATCGTCCACGTCCGAGTTATAGCCTACTTATAAACACACTGGGGGAAATAACTTCGTAAGCGCTTGACTTTACTGCACTGTGACAGTCATTCTTCTCTTGGCATCTGGGATCTCTGTCGTCATCATTCTCCGCCATATTGTTAGAGGAAATTGAGGAGGAAAGTGCCTGGAAGCCAGCAGTTCTCGAATGTCTGACTATCCACGTCAACAAGCAATTTTTCGATGTCTTAGGTTTCTGACACATTGGCATATCTATGCACATGTTGTTCTAAAGGCGATTTAGTGGTGTAGTCGCAGCTGTGGCCTATTCATTGATCATGACTTCCTTAACACAGAGAAGCTCAGGCCTTGTGCAGAGACGGACCGAGGCCTCGCGAAATGCAGCCGCCGACAAGGAGCGAGGAACTGAGGAAGACGACGAGTCTCGTCGTGAAGAAGAAGAGGATGAGGACAAGGGAGATTCAAAAGAAACTCGGCTTACGTTGATGGAGGAAGTTTTGCTTTTGGGATTGAAGGACCGAGAGGTTTGTTAACGTTTTACTCCGACAATGATACTAGCTAGCTGCGCTAACAGTTTGTCAGCTAATCGGTTTAGTGGAATTGTCTCGGAGCACTGCAGTTATCCTTCTTGCTAACGTAAACGTTAGCGGGCTAGGGATGAGGCAATGTGATTGGGGTGACGGATAAGTTACTATGTGGCGATAACTGTTACAGTGATACAACTTTGCAAGTTACATCCGCTCTCAATGCAGGGTAAAGGGTTTAGCTAAAGAGAGCTGTTGCTGTTTGGATTTAGCAGATACCAATGTTAGCCAGTCAACTAGTTATCGATAGCAAGCGAACAAGTTCCCAATCAAGTTAACGTTATCAACATCTTGCCTGGATAAATCTGGATAAGTCATTGCGCACATTCCTACTCTGTGGCGTTTTGTAATTATTTAAATTAAAGTGGTTGTGCTTACATCTCGAAGTTCTGTTTCTACAGAGATAATGTTAGGTTTTGTTAACCTCAGAATTACATATAAAAACCTCCCGCCCCGACCTTTGTGTCCTACTCAGTTATCTGCCTATGCCATTCGATGTAAAGCTTCATTCATCAATGCCAAGGCAATGCATATGTCATCATTGTGCGGCTTGTACACTATGTGACAGAACGTAGGAAAGTAAGGGCGGTTTAGAAGAAACTTCGCTTACATTTAAGGATGTTTGAATGGTACTATTCGTCATCGTCTACTGTAAATAAATGCTTAATTTACTCTGACTGTTTACTGTTGACTTGTAAATGTTCACTTGCACTGCAAATTTGGTTTGGCTCGGCTCCTCCTCAACTACGAACGCTGACTCTTTGGCTGTAGGGCTACACATCATTCTGGAATGACTGCATTTCCTCTGGGCTTCGCGGGTGCATGCTCATAGAGCTGGCTCTCAGAGGACGGTTACAGCTGGAGCCGTGCGGTATTAGGAGGAAAAGCCTGCTAGCAAGAAAGGTAATAGTGTGTGTGTGTGTGTGTGTGTGTGTGGACACATCTGAGAGAGAGAATAAAAGAATGCAAGCATGAAAGTCGGGGCCTAGCTCAAAGGCTATCCCTCCTCACACTCTGTCAACCAGATGTTCCCACCACAGCTGCTGTAGGATGGGGGTGGGGTGGGGCTGGGGTTGGAGGAGTTGTCAGTAGAATGGTCAGAGCTGTGAACCTGGTGAAGTGTTTTAAAGTGGTCTCAGACTGGCATTTATTGCCTTATTGCATAGCATTAGAGGAAACAATTGTGTCGATCATACAATATACAGTCAAGCTACTTCCTTGTTCATCAAAGCCCATGCCATTTGTTCGGTTACACAAGTTTTCTTTTGGTTGTAGGGCACATCTAAGTTCAATATCCGTTAGTATGTTATTTGTTTGAATAAAAACTGACTCTATGAGTTGTTACTGACAGCCTTACATTTTTTCACAAACCACAGTATAACATTTAATGAGCTGTTTTTCAAAACAGTCATTGTCCAGCCCTCATGCCTGTCACAAATCACATCAGAGGTGGACTTTTCTGTTTTCTGTATAAGTGTAAGCATTGCCAAAGTCCTTTCAGACAAGTCTTGTCACTCACCAGCCATCTTGGTAACACCCACGGGCCGTTATTTAGGATTAAAGAGACAGGCATGTATTCAAATGATTAGTGAGATATCTGCAGTTCCAAAGGTCACTTTGATATTAAAACCATATCAAATTAAACCTTGTTTATGTGGTGCTTTTAGATTAAATAGTCAAAACATATAGCATTGGCTATGTAGAAAGAACCATATTGACTATCAAAAAACTGATTTGTTGTCCAGATATCTACTGAAGTTGTCATGCAAACAAACAAATGCTGTGTTGTGTCTCATCACACAACAAGCCCTGCTATGTTTGGCCACTGTATTAAATACAATGCAAATAAATGCAAAAATTCTGTTCAAGACAACTGAACCTAAAACACCACACAACACATTCAAATCTGGATGGAATGCCAAGTTTCTCCAAAATTGCTCAGGTAATGCAAAAAATATATTTTTCATGTTGACTGTTACCGTGGTAAGGAAAAAGGAAATAAACAGAATGCAAACGATCAGTCATACCACTCTCAATAATGGTATTGCCGACTCACATCACAGGGACTTCACAGGACTACCTGTTCACCCTTGTGTTACATTCCCCATACATTTCAATGGTGGTATCTTTGAGTCCTCCTCTGTTGTCTTCTCTTTTAAAGTCTCTCATATAGTTCCTTGGAACATGTTTGGATGTTTGAGACTGTAAGGCATGATAAGGAAGGGCAGGAAGTGCACACCATGATGCTCAGATAGACTTTTTACAGACAGAGTAATGTTTTGCCTTTGTGTGTGTTGGGTAGGAAACCATAATCTTTATGACCATAATCCCTTAAACTCTTGACAGGTCATTTGTAAGTCTGACGCACCAACAGGGGATATGTTGCTTGATGAAGCCCTGAAACACGTCAAAGAAACCCAGCCTCCTGAGACAGTCCAGAGTTGGATTGAACTGCTGAGTGGTGAGTATGGGCATGCTTTGCATGACAAACGAATATTCAAATGATCATACAACTTTTATGCTTGTGGTGTTCACCTGTAAAACCTATGGTAAGATAGCAGACATTCAGATGCAAGCTCTTGGCAGTTTCCAAGCTGAACAAAGTGAAATATAGGATCTGTCTGAAACATAAAAAATACTGCCTTGTTTGGTAGCATTCAGTGGCAGCAAGGCTGATGTCTGAATCATTTAGATGCCAAAAAATCTGCCTTTGATGGTACCTTCATTTCAATTCAGCACAGATGAATCCAAAATTCTGTCGAATTATGAGGTCAGCTGCCGGTAACTTGGCAGCGGTGTCTGAACAATTAAGTAAACAGAAGACTTTGTATGATTTAGCTATCGAGCTAGGTGGTCTATAACAGTTTTTAGTCAGTCCCTTAATGCCTGCTACGACAAGTGACTTATTAGACAGTGAGGTAGCAAGTCACTACCTCCCCTGTTTTAGACACCCTTATCACCTGCAACATGCAATCTGTTGGGTCAGATGTTTTCAGTGCCAATAACACATAGCCATCATGTGTCCAAAGTAAATTCATAACAAGTCAAAAATACAATAATTGTCACTGATATACAAATTGATTATGTGTGTTCAAAACCAGAGGTTTGGTTAGTTTTTGGCACACAGTTACATGCTTGACCAGGTTTTTCTGCCACACTTGTTTGACCCATTAACTCATGTCCTGCAGGAGAAACATGGAACCCATTAAAACTGCACTTTCAGCTTCGGAATGTGCGTGAGCGTCTGGCCAAGAATCTGGTAGAGAAAGGCGTGCTGACCACCGAGAAGCAGAACTTCCTGCTGTTTGACATGACCACGCACCCACTCACCAACAGCACTGTCAAGCAGCGTCTGGTGCGCAAGGTGCAGGACTCCGTGCTCGACCGCTGGGTGAACGAACCGCAGCGCATGGACCGACGGATTCTGGCACTTATCTTCCTGGCCCACTCCTCTGATGTGTTGGAGAATGCCTTCGCGCCCCTCCTGGACGAGCAGTACGACCTGGCAATGAAGAGGGTGCGACTGCTGCTGGACCTGGACCCTGAAACCGAGGCCGCCAAGTCAGGGTCTAACGAGCTGCTTTGGGCCGTAGTTGCTGCCTTTACCAAATGAATTGTGGGAAGACGGGTGAGGGGTGGCAAGGAAAATGGTGGACATTTGTTTTTTAGCTTGCTCATGAAGGCAGACTTGGAGACTCAGAAGGCTGTTGACGTTGGAGCTCGCTTCTGTAGCTCCCATGTTCGGACTCTTATAATAAAGATTGCGGAAATGCTTAGAATGGTAATTAAGATGATAATAATGATTACATTGATGATCGGAGAAGGATTTTCTTTTTTCTTTTTTTAAAATCAACCTTGTTTCTGACCTTTTTTTGGCCTCAAAACAAATAGTTCACTGTGAGGTTTGTTATTCAAGCAGTTGTGTAGTTCCACTGACCTCCTGAGCCGAAGTACGATTTGGAGGAAAACGTGGAATCTTCCTTCAGTGTATGCATTGTCTGTTCTTTTCCTTTCATCAGGAGGATAAAAACATCACATCAAGAACAGTGCCACAGGCAAAGATTCAGACCTGAACTCAAGCCTGCTATAAGTATACTTAAAGTTAAATTTCTTTTGTGTGTGTGTGTGCGTGTGTGAATCTAAGGACTAAATGAAAATTTCTTCAGGCTGCTGGCCAGGTTAATCATTGACCCCTTCTCTCCAACTGCATCATTAAATACTAACGCCATTCATTAGACTCATCTGACTGCAACTTGCTTTTAACCATAGGGATAGGAGATGGGGATGAATGGATATCAAAGAAATTAAGGATTATAAGAGTTGCTTGCAGCCAGGTTCTGAATGCCTTTGTTCTGGATATCAGTTGCATGGTTTATGTATAGTATCACAGTTTAATGTGAAAGACATTCCCCTTGACAGGTCCCATATATTGGAATGGGTATGAGTGTAGATCTGTTTTGTGGTTATAGGTAGACAGGATGCCCTTAAGATACTGTTCTGTGACAGATATGGACTAAAAGAGTAGAATGACTGACATCAAAGCATTACGGTGGGCATGTGGGCAAGAAGAATGTTGATATTTAGGGTATTTGTATGCAAAGGTGTAGTTATGTAGTTTGAACTACGTAATCTCGTAGTGTATTACCCTAAGGTTCACCATAGTCAAACTTGCCAGTTAACAGACTTTGGGAGATGAGTGTCTTGGCAAACATAAAACTTTTGGAAGGCTTTTGTTGTCTTACATCTGAGACAACTGCAAAGATCCCTGACCAAACCTTTTGCCCAACCTACTTATTACTTTCATCATTTGTGTTGGCCCATATTGTCTGCTGGTGCGGACAACTTACACTTGGACTTAAGTCTCTCATAGAGATTGGTCCATGGCCCCTGTTCTTTTTTTGGAGCCCTCCCTGTCTTGCTTTCAGATACTACTACACATTTGTTAAGCAAGTGGAGCTTGCCGTTTTTTGTGGTGGTGGTGGTCATTAGAGACAGTATGGGGGTAATTGCAGAATTGCTTTCCTTACAATAGGTGAACTAATTGTCGGGGTGCTGGATAGGTACATGATCTGCTGTTAACAGCTAGCAGAGACTTTCAGCCATGCACACTAATGCTTCATGAGGCCTCGCTAAACAAACACAAACACCATGCCAGCTTTTTTTGCTGCCCCCCCACCCCACCGCCCCGACGTTTGGCCATTTGAATAATTTCACCACATATGACTGTTTTTCATGTGAAGCCATTTCTGTATCTACTTCTCAAAGCTTTTATAACATTAATTCCCTTGTACTTTTAATTTTTAATTGTCTCTAACTGTTTTTGTTTTTCCTGATGTTTTGTTTTGTGTCTCTTCTGGCTTATTGGTTCCTCCCCCCTGGTGGTTGTGTTCTGTGGGCGAGAGGATCAAGTTTGATTGAGTGAAAGGGGGAGGGTTTAATGGGGCGCACGTCCTTATTTTCTTTGGGGTGAGCAGGGGTCAAATCTTAGATGTAGGCTACTGTTCTGACTTCAAACATGTCAAATGTAAATGTATTTCAGAGAAAGAAAGGGATCCTGATTTGTACACTTGCTTTTTACCACATAATAAAAGATCTTTTAAGTGCCTGAAATGATGATAGTCTTAACCTCTGTTTACGTGTCTATTTAGTGTCTTCCTTGAAGAATTGTGAACTGTCTGGCCCAGGGGTGGCCAAACTAAGGCCCAGGGGCCAATTGCAGCCCTCTGCTCTCTTTTATGAGGCCCACCATGCAGCCAAAAAATAAGATGTAGTGGCCCATTGTTACATTAGTCTATTATTACATATCCATCACACATCATAGTTTCAGTACAAGTGTGACATGTTTGCCAATATCATTAAACAAAGTGTAACATTAGACAGCCTGCAGTGGCTCACTTGAACCAGGTTAAAAACTAGGCTCTCAATTTTGCATTGGCCTTGGCGGTTTAAATTTCTTAGGATGTGGCCCGCAAACACAAAAGTTTGGCCACCTCTGGTCTGGCCTATCATGCAACGATGCAGATTACGTGTTAAATGAAGACAACAATATAGTGGTAATGTCATACCAGATGAGGGTGAGCCACTTACAGAAACTGAAGAGACTGAATTAGCGAGTCAGTGTTTGTTTATGAACAGAAATTACAAAATCATTTAACACAAAAGCACATGATTCAAATGTAACTTGCTCTTTACAAGTTTTAAATGTTCAGATTTGTTGCCAAAAAGTCAGCAGTTCAGTATATCCTGAAGTATATCCACTTGTCTCAAAGTTCGGCTCCAAAGCTTCCCGGTAAGCGTACTGGGACTCAATTGCTTACTTGAACAGGTGAATGAAGTTTCTCGCGAGGAGGCAGATTTATGTTCGAAAACGCATTTGTTTTACCGCATATCTGCTTGCTTAATCCAGCGCCCGACCGTCGATGTCTCAATGGGCCAGCAGCGAGAGAACATGCCATTACATGTACCAAGACTATCAGATCAGCTGCACTTCTATCGGTGCCATTCAGTCTCACTTGATCTTGGCAGCTTGGTTGTAATTTCTTATTAGAATATCCAAAAGCTTGTACTTCCAGTCGAGAAGATCACCCATCTTTCGCAGTTGACGGGCACATTCAAGAACAGCGGTGTCCTCTAAAAAAGACACGACACACGTATTAGTGACTAGGTCGAAGTTAACAGCAAGTAAATGTATACAGTCCTGACAAGTAAAAGTGTTGGTTACCTTTGCTGGACATCGTTGATGTTGTTTTTCGGTGTGAGTTCTTCGAGGTAAAACTGTCCGGGTGTGATGGTTTCTTTGTTGTGTTGTGAATCCAATGTGATTCCAGTCGATATAGTTCCGCAAAGAGGAAGGGAATGATAAGCTATAGTTAGAAGGCCCTACACTTAAATAGCTGTTGTGACGTACCGAGGAATCCCCGCCACGTCACATCTGCCTGCGCCGACTTGTTTACAGACAGACCTAACCTACTGTGAGCGTCAATTCGATTGATTAAGCGTCCTCTTTAAAATCTGCACACTTACATAATCCAGCAGTAAAAGTGTTTGTGGAGCACACTGAGAACTTTAAGTCAGTTTGGAAGCCTCGGTCGTCATTTCCTACAAACATCTAATAGGCCAAAAGTCAAATCACCTAATTTCTGGCTATGTATCGTTAATATGTATTCAATAGGCTAACGTCTGATCTCATAACATTAATAATTTAGACATAATAGGTTTTATGACAAAACATGTTTTTCAAGTCACTACTGATAGAATTTAGGCTACTGTCATGAATTCATTAAAGGGCATGGAGTCTTGGGTGACAGATTTTACTTGCAATCACGTGGTCTGATGTACTTTCCAGTGTAGTAACATGCTCAGACTTGCCTACAGTGTGCTTTCTTTTTGACACAATGTGTGAAGTTGGGCCTGCTGGAGAGCACATTAAATTGCAGTTTAACCTACCACTCTACTGTTTGTTATAACAGATAGTTTGTAACACTTTTTTTTTCATTTTACAATCTTATCTTTTAATCTGCTTACGTCCCTGTACCTGTGTTGTTCTTACCGGATCCACAGTAGAGGCTAAGACAAACAGCTCTGTTTACCAAAGGCAAATTTCAAACGCTACAACAACTCTGGACTATCTATCTATCTATCTATCTATCTTTCTTTCTATCTGTCTATATTTCTATTTATTTTACATTAGACCAATTGCTGCAGCCGGTAGACTGCACAGTGTGTTAAGAAGCACAGTCAGTTTTTAAGAGTAATTGCTTTTGAGGTCAAATATGGGATGTCCAACTTCCTAAAGGACACTGATAACAACCACAGAGAATTACACTGATAATAGAGCAGTGTACAAAGGTTAACATAATCACATGCCTGACCCCATAGGTCTAATTCTTGTTGTTTGTGTCGTCTCTTTCGTAATGCAGGCTATATGTTCAAAATAAAATGGTTTAAGATGAGCACATCTATTCCTTCGACAGGTAGCCTAAACCCTGTTCACGATGACAAACGTTATCCAGACAGATCTCTGTAAATTATTATGTCTCTGCAAATTATTACAGCCATGCACCCTGCAAAATGTAAGAAGTGACAATCAAATCAAACTGCCCAGGGTTAAGCTGTAAGCGGGCATCGTCCTTCACTTTACAAGAATGCATTGAATCTGCGAAGCATTTGCGAGACATGAACACAGGTCTATCAGTTGCACGGAGCGCCGCAAATTCAGTAAGCTCGTGACTACCTCCTTGGATACTTTGCCCGCCCGCGAGAATTTCTTTACAGAAACATTTACTCACAGCAGCACGTAAGTAGCTGGTGTCGATTACGGAGAAATAGCGCGTTCTGCACATTTATATTTGCAAATGCATATATAGCAAGGGCAAAACATGTTTTAACGTAGTTCTGTGCAGCCTTCCTAATTTTGGGGCCTTGTTAGCATGTCGCTAACATCAACTTACACATATTTCAATTTAGCTAGCTGGTTAGCATCCAGAGTAGTAACAGTTTAATGCAAGTGCAACATTTCTTGCGAAGGTTCCGCTTGTCAGTTTTTGAAACATATTAGCCTAACTGCATTTAGGAATGGGTATGCGTCAGTAATGATCGCACAGATAGTAATGTCCTGGGCTAAATACTATTGCTAATTTATGAATCATCTGATGATGGACTCATTAACGTTATATTTCAGTGATGTGCGCGCTTGTGACACGCGTATAACGTTAGGACCCTAATGATGTTGGTCTGACCAGTGACCTGTCAGCAACCTTTTCTGATTAACGTTTTTAACCACAACGTTACTTAGCTCGCAATTTTGTAACATTGTTATAGTTGACCCGCCGCCATCATATATAAGGATACCGTCATATCTCATCGCCATCACCTCATTTGATCTCAAGCATAACGTCCATTTATGTTTATGTTCATGCGTTCTTTGCAGACGCTTTTATCCAAAGCGACGTAGCCCACAATACAGGTGTGCTATGATGCATGGTGCTGCTTGTCTTTCCAGACAAGACACTACTTTTTTCACCTGTGTAATGATGATTAAGTACGTATCCTACAGTAGAGACGTTAGATCATGCGTGTGCATTTGATGTGTAACTCCTGTTTTGGTTGTTTACAGAGACAGAATGCCCAAGTCAAAGGAATTGCTCTCTTCATCTTCTGGCAGTGACTCTGATAGTGACGTTGACACCAAGGTATTTCCGTCAGGTTTTTTATGTGTATTTTTATTATGTGAGCTTTTTCTTCTATTTGCTTTATTTGTTAGATAAGGTTTAGTTGGGAATTTTGCTACGTGAATAATCAAATTTAGCTTTGGTGTGATGTGTGAGTGTCTTTCCACAGTGTTATTTTTATTTTACACTTAAAAGGACGACACTGTTAGAGCTTTGAATTCCTTGGAGAATCGACCTAATTAGGGTTACACAAATTGTTTTACTGTCAGTATTCAATATAGTTTCAGTTTTCTATTCTGTCTCATTTTGGCTGAAGTTATTGCTTATGATGTACACATCATTCACCTATTGCTTAATTGTTTCAGATGTAGGCAAAAATCTCCATTCTCATTAATTAATATTAAATATACAGCAGACTTTAAGAGAAGTAGAGATTCACTCTTGAAAAATGTAGATGTAAAATACATTTTGATGGGTCATGGTAAAATGATAATGTAGATTTCCTGAAATCCTAAGAGGTTGTCCTGATTAGTCCTCCCTGTTTTTTTGCCGTGAATATCTGCAGAATTGTTTTGTACCTGCCCATGTCAATAATGTAATTGTTAGCCATCTGCTTATGCTGATGTCATATCAATATTTTGCATACTAAGACATAAAAGCTTGTCCCAGCAGTGTCAACTAGACACACACACACACACACACACACAGTGATCTGAAAAGAGGAGAGATCTCCTTGTCATATAAAATGAACCTTGCTCCTCTGCTCTGTATAGCAGTTAACCTCAGATGCCTTACTTTTCAACAGGTATTTGTAGCTCTGCGCCACTGATGTAGCAGCTGTTAGTGTCATTGATCCTGCTCTTTATGCTGTTTTGGCGACTCTTCTTCCAGGCATATTGTCTACTGTGAAGAGCGTAATTTCAAATCATTATTCCCGTCTTGTCTCATTGATTTCTCTTGTAATTAGCGAGTAGTAAGTGGTGTAACCAGTCCTTGTCAAGACTGTTAGCTTCCATGCTAAATGCACCTCTTTATGGTGATAGAAGTTCCCTGTTCTCTTTATACTGCAGGTTTGTTGACCAATTGATAATTAACTAACAAGATATATGTAATAAAACACTAAATTTTTTCCATGATGCAGGACCCCCTGGTAGAACTCCTTTGTTCTTTGCAGCTCTAACTGAAATTTAATTCAAATTAGACTCAAGATGTGCTTACTGGCACTGGTTGGTGTTCCCCCAAAAATGTGATATTTTGACACTTGTTATGAATCTGTGTTGTCATGAATGTGTCTCTTTAACACTGCTTGTGGTGTCTCTTTAGCCACTGTTTATGGCTTGGGAACATATGTGTGATGTAGGGAAGATGTGTTTATGTATCTGATAGGCAAAGAGGAAGAGGCCAGTGACTCCAGAAAAACCAGCAAAGAAACAGAAGGGTGGGGAAAGCTCCAGAGTGGGCGGAGGCTCCAAGGGCAGCAGTAGCAGTAACAACAAAGATGACAACATGTTTCAGGTAGGAGGGCATTGAAAAGGTTTGGGTTTGGCAGGTTTGGCATTGAAAAGGGAGGGTTTTTTTTTTTACCTTACAATGACAATTTCAAACTCATTTTGATGCTGCACTGAAAGGGCAATTCCTACGCTGTGTGACTAACAAAGTAACCCGTTTTCCCAGTGTGGTGGTTATGAGTCCTGTTTTTGTCCTTGTCTTGTATTCTCTAGATTGGAAAAATGAGGTACGTGAGTGTTCGGAACTTCAAAGGCAAAGTTCTGATTGACATCCGGGAGTATTGGATAGACCAAGAGGGAGAGATGAAACCTGGAAGGAAAGGTAATAATAATAATAATAATCTATACTCTTTTGATACTGTGATGGAAATTTGGTCTCTGCATTTAACCCAATCATGAATTAGTGAAACACACACAGGGGTTAGGGGCCTTGCTCAAGGGCACTTCAGCCATCGTTCACTGGCTTGGGTTACAAGCCCGAAGCCTTAACCAGTAGGCCATGGCTGCTCCTAGGTAAAGACTTATTCAAAATGTTTCTATGTCAGCTAGCTGCACGTGCCTATATAGTTTGGGTTTTTGTGGTTTGACAAAATCTTCAGCTGTCTTCAGTTTCTATATGAAATCTAGTTTAGACTTAAAAAAATACAAGAATATGGACTCACTTTCCCACGCACAGTGATGGCAGCTAGAAAAAACAAAAAATGAATCTCATGATGCTGTGATGTCACCAAGTCTTTGCTTGGGTGATTGTACTGTAGGAAACACCAGCCTTGTCCTGATTTTTTCTGGCTGTTTTTTGTAATCCACTGGTTATGGGGCCCCCATAGTTCATAATGGCCACTAGTGCATAGAGCTCCCAAGGAAAGGGTATTAGCAGATCCATTACTAAGGAAGCTTGCCCTGGCTAATGCATGTGTGCAAATGAGCTCCGAGCAGCATATTGTCTTACTCTGTGGGGTCATTTCCACAAAAGGGTGAGGCTTAGCACTTAAATGTAGCTATATGTTGTGGACTGGATCATTCATGCTTAAAAGACAGAAATTATGTCATGAAAGTGTAATCTTGAAAGATTTTGTATGCATTTGCATCTACCTTGTAGCCTAATCAGTGTGGTCTTTGTAGTCACTTGTCTTCTCCACTCTTCTGTGCCTCTAGGTATCTCCCTGAATCCAGAGCAGTGGAACCAGCTGAAGGAGCAAATCTCTGAGATTGATGATGCTGTGAGAAGGACATAAGATGTGTGCTTACTTCATATGCCTGGCATAGTGTTTCTTTTTTAACTCCTAAAAAAAACTCTTCCATTATTGTTTCATATGTTTTTTATAAAGGAATACACATTTTTTAATAATGACCAGGACCACATTGTGTATATTTTTAGATCATTGTTTGTTTGTTTGAGCTGTTTGTTGCAACTTTCATTGTATATCATGATTGTTAATCATTAAAGGTACCTTGTAAGGGAGTTTTGGGGGTGGCTACATAGGGCTTCATTGGGGTGGGCTAGAACCAATAAAACCAGTAGAGGTTTTACCGATTTTATGTGATTTGTGGTTTATGTTGAGAATCTATTTCTCTTTTTTGTATTAATGATATACTGAACCAGCCATCCTATGTGATTGATTTGTACTTTTGAGACAGCACAACAGTTCAAAGAAATGTAAACTGCTTTTCAACTCTAGGTGGTGCTGAATCCTAACATTTTGTGTCACATGGTATTATAGTCTATTTGGTGGTTGTTACAGTTGCAGCAAGAGCAAACATTTTTTCTCCTTAAATATAAAAAATGTTTTGATGGATAAGAAAAATGCTCTGATGTCATCTCTCAGAGAATACCATGAAAAGTGTGACGCCTTGAGTTGCCCATGACTGATAGTCAGTTGAAGACTTGAGCAACAGAATGATTCACAGAGTCAGAAGGACATGAATTTTGTATTCATCACACAATGCCAAGACATCATCCGGGCAGTTACATAGCTGAACTGGGCGACTACTTGTTCAGACAGGGAATACTGACACACAGACACCACAATTTGCACTTTTGCTCAGTGAAGGAAGCCTTGGGCTGACCTGTAATGCCATATGTAGTAGTGTGGCTATTCAATGACTTTTATAAACAAACAATTTCTACCTACCAGTGTGACCTACTTCAGATAGTACAAGAACAAGGTCTGAAATTCTTCAGTCGTGGAAAGAGCTATTTCCAGACACTGATTTCTGTTTATACTGGCCTGTTGTCTCCTGGCATGCAGAAACCTATGACAAATTCTAGAGTGGAAGGCAGGAATGGCATTTTACGTGATGAAGCACCACTGATGAAAGCTACGGTTAAACTTCAGTTTTCAAATATGACTTTCACCATAGAATATGTTAGCTCTAATCTTAAAGTCTCCTTTTATTACCAATTTAATTTCTCTCATGGTTTGGGTGGTTTAGATTTTTTTCAGATTAGGGAATGAATAATTAAATTTCAGGCTTACAACACTCAGCAAAACTTTAAAACTTCAGTGGGTATGATGGCCTTCATGTGATCAATTGAAAAAACACGCCACACACCCCTATTCGTCAATACATTGGTCTTTAGGACCCAGGAAGCCACAGCATGTGACGCCCTCATAACAGAAACACAGTAGTGTGAGGGCCATCAGTCACCTATTTGTCACAGCGTGTTCTGTTGTGGAAGCACGAAGAAGGTACCTTGAACCTTGAAGGATGAGAGAGCTTCATTTTAGAGAGAACTTTTGGGTAAGTCTGTGATACTTAGATGAGTTTTAAGACATGACCGAAATTTCAGTTGCAAACCCTACCCAGTTTTTCACAGCTGATGTCATGTTTGATCATATTAATGAAAATCTAGGTTCTTGCCTCTTAAAGTGTTATGAATTCCGCTGTGAGTAGGCTAAGATACTTTTAGTTGGTTGCATTTTGTATTTTTCAAAAAAAAGGAAGACAGTGGGGTCCACCCAAACCCGTACAAGGAAACATCGTCTCTGTGAAAGACCGCTCTCTGACAGAGTGGTCAGCCTGTGGTAACAATATTTCAAAACCATGCATCGCGCGCGAGCGCTCTACAACAGGTAGCCTAAACAAGGCCAGCTTATCAAACGAACGGAATAAAAGTTGATAATAAAAGATGAAAGTTGCTAATTGATGACCAGTCATTTAATTAGGCTACCTTTTGGCCGTTAGATTGGGCTGTATAGTAAGCACAGGCATTGAATGTGTGGTGTCTAAATTCTTTAAAAACATTACATGGGAAGAATCTTATTTTTGGCAGCAAGGCGTTGATGTGGTTTCAGAGCAAGATTACACGTCTTAGCCAAAAAATTACAGGGATAGTAAACGGCAATGGAAGACATTTTTACACTCACAGTATACGTATTTATGGACCTCTGCATAAATAGGTTGAATTAGTGTATAATAGGTTGTTACAATAGTGGTTGTTACAGGTTGGTACAACACTGCTGGAAGTGTACAGTTTGCTTTCATGAACTTCAAACTAGACCTATAGGCCTGTACAGGTGGACATGTACACAAGCCTACCTTACTAATGAGTTTTTTCAAGACAGCGTAAATGCTGTTTACTAGACTAAATGTTCAGTGTAGCATGAAGACTTGTAGATAACCAATGTCCAATTGTGTTGAAAATCTTTGTGACTGCAGCAGAACTACAGCTGATGTAATTTCTCTGACATTCACCAGAATACTGACATCACCAGCACTTGTGGCTATGATGCCATCATTCAGCATCTAAATGATGGCAGAAGGACTTGCAAAGAGATCGAAGACTTCCTAAAAGCAAGGTGTGTTTCTCCACCACCCATTTCCACACCCCCAAATCCTCATTATACACTTGTCTCTGACTTTTTATGCTTACCTATGCTCACATCTCTCCAGAAGGTTCTACTTTTTGTTTAATTTTCTCTGATTGCCATGAGGAATTAAACGTCAATGCATCTATATTGTCAGGAGATTAGTAGCGTGTGGCTTTGGGCCAAGTGTTTTGTGGTAATACAGAGGTGTTGTAACTGGTCAGGAGGTGTTTTACAGCTCATTAGTTAAGTCTTTATCTGAGAGAAAGCTCCTAAATCAAAAGGGGAAGTTTGTGTAGGGGTATGAGGATAATGTAATATGATATAAATTAGATCCTGTGTTTGTTTGGGGTACCTCTAGCTAATTGTGCATATTCAGCTTCCTTGTGGCACCTTATCTTTGAGTCCAGGTTTGCTTGTAATAATTTATCCAGGAAATAAAGTAATCAGGGCAAAACGACAATTGGAAAACCCAAAGCAAAGTATTCTTGATTGTGTTTACTCACTGTGTTTTTCCACTAACACTGTTTGTCTGGATTTGCTTTCAAACTGCCTCAGAGTACTTGCCTACTTTATACACCTACTTAGACTACTGTCAGTGTTAGTAGTAAAAAAATAGTAGTTAAAAAATGCACCCTTTAAAATGTTCAAATTAAGTGTACACAGAAAACAATAGTGTTCATGTTTTTTTATCAGATATTAACAACATAGACAGATAGAACAAGACATGACTTTTGTCAGTTTGGTCAGTAAACAATTTACTTGCGTAAGTAAGTTGCACGTTGATCTTTATTCTCTCTCTCTTAATTTGTTTTGGGCATACAAAAAGCACTGGTGTCTGACATAACATGCACACCAAGAAACACCAAACAAACTACAGTGAGCATACTATGTGCAGAGTTCGATGTGTATTGAGTATTACTATATGCCTAGAACATGATTTTGTTGTAAATGTATGAATGATACGTGATACATGGAAATAACATGTTAATATTTATTTTATTACCAGAGCCTCAATAGAGGAGAAGTACGCAAAGGAGCTTCTTGGTTTATCCAGGAAAGTGTGTGGACACAATGAAATGAAGTAGGTAAAACTGGTCAATATCCAATATGATGGGCATGCAGGAAGTAACCTCAGATTAAATTGTCCAGTTATACTGTACCTAGTCACCATAAGGAAGTGACACAATTGTGCCGTGTCATCTTTTTGAAGGAGCTGGAGAGAATCTCACTTAAAAAAAAAAAAATCCTGGTTCCATTAGCACCTGTCCTTGACTTTCAGAACTGCCATGAGTCAAATAAAGATTGACCTAATTTGGCTTAATATGAAAGCTAAACTTCTGCTATTTATTTTATGTTCAAAGTACTGCAAGGGCAACTGTCAGTAGGTATGGTGGTCAGTTCTCTGACTGGTGTGCACATGTTATAACAGTCATAAGACAGCAGTGAATTGTGTTTGTACGGTACGGTTGTACGGTCTGCAATCATACACTTGGTGAGTTTTACCATAAAGTCTATCTGTCAAGCTCCGTTTTGTCATGATACAAGACACATTTACCATAAAAAACTTGCTGAGCTTTTTAAAAAGCTTTACGGAACATGAACGGAACATACTGAAATGGCAAACAGGCAAAGATGCAAAATGGCTATGTGGTGGTGTTACACACATTTACATTTACTCATCATTTACATATTTTGTCACAAAAAGTAAGATTCATTTTGATGTGTAATAATTTCATTTCTCAGAAGTATGACATGTCGACTAACATTAGGCTAGCTTGGTATTGTAGAGAGTGTGTGAGAGACTTCAGCTCGGTTTAGGTTCTTCAGCTCAGTGACTGTAAAAGACAATGACAGTTTTCTTTGCATTGACTTTGTAAGATAGCTGTTAACATAGCCGTAACACAACATAGCATATTAGGCTGATGAGGCAGATAATATTGAGTATACCGATATTTACATTATTTCGACTATTAAGTTGTATTTAGTGGTTAATTTAGTGGTAGCAGGGTAAACACAGTGGAAAGGCCTGTGAATGATAATTGCAATTAAGGACCATTATGTTCTTTTGATGTAGCCTGCAGGATTTCAGAAGACATAATATGAACATGTGTTCTCATCAAAACAATCATGGTAGCAAACTGGTAACAAAGTAGCACGAGGTAGGGTACCACGATAATATAGCTATGGAGAAGGTGTGTATGTTATGATGTAGTTGCCCTAAAATATCAATTCAGTCATTTCAGTACCAGTCTGACATGCATGTGTTTTTTGTCTTTGCAGTACGCTAAAGCGATCACTGGATGTCTTTAAATTACGTAAGTAATGTACTCTCTGATCCAATCGTTCTGACTTAATTTTCAGACAAGTTTGAAAGATCTTTTTGAACTTAAACTGAAATGACTCAAAATGAAATCAAAACTAATTTTTCACAGAAACCGAAAACGTGGGCTTGTCCCATCTTCAGCTAGCTCAGACAATACGGGAGGAGGCAAAAAAGCTGGAGGACTTCAAAGAAAAACAGAAAGAAGCCAGAAAAAAGGTACCAGTCCCATAGTGATACCACAGTAATACCACAGTAAGAGCTGACACAGAAAAAAAACAATAAAAATACCACAGATTTAACTACCAAATGATTTTGCTGCACGCAGATAAGCAACTTATCATGAAGTATTTTGAAACCACTTGTGGCTAAACAGTTGCCTTCTTTTCACAGTGGTTTGTGTATTTTGCTCTATGCCTAAAATGAGTGTAGTTATAACTTTCTCATTCTAGTTTTGTTTAGTTGTGTTCTTTGAGAAACAGGCAAGAATTGTGCATTGTTCTTGAATGTGTGTTGTATTTTCTTAAGATAGAACATCAGATGGACGCTCTGCATAAACAGCGGTCATCACAATACAAGAAAACCATGGACGTAAGATATATCTGAACTGTCTTAACACAAAACTAGTGACTATCAGTGTTAACCTCAATGGAAAGGGAAGTGTTAGTCTGTAGCAATTCTGCTTGGGGAAGTAAGGATTTTAACCTCTTTTAACCAACAGGAAGTAAGCAATAAAGGAGAGAACTGTTCTGATGAGTGAGAAAACTGTCATGGTGAATATCAGGAACATTGTAGCTTTTGGATACATTTCAAGTCAGCTCATATGTCTCTGTGCTTGACTTTAGCAAATCAAACAAGCTCTGTTCAGCCTGTACACTCACTTCTGTCTAGAGTGAGTAGAGTGAGGAATTGAATTTTGGATTCCTGTTTGTGTCTTATGTGACTGCACTTTGGAGAACAGACAGTGCATGTATGCTGTGTGTTTGTGTGCTCTGCCGTTTCTGTGACAATTGCCATAACAGAGAAGATGTTTCATCGCTCAAACCGTCCAACACACGATGTCAATTCACTTATGTGACCAGCAGACGGCTAAAGTGCCCTTGAGCAAAGCACCCTCACTGCTCCCCGGGCACTAGTTTGTTAGTGTTAGTGTGTGTTTCACCTCACTATGTGCTGTGTGTGTTTCACTATTGGGATAAATGCACGGACCAAATTTCCCTCACAGGATGAAAAGAGTATATATACTTATACTATACTTGTACATCATTGTATGTGTCTGTGTGTTTCACTAATTTACGATTGGGATAAATTCAGAGACCAAATTTTCCTCACGGGATCAAAAGAATATATATACTTCTACTATACTATATACTTTTACATCAAGCTTTCCTAGTGTGCACAGGCAATGTCAGACACTTCATTGTCTGTATTATGTGTCAGTGTAAGATCAGAATGAGTTTGAAGCTGTTATTTTTAAAGTAAATTAACTGCATGGTGTGCCTTTAACTTTAACAATTACAAACTGCTTAATTTGTTCCCACTTCCTGTCTCAAACGAGCAGTCCAAGAAGACTTACGAGCAAAAGTGCCGCGATAAAGAAGAAGCTGAGCAAAACATGAACAGAAGTGCTACCACAAGCAACGCCAAACAGCAGGAGAAGGTTCTAGACACGTTCACACCAAGCTGCACCAACAGCAATAGACATTTAACACAGAACTTTGAAAATACATTTATATGGACATTACTGACATTGGGTTGGGTCTGGCAGGAAGTAATTTTAGTTGGTTTTTTTTTCAGGAATGCAGTACATTGTTTTCTTGCCATGTAGTTTCTATTTCAGTAGGCCTAATATTCAGACAGTAATGATGATGTATAGTGTGTTTATTTCTTATCATTCTAATGAATGCCATTACCAACAAGGAGCTCAGGGTTTTTTTTATTGCCCTTGAAATACTCAGTAATTAATTTCTGTGCCATAAATTCATCATGTTAATATGTCCTTATTTCAGCTGTTTTCAAAGGCACAACAAGCCAAGAATTCAGCTGAAGAAGCAGGTGAGAGCCAGCCAGTCGAAATATTGAGTCTTAGGTGTTGGAGGTGCATTTTATAAACACTAACTAATAAACCATTGTGTTAACAATATAAAGTATTATTTTTTTCTGTGAATGGAAGACACTGTGTACAACAACAACGTGTGCTTGCTGGGGAAGACCCGGGACGAGTGGGAGAAGGAGCATGTAAAAGCATGTGAGGTAAGAGTCTTAGTCTTTAGCAGCAGTAAAGCATAAATAGACAATTTTATGCAGGGGGGTATAGTACAGGGGGGCTTACACTGTGTCTCTATCAGCTAAGGGATCTTTGGCTTAAGTTCCCTGCTGTAAAATATAGTTCTTGCACTTCTTCAGTGTCGCAATTGGATGCTTGCATACTTCTCCTATAGATGGGTCTGCTCTGCACATTGTACATCAGCCACATTTGACAAAAAACATTATGCCTAGTCCTGTTTTTTAAATGAACAACTTTTCACCTACAGTTCTTTGAGACCCAGGAAATTGAGCGGATCAGTACTGTCAGGAACATGGTATGGACCCATCTCAATCAACTTTCTCAGCAGTGTGTCACAAGTGACGAGGTTTGTCCATCAAACATTAGTTTCGGAATTTGAAATCAATGGTCTGGTATGTTGCTCTCCCCTACAATAGTGACAAGTCTATCTGTTCATGTTTGTGTATTTATGTCAGCCTTATGCTCACGTACTGCTATTTTCATGCACAGTAAAACAGAAAAAATACTTTCTTTGAACCCAATATTTATAAAGCATTATAACAGCATTCGTAAATGGTTATAATGCATTCATAAAGCCTTAAAACTAATGACATAAGTATTCATAACTGTTTGGACATTCTCATGACAGTACGATTATGGAACTATAATGTAATCTTATAAGCCTTTATAAATTGAAGTGTCACAAAGTATTATAAAGCTTCAGTTTGTCCTTTTATATACCCAATTGCTCATGCCAAATAATGAAAAGTTACAAGCACTCAGTGCATACTCTTAAGTAAAGTGAGATGCACAAATAATCACTCATGAAAGTCAATAAGGCACCATTCAGGACAATAAGTAAAGTGTTATATGTCCTTTGTTGTTAAACTTGAATCACAGTTGTAGACAGTGTCATAGACCCAGTCAGACAGCACATGTCTAGTGAGGAATTAAAATGCATCCAAATGGTTTACTGTATGTCAGCATTCTGTAAATTACATGTCAGGCAAGCATCACGACCATGTAAACAAGGTGACATGAGAGGCACTATGCAGCATGCTTTGGTCACATGTTATAACTAGTTGAGATTGCTGACATTTGCCATCTCTCAGTGTGCCTATTTCTTTGTTTCTTCTGTGCCTGTGTTTAATGGGGTTTAGTTGTATGAAGAAGTTAGGAAGTCACTGGAGCAATGTAATATCCAAGAGGACATCGAGCACTTCATTAACCTTAGAAGAACTGGAGACAAACCACCAGGTAGACGCAAGCTCTTAAACAATTTCATGATGTAGGCTTTGTAGTTTCTGCAGCCTTGTTCTGGTTTCTTCTCTGCCTTGAGATATTAATGCTACAGATTTTTTACTTGTAAACCTGTCAGACAGGTTTTCTTTATCCTTGGAGTTTGGCATATTGTGTTCCCAGAGAATATAAAATGTAATGGAATTTCTTTAAAAACTTCCCTAACCTTGTGGACAGAACTTTAAAAGAGCCCCATGATTTGTGGATGTTCATACATCACTTCTGCTTCTGTAAAGGTAGTTTCACTATAGCCGTCTTTGTTCAGATGGTTGTTGCTATTAGCACGGCTCATTCTTTCACTTGTGCTTTTGTGATTTTGAAAAATGTGGTTGCTTCATTGAGAGAGACTATTAATGAAAATTATGTCACTACATCAGTGCTTCTGCTGTTTTTTCAGCACCTGTACCATATGATAACTTCTATAGCAACCAGAGAGCTCCACCACCCCGACAACCTCCTCCAGTCACCAGGTTGGTTGTGTGTGTAGGTGTGTGTGAGAGAGAGACAGCACATGTTTCACAACTGTGATAAATGCAGACCCTCATGGTATCAAAAAAGTATATACACTGATGCCACTACTGACCCCAGCAACATTCAGATTTACGCATGCACCCAAGCAATGGCAGCATGCCGTGCAATGCAACCAGCACTGACCACTCGCTCTCTCCTCATGGGTTTCAGAGACATAAATTAACCTATAAACAGACTTTCAACTTTTCTTATTTGTGTTTCTATCCGGTGTTGTGGTTTTAGCTTTGCAAATGCCACTGTGTAAACACCCACACACTGCTACCCAGAAATACACACTTCCCTCAGCAACACATTATGAATGGTTAACAACAAGAACAAAGAAATAATGGACAATTATGAGTTCTTTTCTGTATAAACATATTTGTTTGTCCTCTCATATTTGTTTATTGATCTGCTTAAACAGGAGGGCACCACCCGTTCCAGACAATAATGCATCAGGTAGGATGTCATCTGATTCCCACACTCTTTGTTTTGAATATATTACCACAACAATGAAGCTGTGGAGGAGGTGACTTCCATATTACTGCTGATTAAGATGTGTTATCAATGTCCTTACAGGTGATGTTCTTTATTCAACTGTGGCAGAACCAGGCTACAGCATCATACGATACTGATAGCTCCTGCAGTACATGTATGTATTTATAATTGTTGGATGTAATGACAGCACTGCTTGTTGCTCAGGATGTAGTCTGTGGAATTTTAGGCCCTGTTTACACGAATCCAGATTTTTTTATAAACGGATATTTTTTTTATCTGCTTGAGCCTCTCGTTTAGATGTAAATGGAGTTTTAGCCACCTCAAACGGATATTTTTTAAAACGCTGTATTTTCTGGATTCCACTGGATACGTGTAAATACAATTTAAAAAATAAACCGTATAAAAAAATATCCATTTATAAAAATATCTAGCTACGTGCAAACAGGGCCTTAATCTAATACTTCTTCTGTTACTGTCCTTTTTTAACATTTTTTTTTCTTTACAGTTTGACACTTCATCCCTGTATAGTTCTGATCAGAAGAAAATCCTCTGGATGCTGGTCTTGGTCTCTTCCTACTGAAGAGTGCTGTGACATGTCTCATCGACTCTGTTGGGGAAAACAATCCTTTTGCCTTTTGATTATGAAGTGCAGTGATTTTGTAAATATGGGATACATAATTAAGAATTAAAAATAATCTAAAAATAATCTAAAATAAAAAATATTTATTTACAGATGGCACAACAGTTTATTTTACTCCTTGTAATATTTTTCCTGTCCTCTTGATTAGGAAAGGTTTGTAGTGGGAGAATAAAGGAAGCTGCTGACTGAAATGGCTGCTAAGCTGGGCAGAAGTCAGCAAAAACATCTCACAGTAACGACAGTTTAAATTAATCTGCTATGTAGTGGCTCTTAGAGTGTTTACTGGCCTGTTAATGTGAAAGACTACAATTTCTACAAAATACTAAATGAACAACTGCAAGTTGGGGATAAATATCCCATCGTGCTAATACTCAAATTTGATAAAGTACGCAGGCAATTGGATGAATCTGAATGTCCCCCATAAAGATTGGCCCTGAACCCTCAAAGATTTGATTGGCATAAGTACATCTGTCAGTTTATGTAATCAGCTTCACAGTTTATGACAGTTAGTCATTAAGGGCTCAGAATGTAAGTCTTTGGGGGGAGGTGGGGCATTGAGATTCAGCCCTTCTGATTTAAATACACACTCTATTGTTCAGTGGGTATCCAGAGGAACCTGTAGCCACCTGTTGGTGTGGGAGAGGTAAAACTCTTTCCATGAGGGAACACCCGAGTTTTGATGGTGTTGTGTTCTCTGATTGACGTCTGAAAGCACATAGCCTCTCCCCTATCTGACGAGACTGTATCACTTGACAGTGTGGTTTTTACTATCTTGATTCCATGGAAACTTCCGACAATATTAACTGGGTCGGATATTTGTCCCTCTGCCTGGCTGTCTTTACTAACTGCTAAAGCTTCCTGCCGAAGATCCTTTTCAATATCCTCAAGATACTGTTGCAGCTGAGCTTGGAGCAGCTCTTGATCATCTTTCCTTCTTTTGGCAGCCATCTTAAGTGTTCCTGCATCATCTGCAGAGCTGTTATGGCTGCTAGCTGATTCACTACTGACTGAGTCATCCTGAGATGACCACAGACATCTTTTCACTCCGGTGCTGCGTGGGCCTGCAGGTCCAGGTTTTGGGCACGTGACATAGTCAGACAGAAACCTGGGTGTTTGGTCTGTCTGTGAGAGTGCTGAGGAAAATACCTGTGTGCTCTGTGACTTATATTGCTGCTCTGGTGGTGAACAACCCATACCATGTGATAATGGTGAGCAAACAGTAGCTTGCTTGGCTGCTCCTCTTGATGGTGCAATAGTCTGTAGTGTGAACATGCACATGTACACACACATCAACACACACACACACAACAAAAACAACAGTTTTAAGGAAAAATCAGATTTCAACTAAGACTCTTGTATCTATGGTCTCAGATTTGTGTGACACCGCACACCATTATGTTGTATTACAGGGTACATGTACTTAACACAAAGATGACTTGTCTTACATCTAGTAGATGAGCCAGATGTTTAGCCTGTCTGACGAGGTCCCTCAGTTGTGAGTTCTTCTCCCTCAGTGCAGATATCTCATCCTGCTTCCTCTGCAGAGTAGTGTGCAACTGTGGAAGATCACATTGTTTTACTTAGTGACACATTCACTGAAGATTTTCGTACAATGAGAATACGTCACATGCCGTTCCCTATAACGGTACAGCAATAGCATTTCACTTTTTTTTTGTTTTTGTATTCTAGACATGCCCATCCATATAACTATGTGCCATTTGATCAGGTTTTTCCAACATCAAAGACCTATGAATGGGTGCCAGGAGTAGTAGTTGTTTTAAATGAGGAGTTTTAAGTCAGGGATTAAGTCAGGGGTTCCTAAAATGGGGGAAAAAAATTACTGAACAACCAACTTCTGAAATCAAGTAGCCCAGTGCCCTTACAGGATAGAACCTGCACTTGGGGATATTTGCCCTTCATACAAGAATATGCCTGAATTGTGAAACACATTGAGTAAGAAAATACACCAGTTGAATTTCCTTTCACATAAGAACAAGGACAAGGCATTTGACTTCCAAGAAATGAAAGTGTTTGCTGGAATTGCTGGAATCCATGCTGCTGCTACATCTATGAAGAGACAACAACTGAGCAATGTTGGCATTTCCCCAGAATGTGTTTTTTGTCCTTGCTTATTTAGACCAATAAGGTTAGCTGACGAGGATGAAAAGAGGAAGGTGGGGTGGCTTTCACATGTCTAGTGGGTGAATGTCAGAGCACACTTTATTTCCTCTTCCTTTTACCAAGTATTCTCTTCATGTAACCTAACAACCAGAAAAAACACAGGTATACACAAGTAAAAAAACGCATCACACACACACACACAGAGTCACATTGTAGATGCTTCCTCACCTGTCTGTTTAGTTCCAGATCTGCTTGCTGCACAGCACCATCCAGGCAGAATGCATCTGATGCTTCTGTTGAAATCCTGGGCATCCAATTAGTTTGCTCTAAAACATATAACCATAACATGCTGCTTATATATTGTTGATATTAAAACCTGCATTTCAGTTAGCGACACTGTCGGCTCCAATCATATCACATAGTTTACTGCTACAGCACGTTAGGGTAGGTTAGGTCCTGTGCATCTGAATTTAAAGGTTAATAAATTAAATGTATTACAGCAAACTGAACAGTCTGTTGAGGTATAAACTGTAGGTCTAGCCTATGTAACACACATCTTCTATAGACTTTGCATGTCTAAATTGAAGTAGGCTACAACCAGAAAATGCACTTAAAAGAAATTCTTACCTGTGATAAATTCAAGAAGGGCATCGTTGTCAGAAAAATCAGTGATGATCTCACCGTTTCGCTTTTAAAGATAAAAATATAAATAGCAACAAATTAGGCATTTTCTAATTAAAGACCAAATGTCTGATATTGAGTGCGTGAGAATTTGAAATTGCCTGTTTTACCTGATGATGCGTTTCATAGGAGGATACGTGTGTGTACAGACAAGTTTGCATTGCGGTCTGTGCTGTGAAACAAACTGTGCACTGAAATGATGCCTGTTATTTGCAAGACGTGAGTGCGAGGTCACACTCAGGACTTGGCAGTTGTCGTCAGTTGTAAGTTTGGCGTCGCCTGCCTTGACTCCCCGCGCGCTCAGAAGCGCCTGTATAGATTTCTCGCGGACGTTTTAAGCGCCAACTCCCACGTTAGGTTAGAGGGAGCCTGTCCTGAACTGCGATATCGCAGTAAAGTTTGTCTTTGTCTAAGGTTAACGCCGTGTCCTTCCAGACGGCTTTGTGGAAACCCTTATCAATGTAATCCGTCAGCATGTTTGATGATCAACATGTTTCGATTTAAAGACAAAAAACTGTATTAAAATTAAAATGTAAACACTTTTTTGACTTTCTTCCTACTACTGATTAAGGATTAATATTAATGTTTATGAAATTTTGCAGATATCTTATGTCCTTCCTAATTCATATTCATATCAGGGGTGGCATGAACTCAGAAGATGGAAACGTATTGTGGGAAGGGAAAAACTCACACACATTTGTGTTATAATCAGTACATTTGTTAGTTAGGTCAGCAATGTGTAGGCCTACAGCGATAGCTGTTTGTCATGGACAGGGCACAACAGGCCATGTAAAATCAACACTGTGACTTCTTGCCTTTCTCCTGCAGGAAATAAAGGTTGAAATGCAAACTATCCCACACACTCAAAAGTACACAATGCTATACAAGGTGTGTTAAAAGTAAAGACAGCAAACGAATACAGGAGATTACATGCCTCTACAAAAGTCAACAAAGCCACTGAGGCTATTGTGTGGAGGCGGCTTGGTTTACTGTCAGTGTCTGTATAGTCTTTGACTTATAGGGATTTTTCCTTTGCAATAACTTGAATATAGCTTCAAGTGTTCAAAATTGTACATTATCTTCACAGACTGTTGACAGCATTCACAAATTTGAGAACTTTTTAAACTCAAAACGTTTACACCTTTCTAACCGCAAGGTAATTCAGATTCTTGTATTTACAAGAAATACGATGAAAGATTTCTTTTGAAAAAAATAAAACTTTGCAGCTGTAGAATGTCTGTGATTTAACGAAAGCTTATGTTGAGAATAAATTGTCATAAAATAGGATGCTTTTCACAACCACCCCTAGAGATCCACAAATACACTGAATAAGCATTGTGGTCTTATGCGGTTCAAATGCCATTTATGGCCACAGAAGAATTCTGTTAAAAGATGAACTTCCGTGTCACATTGCCACAACTGCCATTCATTACACAACAAATAAAGGTGAGATTACAGCAGCACACTACAGGTCTACAAAAGATTCCAGTGTTGTGTTCCATGTCATTTAAAAAAAATAAGGTTGTTCATATAGCTTAAAATAGTCTATGTTTGGGTTGACGCCTTGTGTCCCAAGGCATTGCTTGGTATCATGTAGTTGTAAACACAACCATTAAAAGGCAACCACACAAAGTTCTGTCAGCAAATTCCACGAGATTCTAAAAGCAGAGCCCAGAACGGTTAAAATGTTTTTATTCCCATTTGGCAACAGTTGAGAGCAAAATGAGAAGACAAGGCCTAGCAGCATTTTGTCTTTCTCTAGACAACTCTGATACAGTCATTTGCCATATAGACCTCCTGAGGTCTGTCACGCCAGTCAAAGAATTCACAATGTGAAATAATGCCATAATGCCATCACTCCACAGAGTCTAGTCCAGTCCATAATGATCACCAAGAGATCTCTAAGGATCCAGTGAGGTGAAGATCTTGTCCTGGATGATGCTTAGATAACATTCTCACTCTTGATCAGCTCTGTAATGATGTGTATGGTCTTCTCATCTGGAGACAGACAGAGCAAAGGTTACCAATGGAGCCATCACCTGCTTCAGAAATAAACACCCATATCTTGTATTGCAGTTTAAAATATGTAACACACCTCTCCAACTAGAAGCTCACTAATGTGAGTTACAACCGTGCAGACAATATACACAGCTGACAGTACCAGTGCCTTTATCGGTCACAATGAGCTGCCAATTCACTATCCATGTTCTATATTCTATCAAAAGTTCTCTCTCTCCCTCTCCCTCTCACTTTCTCTTTCATTTAAGGGCTGAGTATGCCTCTGCCAATACAGTCCTGTCGTATGGGTTGTACGGTTGTATGCATCAGTGTTTTTTAAGTACACTGTTTTATGAATACATCTCTCAACACAAGCAGCATCACTAAGACACAGTCTCTGCAAATCTACACCAAAAAGTGTCAATTAAATTGGTTAAAGTGTTGGTTAAGAAGGGTAATAGCTAATACAGAATATCCATATGGTCACAAAATTTTGGTGCATATGGAAAGGATGTGCGGAAACATGCCGATGACGAAATTTACGCCATCCACAGTGTGCACCGACCATATCCACAGTAATATTGAGGCCTCAGCTCATCAATCCCACCACAACTATTAAGTGACCAAAAGACAAATTTAATTTAAGGGATGTGATGCACAGGGCATATAACAAACAGAAGGTGTCAATAAAGGTCCAAGGAGTACCTTCCAGGTTCATCTTGGGGTTTTGCAGTTTCTTCTCCAAAAGTGAGTCTATTAGACTGCGCAAGTGTTTGAAGATGACTCCAATTCTCACTGGGGCCTGTGAAACAAGTGGTAAACAGGAAATTAAAAATTATGTCACTCACACCTACTGACACTTTTTCTTTTGCTACAGTTGTCCTGCAGCAATCACTTTAGTAACACTGGTTGCTTAGTACTTTGACAACATTTACCTCTACATTCATTAATTCAGTTACAAATCTAATACACCATTTCAGTCTGCCTAACAAGAAAAACACAACGGAAAACTACAGATCATTGTTAATAAGATCATCTAGTTGTATTTTCAGTCAGTCGTCATGCTTTCAACTGTTAAAGGACCTCTGTGTGGCATGAGTATTTTGGCTCTAAGAGTTCAAACTGAATGACATCAAAAACGATTCACAGACCTGGAAGTGAATCCATCCGTCCACTGAGATGAGCCTCTCGCGATGCTGAACAGTGATGTCACCGCCAAAGAGCAGCACAGGGAAGGGCGAGATGAGGGTGGTGTCTCGAAGAAACACTTTCGAGTACTTGACCTGAAAGTAACACCAGACAACAAACATTTACGTCAACAGAAAAAAATGCTTAACTGTAAGTCAACTTACCAAAATGCTGACCAAACTAACAAGGAGTTAATAAGGAAATACACATGGACAATGACATTAAAAGAACAAGAAAGGAACCCATCAGCAACTTTTTTTGTATCCTAAATAGTATGTATAGCTTATTGGCTGAATCTCAATCTTCTCTTCAAGCCCTAAACCCTGAACCCTTAAAGACTTTATTGACACAAACATGCTTCATGATTGGCTGATTCATAGCTTTGAGGGACCAGCTTATAGAATGTATGGCTCAGGGGGGCATTGGGATTCGACCACTGAATGCAATTGTATTCCGAGGAATTAAAAGTGGTAGAATAGTGTACTATGAACATCAAGGTCATGGCTTGCTTCTAAATGTACAGTAAAATGTAGACTTAGGTCAAGAACGTATACTTACAATCTACAGTAAATCACTGTAGATAAGTTGCTAAATTACTAAATCAAAAAACTAGATGTCGCTTTAGAAACTGATATTCATAGACAGTGAAGTACATTACAGAATTATAATAAAACAAAACAAGAGCATCAGCAACATTACTGATGTCTATAGATCGACTATATCAACTTACCTTCTCCTGGTACAGCAGCCAGCCGTGGGTCTGTAGGTTTCGGTTCACTGAGGAGGGGTGAACCAGAGCCTTCCCCTGAGGCGTCTCCACCGAGCAGGCCACACGCTCCTCCACATCCACCGAGGGCGTGTAGAGAATTCGGCCCACACTGTCGTACAGGCCAGCGGTCAGGACCGCGTTCAGCAGCGACACCTCTTTCCTGGACAGGGGGCCCTCAGATTTGTCCTGTGGACGCCCGCCTCGAGACTTGGAGGAGGGAGAGAATCCGGCCTGCTCCACCATTCGCATCAGCTCCTGTTTAACGTCCTGAGGGGATGGGCAGGGAGAAGGGTCACATACGGAGCATAGACACTAAAGTGTCGGCAAATATGTTTGTGTGTGTGTGTGTGTGTGTGTGTGTGTGTGTTTTTAAAGCTTTATTCCTGGGCTTTTCGGGCCATTATTGACAAAGACAATAGGAAGCAGTTAAGAAGTGAGCAGGAGAGAGTGATGGGTTTGGAACAAGAAATGACCACAGGCTGGATTTGAATTTGGGTTTTCATGGGCACATCACAGACACATTTATGGTTTGAGTATGTGTAGCCAGTTGTGCTCGTGTGAAATATTGCAAACGCCTGCCCCCCATCCCCCCAAGGCCTAACTCAGGATAATTACATCCTCAATAGCACTTCTCATGCTACTCTTCCTGGGTTTCTCGCCTCACCTTTAGGCAGGGGATCACTCTGACCAGCAGCAAGCAGCAGATTTTGCTATGGGCCAGAAGTGAGGTACTTGGTAGTGTTATGCTAGTGGGAAGCGAGCTAAGCACTGAACTCAGTTCAGTTTTCAGAAGTTGATGCTAGCCTCATCAATTTGAGTGCATCTTATTATAAGTGTGAACCCTCTGCAGCCTCCTCAGTGGAAACCTTCGGGTTGATGAGAAATACCTCAATGGTCATGAGGGCGGTGTGATTCAGGTAGTGTTTTCTGCAGTAAGCCATGGCAGTTCGGGTTCCCTCAGCGCATGCCGTTTTCCATCTAAGAGAACACATCAGAGAACAAAAATGACATTTGAGATTAAAAAAAGTCTCAAAGCACAAATGGCAGTTCTTCCTAATGAACACACAAAAAGGTCAATCACACAATCAGTCACTGAGATTTTCCTGTTGTCTTACTATGGCCTGATAAATATAATGGAAAAATAATTAAAGCTGCACCTTTTTTATCAACGTAAAATTATGCAAAACCCATCAAATTAATAACAAATGTTTCATTTTGTCAGATCACTCAACATTCAGGTTGTATCTGATCTTGAAAATACATTTAATACTTGGTACACTGTGTCCTCTATTTGGCAACTACTGCTGGGGTAAAGTGACCCGTTTCACCTAATTTCTTCTGCAACTGTTGTGTAGCCACAGACACTTGATTGCTTATTTCCAAACCAGTCGAGTTTTGTCAGTGTGTTCTCTGGGCGAACTGCCCTGTTGTACCTTCTGATTACGGGAAAATATTTTGCCACCTAAATGGACAAATGGATAATTTCCTATATGATCATGTTAAGTAATTATTTCCTCAATTTATGCATTTATTTATAATAAATACACATTCATTTATATATATTATTATACATTGTATATTATATCATATACAATATTAATGTATAATATTATGCAATGTTTATAAACTGATATTTAAATATTTATAATAAATGTTTATTAATATTTACTTATTATTTCCTTAACTTCATTAAGATGCACAACCAAGCATCTTTGTTTCTTACAAAATATTTGCATAACCACATACCCCAGGTATGCCTTGTACATGGTAAGGTGATCTGAGTTTGCAACTGCTAACGCTGCTTTGGCCAGGTTAGCCTCATCCTTTCTTCCCATAGGAGTAGAAAATGGTGATTTCTCTGTTATTGCTGCGGCTATTGTGGCCTGAGGGCAAAGAAATAATTTGCAAACTATTGAAAGAGAAAATTATTTAGAGTAGCTTGATAAAACTCATAATAGTTTCAATAAGCAAGTCAATCTTATTAAAAAAAAAAAAAACTGAACTCACAATGGGTTCAAGGCAGCCCAGGATGGCGCCGAAGATGAGCATCTTGCCTATCTTGACATTGACAGGCAGGGCGGCGAGATGGTGGCCCAGCGGGGTCAGAGAGTGCTGCTCTGGATGGCAGGCGCCAATCCTTCTCAGTAGGCTCACAGCATTGCACACAGACTGCTGCTGTGGCGCGTCCAGGGCACGAGACAGGAAGTCCTCGGGCGATCCATACTCACACTTCTGCAAGGTTCAGAAAGGGAGGTCGATTTGTAAATGGGAACATTTGAGAATGTGTATGCGTGTGTGTGTGTGTGTATTAGGAACCAGACATGTTCTCGAAAACAAAAAGTCATTGAACTCTTTAAATCTGCCAGACTGGTGCTCCACTTGCTTCAGATATGACAACTATTTCACAAGTCTGTGGATGCATGACAGTGATGGTTGTAAAAGAGAACTTCTTAATGAAATTTTCTCACACACGCACAGGGTTAACTGATACCATACTGATAAGTCACTCATGTTTATTCTGCAAGATTCTTCAGTCATGTACACATCAGTGTTTCCGACAGGGTCAACTATGACATACGGTGTTGACAGCACAGCCATCAAACTCACACACCCTGACACCATGTCACCCTTAGTCACCCTCTCAATCGCCTTGTTGTGCTGCTCCCATTGGGGTGCGGGTACAAGTCTTTAGCCTGAAAACGGCTAAGCTATGGCAGGGCATTATGTACTAAGCGAATGTTAGCAGACTATGTGTTTGTGGTACTTGTGGTAAGTATGTGTGCAATAGGCTAATTGTGAAAAGAGTCATAGTGCCTGTGCTCTATGTATCTACATATGTGAGACTCTTTAAATGACAAATTTCTCTAAAATCCAAGACAAATTAAAAAAAAATTCTGTCTGTTTCAAAGCATCTCACAAAAAAACAGTAACATTACCATGATATGAAGACACAACTCCTCAAGGGGCACCCTCAGAATCTCAGGGATAGAATATTCCAGAAAGCCATTGAATCTGAAATTGAGAGCAAACCAACATCACCACAGATGTATAAACCAGTAACAACAGCATGGAACACTACAATTCAGATCATACAATTATACTGGTTGGTGGGTGGTGGTCTTTAGCTATAGTTGACAGCAGGGGTCTCAAACCTGTATTTGGTGTATAGGCGGAAACAGAAACCCTTGCGAACACGTCCTGCTCTTCCTTGCCTCTGGAGGGCGCTAGCCTTACTCACAAAAGTCTCCACTAGAGAGCTCATTTGACTGCTTTCATGGTATCTGGTGAATGGGGAGAAAAATTCATATATTTTTTTAAATGTATGAGTTGCTTGAAATGTTAGAACACAAAACAGTAAATGTAGTTTACATTACCAATTCTAATTAATAATAACAATACTACTAATAATAATACAAATAAAAATACTACTAATAACAATCATTTGGTCTCACTTGTTCTCCTTGGTTTTTCCAGTGTCAATCACAAACACCACATCTGGAATTGTGACTCCTGTCTCAGCAATGTTTGTAGACAGAACAATCTGCCGAAGAAAGTTAACAACATATAACCCATTAAAACCTAAAGCAGCATCTATGTGTTTCACCCCTTAAGAGCAGTATGTATGTCACTTTCAATCATTTTGTCAATTTTAAGGCCTGTAACCAATGACTTTCAAAAAGTACTCTTGAAGATCATGGCTAAGCAAGTCAGTCAATACAAGACAAAGCTGAAGGCTCTCAATGTTTTTTCCACTTCATGCTTCTATCTGCTACAGAGCCTGAGAAATGAAGCATTTAATAGGCATTGACAATTCTTTTGCATTTTCTGAAAATCTGAAATTTTAGGGGGTCTTTTTAGCAAGCGTTTTAGGTCAAAATGGCAAAATATTACATAGCATAAACAGATGGCTATAATATTAACAGAAAACAAGCTGCAATACCTTCCTCATTCCAGAAGGTGGCACTGTAAACGCTGCTGCTTGATCTTTAGAGGACAGTGTAGAGTGGAGGGCTACCAGTCTATACCTGTAGAATAATTTTAGTCATAATGCAGTGAAAACACATCAAACAGCACAAATATAGAAAACTGCACACAGTCACATGCAGAAAACAGTAATGTTGTTCACAAAAACAAACTGTTGTCAGTGGTTAAAAAATGCTGCATTGTAGTTTGAGAGAGGACAAATGGGTTAACATTCTGAAAAATCTGTGGTGTCGTAAGACGGAAAATAACCTGTCTTTAGCGCGGAAGCGCTTGTCCGAGGACAGAAGATCATACAGCTGCTGGATGTGAGCAAGACCAGGCAGAAACACTAGAATGGCACCATCCACCTCTGTAAACTGAGGAGCCTTGTCTGCAAAGTAAGTCATCAGGTAAAACTGAGCTTAAACATTTTACATTGAAACAACATGCCTTATTTCACAATGCATGCTATATTGCATTAACCAACTAAACCAGATCTTTTTAGAATTTAAACAATATTCACTACTCTCTTCACAAGCTAATAAAAACTACTCACTACAAGTTCTAAATGATGTGATCAAAAGCATGCAATGGCAACAATTACAAATTCACACAAATTTTACTTAGACTCTACAATCAAAAGAAGGTCTGGTTCCATTTCTCACCCAAGTAGGCCAGAAGGTCCACGATGAGATCCATGTTGATCTTGTAGGGATTCATATATTGCAGGGCATTGCGAGTGCGGGCACTGAAGTGGTCCAGGTCAGGACCCAGAGCCCAGCCTGAGCCAGAGTCCTTGGCAATCACTTCCTACAAACAACAGAGCATATACAGGCCTGTCTCACACATCCAGTCCAGATGGACAAATTGAATAGATTTTTACTGTCAAACAATGTGTGTGCAGACTCAAGCCAGAGCCAGAATCCTTTGAAATCAGCTTCTAAGAATAACAGTGCACATCCAAACCAAAATTGACCAAGTGAAGGAATCTCTTTAAGAAACTGTACTGTACCTTCACAGTCTGGTCTCATTTCTCACTTTATACAATTCCAACTGTCTAATGGCTCATAATTGGCTAAGAAAACCACAATATTATACTAATAAACTATAACTCAATACTAGCCTGGCCTTGCCTTCCTATGCACTTCAGCTTGATTATCATCTTCCTACAGTGCAACCCTGGATTTGATCCCATTGAGCTTGTTGTCTTAGAAGGCATTTTAACCTGTCCAATCAGCAACCAGAGGGAGACGTTGTGAATGCAGAATGCCATCAGTCAAGGCAAGCTATCAGTCAGGGACTGATCTAATCTTTTTAAAAATAAACACCTCAAGTAAGCAGTCGAATCTCAGTACCGAATGTCCAGACCGTCTGTAGACCGAGGGTCTGGTTATATACCAGGCTAACTCAATACCTCTCTTTTTTGGCATTCTTTGGTAATGTATGTCAGTACTTGTAAGTAATTTTTGTGGGGTGTATTTTTCTTTTTGGCACAGAATATATTTCTTGTGTACCTATATTTCTTGTGAACTTGAATGTTGGTTGTTGTGCTTGATGTGAAGTGCAAAACATGTGAGAGGCTCAATGGGCTGGGGGATCATGAGGTGATTGACAGCAGCAGACAGAGCCAGACCTGGTACTGCAAGGCCTTTCCTCCTTTCTGTGTGATACTGACACTGACTTCCTCCTCGTCCTCCAGAAACCTCTGGCAGTATTCCGAGTCCTGCTCCAGAACGTAGCCTGTCTCCTCCACAATGTCTTCCAGATGGAACACCTGAAACCACAAACACAACAACAAGACTGAAAAAAAGGCCTCATTCAGAGTGTGGTCATCCTGAATAACAGACCAGTCACTCAGGAGAGTAAATACCAACAGTGGATTGTTTTGAAAAGAACAAAGTATAACTAAGTTCTTACAGTAAGTAAAGGGTACTCTCAGACAGTGCAATACGACACGGTCAATTGAACAATGTCGGTCGACAAACATGACACATGTAATTTTTGCTCTGAGATGCCATCATTGAGGCCTTTTCCAGACAAAAACATTGTTTATCTCCATGACTCGTCTGTAAAGCATTAGGTGAGTGATGGAAAAGCACACTTAAAAGTGTATACACAGGTTTAAGTATTATTTTGGCGCCATCTCAAAGAAATACAAAATACACTCAATCTCCCCCAGGGCTTGCCTCAACAGGGAAGGTTCTGCCGGGAATAGTGATGACGGGGCAACGGTTGAAATAGTGGCAAACTTATCGCAGTCCACAGTGGCACTCATGAGGATGAGCCGTAGGTCCGAGCGCTTCTGCACCAGCTCCTTCAGGATGGTTAACAGGAAATCAGATTGGACGCTGCGCTCGTGGACCTGCAGTGCGTGAAAGAGAGAGAGAGGAGAGAGAGAGAGAGAGAGAGAGGAGAGATGTCTGTGACTATGCAAAAAAATAATAATATCTGCAAAAAAAAAATAATAATGTTTTGCATGTATTACAATATAAACATACAAGTCTACATTAAGAACATGCAATGTTTAAGGTCTGAGGTTTGAGAATAATTTCCTCTTCTAGAAAGTTCAGGACCCTCAGTGTTTACACTAACAATGATTAAGTATCAATTGGTCATGAGAGTTGTTGATTGGCTCTGACCTCATCCACAATGATGTGCGTTATGGAGTTGAGGAGGCGGTCCTGCTGGAGCTTGCGTAGCAGAACACCAGTGGTGCAGTACAGCAGACGGGTCGAGTCACTAGAGCGGTTCTCCATACGGATCTGATACCCACAGAGAGATGTCTGCAAACGAAAAAGCTTCAGTTTAAAAGCAAACAACAACAACAACAACAACAACAACATGACCGAACTATGATCATACAAAATAGAATATGTAAACACAGTCCAGTTCTATACATTATCTTTAGAACATGATTGAAAATTAGACAAAAAGGAAAGGCCTGAAGACATACAAAGAGATATATGAAGACAGACAGACAGACACACAGAGAGACACTGAGAGATATGAATAGAATCAAAGAAAAAAAATGAGCAGGAAATAACGCAGGACCCAAATGACACTCCAGTCCCATAGACAAAAAAAAAAAAATGCTCCAGCTGTGTGTGTGTGTGTGTATATGCATATACACACACACACAAACATATGTATATATTACATATATATATATATATATATATATATACATACATACATACATACACACACACACACACACACACACATACACACAGCTGGAACATTATATATATATATATATATATATATATATATATATATATATATATATATATATATATGTATTACATTAAATATAAATACTGTATATTTATATTTAAAGCAGCCTGCTCACCTGTATAAAGACAGACAGACAGACACACAGAGAGACACTGAGAGATATGAATAGAATTAAAGGAGCAGGAAATAACGCAGGACCCAAATGACACTTCAGTCCCATAGACAAAAAAAAATAATGGTCCAGCTGTGTGTGTGTGTGTGTGTGTGTGTGTGTATGTATATATATGTATATACACACACATATGTTTGTGTGTGTGTATATATATATATTTATATACACACACACACACACAGCTGGTGCATTACATATATACACATTCAATATAAATACTGTATATTTATATATAAAGCAGCTTGCTCACCCGTCCCCCTGGGCCATCATCACTGCCCAGCTCCTGATTGACGCGGCTGGCCAGGCTCATGGCCGAGATCCTGCGAGGCTGTGTCACCACCACATTGCAGCGCTTCCCCCCGCCCTGGCCCAGCAGCGCCTCCTCCAGGATGAACTGGGGCACCTGTGTGCTCTTCCCACTGCCCGTCTCGCCGGCCACCACTAGCACACGGTGACGCCGCACTGCCCCCAACAGACGCTCGCGTTCTCGGAACACTGGCAGCTGCTCACGGTCTCCCAGAAGCTTCTGGGCCAGTGGTGTCGCTCGTAGACGCTGAAGGAGCGCCCTACCGGCCTCGTCCTCTTCCGCATCCCTCTTTGCTGTCGCCGACTGGCTGCTGCTGGCATCACCGACATCGTCACTGGCCAGGCTCTCCCAGGAGTCCTCGGGCTCATCTGACCCCGTGAGACTTTGATGCTCTAGGCTCGTCTTTGCTGAGGGCTGGCTGTTCTGCTGCTGCTTGAGACGGGTCAGCAGGCGGGCGATGAACTGGTCTCGGGGCTTGTTGGCGGCGGTGCGGGTCTCCTCCTCCTTCTGCTGCTCACTGTCACGCCACTCCAGCCAGACATCACGGTAGGTGGGAGGCAGCAGCTGATGCACTGACTGAAGAGTCAAAGAGAAAAAAAAAATGTGAATGTCCTTGCAATCATTCATTGAATTACTATGTTGATGCTATCCACAGAGACCTATTACAATTTTCATAATGTTTAGAGAGCACAGCACATAGCACAGATGCAGCTTATGCCTAAAAACAAACGTATGGAATGTTATGTTTATAGTGCTTAGCTGACGCTTTTGTCCAAAGAGACACACAGATCACAATGAAAACACTACATTAGTAAGAAAAATACTAGGTTAAATTTTAACTTTTGAAATAACAATACCAAACTTAACTTGACAAAACATCTGTAGAAGGCTTGGAGCACTTACCTGTCCTTTAACCAGGTTATAAAGAGCGAGTGTGGCACCCAGGTGCTGAGCTTGCATACCGTCCTCAGTCAGGATAGTAGGACAAACCTCTAGCACATCATCAGGTCTCTTAACACGTACACTGTAAAACAGAGGAATGATAGGTTTGCGTTAACAGAGGATTTATCCTCAATCAGCACAACAACATTTACTGTACATGAATATACACAGCAAAATCTCAGTATAGAAATACTCTTCTGTATCAAAATGTAAACAATTGTGCACTTAAAAATACTGCAGCTTAACGGTCTCACAGTATTTTGTAATAAACATCCCACTACCTACCGGCATTTCCAGTATCTTCCTGCTTGAACTTTCTCAAAGGCTGGCGGAGGACTCTTGGGAAGATTTTTCCGCACCCAGTCGATCAAGAACTGTTTTGGAGACTTTCCAGTCCAACTACGTGCTGTGTAGTCAAAGTTGCGGATATCTTTTGGTTCATTCTTCTTAGGCTCTACAGAAAAAAAGAACAAATGAATTTTAATACTGAAAAAAAACTCTGAACATCTGCCTGAAACACCAATTAAACAGACATCAAAGCTTCTTGTTAATATAATTTGATGAGCTGAACACTGACCACATATTAGACTGTATCAATTTGGTGGCTTGAGACTTTTGATATAAATTATCCAGTTTTATGGGCAAAACAATAATGACATTACATTTAGCAGACGCTTTTATCCAAAGCAACTTACCAAGAGAGGACATAAAACAGAGGACATAAACAATAGCATACAAAGTGTACAGTGTTCGCAGGCCAAGAATAGAATAGATAAATACTAGTGCAACAGTTACATACACAAAGGTCTAATACCACATCTGTCTAATCCACTTCACTCACTTTTCTCTGCAGCTGGTGGTGTTTCAGCTTGCTCAAAAAGGTTAAAGTTCAGGTCCCCCTTATCTTCTGTTACAGGAACAGGCTTCTTCTTCTCCTCTTGGGTGTGTCCACCACTTTAAGCGCTGGATTGAACATAGGATGGGCTTCCAGAGGCTTCATTTCTGAAAGCAGAGCAAGAGAACAGCTGATCTTTATAATGCTTGATTTTCTAAAATGCAGACAAGCTATTCCAGAAATACTTAGTAGTATTTTTATAAAAAGACCCATATATGATTCACATATATATATGATTCACTCTTATTACAGACCTTGTTGGATGACCCTGATTCTGTCTTGGGCAGTCCTTTGTCCAGTTTTATCCTTCTTGGCCTTGGCTGAAGCTGCCATTTCTTTAGCGTCATACAACTGTGCGGTAAGCACCAGATACCGGTCATTCTGCCAATCACATCAACATGCAGTTAAATTCATACTGAAGATAGAGATGACAGAACTTCAACAGCAGGAAAGCACCACAACAGAGCCTTACGGGATCAAACTTCTCATCCAGCTCAGGGTTGTGTATAGAACCGCTTGCTTCCTCCTCTTCCTCACTCTCTTCGCTTGATTGCTCAGCATACCTCAGGATCCACTCCTTCAAGTCTGCTTTGCTATCTTTTGCTGCAGCCTAGCAACAACGGCAGTGGCACATAAGACGTTTTCAGATTTTATTCACTGGATGTGCAATAACACCAGATGTGGGGTATGGACCACCTCTATGGGATGTGTCGGGAAGACACCTACTGTATTTTTCTGCTGTTCTGCTTTTTGGTAGTCTCAGGGTTGGTCGCTTGCAGCTTTTTGTCCTCCTTAGGGGGCTGGAACTTTGGCTTGTTTTTGTTGTTCTCTTCATGCATCCTGTGACTAAAACCTTCAGGGAGTTCCTCTGTGTGTATTTGAGTATAAGAGAGCGAGAGAGAGAGAGAGATGACCCTGATGTAAATGATAGCTGACAATGCAAGTCACTTTCGCTAAAAGCATCTGCTAAATGCATAAATGTAAATATAAATGTAAAGCAGGATCTCAACCACATAAACAAATGACAGTCAATGTGTTTTGTTCTTTACCGTCTCTAAGGTTAAGACACAGCCAGTCAAGTGCCGAATGAAGATCTCCTCCATACAGCATACTGCTCTTCATAGCCTCCTCGATATGTTCCGTCTTGAAATGGAACTTCTGCAAGGCTGTATACAAATCCTGCAAACAACATAAGAGCAGTAAATTGGAAAATGGTTTCAACTGAAACCAACATTAAATATCAAGTGAGTAGTCTGAGGCACTTTGCTTCACTCACCAGAAGTTTTTTGGTGGTGATTCGTCCAGATATTGGACCTCTGTCTCCAAACTCCTGCCTGTAGTCGTTGATCAGTCTGATGACCTTCTTTTCAAGGTCTGCTTGGATTATAACCTTGATAGCAGTGCATTGAAAACGTATTAATAAATAGAATTCAAAAGCCAACAATTCAAAACTACATGCAACAAAGCATAAATAATATTACTTTGAGAATGGACTTGTCAGATGCCACTCCACTGTCAACTTGGGGACTTGAAAGACAATATGTTTTTGGCGCTGTAAATAAAAGTTCAACGAGATGTGATAAGATGCCGAAATTACCTCCATACATACACAGTATGTCAACTGTAAACACTGAAAAGGTAAGTTAGGCCTAATTGTTTCTGGATAAACTGTCAAACATGGCGTCAGTGAAGAAGGTGTTTTACCTTTGGCTTTACTCTCGTTTGAAGCAGGCTTTGCATGGTTTGTTTTGGAAGACTGTTTCTTTCCCGTCGGTGGGTCAGCAGCTCCGTTTGCTGCTGAAGGGACAGCAACTGGAGGGGCTGCTGGAGGAGCTGCCGACTTCTTCTTCTTCCCACCCATGTCTTACTGACTTAACTTACCAAAACAATACACAAAGTAGGAATGTGGACACTCAGCAATACCGCAACTTAATGCAAAAAATGACGATTTCTAAATAAAAAACGTGGAGCATCCATGCTGGTTGTCAAAATACCAACAGTAGTTGAACTGTGCCAGAGGTATGGTAATACTGGTTAGCTCGCCAGCTAACACTGCAGCTAACTTTGTGTAGGTGAGGGATCTAGATCCAGATCACTTCATAAATGAAAAATCCAGTCGAACACACTGAAATTAAAGTGGCACGTGCGATAATGAACTATACTGTCGGGAAACTTCAGCAAAACGTCTTTAACAGACTCATACAGAGGACCAAGAGCGCGTTAGATTGTAGTATATCCTATGGGTCTATCCTCAAAGTACATATGTTGGCATCTGTAAATGAACTTTTGCGGTTGCCGTAGCGGAAATTATTTACCGGAAAGGGCATTGTGGGAGTTGTGTTCGCTGTCTCGCCTCGCTGTTTAAACATGGCGGACGCCTTTGGAGACGATTTATTTAGCGTGTTTGATGATGAGCAAACTAGTACTTCTAAAGCTAAACCAACACCACCGGCTGGGTATGTACAGTCTTTTATTTGGTGTCCGTGAGATGTGTGGAAATGAAGTGTTATTTGTTTTCTTTTCGAGTAAACTGGTATTGTTTCAGTGTCATGCTTCTGCTGTGGGAGCCAGGTGCAGCTAACGTTAGCTGTAATGCTAGGTGCAATGAAACGAAACACATTGATGTGAGTGCTTCCTACGTTAGCAAGCTAATGTGACGGCTGGATGGACAGTTAGCTTGCTAGCTTGTAAAGATGACATGCTTTGAAGGGGATCATTAAGAACTTTTAATTCTGTATCTCAAGTTATTTCTTACATTTATCTTCCCCGCTACTAGGAAAACTGCTGGTAAACATGGAAAAGGAAAGAAAGAGTCGCCCTCTGTTACCAAGAATAAACGAGAAGCTGACAATGATGGCACAGATGAAGTTGTGTTTGGGAAGAAGGCTAAGCTTGAAACCGTGTCTCCTGAAGAATTAAAGTAAGTCTCTTAAATCTTTCTTGGACAGCCCAGTATGTCAATGCATTTTGCACCCTAAGTAAGGCACCAGCTCATGTGTGTTTTGCATCTGATCTGTGCAGCCTCGCAGACCTCATGCCACAGGTGAAGGTGGAACCAGTGGAGACAGTGGAAGGCTGTACACATGAGGTAAGTGTGTTAAGAACCAGAGTGTCTAGAGCTTGAAATTGTCTTTATTTTTCTCAATACGCTGAATGGGCTGATGGTAAACTTTACTTCCTGTCCTCATTTGGATCATAACAAAGCATCTCATTCCCTGCGCCACAGGTTGCTCTGCCTGCAAATGAAAACTACAAACAGTTGAAACCTCGAGTTGGGAAAGCCGCAAAGGTAACTCCATCAGGGCTCCCTCTTATCTCCAATAGACACTTAAGATAAATTATATTAATGTATTTATACATGTAGTATATGAAGTTATATAATATACAATATAACATGTAGCTATATTGTGTTGAGTGCACTGTTGTGAGTAGTGCACTCTGCACTAAATAGTAGAGGAATGCTCTTCTGTCAAGTCTTCCAGCCTGTGCTGTGAGACTGCTGCAAATGATCAGAAAGCAGCTACACCTCTGGTTGTCCACCAGCCAAAATGAGCACGTCACACCTCCACTGGCTACCCTTAGCTGCTCAAATGAAATTCAAAGCACTGGTGGCCTGCAGGGTGGTTGATGGATCTTCTCCCATTTACCTTAATACCCTCTTAAAGTCCTGTGTTACCTTCCGGCCACTTCGCTCCCCCAAGGAACGTTGTCTAGTGCGGCCAACACCTTGCATAGGTCAATCCGGACTATCCTCATCTGTTGTTCCACGCTGGTGGAATGACCTTCCAGGTGCTACCAGAGCAACAGATACCCTCTCCACTTTCAAGAAATTCTTGAAGACCCAGCTCTTCCAAGAATATCTCCTGGCTAAAAACCTCTGAATACCAGGAATGCACTTACAATTCACCTCCCACTCTCTCTCTACACTGCACTTTTATTACACTCCTGCACATCTTAAAATACTGCAAATTTCATGTTGGCAATATGCACTCTTAGTTAGTTTTTAATTGTGCTGTAGCTTGAATGTTTATCTGCTTTTTGTAAGTTGCTTTGGATAAAAGCATATCCTAAATGCATAAATATGATGTGAATGTAGAGCACTAGCATGAGAGTGGCGGGCTGATGTATATCCTCGGTGTAAAAGTCATGCAAAGGCCTAAATTTTCTGTCTTTTCTGTCCATCAGGAGTACCCATTCGTCTTGGACCCTTTCCAGAGAGAGGCTATCCTGTGTATCGACAACAACCAGTCTGTGCTCGTATCAGCTCATACGTCTGCTGGAAAGACAGTGTGTGCAGAGTGAGTTGTAGGCATATTTAGCACAGTTTGTATATTGCCTGTTTTTGACTTATGAGTATTGCAGTGAAAGGATCTGTTACGACTTGCCAAAAAAAGATTGTTTGCTTAAGAATCTTGTGCCTTTTTTAAAATGCACATATTTAATAAAACTGTGTGTGTATGGGCCTTGCCATTCGTTGCCCATTTTTTCCCCGTCCATGAAGATATGCCATTGCCTTGGCCCTGAGGGAGAAGCAGAGGGTGATTTTCACCAGCCCCATCAAAGCCTTGAGTAACCAAAAATACAGAGAGATGTATGAGGAGTTCCAGGATGTGGGACTGATGACTGGAGATGTCACCATCAACCCCACAGCCTCCTGCTTGGTTATGACCACTGAGGTAAGATTTGTCCTGATCTCCTCAGGATGATCTATTATCTATTATCCATCTCCATCAAATATGTGGAAGAGCCCACAACTCTTGCAGTATAACTATATGTATGAGTGTGGATTGATTTGAAAATTGATCATTGATATCAGGAACGCTTAAGGAAAAAGCAAATGTCTTTGTGGTTGTGCTGTGTTCTTTTAGATTCTGAGGAGTATGCTGTACAGGGGTTCAGAGGTGATGCGAGAGGTGGCCTGGGTTGTGTTTGATGAAATCCACTACATGAGAGATTCTGGTAGGTCACTCTTAAGCTCTCACCCATGCACAAGACAGACAATTTCTGAATCCCAACCGAAGCCCTGAACCCTCAGCCCTCAAAAGCTTAACTGACATGAATTGACTACAGTAATTCAAGCAGGTTAAGTACTTTAAGGTTCAGGATTTAGGGATAGACTGAATCCCAATGTCCTTCCCATCGCTGTTAAAGGTAGGATAAGCGATGCTAAGGGGTTTTGAACACTTTTTGTAACGTTCAGCAAATAATTCTTTGTGATCTGCTAGCTTCCTGTTCTCAGAGATCACTAATAAAATTCAATCCTCAAAACATTTGCTTATAAATAATACGCATGCAGTGTCATCCAGCATTGCTTACTCTAACTTTCACTGCAGCCATTTGTTGGGGCACTATTGAAGCAATGCAAGTTTATTTATACAGTGTATTACATGTGTAATGCTGCTCCAATAAGCTTTACACGGACAATGGTAAAGACTGGTAAATATGAAATGAATTTACATATATGCAGCTGTAGTGATGCATTACCATTAGCGTTTTGGATGTTTTGAGCACAGCTAAGTTTGTTTGTGTTTGTTGTAGAACGTGGAGTGGTCTGGGAGGAGACTATCATTCTGCTGCCAGACAACGTGCACTATGTCTTCCTCTCTGCCACCATCCCCAATGCCCGACAGTTTGCAGAGTGGATCTGTCATCTTCATAAACAGGTGCATCCCTGGTAGTGGTTGGGAATTTTGCTGTTAAGTTAGGTTGATTTATTTAGTGTGTGCATGTGCGTGTGTGTGTGAGTGTTTATTTTGTTTCTTTCAAAACAATTTTCATTGGTCCTTGTTGTGCACTTGACGTCTTCCTTTTATGCTGAGTAATGAAAACAACATTAAACCCAGTGTGTGTGTTTTTTTTTTTTTTTTGCCCCAGCCTTGCCATGTGGTGTACACAGACTACCGTCCCACTCCCCTGCAGCACTACATCTTTCCAGCAGGAGGCGACGGACTTCACCTAGTGGTGGATGAGAATGTGAGTATCGGCTGTCTGCCCAGAAACTGGGAAGCAGCAAGGAAAATAACAGCTCCATAGCTATCCAGCTGGCTATTTACACACATTATAAATAACATCTACCCCCATGTTGATGTTCTCAGCACTTATTTTCCAGATAAGGCTTGTGTCCAGCTCGGCGAAGGCATGCATTTAGAGGGGAGGTATTCCCCCCCCCACCTAATCCTTTATGGTTGTTGGACTGTTAGTCTGGTGCTGTCACTCGACCTCTGTTTTAATCCTGTGTTGAATGCTTGTCCCTGTTGTGAAGCCAGAGATCTTTTTCGGTTTCAGACTTCATGAGGTGCTAGGGATTGTTTTGCCCTGTGTTATTACTTAGGCTGCCACAAGGAGCCACATCATGTATCAAATAGGGGCAAGACTTAATTTTGTCAACAACTAGTGTATATACACATAGTGTGTATACAGAACACCATGCATGTTGATGTAATGTAGGCAGTAGACATCTACATAGGGGGGAATGTAACTCCTAATTGTGCCCATCAGAGTCCATGCAAATCTCTCCCCTATAGATCCAGGTACGCAGGTGTGTTCGATTTAAAGCTGGCTCTTGTGAAAGGCACCATGTCGTACCGAACTATTACTTGTATGAAATATGAACATAAATCTTTTCTACTCCAAAGCACGCACAAGGAATCCAAACGGCTGGGACTAAGTAGCTGATAACAGATGCACTGGCTCGCTCTTGTACCGAGGCTCTATTCATCTGCCTTCTCCTGACCGGGTGTTTCTCTCTCCCCCGTCAGGGTGAGTTCAGGGAGGACAACTTCAACACGGCCATGCAGGTCTTGCGGGACGCCGGTGACTCTGGGGGCAGCAGTGGAGGGGGCAAGTGGGACCCGAAGGGCAGGAGAGGAGGAACTAAAGGTAGGAACAGGAACTTTTAGAGAAAGTAAATTTTTTTTTTTTTTTTTGTTTACATGTACGTTTGTATGTATCTGTAACTTTTTTTTTCCTTGTCTTGGTTTGGAAATCTGAATGTGTGTTTTATCTGTTTTTCCTGTATTTCCTATTTCTTTGGATTTCCTTGTTGGATTGTCATAGCAATGGGTTGGATTCAGAGGGAAATTTCTTTCTTGGCACAAGAAGTGGCTGTAGACTTTTCACATCCTGCTTCTCTTGTTGTTTTGGCTCAGTTCTTCAGCCTAATGTAGTTTCATCAAGAGCAGTTGGATGATTAGTGGTCACTGACATGGCTTGTTTTTAGGCATCTGTGTTCTGTCAGAGAAATTCCTAGAAGGCAGTTGAATTGTCATTTTGTTAGGTAATGTCTGTTCTGCTGATTGACTCGTTGTCCTTCACGTTAGGCCCGTCCAATGTGTTTAAAATTGTGAAAATGATCATGGAGAGAAACTTCCAGCCCGTCATCATCTTCAGCTTCAGCAAGAAGGAGTGTGAGGCCTATGCCCTGCAGGTGTCCAAGCTGGAGTTCAACACAGGTACGTACATAAACACACACACACACACACACACACAAATTAAATACACGCACAAACACACACACATTAAAAACACGCACTCATGCAGGTGTCCAAGCTGGAGTTCAACACAGGTACGTACATAAACACACACACACACAGACACACAAATTAAATACACGCACAAACACACACACATTAAAAACACACACACACACTAATATACACGCGCACACACACACACATAAATACACACAATTTATATGTAACACATGAAGGGTACACACCACAGCATTTTCATGGCGTTAGACAGTTTGCATCCGCCCAGATGCTCGCACAGACTCTGGGGAAGAACAACATGTTCGTTTGGGGGGGGGGGGGGGCATCTTTGGAAGAATGCAAAAAGCTACATTTGAATATGCGTAGGTGCGTGCACAGGGTGAAATGGGTGCAGTATGTACCTGACCATGGCGTACTCCTCCACATAAACATCTTCACTGCCGTCAGCCTCTGCAATCCTAGCAATGCTTGGGAAAGTTTTTCACGTCACAGAGGCTTATGTGTTTATACACAAGCATATTGCAGCTCTCTCCTAATTTATACAAACGCAAAGCCATCTGGCTCAGCCTTTCAGGTATCGCCCATCTCCCTACAAACATCAGTAACCAGGCTGTCAGTGTCCCTTGCCAGAAAACGTAGCTAATGGGGTGTTGGTCAAGTCTTTATCCTGGCGTACTTGAGTAACTGGTAAGGCTGATTTCGGCCAGTCTTTTTGGCCAGTCTCTGTGTCGAGGCTAATGGAAGAGTCAAGAAGGTTGACTCTGCCGATGAGAAATGTGATCAGTCAGACCACTCTGTCTACTGTAAGCCACGTAAAATGAGCGGTCCAGATTTAGAATGCATTTACGGTAAAGGCTGCTATCTGTTTCTGACTTCAGGGGGTGGACGATTGGGTGTGGGAATTTGAGGAGGCAATGCATCAAGAGCCTAATGGTGAATGTGGCTGTGTGACTGAGTGAGAGAAAGAGGATGAGAACACGTGTTGGTGTGTGTGTCTGTGTGTGTGTCTGTGTGTGTGTGTGTGTGTGTGTGTGTGTGTGTGTTTGTGTGTAAGCAAAACATTGCATGTGAGAGAGTTTGAGAGTGCGTGTGGGGGAGAGAGAGAGAGTGCATGCATTTGTGTATGAGAGGGAAGTGGGTGCATTCCTGAGAGAGATTGCACGCGTGTGAGAGGGGAAGTGCGTGCATGTGTGAGAGAGTGTGCATGCATGTGTGTGAGAGAGGGAGTAAAAGAGAGGGTGGGGCTGGTGCTATGAGCTGAAAATCACAGACAAAGGCAGGTGGTGAGGTTAGAGGCTGGATGGGTATTGGAAGAGGCAGGGAGGGAGTGAGTGTGCTGAAGGCTCAGAGGTGAGATGCCAAGATGGAAACAGGTGCAGGAGTGTGGCAGCAGCAATTTAGGAGAGTTTTCGTGTAGAATGTGTCTTGACAGGTTGGACCACACACACTTTGTCCGTGTGTTCTATGTGGCTCACACCACGCAGCACCGCACCACGACTCCAAGGTCTTCTACCAAAATGGAAGAGAATTCTTTCTTGAACACGTGCCACGAGTGGTTACAAGCGGTCTCCATAGACTTTAAATGAGGGCTTGCAGCGGCCGATTCCAGGCAGGAGACTGTTTCTGTTGTGAATACAAAGGTGCACTGGGACCGCTCACACACTGATTGTGATCTGAATAAAGCCTGAGAGATGTGGGCTGAAGTGGGCTGAGAGTGTGAGAGTCACTCGGAGACACTGAGAAGTGGGTGGAGGGAGAGAACCACGTCAGTGCGCAGACTTGGGCACATGAGGTCATCTTTTGGCTCATGACAGCGATCAATAGGGACACGGAGAGCTTTTGCTGCCACAAGCTCCTGCCCATCACTGTGAGCTGTGGAACCTTGCTCTGATGACGAACAGTGACGGGCCTGTCTGGACAGAGCAGCTGTTCAGAGAGAGAGAGGGATGAAGGATAAGAAAGAAAGATGGAGGGAGGAGAGGTGGGAGTTGATGAGTATCAGAGAGAGCAGAAAGGGTAGAAGTGGAGCGAGAGGCACAAATGTTCTTTAAGTCTCGTGTTCTGTTTTCGCAAGGAGGAGGGGGGGAATCCCTCTTTATGCAGACCAGAGTCAAGTCCTCATACGCTGATACAGAAAATGATTGGAAAGTTTATATTGTGATATATAATATTGTTATATTGTTATGTGACACTCTCACTTATGCAGATCGTGGCTATTCATGTTTGCTCCCATTGCAATGTATTACGTTATTTTGTCTTGGTCAGTGGTCTTGGTTCAATGGTCTTTGCTTGTTGAGTAGAAAACTTACAAGTGCAGTGCAGCTCATTCAGGCTATCAGATGGGCTCTGTGTTTTGGATTGCATATGCATGTGTTGCTGACTTTGGAGAGAGATTGGAGAAAGCAAGGGTGGGGGGGTGTGTGACAGTCTGGCCTGGAAAGGAGGTCAAAGGTTTGTCCACTTTCTAAATTCTCTACACCACCTCGTTAGATACTCTACAACATAAGTAATTCTAATAATTGTAATTGCAGAGCAATGAAAAAACTTTTTTCCACTGCTTCAATAAGCCAGTAGAAACTTTTGATGGCGCTCGCTGTTATTCGTCAAAAGGGTAGTTTGACAATCAGGGGAAAGGGCTTTGCTCCACAGGGCCTAAGAGTTAAATCTTATTGAAGTATCATCGTTCAACCTTTCCTTTTTTCATTTTTTCCTCTTTTTAAAATCTACATCGTTGATCGGTTGTCACTTTGTTTGCATATCTGGCATATTTCCTGTGCTAAATATGTTTAATCATGTCAGTTATGTTTCCAGACTTTTGATTGATGGGATATCCATCATAACCTTTCATTCTGGTTTTTTTTCCCCCTAAACGTCAGCATTGGGACATAATACAGAAGGTCCTAGTGTGGTCCAGTATTCTGCCTGCAGTAACATTTTATGAATGATGTGTTGAAGTTTTAAAATGGAGCATATACATTTTTTTAATGGAAATGACTGGAAAACTGTGTTGTGTGAACAAAATGGTATTTTTTGCTCAGTTGCCTTGGTACTCCTAAGTCTAGTCATTAAAAAGAACCTTACCGTGATCATGAAGCTACTAACATATTTGTTCTAAAGGAATGATTTAACTTTTTCTCAGAAGAAATCTGTAAGGGATATCTGTTTTCTTTCTCTCTTTTTTTTCAGACGAGGAGAAGAAGCTCGTGGAGGAGGTCTTCAACAACGCTATCGACTGCCTCTCGGATGAGGACAAAAAGCTTCCACAGGTCAGTGCGCTTGGCTTTGCCAAACAACAGGAGTGCTGCCTTCACGTAATCATGCCGAGAGCCTTCGAGATGAGATCAGTGCTCGTAAATTACGTACAGGCCTGGAGGGAGATCATCGGCCTGAAAGCCTCGACTCTGACCGTCATGTTGTTTTTCCTGTAGAGCATTTAAGTGTCATTGCTGTTTGCTTTTCTCCTTAATGTCCCATAAACCTGATAAACTACATTCACCTAAGTGTTTTCTTATGTTGATATGGTGTGTAAGTGGTAACTGTCTAGTGCAACGAGTATCAACATAGAAGAGTACTTGGGTGAATTCATCACAGTAACCAGTGGTGTATGTGTGAACTGGTCACTGTGATGGCATTAATTCAAGAAACCAGTTCCTGTGTGGCCATCACCGGAGCCACAGTAAAACACGTCACCTCCACAGGGCTGGTTTGTAATGGTGTGAAACGAGCTCCCACATTGTCCCATGTGTCGTCCACAGTGACTCAAGAAGGTACCAGTCGCCTGCCACAGCATGCTTTCAGTTCCCAGTTGGCCGCTGAGCAACCGTATGTTTTTCTCCAGAATGTGTCCTGTCGTATCCTGCTTTGACTAAGAGAGGTGGCTTTTGGGGTGGAACGACACACAAACAGAACTGAAGAAAGGCCTGTCATGATCCACTTAATGAAGTCCCTGCTGAGATGGAGAGGATTGAGCCTTTAGAGGAGAGGAATGTAGAGAGAAAGAAGGAAGGAAGAGGAGGGGGGTGCTGTCATGCCATCCTGTAGCTCCAGGCCTTGACCACAGTGATCCCACTGCCAGATCAAATAGAAATGGAGACGAAGTGGCAAAACAATGGCAATCAAGTTATGTTTGAGTATTCGTGTGGCCGAACTGGATTGCACATTGCACATTATCTTTTCACTTTTAATGTTTTGTTTTGGTTCGAAAGAAAACTCGGTTACAAATTTATGTTTTGCTATTGTTTACAGCCCTGAGAGTGCAGAAGTTGTGTTAGTGTGGTGTGTGTTTGTGTGTAGCTAAGTATTTACATGTGTGATGGACGTCGGCAGGGGTTGACAGAGAGAAAGCGATGCCATAAAAGGCAGTTCTTCCAGTTATATATATACATTTGCCAGTCAAGAGCAACAATGCTTTCTGTTGGTTAGTGGTTAGGCCTCTAAACCACAGCCACGGTCAGTGCAGTGCTGAGAAGCCGTCCTGACTGACAGAGGCATGCTGCTGTAGTGCATGCGGCGGGCTAGCGTGTGAAGCATGTTGGCCACCATCATGTTTTAGGTCTGCCCTCCCCTCGTACTGCTCATGTTAGCAAACCGATAACATTTCCACACTCTCGCCTCTCACGACAGCATTCTAGTTTGGAGCTGTTGGTTTCAGTGACACACTGCAGAACTTCTCTCTGTCTTTCTCTCCCCCCACCCCCACTCCCACCCCCCTCACTCTCAGCACCTCTGTTCTGGTTTACATTAATTCTTGCTCACTTGGCATGGATCACCAGCTCCTTGCAGTCTTCAAAGGTCTTGCATGTGAGCTGACTAGGAGAGTTTTGTGAGTCACAGACACATCATTTTTCCATTGCGAGGGTCGCAGAAGGTCACCCATGCGTCTTCTGTCACCTCCCGTCCACCTCACATTCAAAAAAATACAGTCAACGCATACTTCATCGGAATGCGGGTTTGGTTAGTGAGTCATGTCCGCTTTAGAGCGGTTAGTTGCGTTTGTTTGGCAGAGGCATTAGAACATTACCTTTCAGAACATGGAGACGTGTGGTATTTAGGGCTGATCTGTTCAGTGTAATGCTGCTTTCTACTGTGCAGTTTGTCATTCACAAGGGCTTCTTGGCCCCACTTACTGTTGGGGTTGGGGGCGTGGGTTGTATTGCCTTTGTGTCGTACTGCTTGTGTACATGGGGTTTAGTGAAACTGTGTGCGTGCGTGTGTGTGTGTTTGTGTAGGTGGAGCATGTCCTGCCCCTGCTGAAGAGAGGCATAGGCATCCATCATGGTGGCCTCTTGCCCATCCTGAAAGAAACCATCGAGATTCTCTTCTCTGAAGGTCTGCTCAAGGTATGCCTGCCTGTCAAAGATTGTGTGCCTGGAAAATACCTATCCGATTGCCAAAGTAGCACTGCATCCTCCAACCAGTTTCCACTATGTGTTACTTCAATAAGCCAAAAAAATTCATCATTATTACAAAGTGAAAAAACTGTGTTCAGAGTGACATTAACACGTCACATGATTATGTAACCAATGAAATGCCCTGTACATCTGTGTGCCCTGAAATTATGCAATGATTAGGTTCTATCAGCAGTGAGCATTACATTTGTCAACTGGGCTTTCTCTATGCTTTGATAGCTCCTCGGGAATAGAAGTTAGGAAGAAAAAAAGGGCCTTGACTGAAAGTCTCCATTTCTCTGTAATCAGCAACCAAAATTTCAGCTTTGGCGAGACATCTGGTTAACGCAGTTAGGAAACTTCCGAATCGAGACATGCGTCCATGCCTGGCAATTATATTTGTGCACGGACAGCACTTTTTTACGGGAGACGTGTGCTGTCCTGTAGGCTTTACCTCTTACCACAACACGTTAGAAGACGTTTCTAAAATAAAAAGATGTGCATCAGCTTGAACATGGAAGGAGTCAGATCTTGAAAATGGTTTTAACCATGTGCACCATGTGGAAGTGGCGCTGATCCAGATTTGCTTCTGCCGAGCTGATGTGCTCACTGTACCCTTGCAGGCTCTGTTTGCCACGGAAACGTTCGCCATGGGCATCAACATGCCGGCTCGCACCGTCCTCTTCACCAGCGCTCGCAAGTTTGATGGCAAAGACTTTCGTTGGGTAAGCACACATACAAACACACGCACACACACAAACACACACGCATACACACCAGACCCATTCTGTTTATTACATATATTTATTTTGGGAAAAAAAACAGGTTGAGTAATTTTGCATGTATCAGGTTACCAAATTATTTAGCTGATGCTTGTCCTAATAGAGCGTATCTAATCTTTTTCTTTTTTCTTTTTCTTTTTTTTTCATTGCGCATGATTCATTTAGAGTCTGAAAGCTCATAGCAGGCCACTGACATCATCATTTGGAGAAAGCATCCTTTAGTGTATGAATGAGTCACAAGGCAGGTTCTATCAGGTCTGGTAGCACCAGCAAGAACGCTACTGGGTTGCAGCAAGCCAACCTCATGATGCTGGTGCAGACCCTGTAATTGAGCTGTGTAATACAGGATGTAAGGGGTGACGAGACATTAGGTGCTGGGAGCAAGCACCTTTGAGGTGGTAAGGCTCACAGTCTGTGACTGGTGGTTGAAGTTCCCAGACGGTGTGATGGATGTTTTGGTGTTGACCCTGAGGGTGGGTGTTGGGTGGGCAAAAGAACAGGTTGGTAGGTGCGGCAGGTTTTTGCGGCTGAGAGGTACCGAAGCTGAGGAGATCTGGGGCGTCCTGCTGAAGGGCCACGTCCGCAGCCACGTATTGTTTGTGCGAGCGGGAGGCTCAAGATTCAAGCTGTTCTGAATAAAAATGAGGCTCGCTGCCTCTCCTCACCCCCTCCCCTCCTCTTTTCTTCTCTCTCTCTCTCTCTCTTCCTCCTTTTTTCCTCTTTCTTTCTCTTGGAGAAGAGAGGAGGAAACTGTGTTAGGGAGAGGGAGAGAGAACATCTGGTCCACATGCAATTTCTGCCAGGAGACTGAACCAGTCCTGTCCTCTTTCTCTCTTCTCTCCTTCCATTCACCTCTGTCCATCTTCTCATCCCCTGTTCTCTGTGCTCCTCTACTTTGGCTTTCTCTCTTGTTTTCTCTTGTTCTTTTTTCTTTCCTTATTGCAAATTTTTGCCGCCACAGCCCTCAAGGTTTTTTAAAGACCAGTGGACGAAAATATAGATGCAGCGTGAGCTGAGTGTGGGCTGCAAAAGCCTTTGGTGCTCGTGCCAGCATGAGTGCATTATTAAATTAGCGTCCGAGGAAGGGTAAGAACAATGAACGCTAAACGAGTGGAATAACACGAGTGCCCTGGCCTCTTCGGGAGACAGGAGGTCTGTCTGAGGTGGACGCCTGCAAAGAAATGGGGAAAGAAAGAATGAAAGAAAGAGAGGGAGGGAGGGGGAAGAAAAGAAAGAGAGAAAGAAAGCAAGTGAGAGGTAGAAAGGGTAGAAAGAGGGAATGAAAGAACAAAAACAAGAAGAAAAGAAAAACAAAGGAAGTAAAAAGAAAGAGTAAAAAAAGAGTGGCCCTAATTGAAACCATGTGAAAGCTAGATGATGCAGTTGCTCTGTAGATTATTTTCTGTCAGAGGCAAATGGTTCTCTTTGGCTCATAGACTTAGATAGGAGTCTAAACTTTGCTCTTTGAACAATGTTATCTGTCGCTAAGTGCTGTTATCGCTAAGTGCTGTTTTATTGAACCAGGGATGAGTATTGAAACAGAAACCTTAAAGTTACCTGTGGTCATTGCATGTAGACATGCTGCATCCTAAACCCCAGTGCTTGCATTTTGCATTTCCCCTCGATCAATTTGTCATAGTACTCTTGACAAAAGCTACCATATCTCCAAATTTTGTGTGTGTGTGTGTGGAAATGACCTGTGAAAATCGGCTTGGTCACAAAAAGATAGGGGGTATTTTGGGTAATTTGTTGAGTTGTTGACATTAATGTCTGTGTTTGTGTGCGTATCTCAGATTACCTCAGGTGAGTACATCCAGATGTCTGGGCGGGCAGGCAGGAGAGGCATGGATGAGAGAGGCATCGTCATCTTCATGGTGGATGAGAAGATGAGTCCCGCTGTGGGTAAACAGCTCCTCAAGGTACGGAGATTCCTCACACTCTCTTGTCCCTCTTGTCCCTTTCTCTCTCTCTCTCTCTCTCTTACTCACTCACTCACTCACTCACGCTCTCTCTCTCTCTCTTTCCCTTCCCCTTCACCTCTCCCTCTGCCCCCTCTCTCTCTAACCTTTCTTTCTCCATCCCTCACTCCCTGTCTTTGTGTTCTTCTCTTTTTCTTCATGCTATACGTGTGGTCACGTTGTCCCCCTACCCCCCTCTTTTGCTGTATAGTCCTGTCCAGATCCTGTTATTGTGAATATGACCCAGTGAGGTCATTGCTTGTGCTTTATGGGAGTACAAGCGCTGACCTTTTGTTGCTCAAACACAATTGGGTAACTCTGGGCTTTCTATAGTGATTTTCCTCCCCCCACCGTTCTTTTAATCTTTAATCTCTGCATAATCTTGCGAAGGGGGCGCCTTGACCTTCTACCCCCGAAGTTAAAGTTATTCTTCCCATTTGAAGGCCAGATCATACTGGAGAGGCATAAATATAAATGCTTTTGTGCAACCGCTTTAGCCATAAAACACAAACAGGCAGTAACTCACGCTCCCCAATAAGACCCTCCATCCCCTGATCCCGCTGATGTCACTCTAAACACATCTCTGCCAGCAAGTTCGTAGACAGTATGTGAAATGCCAGTCCACACACACACACTCACTCACTCACTCACTCACACTCTCTCTCTCTCCCCCACCATCCCCCCCTCTGTCTCTGTCTTTCTTTCTCTTTCTTTTTTTCTTCTTTCACTCTTTCTCTGGCGCTCTGTCTTTCTCTCTACCTCTCTTTTTTTTTTCTTTCTCTCTCTCATTCTCTTTGTCTTCATTTCTCCCTCTCACTCTCTATCTCAAACTTACTCACTCACTCCCTCTCACACACACACACACACACACGCACGCACGCACGCACGCACATACTTACTTGCTCACTCACACTTTCACTCACACTAATGCTCCACACTAATGCTCACACACTACCTTCTAATCCAGAGCAGGACGTGGGCTCTTGGAAGCCTTGTTTGTGGGGAATTGGCCCCACAGGGCCTGTAACTCTCCATGTGAGTGAGGTCCTATTGCGCAGAGGCTCTGTGGGGGGTCACTCGTTTCTCTGTCTCACACGCTGCCCTGGTGGCGATGCCATGTTGGTTTAACGCAGTTGGGGGGCACTCACTTTGTTTTGCGCAATAGCAACCCTCTCCGGGGCTCTCGTGATCTATGTGTGTGTGTGGGTGGGTGGGTGTGTGTGTGTGTGTGTGTGTGGGGTGATGCCTTACACAACAGCCCGCTGCATTGGACTCTGAAAGTTGATCTTGGGTCCGCTGTGAGAGCAGTTGACGGCTGTGCCGGGAATCGCTGAGTAGCATGAATCATCTGGCATGCTAGCACCCCATTTGTCTTGTCGAGTCTCTCTTTCTCTCTCCCTCACCATTTCTTTAAGAAGCTGTCAAAATAGCAAACTTCGGTTTTGTGTTTTTCCTGGTCATTTTCACTTAGGACCCCATTGCTGTTGCGCGAGCTCTTTGATTTGTCGACTCGACTCCGCACGCCTGTGTTTATTGTTTCTCTGACGTGTTGCTCAACCTCCCCTTGACATGTCTGGCATCCAGTCATCACAAGCAGTCAGAAGGTGTTAAAGCCCTAATTTATGTATGTTTTCAATGGAAGTAGTCTCACAGATTCTTTTATTCCAGTGTGCCTTGTAGCACAGTGGAGGTTTACATGTATCATTAGCAGTGTCTCCAGAGGGCCCGAGTTGAGTCGGCTAGCTTCACCCTCCAAAGGCTGCGCTACTGAGACCATATGAAAACATTGGAGAATTAATGCAAAACATTTCTACAAGACTGATGATGCCTTTTCCTACAACGAAGTACTGGCTCTGTTCTGGTTCACAAGATGGCACCAAAAACCTGAGTTGCGTCTTCCTGCTATGCAGAGTGCCTGTTATGTCATTCTACTGTAAGGTTCAGCCCATAACACCCTAGCGTACCTTTTGTCCCTATAAAACTTGTGGAGATGCAGGCTAGGGCACAAGATCTCACGCACATTCCAAGAAATCTGTATGGAACCTGTTCATGAACCAGTTCTCTTCAACTGAGAGACAATAACAATGGAAAAAAACCAATTGAAAACAGTTACTGGTCCATGACTGATATCCATGAATGGGGAAACTGGCAAAACGGGTCTTTGGGTTTCATGCTAATGGCATCTTGTACCTGACCAATCAATCTAAAGGATAAGGATTTATTTTTAAGAAGCTTAAATTTCTGCTCTTTTGTCCGTCTGTTTCTCCTCTGTCCATCCTAGGGCTCTGCTGACCCTCTGAACAGTGCCTTCCACCTGACATACAACATGGTGTTGAACCTGCTACGGGTGGAGGAGATCAACCCCGAGTACATGCTGGAGAAGTCTTTCTACCAGTTCCAGCACTACAGGGCCGTGCCTGGCGTGGTTGAAAGTGAGTAAAATAGCTGGCCTCGCGTGACCCTGGAGAGATGATGTAAAGAAAACAAAACATGTTTTGTTGGAGTCGCTTTGTCTCGGTGGTTTTCTAAAGCCCTTCTGTCTGTCTACGTGGAATGTTAACAGCCAAGGCGACGACTGTCCTCTTACAAAAAAAAAAAAAAAAAAATATGCAGACGACATGTTCAGCTGGCCGCTAAGAGATTTTGCTTATGCCGTAGACAGAGTATGCAGCTATTTAGGGATCTGTGTGTTAAGCATTTGGTCATAACCAGACATCTGGACACGAACATCTTATTAACTCATTAATGCCGTATGGAGGCCATTAGGCCTGTTGAGACCAGGGAGAAGATTAAAGCCTCATTGACACATAAAGAGCGTGAGTGAGGATACAAGACCTTGGCGTTAGTGCCAATGTTAATGCAATTCAGAGTCTGCAAGCGAAAGAACTACTTGAGGTGCAAAATGGAGCACTGCAGAGTTAAAATCATTTCAAAGTTTGAGGTGACGGGGCAACAAGAGCATCGCCAACAGTGTTAAAAACATTCACTTACCCACACTTGTCTTTGTACTTATACACATACACACACAGACAGACACATCTCATTCACACACTTGTGTCTTTTGCAGAGATGAAGAAGCTGGAGGAACAGTACAACGCCATCGAGATCCCCAACGAGGAGAGTGTGGTCACCTACTATAAAATCCGCCAGCAGCTGGCCAAACTAGCCAAGGAGATCGAGGAGTTTGTCCGCAAGCCCAAGTACTGCCTGCCCTTCCTCCAGCCTGGGCGGCTAGTCAAGGTTGGGGCCTTTTGAAGAGCGTGCGTGTGTGTGTGTGCGTGTGCGTGCGTGCGTGCACGCGGGCGTGCAGGTGTGTGTAAGGACGAGTGTGAGTGAATGTGGGAGAGGGGGAGGCCAAGATAATTTTTTTCACATTATTCTGTTTTCTGCATTTGGGCCATACATGCCTGCAAATGTATTTGAAAAGTTTGAGATATATATATATATATGAGAAATCCTGCTCCCGTGAAAATGTCTGTCTTTGTTGCTACAGTCAAATTGGAGTCCCCAATTCTTGTTTCTTCGGTTCATTGTTGGTCACACACTAAACATGGCCGGCTATTCCCTCTTGCTGGAAGTGCTTCATCAGGCCTTGTTGTGTCCTTTCCCAGGTGAAAAATGAGGAAGCTGATTTTGGGTGGGGTGTCGTCGTGAACTTCTCCAAGAAGTCAAACGCCAAGGTATTTGTCAGACATATCCTGCTTTATGTTGATTTTTGTATATTATTATGGCAAACAATCATTTCCTTGTACTCTGTGGTTTTCAACAGGGGAAATTCCAGGTTTCCATTCCGTTTTCCACGTTGCGTATACATTGACTTAACCGGCCTTCCAACAAATTTAGAAACGAGTCGTGGGCAAGGTAGTCTAGTCGGTCCTTATCTTATTATTCTTCCTCCCGTGAGGGGAAATTAATTTAGCCCTAGTCATGGTCTAGAGATATTTAGGAATGAAACATACATAACGATCTGTTTACGATTTAACATATATGCACAACCACATCCAGATTTAAGTCGACTCTCCTACACAGCAACAGATTAATAACACAAGTCGGGGGAGTGTGTCAAAGATAAGATGGGGAGATTGTTGCACAAGCCTATCCTTGCCAAGCCATTCCTTGGCCATAGAGGCAGCCCAAATGACAGGAAAATTCCCTGGGCATGAAAAAAGGATGATGTTTTAGTTGGCTCCCCTACCTGATGAAGACCCAGAAGAGCTGTAATGTTTTGCGGTGCTCAAATACTAATTGAGAATCTTCTGGAACGGAAATGGAGTGCAGATGAGCGTCTCACGCGGCGCATCCACATGTCTGAAATGTGAGGGGAAGAGCGCTCGAAATTTGAGAGGAATTGGAACAACTTGGAAACCGGGGGGGGGGAAATGTAGCTGAAGTCATGACGAGTGCGTAGAATTTTTGTCAACAGTTTAATAAATTCCCATTGAAGGGTGAGATTCAGTGCAGTCGTAAAGTAATCAGTTTGTCCTCTCCTTGAGGCTGCTTCCTGTTTGGTTTTACGTCTTTGCGTTTTTAGTGTTGCTGCGAAGTGGCTTATTTGCGTTTCTCTCTCTTTTTTTTGGAAATTATAAAAATAAAATGTGTACTATGAAGGTGGCAAAAGGTTTGATTCCTGAGTGGACAGTCATGCTTGAAATGACAGTTGAATCTCTGTCTTCCTCCTTCTCTCTCTCTTTTCCTTTCTTTCTTTCTTTCTTTCTCTCTCTCTGTCTTTGCAGACGGTGAGTGGGGATATGGACCCTCTGTATGTAGTGGAGGTTCTGCTCCACTGCAGCAAGGACAGTGTGAGGAACGCCGCCACAGAGTCTGCTCGGCCCGCTCCCCCAGGGGAGAAGGGCGAGATGCAGGTAAGGTGGGGTTGTGGGACGGGGTTGTGGGCGACACAAGCAGCACTATGATCTGCTTTAGCCATTCCTCCCATTACTCTGTCATAACAATTCTATTATTGCTGCAGTCAGGGTTTTCATCTAATTTCTCAATGTCTCTTGCTCTCTTAGCATGGGTAGGTCACTCTCTTTTGTTTACTCTCCTCTCCGAGAGAGCTTTTTAAACGGTGCAGGATTATTGAGTTTGGCTCTATTAGAGATCACTGGCATCGCTCAAGGTTCAGCCCTCCTCATCTCCCCTCTGCAGTGTGGACTCACTCCACCACAGAGTGCCCAGCTTTCAGGAACGGCAGCTGAATAAAAGTGGAGTAAATGGTAGTAATGGTGCCGCTCTCTAGAGGCTTTAAATCATGGAAGATTGGGAGTCGGGGCTCATTCCCACTACTAAAAAAAAAACAAAAACACCACCACCCCTGACCACACACGGCTCCTGCCTGGTTTTGCCTTTTCAGGGTTTTATACAGTAAAGAGATAATAACTTTTGTTAACATTAAGATAGATATAGATAGACTCATAGATAGATTAGATATAGATAGACTCATAGATACTTTATTCATCAAGAAGGAAATTAAGGTGTCCAGTAGCTTATACACAACATACACACACATACTCACAGGCACATGCCACACACACACACACACACACACACACACACACACACACCTAAGATACAAAGGAGTTTTGTGTCATTACAGTAAAGTTAGGTTGTAGCAAGTTAAAGATAAAAGAGACCCGGTCAGGCCAATGTAGAAAAATCAGGAACGGAGCTTTATTAATTTAGTGATGCACATTTAGACAGAGAAGACATGCTTCACATAAAGATCCATTAGCTGCTCTCACTAGACAAGGAAATGATTTGGTTATAAGTATCCTTCCAGGTTGAAGGGAGATGGGTGTTGGTCAAGCACACTGAGCAAACCTTCATCAGCATCAACCTGGAGTAGATAGCCAACCACTGACTCAGAGGGTGCACCCATGCAGACAATAGCTGGGTTCCCATCCAACTTGTTAATGCTCATTTAAGTTGTGAGAATAACGAATCCTGTGTTGGAAACACCTGAAAATTTGCATCAGGCCCTTAATGCAAACATAAATTAAATTTGCTTGAGGGTGGTGATTAACTCTTGATGCAAATCAGGCATAATACGATTAAAGTCAATGGAAATTTGTGTATATTCACATTTAGCGCATTTCTGGCCGTTGATTTTGTCCTGGCAGCATTACACTCCGATCCAACAGCAAACACGTCACTTGATCAGCCCAGTGTTCATTTTTTATTACGCTCTTATCCAACAGCAAACACGTCACTTGATCAGCCCAGTGTTCATTTTTTATTACGCTCTTATCCAACAGCAAACACGTCATTTGATCAGCCCAGTGTTCATTTTTTATTCGCATTACAGTTGATGGAAACACAGGCAGATGTGCATATTGTTGAGCCAATTTTTGGTTAATGTGAATAAGTTGGATGCAAACCAACCTACTGACACACAGGGGGAAAAAAAAAACATTCCCTCCTTTCTAAAAGCATTGTTAGAATAATATCACAAGAACATGGACCATTAACCTGCCCACAAGGACAAAAAATTGACATTGGCCTTTTGCTACGATCTTGTATATTTAGATATTGTAATGTCCATTTAATATATGCTCTCCCTAATTTAAATAAATAAACTTCTACACCAGTCTTGTCATACGTGGAAAACATGAAGCAGACTTGGACCCTTGAGGACTTAAACTACTCATGATTATAAAAATAACAATGACATATATTCTGGTTTTAATACTCCAGGTTGCCTGGCTGTGTGGTGTGGATCAGTGGCATGATCGCCATGAACTTTGCACGTTGAGAAATGAGATGATGCAAAATGTCCAACTTCTCATTCTCCTGGCAGTTATGTGGTGTAACTGCCTTGACTTGACTACTGTTTTCCACTGTGTGTGTGTGTGTTTGGAATGTTTCCATCATGTGAAGCTGACTACTGCACAGCCCAGACTGACTAGGCCGCCTCCGTTCACAGATAGGGAGAAATCGTTAAGGGAAAGGGAAGCACAGAGTCTCCCACACGGGTCACAAACTGCATTAGCATTAGCATTTACATTCGCTACATTAACGTTTACATTTACATCCACATAGTAGCGGCATTTAGACAAGTAGGCTGCAGCAGCTGGCACAGTAACATGTGAATGCTGACATTGTCTCAGCGCGTGCAGGTACACTGGGGAGGACACATAAGTCCCTAAACCTGGCATGGCGTGGTCACCAGGCTTCACCCCGGGTATCAGGGGAAGCACTGCCACTCCAGCAGATATGCCTAGATAAAACTGTTTCTTGATCTTTGCCATAGAAACAACATGCTGGAGTTTGGAATGGTATTTAAAATGCGAATGGGGTGGTTGCATAGCCTGTCGAGGCCTGCAGTGGGCTAGACCGACACCCAGGGAATCAGACATCGTAATGGACGGTGAGTCAACCCATGATGCGGTTGGTGGTTTCTTTTGCAATCAGGGGATGATTACAAACAGGTCACACGCTTGTGCAACATTTCTTATGACTATAAATAACCATTTATGCAATCATCGGTTGAGTAGTTTTCCTTGTACCTGCGTTGCAGGTTTGGGTTGCTACCTTTTTGAACCACTGCAGACGTTTTGTCAGTGAGAGACATAAAATGTCAGTCCCTCATGTGAAATGGTGGCAATTTGATTAAGAGCCAGTGGCTAAAGACGTCTGAACAGCTAGATTGAAAGTATCTGGCTTTAGAGTAGTCCCTTTGTGTTAGATGGAAAAGTGGATTTTTAGTGTAAACCTCAGCAACCTTATTTCAATATTCAGGCACTCATTTCAAGTATTAGAGTTGGAGACGAAATGATACATATGACTTGTTGGTTTGAAACACTCGCAGCATTAGTGGTCTCTCTCCCTCTCTCTCTCTCTCTCTCTCTCTCTCTCTCTCTCTCTCCCCCCTCTCTCTCCCCCCCCCTCTCCTCTCTCTCTCTCTCTCTCTCCTCTCTCTCTCTCTCTCTCTCTCTCTCTCTCTGTGTTTACACTTGACAGTCGCCTCCTGTGTTTATGTTGAACAGGCGCCGTCAACTGCTGTGTTCTCTCTCACATTAGCGCCAGCTGACCTCTAACTCAATATGGCGGATTTGGCCATCAAGTGACAAAGTGTGCTGTTTTCTCTGCATTCCCCAGGATCATTTTCCCCTCGCTGTACAAATCGTCCCTCTCCAAAACACCCTTGAATAATACTCTGGGGCAGTCCAGCGAACAGTCTGTGTGTGTGTCTTTCTTTGCTTCCCTCCTCCCCTCCTCTGTCTTTCTATTGCCCTGTCCCTCTATTGCCCTGTCCCTTGTATTTTCTCTCTCTCCCTCTCTCTCTTTCTCTCTCTCTCTCTCTGTCTTCCTCAGCGTCCCTCAGTTAAGTGATTTAGCAGTTTCAGAAGCACAGATGTGGGATACGTTCAGTCCTTTTTCTTTCTTTTTTTTCTTTTCTCATCCTCTCAGACCTTTCTTTTTTATGTTTGTTCTTTTCTTGGCCCGTCACTGTTGCCTTCCTCAGACTCCCTTCTAACTTCATCACTGTCTTTTTTTTGTGACATACTGAGCACGCTCCAGGCTCATGTTGTCATGTTGAATAGCTGCCTGTTTACTACCTGTGGTGGATGTTTTTCTGATGTCCATCTTGCCACTATATTTATTTATTTTTTTGATGACATTTTGTAGTTTTTGGTCCGGCAGCACACAGCTATAAAATGAATGAAATAGCAGCTGTTTTGTTGTGAAGACATCTTTATGCATCACGTGTGTAGGATTTATATTGGGCGCACATAAAACAGACGCAACATCAAGCTTTCCTGTCAGAGCTCTCCAGCATGCAGAGCAGATCCAGATATGCTGATGTGAAGACAAATAAAACATACAAGGCTGTCCCTCTGATGTGTCTAGTGTTTCTGCTCACCTCTTATTCTCCCCCCCCCCCCTCTTTCTTTCTTTCTCTCTCTCTCTCTCTCTCTCTCTTTTTATTTCTCTCAGGTTGTCCCTGTGATGCTTCACCTGATCACCAGCATCAGCTCCGTCCGCCTGTACATTCCCAAAGACCTGCGGCCCTATGACAACAGACAGAGCATGCTCAAATCCATCCAGGTACAGGGGTGCTTGGAGGCATTCAGTTCTCAAAAGGGATTGGTTCATGTTGCCCAGTACTTGTAGTGATATCTTCAACACGATAAGAGGCTAAAAGCACATATAAAAGGTTCCCCTAGCGTTAGCATTCTGGCTCTCTGGGCCCATGTGCTATCAGGAGCTTAACTCGGTCTAGCTTGCATCAAATTTCGTCGGGTTTGGTGTGTAGGCAAAATTCAGGGAGCTCAAACAACAGACCTCCTTTAACAGCCTTTCCCAAACCCTTCTGATCTCATCTCTTCCAACTTCATCTCCACCTAAATGGTCCCCCACTCTCCCCTTCACACACTCACTCTCTCTCTCTCTCTCTCTCTCTCTCTCTCTCTCTCTCTCTCTCTCTCTCTCTCTCTCTCTCTCTCTCTCTCTCTCTCTCTCTCTCCCTGTGCCTCTCTCCCTCCCTCTCTCTTCTTTATCTCATCCTCTTTCCATGTTAATTTCCATAAGTGCAAATGCTGCAATTGTTAGCTCCCAAACATGCATATTGGTACAATAAATGGTGTCATGCCACCCTCGAGCTGGCCTTGCTATCCAGGGTGCACACACCGCGCACACACACACACACTTAGGCATATACAGTGCCCATGTTGTTGAGTTAAATGTCGGCTCCACCGCCTCACCCATGCGGGGCACAGACACGCGCATTGTCTCAGCAGGGCCGCCGCAGATTCAATCTGGTGACAGGCGTCTCCTCTGTCTGCACTTGGGCTAAAATGGACTCCTCACTTAAACGGCCTGCTGCAGTCGCAGTGCAGATAAAGTGAATCTTATTTGCTTTTGCCTCAATTTGCTTGTTAGACTGGCCACAGGATCAGGATGAGCCGGTGCTGGAATTGAGGTAAACAATTGAAGAATCCAGCAGGAAACGAAAGTTGGGAAGCGGCCTGAAATTTTTTTTGAAAATCGCACACTGACTGGGCGTGTAGTGAAAGGGCAAGTTAAATGTGTCCCATTGTTTTAATGGGCAATATTTCTAAAAATGTTTCTCTTTGCCCAACCCACCCACCCAACTACCACCACCTCTATCATTCTCTCTCTCTCTCCTCTCTCTCTCTCTCTCAACCCCACTCAGGAGGTCCAGAAGCGTTTCCCCGATGGCTTGCCCCTGCTGGATCCCATTGACGACATGGGCATCAAGGATCCGGGCCTGAAGAAGGTCATTCAAAAGGTGGAGGCTTTCGAGCATCGGATGTACTCCCACCCTCTGCACAGCGACCCCAGCCTTGAGGCCGTCTACACCCTGTGTGAGAAGAAGGCCCTGGTGAGAATCTGCCGCAAGCTACTTCTGTTTACATAGCTTCACGTACAGTAGTGTTTTGGGGGTTTGAAAAAGGGGATAATCTGTAGAGCACAGTCTATGGTTTTCATTGCCTATTTTGTTTCATGAAGTTGTCACTCTGTTTACATTGGAACACTACACACAACAGAATTACGTACTTGTGGCTACAGCCTTTTCTAAAAGAGGCTAAACAACAGCTTCCTAAAAAGAAAATAAAGGGCCTGTGCATGCCTAGTTAGAGATGTAGTCTAGTCAGTAGACAATGAGACGAAGTTGATAAAAATTGTATTTTGTAACAGGAAAATGAATTTGTTTTTCTTCCTGTGACTAAGCAGAGATTCTGGCAAGCCAGCATGGCGGTTACTGTGACTGCTCCACCTGATGCGTTGCCTGTATCCACAATAATTATTGTCATGTCCCCAAAGACATACAGCCACTTAGCTGTCTGAGTGGTCCCCAGATTTAAGCATTCATGACCTAGACAAGTTGGAGCCATTGTTTTAGCCCAACAGCGGTGTGTGAGAGTATGTCAGAGCGTAGTGTGTGTGTGGTGTGCGTGTGTGTGTGGTGTGTGTGTGTGTGTGTGTGTGTGTGTGTGTGTGTGTGTGTGTGTGTGTGTGTATTTTCATGTGTTTGTTTGGATTTAGCCATATGGGCACCAAGCCATTTCCTGGCATGTTGAACTTTTTTGAAGTTCCTGCTGAATCAAACAAATACAGGAAACAGTCCTTGGCGCACACTGTTTCTGCTCCATGAATCTCTCTGCACCAAACAATGACCACCCGCCCCTCCGTGCGCTCTCTGATACGTCACACCGCCGTGGCTGTAAATACGAAACTTATGTGAGCCAACAGAAGGAAGAAGCACATAGAAGAACTATTTATTGTACCTTGAAGAACTGTTTTAGAAATATGTTATTGTCTCCTCAGGCTGAGCGTTTCCTCAAGGCTTGTAAATGTTTTTGCCTGTGTGGGTATTTAAACATTGTGTACATATTTGTGCACATATTTGTAAAACTGTGCACTGACAGCATAATGTAGATGCCCACAGAAATTTCAGCTCTTCTGATTAGGCCTATAGTTCTCAGTGGGGTTGGGGGCGGGGGCAGGCGGGGGTTCTAACAAACTGCTCCGTAAGTTTAGGCTGGTTCTGTACCTCTAAGCCGTTGGCACTAGAGCAGCCTCGAGTCGCCTCTAGTGTGACACCAGGCCCTGCAAACCAGATTACCATGTTTGATTAGGCATGACATGAGATTTACACCTCCTTTAAAAAGATCGAGCAATCCCCACACCTCCACTCACCTCCACCGCTTAGCCCTCTGCCCCAGTCCAGGATCCCGTGCTTGCTGCCCTTAAGCTCCCCTAACATCCAGGGCAGGATGTAGTGCACTCTTGCTCCAGATAAACAACCTCACTGGGGCCTCGGTCAGAGCTTCATAACGCACACAGAACCGACTGGTTTCTCAGTGAAGCTGGCACTAGAACATTTTAGTTGGTAATGACAAGGAATATATTGGCTCATCAAATAACAAGTAGGTTTAATCGCTTAGTTTTAAAACTTTTGGTGTTATAACATTCATGTGTAAGATTTTGGAGTTTTTTTGTACAAAAAAGTAGCTTACAAGTGATTTGAATCAGAGAACACTCATGTTTGTATCGGTGCGTTTAAGTATTAGTTGTCTTGAGTACAAGAGATAACTGAATGACTGGGCAGACTATAGGATCTTAAGCAGGGTGGTGGTGTTTAAGTGGTCTTGGTCCCAGACTCAGGATTTAGTATGAAGCCAACTTTTGAAATGTTGCATTGACCTGAAAGCAAATGAAAACAGCATTAGCTTATGTAACGTGACTCTTATCTAAACCTTGAAGCATGTGCCAGAAAGGAAACCCCTTTTGCCGCTGATAATCCCCTGCAATAACTAGGTAAAATAGGGAGGCTAGTGAGCGTTAGCGTGCACATGCACAAGCATGTTATAACAAGCAGGACAGTAAGGCCTAAGTGGATAATGCGCTTAGCTGATGACAGCCGGGCGCAATAGCCTGACCACGAGAGGGGGAACAGTAGCATCAGCACAGGCCAATGCTATTTAATCGTGCTGCCTCAGCTCTTCCCAAGCCCTTTTGTCTGATTGGATTTAAAGCCTTCGGAATATGACATGCATAGACCATTTGTTTATTGTGTTTTGTTTTTGTTTTGTTTTTATGATTCTAGTCCATCCCAGTGTTTGCCATATCCTTGTTTACTGATACGGACTTCCCATGAAGTTGTTGACTAAATGCTGGTATCCATAACGGAGTATGTCCTGGTGCTGGTACAGAATGGTGTCTTTGTCCAGGATCAGATAATGGTGCCTTACTGTGGTAGTCACATGTAAGCATGTCCTGCTTCATTGGCCATGCGTGATGGCGCTCTTTAATGTTGGGCACATGGTTCTCTTTGCTGCATGTAATGTCATTCGGATGAATCCCCCCCCCCCCCCCCCCCCCTTTTTTTCTTTTTTTTTTTTTTTTTTGGTTTGTTTGAGTGTGTGTGGGATTTATTTTTTTATTTATTTATTTTTCTTCCCTCGTTATGTTGCCTCAATGACACAGCATCCTTCTAGGGCATGGGAATTCTGGGAGGTCAGCCTCTAGGCATTCTTCAGTCTTTTTCTGCAGCCACTGAAGTATTCTCCTCATAGACCCTTGGTGAATGTTTGAAACCCCTACCCCTGCCCTCAATCATGTCTCTGTTGGCTGACTACTTTCCCCCTCTTCCCCAGATTGCGGCTGACATCAAGGCAGCCAAGCGGGAGCTGAAGCGGGCGCGCACCGTGCTGCAGATGGACGAGCTGAAGTGCCGCAAGCGCGTGCTCCGCCGCCTGGGCTTCGCCACCGCCTCCGACGTCATCGAAATGAAGGGACGCGTGGCCTGCGAGATCAGCAGGTGAATGGACACACACACACACACCCCTAAACCAGTAGTGATACTGAAATAAAAACCAAGTTTCAAATCACTGTTTTGGTTCCTTATTGAGTTATATTTTCATCACATGTCTGTGAAGATTCTCGTTCATCCAGGTCATCTTGGTCAAAAGTGCTTAGTTATAGGCAACTGGACTTCTTATTGAGCTTGACAACGTTTCGTCTGTTACAACAGACTTCGTCAGGTCTAATTCTGGTGTGGGAAGAGGTACTATTTATCTCTGGAGGAACCTCTTGGGCCCGCCCCTTGGTCCAGGTGTGAATTGGCCTGAGAGTCGTTAAGGTTTTCACACTTCTCCAGAGTCCATGTGATTTTCATCACATGTATAACAGTAATTTTGACCTTAGGCATGAGCCATGAAGCACTGAAGCTAAAGGACTGGCTTATTTTAGAGCTGAGTAAACTTAAGTTTACTTTCTGAAGGCCAGGGGTGACCCAAGCTTTCAGGGAACAACTAATTCTGAACTCAGGCTAGTTATCTGGATTTTAAACCACGTCACAATACAGTCATCTCACTTATCTGACAAATTCTGCTGGAAATAAAGCAAATTCATGCAACCACATGGTAAAATGTCAGGGAGGAGTCATGATTGACAGCTTACAAAGTTTTTGTTTGCGTGCTTCTCGAGTTTCCTTGGCGTGCTGCGTGCGTCAGACTCGACGCAAACTCAAACCACATTGGTCTGTGATTCGGCTCTCGGGCTCCGAAATCAAACGCTGATGTGGGCGATGAGCCACGGATTGCAGTAGCATCTTCAGCTGCGTCAGCTGGATTGAGTCGAGCGTTAAATATGATTGATGAAGTGATTGGTTCTTCTTGAACTTTGCTTCGCTCTAAGTACCATGTGCTTGAGTTTAGTGATCTTTGACGTAGAATCATCAGTCCTCTTGATTTTTTTTTTTTTTTTTTTTTTTTTTGTTGCAGAAATTGCCAACTTATCTGATTCAACTTAAGTCATTAATGGTGACCAATGACTTATTGGCCATACATTGTGGTGCTGTGGTGCCACACATAGTTTTGAGGAAGTTAGTCGATTAGTCAGCCACAGTTGGTTGGTTTTAAATGCTCAGTGCCAGACTTCTGTTTAAAAGAAGCCTCTGCATTTCTAACACTGAACTTTGCGCGTGTCTGTCTGTCTGTCTTAATGTAGTGCGGACGAGCTGCTCCTGACCGAGATGGTGTTCAACGGCCTCTTCAATGACCTGACGGCCGAGCAAGCCACAGCCCTCCTCAGCTGTTTTGTATTCCAGGAAAACGTAAGTATTATACACACACACACATCCACACCCCTCACCCTTCCCCTCTTGTGTACCTTTCCCGCTATTGTTCTTTCATCACACACACAATCACACACTTAAGCTCCTTGAGCTTCCAGTGGAAGTGCTTGGCCCCCCTCTCCCCCAACGGCAGGTACTCCAGTGGCTTGTTGACAAGAGGAGTGCTGCGCTGGGCTGGGCTGTGGTCTGGGTCTGGGTCTGTGTGGCCATTTAAGGAGCGGAGATTGAGGGCCGGCCCAGGGTGCTTTTTGATCAGCGCCAGGGATCTGGAGTGGGGGGTTGCGGGATTGAGAGCCAAGCGCAGAGCTCCAGATCAGACTCACTGGCTTCTCCCTCAGGTCCCTCAACAAATACAGAGGAATTCAGTCAGAGCTGGGCCTGGCCAACAGGTTTCTGCCCAAGCCAAGACTCTCCACACACACACTCACACACACTCACACTCCCTCAAATGTTGGCTTTGTACATTTAGTTTTGAATTCCACTCACTGAAAAATGTTCAAATATGTTTGCACACACACAAACACACGCACAAACACTGATAAGCAAAACTGAGGTCTCATTAGTTTTGTTTGTAGTATACTTTTCTGAGGTGTAGCCAGACTCTTTGGTGTGCATGTCTGACTGTGTGGCTCAAGCAGGACAAATGCCCCGAATGTGCAGCTGTCGCATCGGTTATGTACACAAAAGGCCTGTGTGTGTGTGTGTGTGTGTGTGTGTTAGAGAGAGTGAACCAGAGACAGGCAGTGATGGAAAGGGCAAGTGTGTGAGAGAGGGGACAGCTGTCTCCTTCTCTCAATCGCCTGTCAGTGTTGACCTCTTTATGGCAGAGGGAGGGAGAGAGAGAGATAGAGAGGCAGAGAGCGACAGACAGAGACTGGATGGATTGAGTGAAGAGGAGAAATGAGGCCTGATGGAGTGCAAGCGAAAGGGACAGTCGGGGGAAAGAGTTGGCAGACCATCCCAACCTAGTTCATAAACCCGAGAGCGCACACACGCACGCGCTCTCTCTCACACACACGCACGCGCTCTCTCACACACACACACACACACACACAGGAGAGTGGGAGTCTCCTGAGCCTGGCGCTAGTGGTACAGGATGGCTGCCCGCCTGTTGGACAGTGCCCGTTGGCCGTGCCAGAGGAACTGGGTGAAAGAGCGTGTTTTATCACAGAGCGCCCCTCTGAACACTTGAGCAGCCCAGACTCTCTCATTTGACACCAGAACAGTTCAAAGTCAAGGCTGAAGGGCAGAGCCAACCATGTAATTGCTGTGCAATGAGGTGCCTTGAGATGGCTGATGGATTGCTTGAAGAAGTGGCGTGTGTGTGGTTGTGTGTGTGTGTGGTTGCGTGTGTGTGTGTGGTTGTGTGGTTGAGCGCCAACACAAGTCTGCTTTTAGTTGTTTTTTTTCTGTGGTTAATTTTTCGTGGTTATATCCACTTCTCAAGGACTTGGCCTAATGGGTCTTGTTGCTATGGAATTATCAGCGTTTCCACAACAAAACCGTGGCAATGACTATCGAGTCGTTCCCACCCATGATGTCTTTAATTGGATGCCGATGTTAAAGGTGTGTGTTTTCAGGTTCTTGACGTGAAGGATTTGTGCGTTGCTATGAAATTAGGAAGGCGTCGCCCTGACTAGCCCATGGAAACTGCATTCCAGCAGGCCAGATGCTGTATGATTTTTGAATCTGTCATGAGGCCTTGGCAGTTTTGGATTTTGATGCTAAATTGAGCTCTTAATACGCTTGTGGTGTTTAATGTTGTAGATCTATGCTGTTGTGAGGTTTTTCTTTAAGTTGTGTTTGACAAGCATATATTACTCTTATGCTGTGTTTGTTTGACCCAAGTGGTCAAACATCCTCGTCATTTAGTGCTCTGTGACGTCTTATTAATATACACACACAAGCACACACACACACTCCTCTCTCACACACACTCTCTTTCTCTCTCTCTCTCTCTCATAGGCTAATGAGATGCCCAAATTGACAGAGCAGTTGGCTGGCCCCTTAAGGCAGATGCAGGTAAGGACTAATGCCAGAACAACTCCAAGATCAGGGTCTTATCTGAAATACAGTGAAAGAGTGCCAATGTGGCAGTCAGATGAAACCATTCCACATACATGTAACAGCATGATAACAGACAATAATAATGTGCAAAATTGTGGTGACACGTTTCACAAGTCTGCTCTGTCCACATATTGACTGATGCTGTGTTTGATTGGGTTTAATAATCTGTGTGTGTGTGTGTGTGTGTGTGTGTGTGTGTGTGTGTGTGTGTGTGTGTGTGTCAGGAATGTGCCAAGCGCATTGCCAAGGTCTCTGCGGAGGCCAAGCTGGACGTGGATGAGGAGACATACCTGAACTCCTTCCGGCCGCACCTGATGGACGTGGTCTACACTTGGGCCAACGGCTCCACCTTTGCCCAGATCTGCAAGATGACAGATGTCTTTGAAGGTAAGCCCTTCTGAAAGTTGCAGCAGTGCCCATCTACATTAACAAAGAACCAAGTGGCTAATAGAAGCTTCAATTCATCAATGATTTACAAGCTCTCCCAAGGCAGGGAAACATCGTGTTACATTTCATTGCTGAGCAGACATCTCCATTGAGAGACGCCTGAGCCATGTGTGTGTTCCGCAATAAGACATTTCTCATTAGAATATCTAGGCTGCAATAAATTCTGATTTCTGATTAGAATAAGTAGTGAGTCAAGAGTGCATGAAGGTTTATTCAGTGGCCCGTAACGGCTTTGGATGCCCTGAAGGTTTTGAAACTTGAGTCTGCTAGTGGTCAATTGACGGTTAAATATTTAAAGAGAATTGCCAGTCATCACCTCTCTCACTAGTGGATACACGGCATCCCTAGTAAACTGTAAGAGGGACTGGATTTAATAAATACTACTGGCTGATCTGATTATTTCCCACAGTGACATCAGTCTGTAGGCGAATTTGAGTTTCTCGCAAATTCCTCTCGCATGAACTAATGCTGAAGCAATTAGGCCATTCAATAAGCGGTGCTTATCACACTGGGCCCAGTCACGGCTTCTTTGCCAACTAGCCAAGTGATGGGTAATCGGAGCTTTCAAAAACACTGTGTGTGTGTGTGTTTGTGTAGCAATGTGGGGGGGTGTATTATTTTCTTCCAAGTTTGGAGCAAGAAGCCAGAGATCCCAGAAGAGTACTTGCCATCGCTGCCAACACAAAACACCATGAAAGTTTGTGTATGTGTGTATGCACGCACGCACACATCTGTGTGTGTGTGTAGGAAGAGGGGGGGTGGGGGGGGGGGTGTATGTGTTCATGGAGCCCTCGGCACCAAGAGATAGTGGTCAAATGAAACTGTGCCAGGTTGACGTGCTGTACTGAAGCATGCACAGCACAACCTGACGCCACGTCAACCACCGGAGCCCGAGAAAACCCGCTGTTGGCTGAGCAGGCATCCACACAAGTGTGTGTGTGTGTGTGTGTGTGTGTGTGTGTGTGTGTGTGGTGTGTGTGGTGTGTGTGTGTGTGTGTGTGTGTGTGTGTGTGTGTAGTGAAATGTGCTTCCAAAAGTATAACCAAACTGATAACCGCGTTTTCGTCGGAGAAGAGCAAGAAAGATGGGGATTTTTTTGTTTTTGTTTTTGCTGAGTGTGCTTTTGTGGTAATTGTGGTGTCAAGATGACACAGAATGATTGGAGGGAGTGCGAACATTGGACAGATATTACCCCCCCCCCTCCCTTCAGTCAACATTCTCATTCCACTTGTTCTCCCGGGTTTGCTCCCCCCCTCCTCCCCCCCCAATCCTTTTCTGAGAAATGTAGGTCACCGTGACTTTTGGGTTACCAGTCGTAGCCACACATCGCTGTGGCCTAAAAAAAATGTGCAGAAAGACATTTGTAGCCCTAAACTGTGGATTTACACACGCGTAGCTGTCACACACACACACACACACACACACACACACACACACACACACACACACACACACACACACACAGAGTCACAAATGATTGTGCAAAGTTTCCTGCCAACTTTGACTAGCTGTGCATGCCTACCATTACCTGCAAGCTGATCATTGCTTTTCAAATGGATGTAGCTAAACTGGGCTCCTCTTGGTGTGGGCTCCAGGCTGAAAGTCTGTGCATTGGTCTCGGCATGTTTTTATAGTGTTTGACACAAAACTTTTCACACTAGCCTGCTCCAACATATTTGTCAGAGGAATGGATCTCCTTTCAATGTGCAAGAGTAGGCCTTGGCATGGTTGGTTCTGCCCAACAGTCACCAGAAAAAATAAATTACAGGTGTGTGTGTGTGCGCGCTTGTTCGTTTGTTCTTTAGTATGTGTGTGTGTATGTGTACATGCATGGTCTCTTTTTACATGAACTAGGTCTTCAAATGCGCACATTTATTAGACATGCTTATATAATATGCAGTGAGTAGTGTTTGTGTGCGAGTTACTTCATCTTTGCTGACGTAGCCTTTACGCTTTTGCAGGGAGCATAATACGCTGCATGCGTCGTCTGGAGGAGCTGTTGAGGCAGATGTGTCAGGCTGCCAAAGCCATCGGCAACACGGAGCTGGAGAACAAGTTTGCAGAGGGTAAGCACATGCAGCAGAACCGCATGGCACGCTAGAACCAATCCAGCGTTTTGTGTGTTCACAGTTTGAAATATTTGTGCGAGGTCTTTTGAGGGCAGATGCTTCTAAAGCTTTAGAGGACAGAGTATGAACCAAAACACCAACCAAAAAGTTTTGTGAGACTCTTTTTGAGCCCTGAAGGCCCAAGATCATTGTAAATGAACAACATGATATACATGTGAAGTTGTGAAATGTTATCTTTTTCAAAACATTACTTCATCGAAACTGAGAGTGCAATGAAGGCAGCGTGTTCACAGGTTCCCCTGTGCTTCCCTTGGAGGTGAAGTCCTCACATTAGCATGGCTAATGTTCTGTCTTGGCTGTTTTGGCCTGGCAAGGGCCCTTCGTGTGTAGAGAGTCTGAAAGGAAACCTCATCTGCCTGTTAAACATCACCCTTCAGCGAGGGCAGAACTATCTGCAATTTTCCCTGAGGCTGATCAAAGTCCCCGGACCGACTCGTACTGAAATAAACAGAGCCAAAATAGTGCGGCACACTGCTGTGCTGGCCTGTGAATCAGCCGATAACGATCTTATCCCTCTTCCTATCTATCTGTCCGCACGCCGCTCGTCTAGGGTCAGAGTCCAGAATCATAACCAAAAAAAAAAAATAAACCCCTGTTCCCTCTGTCAGAGGTTCTTACTGGAATAATAGCACAGATCTGGTACTGGGATTATTCCTCAACTGGGAAAAACTTTTAGTTCTCTAAGACAGCTTTGTGAGGCAGGATGTCCAGTCATGAAGCCCAGCACTGTGTGCTTTTTCAGTCACATAAAAAAAAATTAGAATATTAGGGGCGTAACTTGGTTAGATTTATTTGTGATGACCTTTGACCCTGTCAATTAACAGTAATGGTAGCATCGTGATGCGGGCAGGGGTTTCAGGCCTACGCCATGTCCCGCTCTGCTTGTGAAAATTGCCTACAGTATTTTGTGAGCTTTCAAATAGAAAAAAAGCAATGTTTCTAGACCGAGTCAACCAACTGTACAAAGAGTTAAGAGCCTAATAACCAAAAAAAAGAAACGTGGTTAGATACATCTTATAAACTCAATGTTTCCTAAAACATAACAATGATGGCTTAAGCCACTGATGTGAAGGTGTATTTCAGGAGTAACATTGGCTTCCCCTCCTGTTTCCTTCTCTGTGGTTTCTACAGGCATCACGAAGATCAAGAGGGATATCGTTTTCGCTGCCAGCCTTTACCTCTGATTCATCTTGAGACACACAGAACTGCTTGTTACTTTAAAGTGTTCAGTTTGCTCTTTTATGTGTTTTTTCGCATCATGAGGCCAGACGCAATGACATTTGAAATGATTTGGATGTTTATTTGTGTTAACAAGCATAATGGCTTTGTGTGTTTTTTGTTTTTGTTTATTTTCCAATATTCTTTGAGAAAGCGCAAAATATTTTTTGTACATACAGTTTTTAAACATAATTTTAATTACAAAAACGTCTGTATAGTGATTTTCTTTTCTTAATACAGATAAAAAAAACAAACATATGGTGTGTATGTCTTCTTCAGATGCATATTGAGAGGTACACTCTTCTTATTAGTTTTATAAAGGAAGGGAACAAAACAAGAAGCTCTGGTAGCAGCAATAGCAGCAGTCCAGCCAAGGCAACATGGAACAACAACAAACAGCGTCTGTAAGGTATAGTCAAGCGTTCGATACTTGGAGCGCAGATCCAAGCAAGGTACATTCACAGGTTCTCCACACCGGCAGTGGTCCGCCCCCTTCATATATAAATTTCTTCACTTTTTTTTTTTTTTGGTACTTCTTAAATGTCCTTTTATATATGTGTGTGTGTGTGTGTGTGTTTAAAGTGGGTGTACGATGTAATCTCTTCCCACCAGATCAGTGGTGTCAACAATTTTTTGGTTCCTTTTGGAGCTTAGCTGGGACTGTCGTAATGGTTTCCGTTGGTCGGAGTCTCCTGGAGAGTGGTGTGGGGAATGTCGGCCTCTTTTGCCGGCTCCACACTCTTCTTGAAAAAGTCTGACACAAAGAACACCTGCGAGAACGATAAATTGGGTTGGTCAAAAGGCACCAATTTCAAACGGATTTCAGGGAGATTTGTTCATCTGCTACCCCCTTGTTTTCTGAGAAATGGAATCTGGTATTGGCCTTCAGTGACCCAAGAGAGGACAGCATGCTGTCCCAAAAGAAAAGAAACACTAAAATAGTATCTGGCAGTCATGTCTAATTAAAGTTGTGTTATTTTCCCATTCTGGTCCCATAAATCTAGCCCCAGTCTTATGGGATATCTGACTACACTTTTTAACATTGAAACATGGGGGTTTCCAGCCCACAAGATGTAAAATAACCACCAGATATTTCATTAGATAGTAACAAGACGTTCCAGCAGCTGAATTTGGTCTTTAGCTATATACAGAGGAAAAAATAGACAATTCCTAATGGAAGACCTTGCTTTAGGCTCAGACACTTAATACACTATAATATTCCCCTGCTAGGCATGTTGTTTATATGTAGTGTAGACGTGTCTATTCTGTGAACGTTAAAGAGGGCAGATGTTGTGTTGTGTATGTAGTGGCAAGTCAATGTTATGAGTATGTACAGGTGATAAATGGATCTTTGAGACATGTACAAGAGCTGGAGTCCTTACCACTAGAATGGCCATGAGGGCCCCCTGCAACAGTCCCGTCAGGACGTCGCTCCAGTGGTGCTTGTAGTCCGAGACGCGGGACAGTCCCGTGTACACAGATGCGGCAATCAGAAAGAACTGAATTGTGGGCCTCAGGAGTCTGGCCCACTCTGCCTGAAGCCTTGCCTGAATATAAAGCTACAAAAGACAGAAAGAGAAGGCACTGTCATATACGTACCATACAGGAAGGGGGAAAAAACCCTGTTCAGCCACTGTATGTGATTGAGAGTTGAAATACGAGGTGCCAAATTGCAAGCCATGTAATAAACCTCTGGATGGAAGATTTTATGGGTTCTACCAATGCAGGGACAGGAAGTATAATTTCATGCATGGGGTTTGCTAATGCGTAGCTCAGAGAAGCCGCATGTGCGGCGCTGCCTAAGGGCATGTGTTGCGGTTTGGCCAGAGACGCCTTTGTTGCTGGTTGTGTGGCCTTGTTTGTTTTGGTCAGCGCTGTTGCCTTTGGTGCTCCTTGGACACAAGCCTGCGGTTTGGTGTGTGTGTGTATGTGTGTGAAGCTGAGACAGAGTAGCTGTACTGGCAGTTGTATATTGTGGCTTTTCAACAGTGGTCACTACAGGCACTTCTGCTCAAAAAGAAAAAAAGTAGGCCTTGAGGTCTCTGCATAGATGGTCAAGATCACTGCTGCATGGCAGTCTCTGAACAAATCAACAGACAGGGTCAACCATGTTTTTTTCTCACTTTCTTTAGACACATTGTTTGTAGTTCCAACAAAGGTGTGGGGGAGTGAGATACCAGATTACACACCTCACATATTTTCCGTCATGCAAAGTCTTTATGCCACGGAAACTCAAACCTTAGGTGTGTCAGTTTGTTGTCATTCTGATTTGCTGCTTCGGGTAACTCCTTTTGGTTGGCGTTACTGAACTTTGCCCCTGTGACAAGTGAATTTCTATCATGAGGCCATAAATCCATTTCAGTATACAATTAATGGCTCATCAGTCGGTGACGTGGAAAGAGTGCAAACACTGGTGAGCTCATCAGGGTCGGGTACACACAGGACCACAGAGAAATCTGCCTGTTGCGTCTGCGTGGTTCTATTTCTGTTTGGATATAATCTATAATCATGAAATCAAATCACTGCACTCCCCTCCCATTCATATCAAGCCTCTCAGGCTTCCTGATTAGATAAGTGTGGGTTTTTTTTGCTGCTGCTGTTGTTCATTATCCTAACGGACAGGCAGCACTCCAGCACAGCACACACAGGGCTTGCCCCATTCATCACCACAGCTAACAGGTGGGGGTGTACTGGAATATTAGATGACGCCACAGCCCTTAGGATGGACATTGACCACACTGAGTTTTTTATGTTTACTGCTTTTGGATCAGTCCGGGTGACTCGTTTCCCAATAGCCAGCACTGAACTGATTCAAGTTCGAATGGCCATTAATGGTGTTAAAGGATTCATTTGAGCTTTTATTAGATTTAAAGGACTCACTGCATTTCCATACAGACTTGGATAACTCTTTATGTGTGTGTGTGTGTGCGTGCGATTAGAGATCTATGGCTTTCCCTGTTTTCAGGATATCCTGACCCTGAGATAGCGCTGTGAACAGGCTCCTGTGTTCGCTGCTGTGATCACGAGCAGCTGGGAACCTCTCCTCCCCCACATCTTTGCCATATTAGGTAGCAAATAAATCATTTAAGCCACGGTCTCCATGCTACTGTCATTTGAAACGGCAACAGGCACTGCTGAACGAATAGTTCTTTGGTGAATATGGAAAAAATATTTTTATTTATTTATTTACATACATAATAAATTATTTATACACACACACACACACACACACACTTTGGTCACCATGGTGACACCATGGAAATCTTGATCCATCACTCAACAAAGAGATGTTCTACCAGTTTTTCTGGTCCCACTGGTACTCTTATTGTGTTCAATTTAAGTTAATTTTCACAAACAGACCACTAACTGGACACATACTAAAGAGAATCACAACATGAACAATCAGCATGTGTCTCTCTGTTGCATATGACTGGAGAAGATCTGAGCTGAATTTACCTTCAGGCAATTAAGACCAAATAATTTAATTAGGGTAACAAGATAGAGAGACACACACACACACAGCCAGAGGGTTATAGAGGGTTAAAGTATCACACAGAAGAGCTCTTTTGTAAGTACTTACTGCCAGGAACAGCATACAGTACATGGAGAACGAAGAATGGCCAGAGTAGAAGGAAAGTCTACAATACAAGGAGAAAAAACATTTACATTTAGGCATTTAGCAGACGCTTTTATCCAAAGCGACTTACAAAAGAGGGTAACATTCAAGCTACAACACAATGAAAGAACTAACAAGGAGTGCATATTGCTAACATAGAATCTGCACTAATTTTAAGTTGAAAGTGCAATAGTGTAATACAGGGCAGAGAAATGAAATTATTAAGTGCATTCTCAAAATGTACGCCAGGAGATAAAAAACAGCAGCATTATGGCACTGCATTTCTTGTTTACTCACATACTAACATGATGCACATTAATACAGTGTCCCCACAAACAAACACACACACAAACTATGGAAAATGTGTATGTGAGTTGAATGCATTCCTATTCATTGCCCCTCTACTTTTGTTTTTACAGACAAACTATTGCTTCCTGAACCTCCTAACCGCTTCATTTCTCTTGTCAACACACAAGTCAAACACGCACATACACACAATTATCCACACCCATTTCCGGTGGTGATAAGGGGCATCCAACGTGTGATGTCCACAAATGTTTGTGTTATTCTGTGCTGACTGCCGCATGAGAGAGAGAGTGTGTGTGTGTGTGTGAGTGAGTCTGTGAGTGAGTGTGTGAGTGTGTGTGTGTGTGTGTGTGTGTGTGTGTGTGTGTGTGTGAGGGCGGTGAAGGGAGTATGTAAAGTCAGGAAAGCAGTAGCGAGCAGAGGGTGGTCTGCTCACACCCAGCTCTAGTGTCTTCCTGTTTACTTAAGCTGGGGCTGCACTACCCAAGTAGTGGCATCCGCCTGGCAGTGACCAGTAAGCATGAGGGAGCACTCTGAAATAACCGTCTGCCATCCAGAAGGGCTCCCTCTGTTACCGCAAGCACTATATTTGTGTTTGTTAAGACATAGTGCTTTAGCTCAGTGAGGACAAATACTTTTGGTGACATTTTTCAGCGTCTGTTAGTAAATTATACCAAAATAGATTATTTATCTCAAGGAAAATTTAGCCTATTGCAGACAGCGTTTATCAACAGTGCATGTTCATGTATGCAAGAACACTATACTTTATTCTCCCTTACACATAATACATACAAACACACACCAGGGATTAAAGCAAAAATGTTTCTTCTGACTGGAAAGTTTTGAGAGCGGGGGGTGGAATAATAGTTTGAAGCGGGGAGGGGTTATTATATGGGATCTATGTGAGTTACTAAACCAGGCAATACATGGGAATGCAAACAAAAATATACATATTGACTACAATCAAATAGAGAAAAGTAATGTTTAATTTGTCCACGTTCATAGCTTATCCATGCAGACGATGAAGCAACGTACATGTTTTCACTGTCAACAACAAATTTCAAGTTTCTCCACATCTCTGACTTTCCTCTTTATGTTGTTGCCTATTTTACATATTATCAAACATGGTTTTACTTGTTAGGCCTATCTGATGCAACAGGTCAAGTTTGATGCTGGTGAATGGAGCTGTTCATGTGTGCACAGGTTGTGCAAGGCAATGTTGCCCATGTTCAAATTCCTTATGTGTCATCACTATATAATTTGTTAATTTTTTAATAATAATTTGCTACTTCCCTATAATACATAGGCTATAACATTACTGATTATCACTCAAATGCTTTATACACTAATAAATTGTGTATATCTAAAAAACACAGGCTTACATAATGTTATACATGTTCAAAAGTGGTCGGAAATCTCAGCCAAGCCAGAAGGTCGGTTCAGGCTTAGGCTCTGGCAGAGAATCCAAACTCTACATTTTTTTTTTTTTAAAGTTAGCCTACGAGTTTGTGATTTCACTTCTACAAATGATAACTGACTGGTTCCGTCGTGGTGACTAGCCCCCCTCACTGCGCACGCACACACACACACACACACACACACACAGTGTCTAGTCTACTCGGTTTTAGCAGGTGTAGTGACCAATACTAATTCATGAGCACAGTACACCTGTTAGTAAGGACAATACAGTGGTGTTTATAGGGGGTTATATGTTAGGCTTTGGTTTCTTCAGGAGAGGAAAGAAAACAGGATGTCAAAAAAAAGAAGCTGTCCATATTTTCCTAAATGGGTGATTGCAAAAGCACTCACTTTAGGGAATACTGAGTAAAACAAACAACAAACCAAAAACAAGCTTCAAAGGAAATGCCCATGTCTGTGAATCATTTGTTCTAATCAGACATGTTCCAGGCTCAGCTGTGAAGAAATTACCACTTGCACGAAATAAGAGATGTAGAGTCTATTTGAGAAACATCTCCAAGATAAAATGGCATGCAGAGGCAGGACCACTGAACACCAGGTCAAAGACAGACAGTCTCCATATGACAGAGGTAGAAGTTTAAAGACGTAGTCCATGATCTGGATTCAAATGTTTATCTGTATTGAACGACAAATGAAATCCCAAACGAACACCATTAATCTTGTGTTCATTCAGTGCCTTATAAAAGGCCAAGGATTGTTTATGGGTCAGTCAGGGTCACTATTTGCCCCTCCCGTTTTCCCCAGTCACAAACACTGTGTTCACTGGTCTTTTTCTCCTGGTCAAACTAGACAAGACAGCTAGTGGAGCATGAGTGAAAATTAACAAATTTTTGCTCCAAAAAGTGTGCCCTGTGCGATTAGAATTACAGACCTAACTGGCTCTGCAGCTCATAGCAAAACATGAGGGAGTTCCTCTCAAATCATCTGCACTGTGTAATTAAGAATGAGGTGTGTTTAAGAGGTCCACAGATCATACATGGCATGTCTGAGCCCACTTTAAGAACTTAAACACATACAGAAACACTCCACCCCAGCTCTTGAAAGGTGATATATGGTTATTCTGGGCTTGGTCTCATCATAGTCTTTTATTTGTACTATTAAAGGCCCATCTCTAAGGAAAGCACACACAGAGACACCGAGAGAATCTTGACCAAGGTGAAGCTGTTTTTTATGACCAGGAAACCACACCTACAGTGAATATCATCATATTCCTTTCAACATATTAAGCCCCCAGGTTCACAGGGCTCTCCATCAAGACAAGAATATAACCCACAGAGAATCCTTGAGAGTCAACCAACACATCAAAACACCAACACATCAAAAGAGCTGGAGGCACTTCAGCCATAATCTCACCACTAAAGTTTTCACGGTGCTTGGGGCAAAATGATGCAGTGATGGCAGTAATGATTTAACTGGAGTTCAGGTGGTGCTCCTAGACGAATCCCTGTGTGAAAGCGTCTCCCCATGGGCAGCTTACCATCTTGAAATTCAAGCTTCACAAGAAAATCCAATGAACACCTTATGTTTGGTGCCAAATTTCAACACACTCATGTGAGAGTAGAAGTTTCCAGTTAAACTGCATATAACATGACAAGTAGGGGTGGACGGTATAAACAATATACTATATAAATCTGGCCAGCGGTAGAGATTGTGTTTTTAACAGCCTACTGCAATAGCGCAGCTCAGATTTGATTTTGACCTATTAGCCTTTACATGTAGCCTATTCATAAAATGTAGGCCCACACTTTCAAACATTTGTATTATACAGAGACTTTATAAACCATCATGTAACAGTAGCAAAGAGGATCCGTCTATCCTATCCATCATCTTACACGTTCATGCAGATAAAACATCCTTTTTTGTTAGATTTACACGAGTCTTATGTCATTTACTGGTCTAGTACACAAGTCTTCTAGTCATTCACAGGTCATTTACATATGGTAGCCTAATATATGTTCTCTATACCATGGCATCGATATTTGTCGATGTCCTCATCGTTTGAAAGTGCGGTTGAAAAGTTTTAGCAGGTGCGGCCATCACCCTAAATAAAACTTTCAGGTGTGTCAAGTGATCTACGGTGCATCGCTATGTGGTGGTGCCTGAGCGAAAACGTCTATTTGTCAAGAAAGGCCCACACATTCCGCAAGCTTAATATTTCCTAGCCACGTTTTATTGCTCCCTTTATCAAGGGGGGTGGATGCGTGAACATCTTGGGACATCTTTGTTTGTTTTTTATTCTTAAACCGCTTTGCAATTATTTACAGATTTCCTTTAATTAATCGTTTAATTATTTCGGTATTTTGTACTTATTGTGTAAACATGTTCTTTTGGATTTGATTTGATTATTTTGATTTACCAATTTTTAATTGATTTTGATGTATTCTGCTTTCAATTGGTAATTATTATTTTAAGTTTTGACCTTTGTCTCATCTTGGAGGTTGATGTAGACCTTTCACCTCAATAGTATTTTGGGCCCAAAACAAAAACATTCTGAAATCCAATCAATTAGCTCATACAACTTGTGTCTGTGTCTCCTAATTAGTACTGCACATTAAAATTGTATTAAAAAATTATATGTATAACCTATATAGCAACATCTACCGCGTACTGTCTATGCTTGAAATTATACTGCAATATAAATTTTAGGCCATATCGCCCAGCCCTACTGACAAGTTTTTTCTATCCACATAAACAGTCTTTTTTTGTTGTTTCAGCTTTTCAAATTTTTACAGCCTTGGAAAAACATGTTGTAATACCAACTTAATTCTCTGTGTGCAAATTATCCTTGGCTTCTGAATTCTTAGCTTGACTGCTGCATGAGACAAGGTTTTTTTTTTTTTTTTTTTTTTACAAATTTATTCTACCCATAATCTGGTTATCAAGTGAAATGTGAGATTTTCAAAAGGCACACCTCAAAAATCACTAGAACACCAGATCTCACCAGACAATAATGTGTACTCAGATATCTATTTAGTAACAGCTTACTTTGTTTTTCATGTGTCCCTGACACCACCTCCCTCCATGATTACAGACTGGGAAGCAGAACCGAAAACAGTAATCTTTCAAACTATTCCACGCAACAGCAGTTTCCCTGCATTACAACTCAAAGTAGAGGTAAAGAAACAATAGAACACAAAGAATACATTCGCATCTTGAATCAGGAGCCACAGTGTTTGACCGCTGAATGGCAGTAGCCATGCACACACCTGGTCCATCAGCTGAATAGTATCATATGACTGCCACAGACCTGAAGCCTGCTCTCTAAAACCACTTCAGAGATGGTTGAGTGATGAAACAGCTTCACAAACAATTAAAGCTGTTCAGACTGCCATTACAAGGCTTCTAGTCTCCGGTACAAAAACTCCATTAACTGGTTTCATCTATCATGTTTTATTTTTGTGTATGCACATATTGTCTGGGCTCTTTGTGGCAACCTAAAGGTCATTATGAGAATAACTTGAGGAACTTGTAGTCTTCAATGCATCTATCAGAAATGAACAATGTACGTGTATGGTTTTCTCTTCTGCAACAACCAAAAGGTCACTATTAAAAGGAACCAGAGACACTCCTATAGGAGGAACTCATAATGAGCTGGCCAGACCTGGAAATAGCTGGATCCTGATGTGTAAACGGCAGTCATTTTCACCGTTGAAAATCTGATTATAGCCCACACTGTCTTGACCACACACAGGCTTCTAACTAGCTACAGCAGGACAAAACGATTGTTTGTGGTCATAAGAATGCCGCAGATTCGTATGGCATCAGTCTTGTTTTAATAAAAACGTCCTTTATTCACAATTTCACAGTGATGCACTACACTACCCAACATCCTGAAGTACATAGCAGTGTAACTCAGTGCCTTTGATTGATGGAGATTACCGTTGCCATGAAAGTTGTTCATGACAAAGTCCCTTCTTTGTGCTAGGGGAGCGGTGTAGAGCAGAAGTAAAGGGTGGCGGTAAGGAATGATTAGCTAAAACAAGTTTTTCACGTATTTAAAGTTGAATCTGCTTGCAGCAAACTGTAGAAAGTTAATCACTGTGATGTTCTCAATTCAGCACAGGGCTCGGTGAACTATCGTTAGGCTATAAACATTAGAAACTCCATCACTTGCAGTGACTTATGGGACAAGTAGTTTCTTCACTTAGAAGTAAAAATGATGTACACAGTCTTGTACCATTGCTTTTTTCTGTCTTTTCACATTTTTTCACTCAGAATGACAGTTTACATTGTGATCTTGTACCCCGTAGCTGGTTAGACTAAGTCAAGTTTTTAGAATTGGGAGAAAGCTTCAGAACCGGGTTTTCGAAACGTCTATGGAGAAATAAATGGAATTGCATTTCCTTTGAACTGACTTCCAAGCTATGATGTAAGGAGTGCTGGCATGGTCTACAGGTCACTGCACCTGCCCAAACTGAGTAGACTAAACACTGTGTGTGTGTGTGTGTTTGTTTGTGTATCTTATGTGTAAGGAAGATCTTTTCGCACCTTCAATGGACCAGCTAATAGGCTTAAGATTACGCTTCAGGCTATCATACTGTAAGAAGCTGACCACACAAGCAGTTCCTAAAACTACAGAGCTTCTCTAAGAACACAGTCAACACCCAACACCCAACCCCCAACACACACACACACACACCATCCCCCAGGCATTACTCACCTGCCCTCATTGACCATCCGCGCATTCCCCCGACAGGTGAAGTCCTCAATGTAGGCTCCCGGTGTGCAGTTAATTTTGCTCCAGTCGGGATCACACACATTCAGAAAGTGTGGCCGTAGCCGCCCGATGGAGTACTTGGCTATGTCGGTGAGGGACTGGCTCATAGCCGCCCCGAACAGGAAGGTACCAATGGCCTTGTAGACACACGCTACATAGCTGTTGCTGAAAGAGGACTTGGATTTGATGCGCTTTAGATAGACTGAAAGGCACTCCCCAAAGATCATCTGTCGGAGTGGATGACAAAAGATATTAGTTAGAGATTGCTTTTTTTTTTTGGGTACACATTGTTTTGTACCATAAGGTAACACATCAATTGGGTAGTCGTTTGTGGATCAATCATATAATGTGTGTGATCAAAACAGAAATGATCAGTACTCATCATCACAGTTAAACAATACTGATATGAGTCAGATTAATGGCCTAACAAGGATGTCCACTTCAACATTTAAACATGAGGAGAGATTTGCCATGATGGGAGGCGACTCACAATGCAGCTATAACTGGATTTTGTTTTAAGGCGACGTAGCGGCTTAAGGTTCGTCACCGTCTTTTTTGTGCAACCAAAGTTAAAGTGCTCACAAATACCTAAGGGGACAACACCTTTGTTGCCCATTGCCAATGAGGCTGAAAGCATCCATGCATCATGCAAATAAAGCATTCAAGGAAAAATGGCCCATACTACAGCTACATGCTATGATCAACAGGGTGGGTGGTCAACCAACAATGAGGCCTACAGTTGGGACAAAATGTTCTCATTAAACTTCTAAGTTGGGTTTTCAAACTGTAGCTTTGGGTTTCCTGTCTCAAAGGGCACTACCAAAAATACTTCCACAATATCTACAGCTAACCACCAGCTGTGACTGCAGTTTGTGATAGCAGCCTTAGTAACTTTGACGATCATTAATTTTCATTATGACTTGACTGTTAGCGACAGCGAGGGGTTAATGTAACAGAATTTTCAACAACTTACTTACTTTCAACAACTGAGAGGTTCACTCATTAATATAGACGTGCCTATTCTGAAATGACCTGACACTCTCTAAACTTCCTGAAAAGATAAATGTTTATCTTGAGCTACTTTTGAGCAGATCAAACCTTATCTTGGGTGAGGGGAAAACCACCACCTCACTGTGAATTCTTTTGTCTATATTTCATTGACTTGAGAAGATTAGCTGATTGTCTACGCTCACTCTGTCAACAGATATGCAGACTGAAGCCAGGGTTAAGGCAGATAGGAGCAAATGTACCTCAACCGCCCTCATTCAGTGCAGCACGACTATGAACCATGCAAGAAGGGAATGCAGATAAAGCATTCTCCATCCAGAGACAAATGTTAGACCTTACGTTTACATTAAGCAGACGCTTTTATCCAAAGCAACTAACATTTGTCAACTATCAATTGTTCAGGGCCAGTCTCTCCCAGAGCAACGTAGGGTTAAGTGCCTTGCTCAGGGAGACAATGGTGGTCAGGATTCGAACCCACAACTTTTCAGGCTACTAGTATGCTAGCCTTAACTGCTACACTACCACTGCCCACCTTCTACATTCTATGGTTTCATTCACTGACTGAATCCCACAAGAAAGTGTTTCTAGGGTGAGGCCAAGAGGTTTTCAGGGGAAAGACAAAACCAAGCACATCACATCACATCAAACAAGGTTAGGCCACAAAGAAGATGAAAGGCAGTAAGAGGTGGACAGAAGGGGATTACAAAAGGAATGATTGGCTGGGTGATTCAACAAACAGGTTCACTTACAGTGAGAACTGTGAGGGGGATCATAACTCCACCTAATAACTGATAGGAAATGGTGTCTTCTTTTAGGGGGTACTTGATTGTTTCATCGTTACAGAAAAATCCTCTTTTGAATGGACTGTGTCGCAGTGTGAGTATTGCGAATGGGAGTCCAACTAGCAGAAGGCAAATGAGAGAGGAAGACAGACAGAGAAAGAGAGAGAGACAACAAAGAGGAGTGTTAAAAAGTGATGGGTCAATATTTCCCTTTCCTGAACTGTCAAGACTGTTTGTTGTTCCTGTGGTCTTGCTTCCATTAGGGACCGGACAACCATTGAGCGATGGCAATAAACAGGGGGTAGCATTTGCATTACTCTCTGGGTCTTCTGGTTTGACACAACAATGCCACTACCTCCCTTGCAGTGACAGTACACTCACAAGTGTCCCCCAAGAAAAACATCAGAGCACTGACACAGCTACTGTATAGAATCTTCCGGTAAAGACAGTGACTGATTGGTGTCATAAAAAAAACTAAGGAGGGAGGGAACAAGCAAGACCATTGTTGAGCTGTTCCTTTTCCACTCAGTCGGACGGGGAGACGCCAAAGAAAACCCTGTCAACAACAGCTGATGTCATGATTTCGCCCACTCGTTCTTCCAAGCGGATATGTGATGAATGCAGAGCGTGATACCCAGCTCTAAAGCTAAGGGCCTCAATATGTTTTTGCATGCACTGCGGTCTGGCTTTTCGGACTTGTTCATGTTTATGGACATTTTAATTACGTTGTTTTGTTTCCTTCGTGGCTTCTGAGGTTGGTGCTTGAAAAAGGCTGGCAAAGTACGTATAGCCTTTCCTCGCCCAAAAGGCCTGACATGCTTGTGCGAATTTATTCTGGTTTGTTTGTGTGTGCGTGTGGGTCTTTAAATACTAACACATACAAGCATGTGGCCAAGTGTGTCTAGGCAATCTGTCTAGAAACTGAGTGTCAACCACAGCCAGGGCAGGCATATAGTCTATTCTAAATAGTATCCACTTCCCGTATCTCTCTCTCTCTCTCTCTCTCTCTCCCACTCTCCCTCTCTCTCTCCCCCATCTCCCTGCCCCCATCCTCCCCTTTTATGGCCTGTAAACACAGCAATTTAAAGGCCAGATCCTCAGTTTTTTTTGCAACACTTTTGGCTAACCTGTGGAGGAAAAAAGTAGCAGTATGCTGTCAGTTCTGTGCACAAAGCCATGAAGCAGCTGGACACAAGTTAAAAGAAAATGAGAACAAGGATATGGTTAATGCAATGACAAATTAGTTTCACACGCAAACACGTACAGAAAGCATACACACACACACACACACACACACACACACAAAGGAATGCTCGTAAAGGAACACATCATCATCACATCATATGGAGTGTATAAATAATGTTTTCCTTCACTTCAGATGACAACCTAACTCTGATCAACATCTCCATCTATCTTACCCCAACAACACCCTTGATGCTGTATCACATGACTATGTGTTGCTGAGGTAAATGTTACCTGCCTTGCAACAAAAAAACAGGGGGCCAACCGATCTGACAACCGTAGCAGGGCAAATTTTCGTTACAACTGATGCTATTGCACACTATCACACCTTCCAGTTAGAGCTGCTTTGTGAGAAAACTACATGAACCATACATTGTAGCATGTGGCTATCTGAGTCAGGGCAGAACTGACGTGTTATCAATCTACACAGGCAAATGAGATCCTCCTAAGAGATTTGGAAACTCAGTATGGATTGGAATAAGGACGGATAACGGATGTTGTGGCCAAGAGTCCACAACTACTTTGTCAATGTTCTGGGTGGGGGTGGCAGTGCTGGTGGTGGTTGTGTGGTTGTGTGTCTGTGTTGGGGATGGGGGAGGGGGTGGTTGCAGTTATGATGACGCCCAAAGGAGCAACGAACAGAAGTTTTAGTTCTGATGAAGTGAGAAGTTTTAGCAGAGCTAAAGGCTGGTGATTAAAGATGTGAGACTTCTGAGACATCTGAGACTTTCAACACTTAAGCGGTGTCAATCTAGTCGCACACTGTCACATGTAATCAACATTAATGCACACACAGATAGCTTCAAGCTTTGATGGCTCTAAAGGCAAGGGCCTTCTACACATCCACTGCACACAGAAACAGATGACTCTCACACAACCTACAAAATAACTGAAATATTGTAGAAATGGAACATGAAACTGATATCAAACTAGGCCATGACTTCTCCGTTCCGAGGAAATATGTCAACAATTTCCAGCTGAGACAGAAAAAAAAAAATATCGGGGAAAAAAATGCATCATTGTGCCAGAAAAACAGTTGATCACCACCTATCACCAGCCTTCAGCAGATTCTGAGTAATAACTGATTGTGGAAGGCATATATATACACGGACAAGCCTTAGTTTTAAATTTGCTGAAAGGCCCAGACTGCAAGCTTAACTTAACATGCCAGAAATGCCTTTAAGATCTCTTCAAACCATTGCATACACTGTCAGGGCATTATAAGACATTGCTACACTTTAACAGTTGAGTAAGAAAACTTAACGACTGAAACAAGCAGTGATGAAACTGTTGATTTTTGCAAAAAGGGGACATTATCAGAAGCATTTCAAAGCAACCAGATATGCCCCCAATGGCCAACCTACTGGATCACAAGCCCTTTAGTTTAACTCTTTGATTGGTTTTGTACACAGTGGACATCCTCTGCTAGGCTCACTTACATACAGTACTTGCATACTCGCATACTTTTTGGGCACCATGCTCATAGCTTCCATTGAGAATTTTCAAGAATCCCAACACTGTTCCAGGGAAGGCATTCTTTTGTCTTTTACTCTGTTTTCTCCCTCTCCCTCTGTCTCTCTCTTTACTTGGGGCCTTGAAATGGTCTTAAAGTAATTAAAGATTACAGTGGTCTAGAGGACATCTGCTTTCAGTCACTCCCTGCCCACTCCATTCAAACTGACACCAAACAGCTGTTCCCTGGTCAGCGCTGAAAGTCTTGAAGCAGACATTCACAGGTAAACACCGCTCAAAGGATTTAACAACAGCTGCTTGTACAAACTTAGCGATCCACTGATGTATCAGTCAAGGTCTACTTCATTCTTTTCACTTTTGCCTTCTACAGAGAGTAGAGAAAATGGTGTACCATGAGAAGTTTAAATTTGAGTTCTTTCAGCACATCACTTGTTCCTGGTTGCCTCCCGTTGTGTTAATACTCCCCAGTGTTGACTAAGGCTAACCCACTGATGACAGGCTTGAGCAGCCCTGGCAGATGACTGGTAAGAGGACCGGTGCATTTTCCCAACCAGTGGCCACCAGCATATGGAAGCCAGCTGCTTCAAGCCTGAAAGCAGTTGTTGCCATTCCTTACCCTATGGCTACACTGGTTGCGTTACGGAAGTGTTAAGTAAAGATGTATCAGAAATACATTGAAAAGACTGGTATAAATGTTTTTAGAATGTTCACTGTGCTGCCATGTCTGGTGTAGCCAGGTCTATTGACCTGACCAGAAGCTAACTGTTACGGCAGATACATCTTTGACTTAATGCATCCATTGTAGCCTCCCTGTCTGTCACTCAATGGAGCCTATGAGCATGGATGAGAGGCTATGACCTTATCTGTGTAGTATGCCATTATTGTTGCTGCTGCTGCTGTTGCCTGTATAGGGTTACTTACACAACTAATAGGCAGTGTGAAGCCCACCGTGTACAGCACAGTGGAAGTGACCGTGCTGTGGTGGAACGGGTAGCTGATGCTCTCATCTTTACAGAAAAAGCCTCTCTGGTAAGGCTTGATTTTACCCAGGTTAAAGGCGGCCAGTGGGAGACCAGCTGTAGGAAAGTGGAAAGATAGTTAGAGAGAGCAGAGATCGTTATAAAAGTCAGCCTGGGATAACGGGACTCCTGGTCCGACCAAGCAGAGGTGACGTTCCCCTGGAGCGCCATCCTGTCCACATGATCACACATCAAATACAACAAGTAGTTGCAGAGTTGCTGAGACCAACAAAGACGGGGTGGGGGTTGCTACTGCTACTTATGCTAGCATTGATGTGCGGTCTATTGAACTGGATTCTGGGCAGCTTCACATGCTGTTCTGGACGTTCCAAACCTCAGCTATCAGGGGGGCTGACACGCATCCAAAACCAGCAGTTGAGAGTGCCATTTATTTTCACTGACTGACTTTTATAAATGGACTGATCCCACTGTTTGCTCAGAAAGGCACAGGATGATGAATACTATCAACACTAACCAAATTAGTGTCAGGCTAAATAGATTCGATTATAACTGGTTACATAACTAGCCGCTAGTAATCACCAATGACATCCATAGCTTATTGCAATACAGGCAGCATAGCCTATAGACCTAGACTTCTGTCTGTGGGGGTTGCAGTCACTAACAGCTACATCACTGAGTTGATCGCATGCAGACTCTCCAAAATAAAATCATCTGATGACAACCATAGTGGAAGCAGTCTGACCTCACTGAATGCAAGCTCTCAGGCATTTACCATTATCTAGGCTGCATCTAACAGCTATCCAACCATAACGGAAACTATAGACCAGACTGACTTTCCTGCATGTCATCTCTTAGACCCAAATAAAATCTTATCTAACACCTCCCAATATAGACCAAAGGATGACAAGTGGTTGCTTAACTATAGCATTTCTGCACTGAGAAGACACTGGTGTTGTTTTTTGGTGGTGCGATGACTGCCTCTTGGTTTAACAATTCACGACCCATAAACTCCATGTTCTCCTCTCCAAACAATCTACGCCTAGTACCATTCCATCTTACAATTGTGTTTATCTTCCCCAACCTACAGAGAGAGGGAAGTTTATTTGAAAAGGCTCAAATACAATCTTTTTTTTATATCCACTACACACTGACCTCCCTGACCTGGTAGAGTTGTGGAGCCAGGCTAAATACAAGGCTGGCAAGGTCTCTATATTTTCCAAACGATCAACATCAGAGCAAACACCACTCCATAGTCTCTACTTAAATCTCCTTTCTTTATTTTATTTTATTTTTAAGCATTGAGACATACTGTACTTACTTTTTGGAAGATCATGTAGCCTAGATATATTATTAATCTAATTGCTTATGACAGCCTGAAGCCCAGCTTTTAAGCTGGTGTCCTCTTGGCACATCAGTAGGTTTAAACTTTTGTTTTGACCCTTGCGAGGCCTGATGGGTAACGGACAACAGACACTCGTTCTTGTAGCCCCAGGGCCTCCCTCCTTCCAGCAGACAGAGGGTGTAGGATTTGTTATGGTGCAAGTACACGTGATGCCGATATATACACACACTCACACAACCTCATACCCCGACACACACACACACACACACACACACACACACACTCTCTCTCTCTCTATTACACATACCAGCGTAATGACTCAGTCAGAGCTCTTTGTTCCATGGGCTTTAAGAGATGAGAAGAAAACCTTGTTGAGCAATGAGATGCTTATTGTGTGCTTCAAATATAGATTTTGCAATGAGCAATAAAAGCACTAATCTTGTTAGACATTGTTGGAACAATGTCAGAACCATCATTTATGGCTGTGCTTGAACTGAGTGCAAATATGAGGAGATATCAAAGTACCCCTCTCCCTCCACCCTTCTCCTCTGGTTAAAACACACTCTCACGCACACACACTCTCTACAGTGTCACCACCCTCTGTTTAAATTAACATTCATTCACAAACAGCCTGGTGTCCACATTGTCAGCTGTGCCTTGCAGTTGGAATGAGTGACTACAGCAGCTGTGAGCCTTGCTCCAATACCTCAGAAACGCCCCGTCTACTCTCTCCAAGCCAAAAAAACTCAAATGTCATGGTAGAGTAACTGCCTACAAATACAAAAAACAAGTGGTATAGAGAAGTTCTCTGACAACTTCACTGATTGCTTATCTTACTACTTCAAGGGCACATCCATTAACACTTTGTGCTGAGAATGACAGTTGAGACCTTTGGACATTGATATGTTCAACGAGTACAAGTACAGACATGTAACCTACCCTGCTATGAGCAATACTGTGCACAGATTGCTAAGTGAAGTGCATTGTACACATCTTCACCTGTCATAACTGTCCTGAACTCCAACTAACATCGTATCTTCATTCTTTTATTGCCTTAAAAACAGCCAAAGTGTCACACAGAACATCTGTTTTCCAGGTCATAATATTGGCCACATCCTCCAACACTTGTGACTCATGTTATGTGATTATACCTCATACAAGAACTTATGGCCTCGAGCTACGAGAAATGAAACTGCCTAATGACATTACGCACGTGTACGTCGTGCGCATTTGGGAAAGTAACAGCAATGCGACATGATTCCATCATTTTTCGTGGTCCGACTCAACCCATTATATAGTCAGATAGCATTACATATGAAATTAACACTGACAGCCTTCGGGGTGTTGAAAAATAATGTCTATTAAATAGGGGCAAGCACCTTTACCAGCAGTGGCTGAATGAAAGGTAACATGGAACTTATCTGAACTGTAGTCAATCTCAACCGATACTGCTCTGCCAGTTCTGCTTTGTTTATGGACAGTATAAAGGTACTGACATGATGATTATTTAGACTGGCACGGTTAGAACACGGAAAATTATCCTTCAATGATTCGCTCATAATACCCAAGCCTATTTGGGCAACCACGCGGCGCTGACTGCATACTGCTACAGCATAGCCACTCCCTTTCACGTGACAATGCTCGCATAATAAAGTATAATCCTGCAAATGCAACTATTTGACAGCAACAGCAGCATTTAAACTGAAGTTAAAACGCATTCAAAACAAACTTACCCAAAATTAAGCAGACGATGTCCAGCAAAACGAATGGTAACCCCCTGGCATCAAACATCTTTGAAGTCTTTCCTCAAAATCCTGGATACTGGGTTAAAGATAGGCTTGCTATGCGGTAACGTTAAATACTTGGCACCGGTCGTCGCTACAGCCGTGATGGGGTGTTCTTGCTTGCAGTTTCACGCATCCACTCAACGTATTTTTGCATTTAAAAGGCCGCGCAAAGAGACGTGCGTTAATACAAATATCAATCGCTTGTAGGGATAATGTTACACTCGCAATGGCGACATCTAACTAATCGTTTAGTCTCTACAAGGAATGTTTCACACGGCCCTTACAATAACGGACACCGTTATCCAACCATTCTAGACAACAGAAGACACGGTCTGTCACGAAATGCCGGTGAACTCGACGGATCCTGTAGACTCATCTATCACCGGCCCCCTTGGTTAACGCTGAAGACAGCGCAATCTCCACCTTGACTGCATATAAGCAAGCATAGAAACACAGCAGGATGACATGATGGCAGCAGAAGGAGGTCATTACGCAGCCTATCGCTTGGTCGCCAGGTCCTTACGAAAGCATTCGCCACGTCCCCCCGCTCCTCCTACCAATTATCCATGTGTTTTGACCGTGTTTTTAAACAAGTCCGCAGCTTCGAAAGTAGACAGCTATCCCCGACTCCCCTTTTTATTATACTGCCTTATAGTATATTACCTTTTATTATACCTCCCTTGCAAAAATAAACATTTCAAGAGATCCATAGAAGAAGTAGACGTAATGAACAACTGCTGAACTCTGCGACAAAAAACTTTATTGTTTTCCTACTTGCAACGAGGTGATAACACCATAGTCTCAAACTGGCAACATACACTTACATTACATACCATTTCATCTCATGCCTTGTGCGTTTTGAGGTATTGGATATTTTATTATAGGGAGGGAAGGCAATGCTGTCGCCCTCTGGTGGTGGCGTTCCTAGTGTTATTTTTCATAGACAGGCGTAATGCTTTTATTAATATTTCGAGGCGCATCGAAAACTGAATGGCTTCAGAAACAACTACATTAAATCATATCAGTGCCTCTGTTTATAAGTTTGGAGCCTGTTTTATATGTCGCGATGAAGCCTCTAGACTAGATCGCCTCACCAGTTTGCCATCAGAGCCTATACGGCTCTTCCTGACGTAATTAAACAGCGCCATCTACTGACCAAAGGTCCTATTTAGAACACGACTGCAGAGGAAACATAATAGTAAGGAGTTTTAATTAGAGTAATGGCAAGGTGATGATGGTACGAAATGCACTGCTAATCTGTGATAGCTGTAACTCACACACACACACACACACACACACACACACACACACACACACACACACACACACAAAGGAAACACTTAACCACCAACAACAGTAAGGAAAGAAACTAGATTCCTTTACCTTGCAAACTAAACCTACGTTGCTCTTTTGTTGGGAGGTTTACCATCTGCTGTGGGTTAAGTTGTCATTAAACCATGTACCACAGAGCCACTAAACCTTACCCCTCCAGGTGTCATAATCATGCTGTAGAAACTGCTCTGGTTCCGTCACCTTTCAGTTTTAGGAGTGGGATATTTGTTGCAGTGAATGAGGATTTGAGATGTAAGATAGGGGATGACTATATAGGTAACCTATATAACCCAGCCAACCCACTCCCAATAAACACATATCTAAGCATAATTAATAAGCACATAAAATCAGTAACATTCCACTTGCACCCTAACCATCTCTGGAAGTAGTCATGTTACAAATGAAGTTATTAACTAAAAGTTAAGATACTATTTTTCTGGCAGACTGAATGCACCTTTTTTCTTTCTGCACAACCTGGATTGATGGATTGCAGTTTTATACCCACAGTTGCAAGAAAACTGAGCTTTCTGTCAACAAATTTCATCATGGTTTATCACCACTGGGATGTTGCTCCAGACACATACAGGTCTAAGTACAGACAACTGTTGCAAAATTGATGAGGGTTGTCTGGAAGATGAAACCTTTCACAGCAAAGAACCATTCATGTTATATGTGAATGACTGGAATCTTCCAGACATTACACATACTTCATCCATTCTCTGTGTCTACAAGGAGGTGTTTAGTTTGGTGTTAAATCTCTTTTTCATTTCAACATTATGTATTATGTTTGTGTAATATTTTTTAAAGAGATAAGATACCTTTTTTTCATCATGAAGACCAGTTTCTTCATGTAAACCAACAGATTTTTAAATACTAAAAGAAAACAAAATATTGAAGAAAAGTCAACAACAACCAATACAAATGAACTAATCTCTCTTTATTTGGGTCTTTGACCCTATAAAACAAACCATTCTACAGTATAACTGATACTTATATTCACATAAAATAAAACTCTCTTTCTCTCTCTCTCTCTCTCTCTCTCTCTCTCTCTCTCTCTCTCTCTCTCTATATATATATATATATATATATATAAAGAAACTGTTTGATGATGTGTCTCCATTTTGTTTATAAAATAAAACAAAAATTTAAATTTAAAAAAGAAATACACAGAGCATAATGCAGAATGCATACACAGTATTCAACAAAAGTGCATTTTTAATAAGTTAGATTGTTTTGTTAACAACATTTGGTCATCTATACAAAAAGTACAGTGAAGCAGTGCTTGAGCCGACACTGTAGCAGCACCCTGAGAATGGCACGCACTGCTGGAGACCTCCACACCAAATCAGCACTCTGTCGTCAACTCTGCTTATCCACTTCTCATGTCCGGATCAAGCCAATAACGTCATTCATTATGGTAAAGTTTTCCAGTAGCAGAAACAGCAAAACTCAGCTGAATCATGACATACCCGGCCCCCACCCACACACACACCCTTTTTCTCTGAGTTATTATTCAATATAAATTTAGAAACAATAATTCTTTGCTCATTCTTCTCTTTCCTTTTTGCAATATATATAAAAACAAGCAACACTTGCAGACAAGGCAATTACAGATTGGCACAGAGGCAAAATAAGAGCTATCATTCCACAGTGAGAATGGATGGTGTGTGTGTGTGCACAAGCTCCATGAAAGCACAAGTCAGCAATGACCAGACAGCGGTGAATTATAGCTCTCCAAGCTCGTCGTCATTGTGTGTGTATGTGTGTGTGTGTGTGTGTTCTTACAGCCATATGTTGTAAGATAGATCAGTGAGAGGAATGCAGAGGAATAGGCAGACTTTCAAGCAAAGAATCCTGGTTGGTGAGATTTGTCTTCTTGTCACACAAAGGCATTGCCTCTTGAGATCTGTACAAAAAATGTTACAGACTTTGTTTGCTCTGTAATCTTTGTCCCCTGCTCTTCTTGAAACCTTTTCTTATTTCAGTCACGATCTTGAATTCCCTGATCAACAGTGTAATTTAGTCTAATTACTTCCTAGTTTAGGAAGACGTAAAAATGTATTCCCAGCAGAAAATGCTGAGTCAACACACAATGGCTACCGACAGTCTGCAAACAAGTACTCATCTGTTGTTTTTTTTTCTCTGTAACACAGTTACATGTGTCAAAACGCATGTCTAATCGCACATAACATAACACAGAGTAGCCAGCATTGTACCTACTTTCTATATGTGAAATACTAATGAAATTAACTCTTTTTTTCAGGCTGATTGATTCCATTGTCTAAAAGTGTTCCAATACCGTATAAAGAGATTTATAGAATAAAAAATTCTCGTGAAGCTCCATGTGTGTAGGCAATATGGACACCAGTGAGCCATGTCAATTCTGCGAAAATAAATTATTGCCAGTGACTTATGCAGTACTTACAAGTGACAATAATATAAGTGTAACAGTTTTCAAGTTCACCATAAATGTGGAAAAACTGTTAGAATGTAATGTCTAAAATATGTCTTTCAGCAAAATAAAATTGAGTACTACTTTTTTTTCTCTTTTCGTGAATGCAGTGTTGCACAATCACCATTAGAGGGCACTTCAACCAAGGCTCTAAAGCCTTCCAAGTGGCCCTTGTTCTGTTATAGTCAGTCACAAGACAGCAGGCAACCTTTAAGCAAGTCACACTAGTGAAGTTAACAAGCATTCAAGTCACAGGACTTTGAATTAAATACAAGGCCTTTGACCTTTTTGTCTTATGATCTTGACCTTTGACCCTCTGATTTCCTGTTCACATGTCACTTCTGTGAATCTTGTAAACCTTTTTAAGACAAACAAAACAAAACCAAAAGCAGGATTCTAGATTTTTGGAAAATATGTAAATATAAGTGCAGTTGTAATCTTCAAATGATTTCAGTCCTCCAAACACCACTCCGAGCATCACCTCCCTTCTCACAAAGTCCAAACAGCTATGCTTCGACTTCATCATGAGTCAGTCTTGCCCTCCCTGGCATTTTCACTGTTGGCTCCACAAACTCATTTCACAGCATGCTATGCTAGCTTTGTCTTTGGAGCTCCAAGTGTTGTTATCTTGTTGCAAGTGATGATAGGGCTCAACACCCCACAGTCTTCATCTTCCTGCCCAACTACCATCTCAATTATCCATACCCACATCCCCTCAAGCCTTCTTGGCACTGGTGCGTGCCCGCTGTTTGCGGAGGTGTGCCTCGATCTCGTGGCGGAAGAGCAGCATGCCCAGTTGCCCGTGCGAAGCCTCGTTCATGGCCTTGGATTGCATGCACATCTTGTACTGGTCGGGGGGCAGCTGGTCGGCGCAGTGCTTCTCATGCCAGAGATGGAAGAGGCCGCGGGAGGGCGCACGCACCACCATCAGGTTGCTGTGCAGGTACTTGCGGTACAGGTGCACGTCCTCGCCGCCCCAGCCCTTGATGTCCACATCGAAGCCACCTGAGGGGGGAGGGGGGAGACATGTGGTGAAGAGAAAGATGGTTAGAGGTGAAAGGAGTGTGGGTTTGAGGGTTTAACTGTGTGTGTGTGTGTGTGCGTGTGTGTGTGTGTGTGTGTGCGAGTGAGTGTGTATTTGTGCAATAGAGACATCTAGCCTGTGAGATATAAGGAGTAGGCTGTATAATATGACTAAGTGCAACTCATAACCAATTCAAAAATCTAAAACTGCTATTATCTCCAGCTCTATTTGTGGTATGGATAAAAGCACACTCTCAGCATCACAGAATCCGAAAGTAAGAAAACAATATCCGGGGATTACAAAACTATAAGGCACCATCTTAAGATTCTGATTGTGAAACGTCTTATTAAATCAGTATTTGACTAAACTATGAAAATGGGTACACAAATGTAAAAACAATTTATCTCTCAGCTGTCGCTCATGTTGTACGCTCATGCTGGCTCATGTGAATGTTGCGCTCAGAGACTGTTAAAAGCATTCTCTCTGAGTTCATCATCACATGCCAACCAACCATGACTATGTCGGGAACTTCATGCACTCCAAGTGCTTAAGAGGACGGAAAACAAGGGAACAACTTAAAAACATTCCCTGCCCTGTTATCCTCGCTGCAGACACAATGTTATCTTGTACTGCCTTTACTTGTACATGTAAGGGCTTGAAACTCTTCCCAAGAGGGGGAAGGGGCTAAACCGTAAGGGCTGAGTTTATGTCCAAGAACTAGAGAGAAGTTGTCTATGGCCAGTGATTTAGCATGCCCAGTCACATTCAGAATGTCACATTCAGATTGAATGCAATTCTTGCTTCTCCTTCCTTCGGTTCATGAAATGTAATATGGATTTTGGTGCAGAGGCTAGCAATGTAGGAATTATTAGGTTCATTCACAAAGTGATTTCAGGCTGAGAAAATGCCTGCCATTCACCACAATCAATGAAATGGGTCTGCAACACATTAGACATGTTTGAGAAACAGTGGGCAATGCTGATCCAAGATTAGAGAGGGATTTTAATAGTTGAGGGAGGCGAGTGACCAACAAACAGCTCCTAAGCCTGTTTTTTTTTTTGCCTTGAGAGATTATCAAGCAGCAGTGACATTTGAGTAGCCCACACACTCCAGACAACTGATCATCTGTTCCTAATCCAGCCGCACAGCCACTATCTGGGAATTCTGAGGTCGGAAGTAACTTAAGGAAGTAAGGCTTACTTGATCCCCATTTACAAGACTGTTTGGAAAAATAAAATAAAATGACTGGCTGTATGGTTTAACGGCAGTGCAGAATCTCTGAAACGCTTGTTTTTTGTTCATTTAAATTAACATTGATGTGATTATCTATGTTTTGACAGAAGCTTATCCTTACATTTATTTACATTTACAAGCCAAATTATTCAGCTAAGTAATAAGCTAAACAACAGGACAAAGCCACAGAAAATACACGTGACAATCTTTAGCTTCAATTCCTCAGTCAAGTGCCAAGAGTTTTAGGTGCAGAAACTAAAAGTACAAGTCGTCAGGAGGTGGGAAGGAAAGTAAAGGAAGATGATGAGTATTTTTTCGACTTCACCTCTCCTTTCTCCACAGCTGGTTTACAGCCGCCCGGGATCACTTCACAGCCACTGCCTCAGTGGAAAGAAATCTCTCACAAGGACCTGACTAATATCCCGAGAACAAATAAGTCCACACATAGATCACTTTCACAGAGCCTGCAATGTCCAAGTGCACCGTCACATACAACCTGGAAATAATCTGTTCATCTGATTTTTTTAAATGTATTTTTTGACAAAGATTGACTGTGTTGAATGACTACTTCTTTCCAAACCTGTTTAATGCATTCAAAAGCCGTTAGTTTAACACCTACATGCCAGGGATTTCACAGAGTAGGAGTGTGTTTGATTCCCTCGGGGTTTAAATCTTATAATGGATGCTGCCAGACAACAACCAAGGTTCTCCAGCTCACACAGTTGGTGAGATATACTATGGAGTGGGAGGGCTTATGTGGAAACATCATGTGAAATAAACCAATTAATGAAAACGAACCGCCTGCACATTTTATGTGGTTAGTTACCTATGTTGATGAAGTCGGATCGGTACTGGCATGTCATACCAAAACCAAAATCCCTCCAAAAACCTGTGTCTTTTTTGATGACCTGTCAAAGACAACAAATACAGGGTCACTTTTGAGGACAATGGAGACAGGAAAGACTCATCTTTTGTACATCCAAACCTTGCCTAAACAGTTTACTCAGACAGACTCAGCTGCAAGACAGCCAGGGCGAGACAAGCAGTGGTGGTATCACTGCAATGTCTGCGCCCTGCTGTGAGAATCATTTTGTTCCAATAAGACCATCCCAGGCAGCCATGGCTGCAGTTAACTACATAAACATCGCCCTCATTAAGTACACTGAATGTGATTACTTCAACTCCATGAGATTTATTCACACCTTCAAGCCTCATATTTCTCCATAATGCTACCCTATCACTAATACATAAAACCCTATGGAGCACAGCCTAGGCATATGTGTAGTTACAATGGGGGTGGGGTGGGGTGGGGTGGTGTAGCAACTCACTACTTTTTGATTTGATTAAGCGGCCTAACCAGATTAAGCAGATGCTGAGTTATTAAGAACATTACCAGTTGTTGTTCTACAGGAGGAATGTGCTCATGACTGCCGTAAATGACTGCAGGATTGTACTGACTGAACAGAACTGGATAGAAGACCTTTTTACCTGAAAATAAGAGCAGAGAGAACACAAGATGGTTGGTATGGAGAGTCAGAGAGAGGACAGAGAGGCTCCATGGGGCATTAACGTGTTCAGTGATTTTAAGTTTCAGCTAATGTTTACTAATTTGTGCAGTATTCAAAAAGTATACTGCTATAGTAGTATACTATAGTTACTAAATAGTATACTATAGAGCATACTATACAAAAATAGTATACTAGCTTTTCATAGTATCCCATATAGTTACTAAATAGTATGCAAAATAGTAACAATAGTAAGTTCTATTATGTGGCCAATGTTACTACATATATGCTAAATAGTATACTATATTGTTTTGCAGATGTGCACTTCAACACATGCACGGGTGGAGTGCAACATCTGTGTGATGATGCACAGCACATTCAGTGGTGTGCTGTTTATCTAACAGTGCAATCAGTGGAGCACAGCATCATCATCAACTGTCTTCACAGTGGGATCTCTTTAGACTTCACTCTTCCACAGCCTACTCCGTTACTGGAATCCCAAACAATACAAAAGCAGAACTCTGATGTTTAGTCCAGTCAAACCACTTCCATAAACCACTGGACCACCCTCCACACACAAGTTGGACCAGTTTTACAGTGGAAAAGAGAACTTAAGATGGGGCATCTGGTGTGTTGAAGGTCTAATGGCATCCGGGCCCTGTGGCGTCTTTGCTTGTACCAGCTGCCAGATCACTCACCAGCCTGGGCGTTAAGGCGGCAGGTGTTGAGGAAGTCTGCTGTGAAGACAATGTCCACGTCGCAGAAGAAGAGCAGCACATTGCCCCCCTTCCATGCCCGAGCACCAACGTCCAGCCCGCGGCCCCGGGAGAATTCTTCATTCAGTTGGATCAGTGTGAAGTTCTTGAAGTTCATCTCTCTGAATAAGAGAGAGAGAGAGAGAGAGAGAATGGTTAATGGTAACTACCTGAAAAATAACTATTAGGCAATCAAGGTTCAGACTCAAACAGTTTCTTATTCCCGTAAAAAAAAAAGTAAACTTGGATTTGTTTACACAAACTGTACGTGGAACAGAGATACAAACATAAAACAGCCAAGAAGAGATACAAACATAAAACAACCATTAAACATTTTTCCTCATAATAAAATCATACTTCACATGAAAAAAATATATCCCTGAAGATGCCAAGATACCAAGACAGTTGTCACAACAAATAGTAAAAGTGTTGTCATCATAACACATGACTGCGGGAACACGGGAATGTTGTTTCATCAAAACCAATAAAAATTTTATTGAACTTAATGACACTGATTGCTATGAAACCTCGCTGCATTATTTGAAGCATCTGAAGTAATTACACGCAAGTACCATACAGCAATGTGGTCAACCAGCCAGGGCAAACCTGTGGACATGGATTGAATACAAAAATGCCCACATAGTGCATTTTGCAGTACAAATGACCTGAAGCCAGTGTAATATTTAGTGGCTCCCATGGTCAAATGTGGATCCCGCCAACAAGCTAACAACTCAGCTGGGCTTAAAGGCCTCTACTAAAGGAGCTGAAATGAATGAAACATGACATCCATATTTCTACATTACCACATTCCCTGCGGATCACACAGGCGGCTGTTTGCCAAATCGCAAACGGGGACGCCGTGCAAGAAAACAGCAAACAGCAACCTTTTTGTCTCCCTCAGCTTCCAGCTCCTTTATCACTGCCTACATGATGGAGAGCACAGAGGATTGTGGGCTTTCAAAATGAAATAGTGGATGATTCTGACATCGCCACATGCTTAATCTAATGTCAAGGAGCGAACTTGCATGACCAGAGGAAAGAGGACAACAGGAAAGTCTTCCAAAGGCATTCAGGCTCGTGTTTTGTGCCCAGGGTCAGTGTTTGACCCCTCTGGTCAACTCACTGTGTGTTTCTGTACAGAAAAACACACAACCAGCTGCACCAGATGACGCAGTATTTGAACACCCAACAAACAGAGATACAAATATAAGCCTTCAAACAGCTTTGAAGTTCTGAAATAGAAACCTTCCCTAATTCCACAGCATTTTTGAAAGACTACACATTAATAGTATGATATTACTGTATCATTTCACAATCACCAAAAAAAGGCAAATGATGTTTTGACAGTGACATGAGAAGAACAGTTTTAGATGTTTATATGAGTAGGTCTGTCTATTTCTGCTACATTAAAGATCTCATGTTGGACCAAAACAGAAAAAGTGGCATCTCCTTCAGATGAACAAAATGCCCTGGTCATGCAGTCAAGGAAATCGCTGTGGGGCTTCTTAAACTTTAGTTGTTTTTTTTTTTTGAGTAAGGGTTTTCCTCCTATTCTTTGTAGTTTTCCAGTGCATTTCCAGTATTGTGCTACCACTGCTTGTTATTATCCAGCTATGCTAATTATGTTCATTCTTAACTCATTTAGAAAGCCAAGCCAAACTAATCTTTGGCTAACTGTTGGTCAAGGGATGGGCTTCCTCTCTTGGGAGTGATGTATTGGAGAACTGTTTACTTTTATTTTTCAACATCGGCCACCATAATAGAACTTCTGTTTTATCAGATGTCTAAATGAAAACATTGATTTGGGAGTGGTCTGTACATGAAAACTCACAGACATACAGGCGCACGAATGCACACGTACACACACACACACATTCTCTCTCTCTTCCTCCCTCTCTCTCTCTCAAACACACACACACACACACACGCACACACACATAAATTTTCTCTATCTCTCTCTCTCACACACACACACACACACACACACACACACACAAACACACATACTCACAAGATATACATGTGCGTCAACATACAATTGGCTCTTACGTTTCTGATGCCTATCATGGCAAAGCAAAGCAAAGCAAAAGGCCAGATTAGGAGGCTTTTGGAAACCCTCGTGTCACCGACATCTAGTCCCCGCAAGGTTATTTTCAGTGTGGGTTCGACAAACATTTGCTTAATCTGACAGACGAAATTCTTGTGCCATGAAAACACTGTTCCTTTGGCCCGAGGGAGTTGTTACACGTCGGATAAATACCTTTCAGGGCTGCTAAGTCTCGAAATATACGCTCACAAGGAAAAAAAAAACTGCCGTGGGCTCGACAGATCGGGATGAATCTGGCACCGGCAGGAGAGAACGGGCAAACAGGATTGTGTGTTAAATCACATTACCGGGACAGCTGTGGAAGAGTGGCTGTAGAAGGGTTTTGGTGTCTGATTCACCCTCAACCCCCCGGCCAAAGCATACACAAACACACACACAAACACACACGCACACACACACACACACACACACACACACTCACACACACACACCACCTTGTTTTTTGCTCATTTTGTTTTTTAACGTCAGATTGTAATTTGTCTTTTGGCAGGTGGAAACTGCTGTCTGGGACAACCTTGTCTTCCTCTTGTTTGCTCACTCCTGTGTGTTTTCTCTTCCACCCTTCCTCCATCCTCCATCCTTTCACTGTGTGTGCACACCGGGCCAACAGTCAGATGTCTGTTCGATAAGTGTCTGCGGCTCCATATTTGAGCGGTATGTGCAGACCCACCCGATGTCAGAAGATGTCTGTTGCTACATTTCTGAGAAAGCCATCAGCAGCTGCAGCGCTCAGTTGGTATTGTGGTCGGGGCTCTGACGTCGACCCAGTGTGTGTACACTACAAGGTGCTTTAAAGTTTCTTCAGGCACAAGACTCAGGGAAGCTTTGTACTTCAGACTTCAGGGGTAAGGCCACTGTGAGTTGCACTTCACAGTATTCTCCACTCTTTGCCTACATTGTGTCGGCCTTTTCTAATCTGCTGCCTACATTTTCCTCGTGTTTCCAATGAGAAAAATACTTTTATATAAAAACTGTCCTTGCTGCAGAAAACTGCTTTTCTTATCTAAACTTTTTGGAAAGATTCTTCGCTAGTTCACCGGCGCCTCCGCAACATTGAGTATTTGAGATGTTTTTTTCTTTTTCTTTTCTTTTCTTGTTCTGTTGTTATGGCTACAGATAAAACTCAGAGAGGCTCCGAGCACTCAAGGTGTGCTTGAAGGTTGAACGCATCACGCTGCGTTCCAAGCCACTTCCCCCTCCTGGTCTCCCTTTCTGAAGCTGTACAAATTATTCATGCCTATTGATTGAGCTGCCCTGCAGGCTCCCATGTCCCTGTCCATCGCAAAAGCACAATAACCCTCACATACTCAATTCCACACCGCATCCCCACCCTCACCCTCACCCCATTTCCTTCTGTCCATCCGATCCTGCCTCGTCAGTCAGCTGGTCTCCCCTCAGAATAACAAAAACTCAATGAGCCCGAGGAGATTGAGAGGAATTGCTTCATTTTGAGTCCCATAGGGACAGCATCAGTGGAAATGCCAGAGTGGCCAGGCTGAGAGGGCTGAGCCTCAACAACTCTCAACAACAGCACATGATTCTGCCTGGGGATGGAGGCAGGATATCGACTTGGTGGAGAATGCTGTTGGCCTATAATTGGCTGTCGCTGAATCGGTGCCACACATCAAACACCCGAACCCCCCCACCACCACCACCACCACTACCGAAATTCCACCCTCCATCACTCAGATTCCCCCACCCCCCAAACTCTCAATCCCCCTGTAACATCCAAGCTCATCTGTGTCCATCAGGGCAAACCCCGCAGTGAGGAACTTGGAGAGTTGAAAGTGGGAACATTCCGTGAGCCACTCAGAGATCAGACGCCAGATGAGAGAGTGGGGGATGATGGGAGATCGAGATAGCAGCTTACGCAACAGACAGACGATTCTGCAGCCACGCCGACGGTTGAACCGAGTTGAAGATTTTTTTTTTTCTCCTTTTTTCCCACTGGTTGCCGCATTTGAAGTCACATGACGTCCTAGATGACCCCTAAATGACTTCCTGTATTGTCTCTTAACTTGTGGGCCAATGGCATCTGTATCAAAGCGGCGCTTTGACAGCACGGGAGGAGGAGAAAAAAGCAAAATAAGGAACTTTTTCCCCCCAAAGCTGACCTGAATTCAGTTGTTTACTGTCAGATGCAGCCAATTTCCATGGAGGCTTGCTTTTGAGCCTACAAATGAGGCAAGATGGATGACAATAACTGTACCACTGTTTCTCAGATGAAAGGAAAAAAAACCCTTCTCCAGCCCTTTTCACACTTCACTAATAGTCCCTCTAAAAGAGGTTTTTTTTTTACTTTTTTTTAACTTTTTTTTCTCCCCTAAGTACACAAAAGCTACGGGCAGAGTGTCTCTTAGCGAAAAGAGAAACCGAGCTCATCAGAGAGGCCAGGGAGACAATAGCGTCTGGCAGCATTGTGAGAGATGTTCCACTGAGAGGAGAGTAACTCTCTCTCTCTCTCTCTCTCTCTCTCTCTCTCTCTTTTCTGCACCTTGTTTTCTCTGCTGGCTAATGTGTGGTGCCGAAGAGATCTGATATGAACTCCAGACACGCTTTGTTCCTCTTTCACTTAGGGCGCATGGCTCTCTGCCAAGTAATCAGCTGCCTGTCCAGGGCCT